>JAQOWM010000600.1:335000-1552353 GCA_029041755.1 Resseliella maxima | reverse complement strand
AAATTTGATTTTATTTTGGAAAAACTCGTTTCTGACCTTGACACTGATGATAGTGTTGGCTGCGAACGTTCGTTGTTCGTTCGTAGAAAAATAAAAATTGGTTTTTGCTCGTTCGTTCGTTCGTAGAAAAATAAAAATTGGTTTTTGCTCGTTAGTACCATTATCTAAAAATGTTTGGCATACATATTTAATTTGAACAAAATAAACTCAAAATAAACTCGTGCGAAGAAACAAAATATAATTTCAAGTATGATTACAGAACTGAAAAATATAATTCAATAAACAATTCATATTTTGATTAAATTTTTATCCCTTTTTTTGTTTACCATAAAATTATTCTATTCATTGTTGTTTAATTGTATTCATTTACAAAAGTACTGAGAAGAACTATGTTTAGAATATATACAGTTCTTCAATTTAAAAAATATTCGTTATTCATGTGTTGGAAATTCCAACTTGGAATTCATGAGGCAATCTAAATAACCTGAGCATTGATTGTTTTGTATAAAATAAAGTTTAAATTGAATTCTACGAACGAACGAACGAGCAAATTTTATTTTTTAAAAATTACGAACGAACGATCGAACAAAAATCATTTTGTCAATTTCTACGAACGAACGAACGGACAAAAATAAGAATTTTCATTCTTACGAACGAACGAACGAGCAAATATGTTATGTCTAATGCCTACGAACGAACGAACGAGTGTTCGTAGATGTTCGTAGGCCAACACTAACTGATGATATTCTTCTAAAATTGAATATTCTACATTTGGCTTCTGATTTAGCGCAAACGGATTATGGTCATATTTATATGGAAAATAAAGGTGTTTTCACGAAAATTTTACATGAAATTGAATTGCTAGATGAGAATCCATTCAAAACAATTTTGGTTCTGGGATATCTGAAATTCTTTGGCCATATTGCAACCGTTCAGCCAGCAAAAATTATCCAAGGCTTCTCTGCTATGATAAATTCACTTTTTGATTGCATCTTGGATGAAAATATATCGGCTCTCCCAGTTGCTTACGACACATTCGGTGAGCATTTTTTTCGTTGTTGTTTTTGAAATTTGTATTTTTTATTGCATCTTTCTTTTCAGGTCATTTGGGACATTCTCCTGAGGGAAAAATTCTTTTGGATGAATCTCATTCAGCCAGAGTTCATGAAGTATTGAATGATACCGGAAAATCAATTCACAATTTACCAACTCCGGTGAAAATTCGTGCAATTAATTGCTTAGAAACATTATTTCGTTGTGATCCAACAAATTCATCAAACAATCAAATCAATTCGATTACTGACCATTGGTTTAGAAGTTTGACAGGAAATAATCAGTTAACATTCGTTCAAGAATTCTGTCGCAATCCATTCCCGGAAATCAAATTGGGATTATTGCGTTCAATTTGTACCTATACTTGGGGACAGCATGCTTTGAGCAATACAGCCGGTTTTATTGAATATTTACTCGATCGCAATTCTGAATTTGATAAAGAGATTTTATATGAGAAATATAATATTATCAAATCGATTGTCAACTCTAGAGAATTTGATGAAAACACAAGTCGTCAAATCAGTCAGTATGTGAAAGATGGTGTATTTTATGTGCAAGGGCAGATGGAAGTTGCCATTGAAGGAAGTTAAAAGGAAGAAAAACTATCAGTTGTTTTTTTTTGTATAAGACAATAAGAATAATTTTTACATATAAACCGAGGCATATATCATTTATATCTCACGCATTTTTTTTTCTTAAATCATCATCCAATTGTGCGCATAGATCATTATGAATAATAGATATTATGTGTTCGTTTTAAAATTAATAATTTCAATAAATTGAATGATTGGGCATTAAATTTAATGTCATTTATTTAACTATTTTTTTTTTAATTAATTTATATGGAATTTTTTTCAAATTAATAGAAAAGAGAACCGTTTACAACGGTGTATTAAATACCAAAATATAACTTAAACTATTGACACACAGGCAAGTATTTATGTGGTAATTTAGTATGTCATAGGTTATTTTACATTTCTACTTGTAAAACTCTTAAAAGTAAATGTGTATTAAAGCACAAAAAATTTTGAAAATTTATCAAAATTAAACTCATCAATCTCTATTTTCAATTAAAATTTTCTTTCTATTTGGTGTCAGAATTTTTAGCATCATTACAACAGGTGCTTCAAATGATAATGAAATAATGAATGCTAACAAGAAGGATAGAATCGTGTGGCCGAAGAACAGTACAATCTGTAAAAGAAGAAAAAAACATATTTTTGTGAAAACATATGATTTTTATTGGTATAAATGAAATAATTATAAGTGTTACCATTGAGTCACTGCCCAAATGGAGTGTGGCGTCCGAATTAAGCGAGACAAAACGTATAGCAATTGGATGTACCAAGTAGGCACAGTAAGTGACACGAGAAAATGGATAAATGACCGGAGCTGAAAGGATTTTATTCACATAGCCCCCATGACCTGACGAACAAGCGACAACAATCCATGCCAAGCTCATTGCCCATGCCGAATGGCTTAATGCACTATAAGCAGCTGCACTGAGTGATCCTAATTTCACATTATACAATCCGTATATTATCCAAAGCAAACAGAAGCTAGCAGAAAACCATCCAATCACAAGCGTTGTACGACTCATTCGGATCTTGCAATTAGTTTTAAATAAGAACCATCCAACGCACATGCCTACCATGTAAGGACCTAATCGTGTCCATGGTTTGTCGTAAATCTTATCAAATAATGCTAGCGGGTCGTCAGTGTTTGGAATGTGATTATTTTGGTATGCAATGAAACCGGTCATTAGCCTAAGGGGAAGCAACGAAAGAAAATAAATATAAATAATATAAATATTCTGCAAATATTGTAAACTAGATTGAAAATATTGTGAATATTTGTAAATATACTGAATATCGTAAATATTTTAAATATATGACTAAATATTATTAAAATTTGAGATTGGTAGTTGAGATCATTCGGCATCCTGTGTCTGTAATGAAAAAAAATTCTCCATCAAATGGTTCTTGGATGTCCGCGAGCACTACCTACATGGCAAAAACACAAGAAAATTAATAAACTTAAATTTACTTATCAATCACATTTTTTCAATATCAACTTACTAAACGAGGAGACGCCCGGGATGTATTACATCGTCTTCGCTGTTCTTCTGCTGCAAGGCGTTGTCACAATATATTTACAAGCTTTACGATTGAAATGTGAATTAATAGGTACATTTTTCAGCATACACATCGCTTTGTAAATCATTTTTCGTGATGCATTATTATCACTATCCCAATTGTTCTTCGTTTTGGCAAACTAGGAAACTGTAAGCATTAATTTTCACGTTTTTATTTATTTTTTTTTGTTATGAACAACTTTTCATTCCATCTGTCTCTTTCCAACCTTTTTCTTTCAATTCTTTTCTCTATCGAGGAATTTGTGACATCGCCTACATAGCACTGATATTCCAGGCTCTTTCACATCTATTCTCCTTGCGTATTTGTCAATGATTAACTTAATGGCTTCTTGTGGTGTTCGCATATGACCTTTTTTTGTATTTCCAAGAGCATAGATGATTGTTTGCTGATCTCTCGGAACCTTTTTGCGCATTTCAGTCATTTCACGCCACATTTTATGTGAAACTTTTTGTGTTTGCACATATTTATCGAAATCTAAACGATTCACACGCGGTTGATATTTGACTTTACATGATTCTTTGAAAGAATCCACTGTTATGTCAATCGATAGAACTTTTTGACTCCTGTTTGCAAATTGAGCGTTGTTGTTGATATCATCACTTTTACGCCAGGATCATTGACTTTGAACTTTGTGGTTCTGCCTGTATTATATGCCCCTTGAATATCGACCGGAACTTTTGGTTGTTCATTACTATCATCATCCTTTCTGTTGCACTTGCTCTTCTTCTTCAATTGTCCGATGATGATGATGATGACGACGACAAATTATTACTTTTTTTTTTTTGTTTCGAAAACGAGTAAGGAGACGAAGAGAGTTGAGTAAGGGGACGAAGTTGATGATTCATGGGTCAATCTTCAGACCAACTATCACGTATGGCAGCGAGAGCTGGGTCGATTTAAATAATTTAATTCATAGTTTGGGAGTGGCTGATATGAAAGTTTTGCGTATGATTTCGGGTGTGTCGCGTAGGCATCAATGGGAAAATAGAATTAGGAATGAGAGAATACGGGAAGATTTGAATGTGGATTCGGTTGATGAGATAGCTAGAATGTCAAGATTGAGATGGTTTGGTCATGTACAGCGTATGAGTGAGTATCGTTTGCCAAAGTTAATTTTGAATACTGAAGTGAATGCACCGAGAGGTAGAGGTAGACCGCGAAGACGATATTTGGATTCGGTTAAAAACGGCTTGAATGAAAGAGGGTATGATTGGAATAGGAAACTGAAGACCTGGCTCTCGATAGGGTACGCTGGAGGAGAATTGTTATTGGCCGACCATTACAAAACAGACCAGACGCTGAAGGGCATTAATGGTCTTTAAATGATTGTTGTTGTTGTTGTCGTTTCGAAAACTGAGGACCTTTTTTTTTGCTCTTCACTTTTCCAAATAGGATTTTCCACGTGGTATTACATGGCCGCCAAAAGCATTGAATCAACCTCTTTGCGATTACGTGAAATCAATGAATCAATCCGGTGTACAATCCGAGTCTTTATCCTTCAAGTATTCCATTGTCACATCAATGATTTGCTTGCAGTCAATGATTTGCATCAGTTTTCTTTCTAAAAATGTTACGAATATGACGGCGAAAATATATTTTGATGTTGTTTTCCATGTATTTGAAAAATTGATGGTGCGCATATTTGATTTGTTGGCTTGCATTTTCGATTTCCGGTCTTGCTGGAATTTGGCGCATTAAAACAGAGCATGGAAACAGTTGACATTGACGTACACTCTATTACAAAATAACATGTACTCTGTTACTACATTGTTCCACGGAAGGAACAGCTTGTTCCTCCCGTGGAACATTTCATGTAGTTCGGTACACTGCACAGACAAAATTCAGGTGGCGCCATGAGTAGCAAATTTGCTGTTTCCTAGCTTTGCATTAAAAGCTCTGTTTTGAAATTCTTATCCAATGGACAGTCACTTTTTGCGCCATATTTCAGAGCAAAAAAAAATTTGAACCCATCGAATTTGTTCAAAAACTCTTCACGTATTTGTGTTCACGTATGTTTCTCATCACCACGCCAAAATTGGTTAAAAGTCATTTGAATCGTAGAAGTCCTTTGATTCGGGTCTGGCTTTTCGCATTTGTGCCGAGACACTTGCTCATTTTCTAACGGTAGAAATGGTACTGATTTGCTTGGTTTGGCGGTGGTGATAACATTATGATGACATTGGCTTGTTATTGTCTTTGTCGAATCGGTTGTGATGTAAGCCCACTTGACGTCGAGGGCTCATCAGGTTCGCCTTGCCGCAGACAACTGTCTTGCTGATGATATTGTTGTTCGACGTGTTGTCACTCTACGCGGTGGTAGTGATATCTGTAGTTGTTGTTTTGTTGGTGGTTCTCATGATGATGATACGTTGTGGCTCGAAGTAACTTTCGTTATCGCTTGACGATAATGACAATGACGATGTTACGATTTTTTCTATTCGTTTTGACTTCTTTGGTTCGAAGTCGCTTTGGTTCCTTTCACTATGGTTCATATAATGATGATGGTGATGATGGCTCAACATAATCGACTAACGTGAATGATGGCGGTTGTCGTTGTTCTCGTTGTTGTTGTTGATCACGAGCAAAAACAAAATGTTCAATGACTGCATCCAACTGTTTGGCAAGACGATCTTTGTTCTCTTTCTGTTTGAATTTTTAATTGAGCCGTTGAAATTCTAATTCAATTCGATCATTTGTTTCTTGTTCGCTTGCCAATATTTGTTCTACATTCTGCAACTGCACCTTTGGATGTCATTCTGCTTCATTGTACATGGCTGCCATTTGGCTGAATTGTATTTTATGAATTGCGGCGTCGATAATGATGAACATTGACGGATTCGTTTGACAGGTGGCACTTGATAAACATCATCATCATCACTTGAAAATCCCAATGAACGGCAATGAATTAAAGAGAAAAAGGCAAAGAAAAAAAACAAAATGAATTAGAATATTGTTTGTTACAAATGCTTTGAAAGAAATCATGTAATTTCCAACGAAGAAAAAAGGAAAAAAAAAACAATAAATTCCACTTACCACGGTTTAAAATAAACATTGATCTGCCAAGCAGGTGGTGAATCATATTCATGCGATGCTGATGGACTGGCCAATGGTTGTCTTGATGATCTTGGTGTTGATGAGTTTGCCGATAAAATAAAAAAAATAAAAAAAATTTCCAACCAATTTTATCTACTGTTGTCGACTGCAGTAGCATGAGAAACAAACGCAAAGAGAATGAGATGAATATATCGTTGTAATAATCACATAGATTCGCACAATTTTATCTCTGCAAATTAAGTATTGCCAATATTAAATATGATCGAAAAAATACTCACCAATGTTCAGAATATGCTGTGTTTCTTTTCTTCTCTCCTTCCATGATTTTGATTGTGCTGACTTTGTCGGCGAGAATGTTGAATTTTAAATATTGACTTGATCTCAGCTACCAAATCTCATTTTTAAGCAAAACTTACTTATATTACCATCGCGACAATGTTTTCAATTCAAAACTTAATAGCTAACTTATTGATAAAAATGAATCGAATATTCACTAAACTAGTATATTTTCGAATTTATGAAATATCTCATGAATATTCAAATTCATTTGATCGCGTGAATATTTCGAATATCTTCTAAATTTATATATATCAAAAAGGGTTATTTTCCCCTAGTCATTAACCATGAGGACACCATAAAAACAATAAGCATCGTTGAAGCCACTTTAAAATGTCTAAAAGCAAAAATGAGATCAAAAGGATTAATGAATTATAGAATGGATCACTTCATGTTCACTTATTTGATCGTTTAAATTTGCTGATTTTTATATTTACCTAACAGCAATGATGAGAATAAATGCTCCAAGAATGTAAAATTGCGTATCATCAGCCAAGTACCAACTCCATAACATACACTACAATTGGAAAAGATTTATGTTTTTAGATAAATATTTCCGCGAAACAATGCTTTTTGAAATATAATTGATGAAAGTTGTATTTACCATTTGATCGACAGGGAATAATGTATTTATATAGAGGATATTACGCCACCAATAGTTTGGACAGTTCTCGTGATCAGATGCCGGTGTTTCAAAAACGGAATGATGATGAAAATATTTCATAACGACTTCAACGAGCCCCAATACAAACATGTACGGAGCGGTTAATCGAACAAAACGATATCCAACCAATCCAAAGAAATGAAATGTGCCAGCGGTTATTTCATTTACACCTTGCGAAAGTTTTTCCAATTTCCCTTTTGCATTCGTACGGAAGTAGATATATGAAACAAGAAAACCACTGAAAGTTCATATTTATTAATTAGCTATTTTAAAATTGATTGCGAAATATTATAACTTCATCTTAATTACCTGATAAAAAAGAATGTATCAACGCTAAATGTCGCATTCGAAATAGTTTGGAACCAAAATTCTTTCTCGACCACTTTACGCAGCTCCATATTGTCAGCATATTTAAATACAATAATACAGGTATGACCTAGGAATTGAAAGAAAGAATGCGGAATCATTAGTATTATTAGATAATCTGAATGAGTATAAAATTTTCCATAATATTTACCTAAAATGACCCATGCCATTGAAATGGCTCCATGAATGGATGGTATAGTGTCACTACCTACGCTATTATCGCATATGGCGTTAAAATTGGTAATTATTGAAAATGACAACAACAACTCTGACCAAACACTCAATTTTATTTCTTCAACATTGATTGAACCTTCGGCTAAATTTTCATCTGAATTGTTGTTATTCATACCACGAGGAATCACAATGCCAATAGGTAAATCATTTTTATTGGGAACAGCACTTGTCAAATCATAGGTTGTACAACCAATACCAGAAGAAGAATCGGTTACCAAATCATCTTTAGTTCTACGTTTATTTTTTAGTGCACGTTTGGCACGAGCAGTTAAATGGAGTTCATATAAAGTTGCAGTGATCATGAGAGTAAATACAATTGTTGAAATAACACTGTGGACAAATATATAAGGAAAAATTGTTGTTTTTCAATTATTGAAATTAGCTAAAGTACAATTTGCTATGGTTCTTACACTAAAATTATGAAAGTTGTATCATTCCAATATTCATATGGATTTTGTGTTGGTGATCGTACCGAAACGATTTCCAAGCTGCGATGATATATTGGTTTTTGTGACATAAGTGTCATATGTGAAACATCAAGCAATGAACATGTGGTTGGTAAGCATAATCCAAGTCGAACCGTACGTGGCTGAAAAGATAGGCATGTTTCTATGTAGAAAATTATCGCTCTCGATGTAAACATTTTTCGCTTTAATAATGATTATGATGACTATAATCAATGTTAGATCGATTTTATATAATCTAACTTTGGAGTATTGACATATTGCAACATATCAATATTTCAAACTTACGTATTTTGCAATTTCAGTTTCATTGATTTTCGCTTTAAGAACAAAGAAAGCAGGAATGAATGGGGGGTTTTCATGAGAAAGATTTTCTGTTGGATTGTATGCATCATTGTATGAGACTCCATTAATCGCTCTTCTAGTTCGAACTGTGAATGCGAAAAATAACAAATATAACCAAAAACTGTAGATTAAAACATGAAAAAAAATGAAAAAAAATGAAAATATATTATACATACCAACGTTTGCTGTACTCGATACAGTCTCTTTGTATATAGATTTACATAATGACAACGATCCAATCCAGTAGTTGTTACCATAGAATAAGCCAGTTGTGTAGTGTCCAGAAGCGTCATCCACTGCAAAAATTAGGAGCATAAATAGAAAACTCTTAATAATTGCTTAGCATTTAGCAGGCATCATACGAAATAATTAAGTAAGTAATTAATTGATTCGATAAGTGCTGATTAATTTCTAAACTATAGTAACAGCCATAAATGGGATATTGCATAAAATTCTGTGTATCAATCTGCAAATCTACTCGCAAACAATTTTTTCTATGCGACATTCGGACCAACATTACATATTTATGTAATCAATTTCAGTATACAAGTCAGATTATAAAATTTCAACGCAATATCATCTACGGTAGGCAATGAATTTCATCAAAATTGAAAAATTGAAATATTTCAAAGACAATATGAGTTCTGAAATATGAGAATGGAAAATCTATTTCCAATAAACATTACAAGGCTATTTTTGCTAATTTTGAGCATACTTGACAGTTATTTATCCGAATTTAATTCCAATGATAATTTAAATACACATATCAATTTAGTCATTTCATCAAATGAAACGAATATGACAACAACACAATTGCATATTGTATAATTTCTTGATTTCTAAAAAAATAGTTATGTAATTGAAAACAACATTCTTGTTTCTGTCTGCATTCAAGATTGGTGAATTATTGTCTGTCTCAGATGATCAAACATTAAATGATTTTATAAAATGAAAGCAATAAAATATGACTCAAGTGTCTTAACATTTGCTATTCAATACTTCAATTCGTGTATTTTTTTGCATGGTTTGTAAATTGTTTAAATACTTTTCAAATTTGTGTTCTATATCAGTATAAACTCTCATCTCTCAACAATGGAAAGACTTTCTTTAAGTCATGCATTTTCTTTTGAAAATTGAAATCAATTATTTAATAATAATGAAAGATAGAGATAGATTGTACAGAGAAATTTTGCAATATTAAAATCTTGACATGCGCTGTTTGGAAAATTTGCGCAAGTTGAATTGAATGAGATGTCGGATATCAACAGTGAATGGGATTATTTTAAGAATGCAATGTTGAGTGCGGTAAAGGGATGTTGTGGAATGCATGTGGGTAAGAATGGTAAAAAGAAGACGGACTGGTGGAATGATGAGATACAGGAAGCAGTGAAAGAGAAAAGAGTGAGATGTATGCGTTGGATGCAAAGTAGAACTGAGGAGGATTTAGAATTGTATAAGGAACAGAAGAGGATAGTGAAAGAGTTGGTGAGAGTAGCGAAAGAGGGCGAATGGGTGGAATTTGGTAGAGATTTAGAAAAAGCAGGGCAACAGAGGAATAAAGTTTTCTGGTCGAAGGTTAAGAATATCCGTAACGGTGGGAAGAAACAAGCGCCAGGTGCTGTATTAGATAAGGCAGGGGAGTTAGTGATTGGTAGAAAGAATGTGTTGAAGCGTTGGAGAGAATATTTTGAGGAACTTCTGAATGTTGATAATAGAACAGAGTTAAGTGTTAGCGCGAATGCAAGTGTGAATGAAGTCGAAGAAGAAGAAATAAGCATAGGAGAGATAGAGTTGGCGGTTAGAAAACTAAGTTGGGGCAAAGCAGCAGGAGTGGATGAGATTAGGAACGAATATTTAATTTGCAGTGGTTCAGTAGGGATTCGATGGTTGCATCGGTTGTTCAATCTAGCGTGGGATTCATCAGTTGTGCCGAAAGAATGGGGTGGTGCAGTTATCTCTCCTCTCCATAAGAAAGGAAGTAATAAGGAGAGCTACAAAACAGCATTAGCGATTTAGAAGCGGCTTGTACGAACTACGGAATGACCATTAGCAGCTCAAAGACACAGGTGATGCATATAGGGAAAGATAGGAAACAAGTAAATTGTATGTTGAATGGAGGTGTGCTTGAGCAGGTGTCGCAATTCAAATATCTAGGATGCATCTTTTCGGAAGATGGCAAACTGGATAAGGAGTTCGAACATCGCAGAGTGAATGGTAACAAAGTTGTTGCTCAACTTAGGTCACATGTTTTCAATAAGCGAGAGTTGAGTAAGGAGACGAAGTTGATGATTCATGGGTCAATCTCCAGACCAACTATCACGTATGGCAGCGAGAGCTGGGTCGATTCAAATAATTTAATTCATAATTTAGAAGTAGCTGATATGAAAGTGTTGCGCATGATTTCGGGTGTATCGCGTAGGGATCAATGAGAAAATAGAATTAGGAATGAAAGAATACGGGAAGATTTAAATGTGGATTCGATTGATGAAGTAGCAAGAAAGTCTAGGTTGAGATGGTTTGGTCATGTACAGCGTATGAATGAGTATCGTTTGCCAAAGTTAATTTTGAATGCTGAAGTGAATGCACCGAGAGGTAGAGGTAGGCCGCGAAGACGATATTTGGATTCGGTAAAAAATGATTTGAATGAAAGAGGGTATGACTGGAATAGGGAAACTGAAGACCTGGCTCTCGATAGGGTATATTGGAGGAGAATTGTTGTTGGCCGACCATTACAAAACAGACCAGACGCTGAAAGGCATTAATGGTCTTTAAATGATTGTTGTTGTTGTTGTTGCGCTGTTTGGATATTCAATAGACTGGATAATTTGTAATTTAAAATTGAGTTATAGTCGACTATTCTATCTTGTACTTTTTTTATTCATGAAGCTATACTTGTTATTAGCCGTACAAGGCTTAAATTCGATGTTAATGTCAATGGTGTTGGACAACAAACATGGTTTTCAAGTTTTAATCACGTATTTCATGCAAAGTAAATTTCGAGTCAAATAATACGGAACCGACGAATTTAATCAATTTAGCTTTGAATGAGAGAAAAAAATTCATCGTTGAATCAAACCGCGAACAAAAAAGCTTTATTTAAATCAATTGCTACGAAGAAATTAATTGTTGAATGACTCAATTTTGCGAATGGTAATGAATATTGGAGTTACATGTCGCATCGAAGCGAATCAAAAGAGAGAAAATGAGATTGCGTATATTTAAATTTATTTATATGAGAACACCGACACCGATACCAAATATTATTAAATCATTATTATTCGTTGTTGATTTGTCGGCTTCATTCTATTACACGGAGAAAGTGTTGTGTAACTGGTGGTAATTCAAAGATCAATACCTAAATCTGAAGAGTAGTAGGAAAAGGCGGGTTCTGGTGCAATCATTGCGTCAACCATGCGGTTGACGCAAGAGTTCTTGCGTCATCCATGCGGTAGCAGTGCGAGCACGTGCGTCTCTCTCTCTCTCTCTCTCTCTCTCTCTCTGTGTGTGTCTCTCTCTTTCTCTTTCTCTCTCCCCCCTCTCTCCCTTCCACTCCTTCTCCCTGCTTCTCTCTCTGTTTCTCTCTCCCTCCCAATCGGTTAATTTTTTCAGATAGATGGTGAGTACGCCCGATGCCGATGGTAGTGACAGTTGGGCAACGGTAACATGGCACAAATTTGTACCAACACTGTAAAATGGCACAAATATGTGCCATCGGTAGTGAATTTCACTAGTTCGGCTGGCGCTTCTGTCAACGTCGTCTAACACCCAGGCCTTGCGATTGATGCATTGGATATATCCAAGACACCAACCTAACGCGAAGGCACTCCATTTTTACGTGTGTCTGTGCTTATATCTTAGTTGTACACACACACGGGACCGACGGCTTTGAATGCCCTCCGGAGCACTCCACAAGCCCGAAGCTCAGTCCAAAGTAACCCCATTAAACCACTAATGATCCCCGAGCGAAATCACGGTGGAAAAATGCCCGATGAAATTTGACCGAGAATCGAACTCGTGTCCTCATGCTCACAAACCTGGCACGCTAACCACTAGTCTAGTTACCAAAGACACCCTGTAAGATAGCCAATTTAACTCTAGCGAATTTCTATTTCTGTATCTACACCTTTTTTCTAGCCAAAATAAACATTAGGTGTGAAATGAATAAATCCATTTTTTAATTTTTTTTTTATTTTATTTTATTTTATGAATTATTGCTATCACAAGAACTGTCATATCGATATTTAAATGATTCCAAATGATTTGAAATTTTTCCAATTTACTCGCTAAATAAATGTAATAATAACTAAAGGTTGAATTTTTTCGTGTTTATACATTCTGTTAGAATTGATGTAGTATAGAATAAAATCAGTTTATTTTATACGTTGAAATTTCGATTTTCGAAACCAAAAATTCTTGCAGATTGAAACATCTGTCATTTGAATTTGTTTCCATTCGTTTCCGAGAATTTTCTTCAACTTCAAGTGGTCTTTCTCTGTGGAATAATTAACAATGATTTTTTCTAATTCAGGCAATTCGCTCAGCAATTTTCTAATATAGATTTTATTTCTACACTGTTTTGAAGATCCAACCAATTTCAGTATTTTCAATTTTTTATTACGCAATATGATGCTCAACAAATTAAAATTTGGAGGATAAAGTTGCACACTTAATCTTGTGAGATCTTCAAACTCAAATGTGGCAGTTTGTTGATCTGCGAATGATTGTCCGGAACATGAAAATGATTCGACTGATTTGAACCGATATGTTGATGTAAGTTTTTTTTGATTAGAGTATATTTTGAAAATTTCTAATTGAGTTAAGTTTTCAACGATCGAAGAATATATTAAATTGTGGTAATTACTCATATCATTTAACAATAAAGCCAATTTTAAATATTTGATCTGTCGATTCATACCCAAAAAAGAAATGAGTGAATGTGCTTCTTCATCGCTATGTAGTTCCAAAGAAATTCGTTCTAATTGTGGAAAGTGCTTTTCTAATGTTTTTGGAACAGAACTTAAAGTCAAACAACGTAGTTTTGGCATTAATCCCAAAACTTCCGGGTACACAAATCCACGTGTAATGAATTGACGTAACTTGCTTAATGGCTTATTCAAGGGGAAAAACGGATATCCTTTCAATTCTAGAACCTCCAATGAATCGGTGCAATATTCGAAAACGTATTTGATCACATTTTCATAGGCGATCGGGATGTTTGTAACGGGAACATTTGAGTTTAGCCTACAAACACACTCAATACGCATAAATTGAATGGATCCTCCAAAATTTCGCATTAGCTTGAACCAAATTTTGGCATCACGGATTCTAACGATCGCTTTGTTTTTACAAACATTTTTCGTAGTTTTCTCTTTTATCTCACATTCTAATTCACTCACATCGTGTGAATGATGAAAAGCATCAAATGATATTAGTCGATGTCCATGTCTTCGGGAAAATACTGAGCCAGCAATATTTTTAAGACGTTTGCTTGTGTCAGATACATTTGCTAAATCTTCCAGCTGCAAGTGGCACAAAATCAAGTCAATCACGTTGTCACACATATCGTTGAATTCTGTTGGCGTTTTTTCATAGTGAGACTGTTTCTTTTCCTTTAAATACAAATAAGAAATGTCATGTTGATGTTTTCGTTTCATTGCGGATGCAGCCATTGGGCTGTATTTTACGTTGATTGGCTGCAAACAATGAGAAATGAATGAAATGATGAGTTATGATCATTTAAGTATAGTGAGTGTTATCAGAATACGGCTACATTAACAGCTATTAGCAAAAGGTAATTATTAGAAAATTCGTCATGTTAATAGTTCATCGTCAGGCAAATATCATCTACTACTTAGGAGAAAATATAAATAAAAATCTTCCACATTGAATGCTCCGTCGTGATTGCCTAACGTTCATTAATGACAATTCGCATTTCAAGAATTTATTTTGATTCTACGCCAAATTTAATACAATTTGTAGTTGTCATCCATCCTGAGTATAGTTGGCACTAGATACCTGTTAAAAATGGTTTATCCAAATAAAAATCACTATGACCTCATGTCCCCTCGTGACCGATAAATTATAACCATGACGAATTCTCTATGGCTAAAATTAATTATTTTTCTTGTTTTAAATTTCATAATTTTCGACATATGGTATGACAAATAATATCATTTGGATTTCATTTGATTGTCATTGATTGATCTGTACATCTCATTAATTGGAATGTTTACTCTATGCATCTCTTTGAGTGAAACATTTTTTGCAAATGATAGACTTACCATTACTCCATGGTTGTTACAGTGAGTTTCTCTATTGATTGCCATTTCCGAGAGATTCTTCTCCATTTTTCTTCTCAGTTATTTTCCAGTTCGTTAAAAAAATTTTACTCGTCTTCAGACACAGTTACTAAATTTAGAAAGAAACTTTTTTCTGTGCGGCTAAGAAGTCGAACATGTTTTTAAACATATTTTATCTGCAAACAAATAAAATTTCATCGAGAATAGATGATAGTGATAGAAAATACTAGATTGAGTGTATAGAAATATAGATCAGTTCACTTCTTCAAAACAAAAAATATTTTTTATTATTTAAAAAAATTGATCTCAAAAAATTTGCATAATTCAAATGACTTACTTTTATTGAAATCTTACTTCGTTCGCTCACCTCAATTTTATCAACTATTTTATGGAATAAAAATGTAATTAAAACGTAAAGCAACAGCTTGTTATATATGTTTGATGTTGTCAAAAACAAAATTCACTATGACGAACTGTCATTCGTACAGTAACTATTTTGATAGATATGTCCACACATGCATTTGTACACACACACAAAAAAACGTTCAGATTTTTGTCGTAATGGTTGAAATACACCAATCTACAATATACAAATATTATGTATGTGTTTGTATAGCTTTTGTTATTGAAAACAAAAATTTGGTTATGTATACAACGATAATTCTGATTCGTGAAAAAACAATTTTTGCACTGCCAAACTGTCAAAGTTTGCCGCGTTCAAGATATTCGAAAAAAAAAAAAATTTTCCCTCCATGCAAAAAATTTGTTTAGATTTTTCATTTCTGAACTGCTGTACTAAAACTCTATTACTTTTTTTTCTGTGCACACTTAAAACGTCAGTGGCGAAATATTGAGAATGTGGTAGTGAAAATAAAATTTACCTCCACTGTTGATTGTTTGTACAAGCGAATTACCACTACAAACAATCTACAATGGCGGTAAATTGTATTTTCACTACCACATTCTCAATATTTTGCCACTGACGTTTTGAGTGTGTGTGTATATGTGTAGCAGTATTCAAACACATGAATTCATCTTGATGGTGAATAAAACAATAAAGTGGTGAATGCTTGTATTTTAATATTTTCACACACTCATTGAGAATATAGTCGCAAAAGAGACAGTTCATAGTTTATATCAATTTATATTTTAACATCGTAAACGCCGAATATTGCGAATATATTATTAGTTTTTTTTTTTTCAAAATACGAAGGAGATAATAAACATTTTCACACAATAAAATTTGTCACACAGAAATAACATGGTATATAACTCTCAGGATGTTTCAGGTGAAACCTTTTAACAAAAACAAAACAAATCCATCAATATTTTATTCTCTTGGAAAATAATTAGTTTACATTATTTGAACAATTTTTCTAGATTCTAGTTCAGAATCTGAATCTCACGGTAGTAGAAGCCGTAGTGTAACACCAAATCACCATGATGAAGAGGCGCAATTGGTTAAAAATCGTATGCCGTAAGTAGGGTATAAAAACGCAACATTTTTTTGGCGTTAATTTTACAGTTGAAAAAATTAAAACGCAGAAAAAAAAATGTGATGTTCACAATTTGTGATGTTGTTAAATTATTTTTTTTTACTTCTGGCTCTTTCAATAGCTCAAAATGTGGATCAGTTTCAAAGCGACAAATTTCAAGTGATTCAGACAGCGAAGCTGAAAAGACAATACCGAAAAAGAAGAAATCTGCTTGGATTGATTCATACAGTGAGCCATTAGAACAACTAACAGTCAAACAAATTGAAGATATAGACACAACTGAAATATTTGTAAGTTCAAGATTATTCTCTTCATAAAATTTTCTTGTTTTTTTCCGGACTCTTAATCATTATTATCATTATTGGCATTCATAGGGCGATCCCGGTAATATAAGTATCGACAGCAAAGAAATAAACGAGAAACAAAAAAGCGGCAAAAATACAGCACACGATATACGGCATGGCAGTGACCACGAAAATAATGAAAAGAAGCAGCAACTATCATACCATGCGGTAATGCTATAATAATATATTTGATTTTTGACGATTGTATAATCTCGATGTCAATTACAGAGTTTTCAAATAATATCGACAATTCCGTTGAATCTACCCACTGATCCAACTGAAGAAAAATCACCTAATGATTCACTATCAACTGACAGTTATGAAAATAGTTTTTATGTGAGCTTTCTTCAACTCAATAAAATTCAGATAAAATAATTAATGCAATATTATTTTTTTCAGGAGGCGCTTTCGGACAATACTGATTCCATTTTGATCGTTTTAGGAGAAAATGGTGATAAAGAGGAGAAAAAACCTCTTCTTACTGCTTTATTGAGCAAAAATACAAAATTTGAAATAAATAAAACTACCGTCGTGGATGAACTAATAAATAACCAGCAAATGATACTCGAAAATGGAAAGAATTTCGTGGAGCCTTTCCTTAAAAAACTTTACAATTGTTACCCCATAAGTGCCCAAATATCATCAAGTTCAGATTCATCTGATTTATAATAATACGAACTTTTTGTCATCTCACTGCCTTTTCTCCTTCTATCAGCTGTTAAGACGAATTATTAAATTAAAAATGATTAAAATATACAGCTTTGTTGTTTATATCATCACATAAATACAAAAAAAGAATAAGGACATATCACTCTCGTTTATGATTTGCTTTATTATGATCATTTTTGTTTTTGTTTTTTGTATAAAAAAAATGTTTAAATGCACAAAATTTATTATTCAAATTAACAAATGCATGTGTATTATTCACGGTATTCCTTGCGAATGGCAAGAAAATTGAAGCTTTTAAAAGAACAAATATTTTACATACATTCTGAGGTAACATTAAATGTAATTTAATCAAAAAAATTACAATTTGCCAAAGACACAATAACAATCTCGAAAACCGGTTGGGCAATTCAACGCAAGAATGCAAAGAAGATAACAAATGA
Source organism: Resseliella maxima (assembly GCA_029041755.1). NCBI lineage: Eukaryota > Metazoa > Arthropoda > Insecta > Diptera > Cecidomyiidae > Resseliella > Resseliella maxima. The sequence continues at coordinate 1,534,433 of JAQOWM010000600.1, read as the reverse complement.
TGAACAGAATGTGGATGAGGATGCATGGTATATCCCAAAAGTAAAACTGAAAAAAAAACATTTGATTTTATTGGAATTTCACCATTGAATTTTCGACGTAACACACATCACCGACGGCAAAAATTAAATTTGCAGTAAAAACGATTGCAAGTAAAATTGATATGACATATACTCGCGTCATAGACTCTCTTTATTGTTTTCTAATATTGGGCGAACATTTTCATTTAATTTTGAAACAATTTCAAGCGATCTAATACCGGCAAAAAACAAACCAATCATTTTTTCATAACCAAATTGCTCTAATCGTTATGAGTGAACAAAAATTGATATTTTCAGGCATGCACACAAAAAATAATTAAAAACATTGTTTAATAACAGTCAATATTGATTACTTGTGCAAAAAAAATTCCAAAAACTGTGTATTTCTTGTGAAAATATTCTGTTGTATTTTTGAATGCAAAATGGTCGTTGTTTATGTGCTTTTATCGGACAACTTATTTTAATCAGATTATATATGGTAGTGAATAAATTGGAATATTTTTTAGTGACTACATTTAATTTCATATTTTTATAGCAAATCATGGTTTGGTTTGATTTGATTTTCATTGGTGGTATGTAATAAAAATGATTGATAGGTCAATAATATAGAAACTAATATAATTTATATCTTCATCTACTTAGTAAGCACAATAATGCATAACAAAGCTAGTGTATGAAATTTTCGTATTATTAATACATGGAATATTAACTGTGATTGCAATTGTCATACTAACGCACTATTATAAGGTTACCATGTTTGCATTAGATTTATTGATTCCATTGTCAGCTTTGGAATATGCTATTGTGAATATAACATGTAACATCGTATTGATTTACTACTTAAATATCTTTAATGAATTTTCATTAATATTGAGAACAAAGAATTTAATTCGAGAATAAAATCAGGAATGCTAAACCATTGATAATTGATATGAATATATGTATTTAATTGATTTTTTTAGTTTAGCTTAAAAAATTTCTATACGAAAGACAGTGATCTCATTGGGCTATGCTACTAGCTGAAGCTATTCGTTAGGCGCTATTTTGATCGAGCTATCGCATTTATTTTAGCATATATGCAGTAAAAATGCATTACAGATATTTGGCTGTGCATAAAATTCAATTGTTTGAACAGTCCATAAAGATCAAAAGCATTTTATCAAGATTTAAACTGTCAACTTTTTCGTCTTTTATTTCTAATTTTCCCTTTAACGGTTCGCCCTCGTTTCTAAGTCGATAAGTTGTGCTTGACTGTGGGTTTTTATTTCTCTTTCAATCAATCCATTTGACTCTTTCTCTGTCACCATCCCCCGTCTGTTTCTTTGTTGAATTTGTTGCAATCATCGTTTTTTATTTTGACGCTGTTGATAATATTCAGTTAACCATATTGGTTGGGATGGTACACGTTTTCTATTGATACAAATTCGATTCGAGCAAATATGTTCACCACTACTTATCTTAACACAACCTGTACAAATACCACTGCAACGCAAACCTGTAGCACATTCTTCATGTAAATCAGCACTTCCCATACAAAATTCGTCTGAACCCTTTGAGCGTGCTGTTATATTTCTTCCATTGCAAATTACTTCATATGTACCAAAGGTACAATCGTCCAGCCCATTTTTCTTTTCTATATAGCTTCTAAATTCTCACACTGAATTTTTTCATTACTTTTTTGCTATGGGAAATTGAAATTAGAAAATTTTTTTCCATTAAATTTTATTTTTTCCTTTTTTTTGCACTCATTTTGCATTAATAACTAACACAAGACAATTGACTTTATCATTTTGTATTGAATAATTTTCAAAAAAAATTGTGTTTTTTTGTCTTTGATTTTTTTTACAAGGAAAAAAATCACAATTTTTTCTTCAAAACTCACTTCATAACGCCCAAACATCCGCGTAAGATACAATTGAATGATATGGCAAGAATGAAAATTTTCAACGAAGAATTTATGATAATTTTGACTATGTAATCGAAATTCCGTGAAAAATGATCCAAACAATTGAAATAGATGAATTGAAAGTTTGTTGAGAACTGTGAGATGTGCTGATGCGGAGATGGCCTTTTATACAAAATCTTCATGGTCATTCATGTACAAACTACACCATTTTTCCCCTCTTATTGCATGCGGCTTTTTTTTGCTTCCACATAGCAGAATATTTAATTAAAAATTAATGAGGGGGTTGAAAATCGGACAAGAAAAAACTAAAAAGATCACAGAAGAAAAACTTGTTGCTAACTTGGTGCTCAAGATGATGTGAAGAGAAATTCAATCAAGTAGAATTAATTTATTCAGTTGTTGACATATTCTTAGAATGACGAGCCAATCTTTTTTCTCTACCTATTGATCGAAAATCGTTTATTGTGACGAAAATTAAAAGAGAAAAAAGAAATCAATTTATTTGTCAAGCCTATGCAAGTTTAGTGCCGATTATTAGATTGAATTGAAATAGTTGTGAGGTGTGATCGTATTTGTACTTTTACTAATTGTATTTCAAAATGTACCTCAAGATGAAAAATAATAATTTAATCGCAAACTTTTCCATCCATTTTGATTGTTATTCAAACATAAGATTTTAAGTGATTTCAAATTACCATTTTTTACTGAATCAAATACGAAGATATACACATGCAATTCACTAAACAACAAAAAACACCCACACGATATTTACATTCATTTGAAACCACCAGTAGACAATAAATATTTGGAATTTATTTTTCTGTTCGCTTTTTATTTTTTCATCATACACAGGAGAGATATTCATTATTCATGTTCATTCGATTCATGTGTATTCAATAGGTATTGAATATATTCTTGACCATGTGTTCAAATCACAGTTATCCTCAATAAATATTCTCCTAACTTGGTCAATGATCTTGCATATAAATGAAAATTAGTCCCGTGAGTTGTTGACGGTAAACACCGAAATTGAATTTAAAAAATGAATTGTGTGACTGTAATAGTGATTCATTGAATGTAGTAAGTAGAGTCAGTGAAAACTGACTTTATGTTGATATATTTATTAGATAATTCTGTGCCATATATCGTACGAATTATGAAACAAATCGTGACCACAATGATCCAGTTACAATTGTCTGGATTTATATTAACGAAATCTCTTTTTGAAAATAAATATTAAAATAATACGTTGTGGTTAACTTCATTGTATGTTCGCTTAGGCAAATTGCAAAATTTCTCTTCAATGCGATGGGTAATAAATTGAATCCACTAATTTTTACCGGTTTTTACTAAGTTTTAGGAATTCTTCTTATATAAATTGAGGCAAAATCTATGAATTGATATCAGTACTCATGGTTTGTTCTCAGTTTTCACACTGAATTCGATTGAAGCATTTTCAACATGAATTCATTCGGGATTTTAATTCTTTTTGTTGGTGTTTTATTTGCAAGTGTTTCGGTAAGAATTGATTAGAAATGATAGAGTAAAATAAGAATCTTCATTTCATGTTTATACTCGTAGGCAAATGAAATATTGGTGAAACAAATAAGATCGTGTCAAAAGCAATATCCTAAAAGCGAGGCCCGTACTCTTCCCGATTTTGATTTGGATTTATTGACAAACGATGATAAATGTTACTTGTATTGCATCATGAATGCGTCAAAAGTTGTGAGTATTCAAACGGAATATCAAAAATTCAGGATTAATAATTTCAGATTTTTTTCTATAATTCTTCAGATTTGGAACGGCAGTTTTAATGTTGATGCATTAAGGTTTACCGTCAGCAACAAAAAAATTGCAGACAAATTTCGAAGGGATTGTGGCCTTATTCGACACAATGACAAATGTGAATTCGCCGCTAAATTGCAGAAATGCATTGAAATTGTGATAAGGAAAACACCTACTTCTCATTTCCCGTCAAGTTAACCTAAATTGTTATATCTATAATAAAATAAAAACTGATAATAAATAAGACATCTTCTTGGGGTTTATTTATTTGTTTTATCCGTTTTGAAATATTTACTCATTAGATCAAACACACTTCAATACATTTTCTTGACAGTTTATAAAAATGTCTCTTTTCGAAGTTATAAAATTAATAAAAAAAGAAGAAATTTGAGAATTTTTGAATAATATATAAGGGTTGATACGAAATAACACCACACTTCACAATCATTTGTACTTGAACAAGATTAGTAATAAAACAAATATTATCCGAGAGCATTATAGTACGCTCTGGTGGTAAGTGTGGTATTAACCGAAAATGTGTTACCCTCATATAATTTTTAATTAAGTTCCATTCGCATTTTATTAAATAATAATTAAAAAATGTTATTTTCAATAACATAAAAATGCATGAAATGAAAAAAATATAATATGAGTAGTATGGAAAACTCACTTTCATCCACGTTTCTTAGTATTAGTGTACACACATACACACACACACATACACACATACACACATACACACATACACATACTAGACCTGCTTTCAATCTCTCTCTCTCTCTCTCTCTCTCTCTCTCTCTCTCTCTCTCTCTCTCTCTCTCTCTCTCTCTCTCTCTCCCCCCCCCCCCCCCCCTCTCTCTCTCTCTCTCTCTCTCTCTCTCTCTCTCTCTCTCTCTCTCTCTCTCTGTCACACATGTCTGATGCAGTACAATGCGATATATTATATATTTGAAAATGTAACTAAAAACGCTATTGTTGAAATTCTTCGTACCCATCCACTACGTGTACGAGTAACCCTACATATAGTTTCGAGTTGTCGGAAGAATCAGGAGAACAATACACATTCTAATTGAGGATGTTTATATTTTTCAGGTATATAATATTTTTCGTTCTTTTGTTTTTTTTTTGGAGAAAACTTATTTTTATGATTTCTCGATTGAGATAAAAATAAGTTTTCATTGTACTGCATCAGACATGTGTGACAGAGAGAGAGAGAGAGAGAGAGAGAGAGAGAGAGAGAGAGAGAGAGAGAGAGAGAGAGAGAGAGAGAGAGAGAGAGAGAAGCAGATCCGTTGCCATATGATTTTACATGGTAAGCAGATCCGTTGACATACTCACACACACTCTCTCACTCTCTGTCACACACACACACACACACACACACACACATCTCACTCTCTCTCTGTCACACATGTCTGATGCAGTACAATGAAAACTTATTTTTATCTCAATCGAGAAATCATAAAAATAAGTTTTCTCCAAAAAAAAAACAAAAGAACGAAAAATATTATATACCTGAAAAATATAAACATCCTCAATTAGAATGTGTATTGTTCTCCTGATTCTTCCGACAACTCGAAACTATATGTAGGGTTACTCGTACACGTAGTGGATGGGTACGAAGAATTTCAACAATAGCGTTTTTAGTTACATTTTCAAATATATAATATATCGCATTGTACTGCATCAGACATGTTCAAATTGTATTTGAAAAGGACTGTCGATTTTTCCTGAAGAAATTTTAGTAGTTTTTTAATCGTTCCAGAGTTGACATCAAATAGTGAATATTTCAATTGTGTTTAGTTTTCGGATTGATACAGCATTCGACTTTATGTTCAAACTAGCACTTTTTTCGACAAAATGAAACTCCTAATTTTACTTTATTTTTGTCATTTCAATACAGCTTTAACTGGTGGTAAAATATCTTCAAATTTTTTTTACCTTGAATATATTGACCAATTTATTCGTTTTTTTTTCTTCAAACAATATAGATGCAGAGCATCCGTGAGTATGCATTATAAATTAGATTGAATTTAAAACGCTAAGGCGAAAAAATATCTCTTATTCTTTTGTAAACACTAAATAACAAAACAATTCAATCAAATTGTATGTTTATTTTTCTAAAGTATAAAATATTTTCATTTTTCTTTATTTAGAACTTTGAATGGAAAGTTATTGACGAGATCAATTGATAAGTTGTTCGTAAATGCTTTTTTGGCTGGTAAATGTCAAAAAATTTAAAATTGAATATTGATAATAAATCAAAAATAGTTATTTTCTAAATTCTCTGGCTCTTTAGATGACATAGACAATGCTGAATTGCTTATTAAATGTGGTGCAAACTTAAATGCATTACACGATTCCTTGAGTTTCATTGAAATGTGTTTAATACGTAGAACTACTACGACAGCAAAACAGTTTAAAATGTTGCAAATACTTATAGCAAATGGAGCTAATGTTAATGTCAAATTTAAATCTTCGCGGTATAGGGGCCAGACAACTTTATATTATATAATTAACACACAGTTCAATCCTGAGCATCAATATAAGTTGTTGCAGTTATTCGTTGAAAATGGTGCAGATGTAAACGCAAAAAATGATGATGGAAAAACTTCACTACGTGAGGCAGTATGCAAGGGTAAAAATATTATAAGAACCGATTTGCCTAAAATATGTATATGAAATTATTTCGATTTGTGTGATATATTATTTTCATAATTTTGTAGAGAGAAATGATCTAGTAAAACTTCTGGTTGATCATGGTGCTAATGTCAGTGAAAAAGATAGTTTTGACCGCACACTACTTCATGCAGCAATCGGTAGCGTCAAACCAGAACGCATTAATGATTTTCGAAAATATCAACTGAAATCAAGTAATCAAAATAAATTTTTTTTGCTCGAATCTGAGTCATTATTATTTTAATTTCAGATAATATTGAGATGGTTAAAATGCTCATTGAAAACGGTGCCAACGTAAATTCAGCCGATCATAATGGAACAACACCATTACACAAAGCTTTGGCAATGAATAACAAAATTGAAATGATCAAAACACTAATTCAAAGCTGTGCAAATATTAACGCTGCCGACCAGGATGGAACGACACCACTACATATAGTCATGAAAAATAGTAAATTTAAATCTTTTTTTGTGATTTCGCAAATACTCATCGATAATGGAGCAGATTTAGATATCAAAAACAAAAATGGTGAAACAGCGCGTGATATCGCCATCAAAGCGGGTCATCTGAGATCAATAATTTCATGGGAAATAAGTAAAACTTTCATCGAATCGCTACCAGAAGCTACTAGAAATAGATTTATTTTAAAACCAGTTCGCAATTGTGAAGAAATATAGAGGCTTTCTTGACCATTTTCTAAAAAACACCACTAAAATTCTAAATAAATTCTTGATTTATTTTCCGTATACTATTTCTGTCTTTTCAATCTACTGATAGAAATTATATTACCTTTCAATCTGAAAATTTCTTTCAAATCATATAGAAAAATATTATATATTATTATATTTATTTGTTTTTTATTTAAAAAAATATCATCAATAAAAAATAAATAGGTCAGTGTTTTATTAAATAGGAAGTAAAGTGAAACGAAAGCAAAAATTTATCGAGTCAGCTGATTGAAATACTACTGCTTTATTGTGATATCATAAGCAAGCTAAAATTGAAGTTAGTTCATTCAGAGAACTTAAGCTGTTCATAACACTGTCATTTCTGGAACAATGGAATCTCTTCGACAAAGTGTCAAAATAATTTTTTTTATATTGCTGGTGCGAGTAGTTCCATGTTATGTTATGTTATGTGTGCCAAGTGAATGTGAAGTTTTCATATTTTAAAAAACATAAATTTTAAAACCAAATTTCGAAATTATTTTGCCTTGATTAAAGTTGGATAACGTATTTTTAATCGACCCACCAAATTCTATTTTCAAAAACAAACTCCGATATTGTGTGAAATTATTAAATTCAAATAAAACTGAATACAAGGGTATTTTCACCGAACGACCCTGCACTGTATGATTTTTGTGAATGTATTTGAATTGTGAAAAGTTTTTTAATTCGATATCTCTGAGAAAGTCTTCATCCTCAGCACATCTGATATCTCTGAATGTACCCATGCTATAGCTATATTTTTTTACAATAGCTTTTGAGATATACAATGATAACACACATATTATTCTTCGTTGAACCATTCCTGTAATATTTAATGTTAATACCGACCGTCCATATAGTAAACAAACTCTATTCACAAATGAATTTTCTATCTGTGATGTGAATATGTTAACATAGCTGCAAAAATATGTGTTGTTGTTCATTTTCATTTGAAAAAAAAATTGAATTTATTTGTTTCTTGTCGATGAAAAGTATATCAAAACATATTTAATTTGTATCGCAAAATAATTGCACGATCTAAATTTCACGTGATATTTTGCAGCATCTTGAGTCATCATATGCATCAGAAATGGTATATGCCAGTGTTCCCGATACCGTCCGACTCCCGTCAATATATACGATTGCATCTGAACCATACAATATCGGATATGATCCATACGACACATATATAGGAAGGTATTAAAATTCATTGTTTCATCAATTTGTCGCAATTACACTATGGATACTTTGAACTGATTTTTTTCAAATCTTATTTCACTATTGTTTAGTTACGTTTACGAACAACGCGCGGCTGATCAAGGTCTTCTGAAAATTATACAAGGCTCGATAAAAATGTTTTCACAACCAAGTAACCAAAGAAAGATGTCGAACAAAATTGAAAATTTCGTAAAGAAAACGATAGATTTTCTGCAAAGAGATCATATTTTCGGAGGTAGTCTTTTTTTGCTAAAACTACACAGAACACAACATGATTTATCTCAAGTCGAATGGATTGACTTTTTAACATATCATCGCATGAAAATCGTATATCAGTTCTTCTTAAATAAAAAGGTAAGATATACTATTTGCAATGTCGTCATTTTGTATTATTTTTGGCTGAACATCTAAAAACTTTTTTTTAGTTAAAAGGGAATCTTCATTACGACAATATATTGCAAGACGTGGAAATGGAGCTTACTGAAATTGCCAGACCAGTGACGGAACCACTACCTGTCTACGACACATACGTGGATTGGATTGATAGCTACCTGGATTTGTATATTTTTCCAGGAGAAAAACAGTCTCGAATCGTCATAGATAAGATTTTAAATTACATAAATGAAAATACGCCGGACGGCATCCATTCATATAAGCTCAGTGAATTTTTATTAGAATTAGAATCAGATTTAGTAGAAATTTTATACAAAATCGAAATTTGACCAATATTGTCGTTGGTATATATAGATTTAATGTTGATTTTTCATATTTAATTGAAAAATATGTAGTTCAAAATAATTTTCAATATTTATTCTTTATTTTACTCCCGGTATGTCGACATTAGGACGTGTATCGACATTAGGCAATATACTGTACAATAAAACATATGACAAACTTTCACATGATAAAAATTTTAAGTTAAATCAAACTTAAACGATTTAACTTAAAATTTTTATCATGTGAAAGTTTGTCATATGTTTTATTGTACAGTATATTGCCTAATGTCGATACACGTCCTAATGTCGACATACCGGGAGTAAAATAAAGAATAAATATTGAAAATTATTTTGAACTACATATTTTTCAATTAAATATGAAAAATCAACATTAAATCTATATATACCAACGACAATATTGGTCAAAATACCTAACATTTATGTAAAGAATAATATCTGAAAAAAATAGAACAATTTCATCACTTTTTGATGTCAAAATTACAACTATGTCACTTTTGGTTGAACCCTTAAAATGTTTTTTTTATGTAAAGAAAGAACTATTCTGAAAAGATCTTTTGTGTCCATGGACTGTAGAAGTTTCAATTCAAATATTTAATAGGAAATTATGAAATAAAAAGCAATAAAAATAAATTAATTTGTATATATTTTACTTTAATAATGTCGGACTAAATCGTTCTATTTTCGACACAAAAAGCAACGAAAGTTCATTTAGAAGTTTCAGATTGTATGCTTTCGATTTGACAGATGAGACCATTCAATTATATTGAAATCGATTTACTATTCAAAACAAAAATTTTGGTTGAAGCAGTGAACAAAACAGTTGCACCAGTGGAATCGTGCATTATTTTATTGATATTTTGAACATTATATTATAAAAAAATAAACAAAATCAAGTATGGATCAAAACCATATCAACCCAATTATTTCAATTCCCACAATAGCTTCTCAATAAAATTGTGTGATATGTGTCGAGATTAGGAATTCGGTATTTGGACCAATAATGTTCGATATTTGGCATTTTTGATGTTACAACAGAAAAATGAAAAAAGAAGTAAATATTAAAAAAATTAAAGTTGTTCAAGCAAATAGATTGAAACACAATTAAATTCTGCGTTGAAATTTGGATGGAAGAATAATTTTTATGAAATAATACATGTTAAATATTGAATTAAACTCTATTAATCAAACAAATAGGTCGACATTTGGGTAAGCGTCCATACTTTGATTGATAGAAAATTGAGTTAGTTTATTTTAACATGTTTTTTTTGTATATTAAAAACTTTGCTGTCGGTCGGTTGATGTCATTGGATAATTAATTAGAAAATCTTCAAAATATATATATTCCATCTAAAAGCATATATATTACTTAGGCCAGTTTAGCTATGCGCGTAGAGTCATGGTTCTGTAAGCATGCTTACTTTGCTGGACTCGAGATCGATTTCTCTATGAACACAAAATCTTTTATTTAAAAATTTGCACTCAAAGCATTGTATGAAATAAAAATACAGTGCAGGTATGCACACGTAGAGAGAGAGAGAGCATACAAAATACAAAATACATTGGAAAGCAGGTCCGTTGAAACCAGTTTGGAGAACGAGAAAAGAGAGAGAGAGAGAGAGAGAGAGAGAGAGAGGGAGAGAGAGGAGAGAGAGGAGAGAGAGAGATTGAAAGCAGGTCTAGTATGTGTATGTGTGTATGTGTGTATGTGTGTATGTGTGTATGTGTGTATGTGTGTATGTGTGTATGTGTGTATGTGTGTGTGTGTGTATGTGTGTACACTAATACTAAGAAACGTGGATGAAAGTGAGTTTTCCATACTACTAATATGGAACTTTCGAGAAGAAGCCTGGGATATACCAATACACAACTACATTTTTAATATGTGCAACATTCTGGAAAAGTCATAAAGAAACATAAATAAGAAAAATAATGCTTTTCTTACTTCAAATACTACAATAAAGAATAACAAAAAGCAAAAAGTCGTGCCTACGTGAACGTCAACATGCACAGCTGATACACGTGGAAACAGAAACAAGATTTATTCTTATTTTATACCAGTTAGGAAAACTTATCACCGGCCAACTTATTTAATTTATTTTATAAAAAAATCTGTGCTCTTGTGAAATCACAAACAAATTCCACGAAACTATGATAAATCTGTTTTTTTTTTTTAATCACACATCATTGAAAGATTATTGAAATATAATGACTATAACAAAATTGTTCTGTAGAGAAAAAAAAATGGATTCGACGAGTCGCATCGGGTAATATACGTATGCAAGAACAAGTTTCTTTCATATTTGGGTGTAAATTTCAATCGGCACAAATAGTTGAATAAATGGTTGTGAAGCGACGCGGTTTATTTAGGTTTGCCAATTGAAAATCGTCTTTTCTCTTTCGATTACGCACAATCAACATATAAGAAACAAAGAGAGACACATATATTTAATGAAATAATACATAAACGTTGTGTGTAAACGGTGCGGATCACACCACCATTCGCATCTGTCCGTGCGTCTCGTTAGCCGAACAAAATATATCGAAACGAACCAAAATATTATTATTCGACGACCGACCATACGGAGTGTTGTTTGTAAATACGAAACGCGGATAACCAATTGAGAGTGTAACTTGATTAATATAGAACATAGTACCAGCTGAAGTCTATACCAGTGAGCAGTAAAATATTAAAATAAAATAAAAGCGAATATAGAATCACATTTTCTTCCAAGAAAATCACATTTTATAGCATAGTACGGACGACAAGAGAAAATACGCAGTAACCAAAATATCAACGTTTTCGCTATCGCAAAAGTTCGTTCTTCATCACATTTTTTTTTTGAGCAAATTTGGACTCGTGTTGTTTTTGGATATTTTTGCAGCGACATAATTAAATTGGTGTTTAAATATTTTGAAACGAGATTCATTTTTATTCTTATTAGAAAAAGTGAATCTCGTAAAATTAAAATAAAATCGCATTTAATCAAACTAAATCATTTCATATAAATTTAATAAATAAAAAAATAAAAAAAAACCGGTATAATTGTCATAATAATTCATATCTAAATATAGTCAGTCGCAATACGCACTTTTAAAATTGTCGACGCACATATAGCAAGAGAGAAAGAGAGCAAACACATTTTTCCGTGTCGTGACTAACAAAATACAAATATAAAATATATACTATATAAAACACACACGCTGTGCTCAGTTTTAGAATCTTCTCAACCAAATTGATTAAATAAGAATTATTTAAGCAGTTAACTAAATCGAAACTACTAAGTGTCAAAAGTTGTGATAGAGAAGGAGACAGTTAATTTTTCTGTGAAAATGGAAACTGGAAACGTGCCAATCGATGAAGTCGCCCTGACTGGCAGTCCGAAAAGTGAGAATGGAAATTCAGCCAATGGAACGGCAAATGGTGATAATACCATTAAAAAGCCATCGCCACCATCTGAAGGTAAAAAGAGATCGAAAAAAATCGCACGCCAGAATAGTCGTGAGGGACAAACAAATCATCATGTGAATGGATCGTTGAATGGTTTCATTGCACCGCAACGACGCTGGAAAAATTCAAGACGATCACGTAATGGTCATGGTCGTGGTTTACCCAAGAAAAATGGTGGTGGCGGTAAAGGTATTTGGGGATTACCCGGATCGGAAATACTTGAAGAACCATTGGAAATTGATCGTAATGATCCAAATTATGATCCAACCGAAGTAATGGATGGAAACATCGAACTTAAAGAAGTGGTTGCTGAAACAACACCAGAAGAATTTTTCAAAATGATTCATGAAATCATTTTGGAATATTTTGAACATGGTGATACGAACGAAGTGGCTATCAGCCTTGACGAAATCATTGTGGGTTCGTTGCGTACATTAGTCACCACTTACTCAGTACAAATTGCACTAGATCACAAAGATTCCCAGCGTGAAATGATCTCAGTGCTAATTTCTGATCTCTATGGACGGGTTGTAACTTCTCGAGATATCGCCAAGGGTAAGTTGTCTGAAAATCTATTTGATTTCATTTTAATTGGATTTCGATTGTTGTAAAAGTGTTGACAACACACTACCCCTTTCATTCACTGAAAAAACAGATAAAGCATGTGATTCATCCAATTAATCAATTTAAAACGTTCATAAAACTTTGTTTTTACATTTTATTTGAATAAATATATGCACTGCTCTTGAATATCAGGCATTATTTTGGAATATGTGCTGATATGTTGCACATAACGATACGATTTTAACTGCGTCTCTTCTTATGTTCAAAGCGCATAAGCGGCAGCAGTCTGTCTGATTAAAAAAAAAAAAAATAAAAGAATCATTTTGCATAAGAGAAGGGCGAATACATTGAATAGGTGAATAAGCAGAAAAATGTCTATATTGCCGTTGTGCTGAATGTGTATTTTTCTTTAGGTCTTTCATTTGCTCTACAAAAAAAAGCATTTACATAGGCTGTAAATTAATATAATATTATGCCTATCTCTTTCACCAGTACAAGTAATGAAGATGCGTTTCTTTCACGTCATTTCGAAAACAGTCAAACAAGTCGCGCAACCATGGCGCAGAATATAGGCATACAGAATTTATTTTTGTAACACTGAAATCAGACTCACAGCCTGCCTGCCTGCCAACCAGCCAGCTAATAATTGCATGTCGATTCGTCCATATTTCTTTTGTTAGTATGTATGTGTTTCTTTCTCTCCACTTTCTTGTCGAAATAGACGTTTTTAACCAAACAAAATTTCTTTGCTTGTTGTTTGACTGTCGATTGGTTTTTTTTCTTTTTCTGCTTTCAAGCGCTTTCCTCTGTTTGTCGGTAAGTGCGCGTTGCGAACCATCATCTCACTCTCGTCACAGCCATTTCTCGTGGAAATTAGTATTATAGTTGTTGTGCATATGATTGCGCATGTATTTGTTAGAACAGCAGGCAATATTTTGAAGGTCAACTCTTACACACGCATACATTCTTACATACAGAGACATATTCACGATTGGAGAAGAGCTCACAATGTGGTGTAATTCGTGTAAAAATGGCTGTTCTTGTTAATTATTATCGTACTACATTTTCTGTCATTTATTTGATATTCTTCTTTATTGGTAATTCCTTATGGATTTTATTGTAAATGGGCATGGTTCATTTTGGATGTCTATTTCAAATAAAAAAAACTATACAAGAAAAAAATAATTCCTGACAATAATTTTAAAGAATTATTGAATGACAACCAAATGTATTGACTGACTAAATGTTTGTATGAATTTTATTTGTAGCATTTTTCAGTTGAATTTTCTTGTTTTTGGTTCATCATATTCAATTTCGTAACGAATATATACCAATAATACCATATGATTTGGGAAATGTTTTTTTCGTGAATAACAATTAACTGACTTACTCATATATAAGCAAACGGCCGTTTATATGAAGTTACCGTTCGTGTACAACACATACAAATGTCAATCAAATTACTATATTGCACAATATCCAATTTACATTCACATTTTTTTCATGTGGATGTCTATTTCAAATTCATTTTGGGGATGCAAATGGCACATTTTTCTATTTATTAGTATTTTTTTGACTCTGCATGTTTGACTTGTTTTTATTTTGCTGTTCAGATGTCGATATATGTGTGTACGCAAGAAGAATATTTGACGGAGTATGCGTATTGCCTCGTATACAATTTATTAAAAACTGCGTAAAACCCATTTGGTCCTATTCCAACAAAAATGTTATTGTGAATTGATTCAAATTATGACAAAATGCCGGCATATTCGACTCGAATGGAAATTTACTAATATTTATAACATTTGGCAGGAACAAGTATTTGGCAGAAAATCTACACCACTGAACTTGTTCCTAACTTGTTAGCTACTCTTTGTGATATTAAACTTTTTATATTACTTTGTCTATAATTAAATGATGAGAATTTCCCGCATTCTTTATTCACCAAAAGATAATGAATCTTCTTTCTCGCAACACTCTTGTTACATCATGATTCATAAATATTTGGCTCTAAATATGACACTATTAATTGTGCCCAAAGGAATACTATTATCATTGTAATTAAAATTATCCGTTTTAGCTGAAGTGTATCGCTTTGATAACGCATAAGATAAATAAGAAAGAAAGAATAGATTACGAAAAAACAAGAGTCTGACCATTGAAATTAAGCGATCAAGTCTAGTTACGCGAATGCGAAATGTTTACGCTTTGCGATTATGATCACACCGATTTCATATATCGCTTGTCTATTTTTAACGTTTTACGTTGTATGTAAACAAGAAGTTTTCGACGTTTTTTTTATTGTGTGTTTCTTTTGGCTATTTGCCTAACGTTGTTTATACATTTGCCCCTCTTATTTAATGCATTGTAGTTAATGCGCAAATACAGCGGCGAATAAAAAACGATATAATTCGCGTCTTTGTGTGAATATGTACTTACAAATGGATTTCATTTTCATTTCGTTAGTGCCATGAGGTAATTGATTTTTATTATTATTGAAAAAACATCTGAGATTGTTTACTGCAATATAGTGTTCCTAATATTCAGTAAATTTTGGAATTTCCTATAGGAAAAAAGTGTGAGATTGAGTGTGTGTGAAATAAGGAGTTCAATTCATTTAGTGCGGCATTGAAAGCCTCTTGAAATAATGATATTCATGACAACAGACGATTTAGAGAAAAAGAAATTAATCATAAAAAATGTCTTTTCATTTTCATTATTTGTTTTTCTTTTACATGTATTCGTGCAAAAAAAAACACAACATAATAATACAATTTTCATGTATGCCAACCTTCAAGTAGCTGTTCAAACTATAGATTGAATGAAACTTCTTGGTATTCGAAGTTGTATTAGCATTTGCTCGCTAGATAAAACGTGATTAGATTATTATATAACATATAAATATTATAAATTATTGCTAATGTTAATTATTATTGCTCTGTAATATTTATTGAAATTTTTTATTCACGGGAAATCAAAAAACAAATAATATTAAACAATTGCACGAATATTGAACGTCAATTCTGAATTTAATTTTTATTTTACCGGCTCAAAACATTGTCGGTATTTTTAACAAATAAAATGCATATGCATTGTGCAGTTTTGCATTTTCAAATATGAAATAAAATAAATCATTTTTCTTTTCTTTGTTTGTATTTATTTTCAAAATATAGGATACGACTTGTTATTATCAAATTTGCCAGATTTAATTCTGGACACACCAGAAGCTCCAACTTTGCTTGGTAATTTTATTGCTCGTTCGGTGGCCGATGACTGTATTCCACCTAAATACGTTACCAATCCAGATAACGTTGAACAATTGAATGAGTATGCATTGGTCGCTCTAAAACGTGCTGATGCATTGCTATCATTGAAACAAGGATGGGCTCATCTTGACAATATTTGGGGAAAAGCTGGCCCATTGCGTCCTGTCAAAAACATCACAAAACAAATGACACTACTTTTGAAGGAGTACATTTCATCGCGTGACTTTGACGAAGCTGCTCGATGTTTGCGTGCACTTGAAGTGCCACATTATCACCACGAATTGGTGTACGAGGCCGTTCTTATGGCTATGGAAGCGGTGAATCAACAAACGGAGGATGCAATGTGTACACTTTTAAAAGCCATGGATGAAGCATGTCTAATATTGCCGGCGCAAATGGAACAAGTGTGTAACAATTGACAATTGTTTCTAAATACATAGAATGTTCAATGCAATTTTTCTTGACTGTATATTTATATTATTTGTAAATTGGAAAAAAAAATTTCTTTTTTCCTCATTGTAGGGATTCCAAAGAGTGTATGATGACATGCCCGATATTGTATTAGACGTTCCGCTTGCTTATATAATGCTTGATCGTTTCGTTGAACGTTGCGGTCGTGGAGGATTTTTATCTGAAAAAACCATTAAAAGCATGCCATCCAGGTTTGTATTAAAATATACGTATAGAATTACCTAAATTGATATCTTCTATTTAAGAACATTTTATTATTATTACTATTTTTCCTTCTGAAAATTGCTGCAATTGTCCGTAGTCTTACCTAAAGACGTAAAACATGTGATATTTTCGAAAAAATAAACAATAATAATGTCAGAACAAAACAGTAAACAAAATGTACTTGCGACTAAAAAAATTATGGTCACAATAATATAGAAATTAACCTTAAGACAGACTTCTTTTCCATGTGCCAATTATGTATTTGTCATACTAGAACTCGGAAAACTAACTTAATTGCTGGTATACTATAAATTTTGTGTAGGGATTGATACCGGTGTTTTAAAACTAAATTTATCAAATGTTTTTCAGTCGTATAAATAACAATTTTATCAGAAGATAAACTATCGAGCCCACCAAAACAGAAATCATAGTATGAACCACAGAACATGCCAGCTTACAAATGTTTTATAGTTTGCATATGTGCATTTTAATTTGCACATGAGTTTTCAACTTAATTTAATATGCAATCATATTTACAAATGGTATCAAGCAAAATCACATCTATCTGAAGACAAAATAAAAAATAGAAAATCGAAAAGTGATAAGTTCGATTATTCCACTTATGGTGAAATCATTAAATTTTTCACGGAGATTCTTGTCGTCTACTGTACAAATTGACGATCAAATAATAAGATGTTAACTTTCAAAAATGGCTGCAAATATATATACACACAAAAGTGAATATCTATGAGCACATTTTTGATTGAAATACAAAAAGTGCATCTCATTCCAAATCAAATATGGTATATCAGTCTTTAAAGAACAAATATCGATTGGAAAGCATTTTTAAAACGATCATTTAACCATTTAACCACGCAATGGGCGAGTTCAAATGTTTTATAAACTGAAAAGCGAATTGTGGCTTTAAACGAGATTTGTGATTTGCTTTGCGTGCCTTTTAATTGCACGGCTAGCAATATAATAAATGTGCCTCCTGACAAGTGAAAGTATAAATTCACTCTGCTGAGTTGTCTACACGATGTATAACGAGCACAAAATTTGCTACATTTTTCACAATGGAATGGCATTATATGAGGATAAACGAAGCGATAAAATTTTTCAAATGAGAGCCACAGCAATAACAACCACATCCACAAAAATGTCACCAATTCAATTTTATGTAATTTGCTGCTGCTGCTATTGTGTATCGATGTGCTACTACAACTCTCCACTTTTAAGGTTATTCGGTTATTGAACTCACGACTCAGTTTACAAACGATATGCAATAGCGTTTTCTCTCTCTCTCTCTCTCTCTCTCTCTATTTTTAACTCTCTTTCTAACTCTTTTTCTCGTCGTACCTATATGTATGTTTCTGTTTCTGTATTTTTTTTCTATCAAAGTCATTTGCCGTTTTTACTAGCATCCACAGCCTCCAACCACTTAGATATTCGATGTTGCGTTTGTTTTATTTTCTATGTATTTTTTAAAAAACGAATCTAAATGTGAGTTTAAATAAATAGTGCAACGACTAGACCTAGTAAATAAATAAATAAGTGACAACGACAATGTAATCAAATAATTGTTTCAGTTCAAAGAGTGTCATTTTTTTTCACTACATAAAATGAAAATATAATTCATCTTGCTGTAGATCATAAATTTTATAAAGAAAATCTATGATTATTGTAATTCCAACTCTTTGAAGGAATATTTGATAGACAACTATGAACAACTAACCCACGGTATTATTTGGCGCATATTTACAAAATGACAGTTTATTTTGACGAAAATATTTTGTGAGACACCCTGTGGAATGCCTACGTGCAAAATCACATTCGTGCTCAGCTTGAACGCTAAAACGAATCTAATATGTACACCAAACGATACGTACTATGTGCAAATCCAATGCTATCGCGACTTCATTGTACATGTACAGTGTAATTACGTACACGTAGTTCCATGCAACAAAATGCACAAATGCATCTAAGGCTTTGAAACTACTCGCATATTTTTTTGCTATTTGATTACTTTTTAATACACAGCCCAAAATGTGCATCGTAATTTTAAACCTCATTCAAATCACACTAAATAAATGAATTATTATAGATTGGCTTGGAAAATTTTTTGATTTTTTTTTTTTTTGTTTTTTTGTTCATTTGGTTTTGCATTTTTATTTCTTATACAACTAGCGAATAGCTCTGTTGTTGAAATAAAGAAACCTGCAAAATAACCACTTCAATATTCTCTTTAGGTGATTCATATTTTTTTCCCTTTTTCTCTCAATCAATTTAAATGGCGAAAAAATCACAGATCTCAAACGGTCATTTGCCCCAAAATAAAATTGTAAATAAAAATGCATTTTTGCATTCAAGTCACAAAACGGTCCACAGCTTGGGTTGTTAATTGATTCGATTACATATCATAGAAAAACGAGTGGCGCTTTTTATCTTTTCTTCAATGCAACATCATTATAGTATGCATAGTGTTGTCTCATTTTTACATGAGCTTGGTGCTACACTCACTCACAACTTCACACATAACACAAGTTTATTATGTAATAATGTCAATGTACTGTTCATTCATTTATCACTTCAAGCCATTTTATTTTTGTTTAGCTTATTTTTATTTGTATTTTTTTTTTCTTTTACATTTTATAGTTTTCATTTTTTTCGCATGTACAGAATTGATTAATTACTTAGAATGGGGTAGTTTTTCATTCAAAATATGATTTAGTAGAAAACAAAATTATTTCATGGACATATATGTAAATAGCTAGTTGTATGAGTGTTTAGCAAGCCATTTTCGTACTAATAAACAAAAAGAAAAAATATACAAATCGATTGAAATCATATGATTCTATGTATGGCGCTTGCTCATACCCAAATAAATTATGTAATAACTCGAATTCTTGGCCAAAACAATTGAGTATTATTTTCAGTCCAACAAAAACAGTATAAAATTTATTGACGCTTTATGTAACATGCCAAAATACTGTTGAGCATACCTACATCTTTCAGGAAGATATTTTCTCTTTTCTCGAATTTTTTTTCTCTATATTCAATGAAATGAATGCGTGTCACGAGGTTGATGACCGCCCTACTGCCGCACAAGAGAGTAGAAGCATTAACATTGTCGACGTCAAATAAGTTCAGCACACGTACGCAAACGCCAATATTTCTTCATGAAATAGCATCCAATTTCATACAAAATAAAAACTAATGTAAGACGAACTTTTTCGCACTGACAATCAAACTCCATATAATTTGTCCAATATTTAGAGACGTATTCAATTTATATTGTCTTAATATAACATGTTCTTATTTTCCATTCCATACATGACGAAATCTATTCAAAATTGTCAACTAATTTAATCTAAATTTAAGACCTTTTACTTTTACTTTTAAAAAATACTTTCCGAGTTCAAAGATATGTTATAAAAAAATATGATTCCAGTTTTAACTCGAATTATATACAGAAATTGAATTAAACCTGTTTTTGTTGTAGTTTTTTAAGAAAGTTTTAGTTTTTGCACAAAAATGCTTATTTTTTGTGGCTTCTCTAATAAAACCGTGATTTGACGACATTTTAAACTGAAGAATTCCTATTTACATCCAAAGTAATAATGAATACGAGGTTTCATAAGTCCAGAATGCCACGAGATCTACACAATTTTCATAAGGAATCCCGCTAAAATATGGTATTGTTAGGAATCCGTTTGAATTCAAATGTCCAGTTTTGAAAACACGAAGAAATTTTATTTCTGAGTTTTATCGATATATTGACCAATTGCAATACTTTTATGCACACATTACTTTTGGCGGAAAAGTAATAATGAACACTAGCAAAATAAAAAAGGAGAAATTGGCACCAATTAAAGGCAAGATTTTGAGAGCAAAGACGGGAAATAAATAATGTATAAAACATCTCATCAAAAACAAAACTATCGAAAGGCGTAAGAACTTACAATAATTGTTGGCATGTTTGATGAGTTTTTTTTTTAAACTGAAATGAAAATTCGACACATCTAATTTGTGCAAATTAATTTTAAATGATTAATGAATGTAACTTGAGTTCATTGCCATTTGGCCTATGCAATTTAATAGATAGAATGTATTAAAACATTGCGGAGAATGAATATCTTTAAAATAATGTTGTATAACTATGAGTATCCGTAAGAGATGCACCTCATTACTAGGTTGATTTTTGGAAATAGAGAATGGTATATACAAAATACATGTGTAACTAGTTTTTGAGGCTAACGAGTGCAATGACTTGAAAATTCGCTGTTGCATAAGTACCATAAAGAGCGCCATAATATTTTTCCTCGATTGTATGAATTTTGTAAATGTTTTTATGTTGTTGTATACAACACGCATTCTGGTATGCAAATACGCGACCACTATTGCAATTTTCTAGCGATCGTAACTAACATACGATAAAAAAAATGTAAATCATTTAGATTGACTTTGATTTTAAGATAAAAATTAGAGATATTTTGGTTAACTAGTAATTTATGATCAATTAATTGTTTCAATTATAATATTTACAAAATTTTCTATTCTTCAATGAGAATTATATTTATTTTTGAATATTTTTTTTATTTACTCTGTAGTTTAAAATATTTTTTCGTTTTTTTCACTTTTACAGAGGACGAAAGCGTTTCGTATCTGAAGGAGACGGTGGTCATATCAAACCTGAAACTTTGAACTATCGTGATTGAATGCGTTAGAGCTCGAACCAATATACCTCACAAACCACAGCAAAACTAAATGAAAGATGCGAATGCATCAAATTCAGCAAAACAAACGAGTCGTAATGGATTAGTTTATTGAAAACAACAATAAAATGAACACTTGAATATACCGAACCATCATTGGCAAATGAAAAAAAAAAAATGAAAATTGTACAAGGAAAATTTATTTGAAGAATTTTATCTTCTCTTTTCTACAAATTTCTATTGAATTACTTTTTTTTTGAAAGATGAGAAAGAGTAATTTATATAATCAAGTTATTGATTAATAAATACATATGACAACAAGAACACTTACATACGTTATCATACGTAAATATAAAAAAGATTGTCTTTAAATTTTGAAAATGAATGGTTACATGCCCACATAACATTTTGACAAAAACTCACAAGCAAATGTGAGATTTCAATATTATTTCACATTTCTTTTTATTTAGTATTAATTGGAATAAAAAAACAAGAATAGGAGAAGTAAATAAGTATATCGCACTGTTTGCGACATGAATGGGAAATCACATTTGATAAAAAAAACAAAAATCCTAATTTCAATCTAAAATTTGATGTAAAATTCTACATTTTGACTCAAATCCTAATTTTCTTTCTGAAAGATCATGCACGAAAAAGTAAATGAAAAATAAAATTTAGTGCGAAGTTAATTGATTCTATTTAGTTATGGACTCAATTTTTTTTTCTTAAATTTTCCATTGGATTCACTAAAATATATTGCACTTTCTAGTTATTTCATTGCTACATCATATAAGTTGCTTACCAACCACACTCCTCCCCCAAGTTTATCTTGGGGAATATATTTTTTCCATTATTCTTTTTCATACTTACATTGATATCATTTATGGTAAATTTTGGAGAAAAGAAACAATGATATTCATTTTATCATTCTTACTAATGATGCAAATAAAGAAAAAAAATAACATAATTGTTTTGTCTTTTATTTTTGAATTTTTCCATACACATATATAATAAGAGATTTTTTTCTGGAAAAAAATCAACACACATTTAATTAATTGATGGAATTTTATTACATTCACATAATTATTTTTTTTTTTCTAAAACTAAACTCTAATCCTAGAGGTAAAACTTGCAATGAAATATTTTAAAATAGTTTTACTCATTGATGAAAAAAGTTTCTTTTTTTTGAAATTGTTCATTTCCATTTGATTTATCATTTTTATTGCTAATTTCATTTTTCGCAATCTCAATAAAATAGGCTTTCAAATCTTTTTTTAAAGTTCAAGTCACAGATCACATACAGTAGAATTATAAACATGAATTCGTAGTTGTTGCTAATTTTAAGATTCGTGTTGCCTCTTGTAACACCGCCAAAGGTGATTTTCGAAACCGAAAAAGAATTTGATTAGTTTGCTAATCAGTTTGATAAAATTGAGCACAAACGTGGCTACACGAGGAGATTTTCTTTGAAAACACAGCGTGTTGAATAAAGCATCCATACAATCGGCTTACAGAAATTGTTGTTTATGTACTAAGTATTAATATTGAAAATTCTATGTTTCGACTTCTTAATGATTCAAATATTCGAATAAGAGTTATGTTCAAATTGTTTATATTAGTGTGTGTGGGTGTGTGTATGTATGTGAGTGTTAAAGCATTTCAATTCAGTGTCAAAGAATGTTCGTCCAAATTGGTTCACAAAGAACCGGCATTTATCTATTTTATATTTTTAATTGGCTAAATTATCTACAAGTTTAATTCCAAATTGATTTTTTATAAATGGAGGGATAATTTTTTTTTCTCAATTCATCGGGCATGAAATGTGTACACAGACGGGCGATGCGCAGTTTTACTGCGGATAAAACAAAAACCCTCCCAAAAATTACAAAAATCCTCCCAAAAATTAGTAAAAAATACAAAATTATTAGTAAAAAATACAAAATTCGGCCCAAAAAATACAAAAAAAATAGTAAAAAAATCAAAAAAAATAGTAAAAAATACCAAAATTTTCCCATAAAAATACAAAAATCTTCTCATAATTATACCAATAATTTCTCAAAATAGCACAAAAATCTCCTCAAAAAAAATACAAAAACATCCATAAAAAATACGAAATTCGGCCCAAAAACTACAAATATATACTCAAAAAATACAAAAATCTTCTCAAAAATTAATTTTTCTATATATTATTTTGTTTTCTTTTTTTAACTAATAAATATTATTCGGCCGCATTTTAAACATTTAATATTTTATTCATTTTAGTTTTCGACCGTTTTTTTTACCGAGAAACAAGTTAGCAAAAAAAGTTGTTATCAGAATCAGATTAATTTTTTGTCGACTTGATTACCCTGTAGGTTTTTAGTATTCTTATTATTTATGTGGCAATTTCTAGTCGATTCAACTATAATAGAAATGGGTGTACGACAAAAAATTTTCATTCATCGAGAATCTTCAAAAGCTCCATCGATATCAAAAGATTTCTGATGTTAATTACGCGCTTCTACTTTTCTATATCATTTAAATTGTCGTAAGACTGTTTGAATAAAGCCCATTGACGTTCATGTTTCTAAAAAAGGGAAAAAAACCAGATCTAAAAAGCTTAAACAAACAATTTAAAATCTTACTAAAATGAGACCGTCCTTAAAGTTGGCCATGTTCAAGTTTGCGAGTTGCAAATCAATTCGCTCTTCGTTGTGAAATATTTTTTGATGGTCTATTGGGACTAGAAACGATTCACAGAATTTCGCTTTCAATTCACCGACGGACATCTATATTAAAAATGTTGAAGTAAATTTCTAGAGATGATATAAAACACATTTTATGAATTTAAACCAACTTGGCCATCGAGTTTAAAAAGTTTTTCACTGCACACCACTCCAGCGTCGTCGCAAAGTTTAACTATTATGGATTCCACACTTTGCCTAATGAAATTTAATAAAGAAAATAAGTTGCAAAAATGTTTGAATTAAGTTGGTTCAAATGGAATATCTGTTTGATAAAAGATTGCAAAATTTGCATTCGTTTTACAATGACTAAACCGAAGCAAAACGAATGCAATTTTAACACTACTAAAAGAAGGTAGTAATGGTTTTGAATACATTGGCCAAAATTTACGATTGAGGTACTCACCTTGGTTGAACAACTAGTGTCGACATTTCTGATTTGTGCTGATCCAACGTCTTTAGTTGGTGGCACCTGTTCTGTTGAAGCTTTATCCATTGCTATGTAATCGAAAACAGAAAAAAAAATCATGATATACTCTAACTCCCAAGTCATTCGAGTAAAAATTGTACATGTTTGTGGCAATGTGACAAAAAAAACTGCGTAGAAGATATCTCTTGAACAAAACAAAATCGAGTGGGAAAAGATATTATTTTGTAAGATTCGAGAAAATGGTGAAATTCGTAAAAAAACACATGGAAATTGAAAATTAATTGTGGCATTCACGGTCTAATGGATGGTGGTAGATTAGTTGAACATCTCTTCGCTAATTTTGGTTAATTTTAATTTCGAAATTTAACTTTATTATACGTATTAACACTCAAATTTAGAATAGAAAACTGTTGACGAATTAGTAATTCAAAGCGCGGTAGAAATAGTTTGATGAAAAGCACAAAAATTGATCAACAACACGATTGAATGTCGACGAATGTTTAGTCGATTGTGTGATCTGTATAATTTTGTGCGGCAAATGAATTGTGTTTACATTGTCTTTCTGTATAGTTGTCATTCAGCCCGAGTGACATATTGGAATGCAAGCAATCACCATCTCGATGGATGCGTCCAATGACGTACCAAAATCGAATCGTTTGAAAAATATGCACGTTTTCTTAAAACTTACTTAACTTGTAACTTTTTTTATTTATCAGACAAATTTGAATTATTTAACTTCGTTTAAGTAAATTTAAAGTAAATAATATTCATAAAGAAAGACAAATGATTGATATGACAGATAGAATCGCCTCATTTTTCCTTAACTGAATGTAAATCCAATTTTTTGACGTACAGCTCTACGTGTTAGAAAATTTATAAAAAATAAAAAAGTTAACAAATGTCAAACAGAGCCATTGATAACAACAACTGATGAGATATGGAATCCAATAACAACAACGACCACATCAACAATGTCAAAAGCTAAAATGAACAATTTTTTTTTTTTTTCAGCTTCAACTCATCTGAATTTGCTGAAATACATAAACAAAAATAAACAAAATTCAATTCATTCCAAGATTCATAAAGAAGCTGTTTGATTTCATTTGACATTTTGCCTATTGCGTGAAAATTTACTATGTCATAGGCATTTATATAGTATATCAGCTTCTTTGGAACTGAATATATTTTGCATTTTTATTTCATAGATTTCTTTTCTTTTCTTCACACTGATAATCATTGTTCGCATAAGTCCATCAATTTATATTATAATACTAGCCTCCTCGGCTTATTTTGTATTTTACTGTGGTAGACCATGATAGCCTGGGTGGTGACCAAGATGGTGACCAAGATCTCGGTCGGAATTATGTGTATGCAAATTTTGGTCAAGATCGGTTGAAAAATGTGGGAGGAGTTCAGGACAAATTTTTTCATTTCATGTTTATATTATAGATGAATAATTATTCATATTGCAACCATATCGAGAAAACGAGAATCATTTGTAAAAATCTTCAACGATAGGAAAACGAACTTTATGAAAATTTGTATTTGATTGGCCTATCCAAGCTGAGATGAAACAGTGCAGTGCGTTCTTCATATTTAATAATTTCATTTTTATTATGAAATCAAATTTTGTAACTTGCAAAATGTTTTTTGATGTTTTTTCAAGGTAATTTAAGGTATCTTTTTTCAATTGTGAGCGAAATATAACTGCAGGATAGATTTCTTTTTCTTTATTATTCTAAATTAATTAAATTTTGAAATTGGACGCAATAACGAGAATTATAATGGGATGGATAGCCTTGTTGAATATCCATATTGAAAAACGTAATATATCCTTTGGACTTATCTTAATTTTGGAGGATGAAACTTAATTCCGAAACAATGGATAATATATGATAAGCGAAACAATGGATAACATCGACTCATTCTGATGTGATAGTGCGTGCCATGATGGGACAGGGGTAAAAAGGTTAATTATCATTTTAAACACTGTATTTGGTCAATCGGACGCCAGATGCTGTAGATATTAGGTTCACCATCGTTTATTTAAATAGTTTATTCATAATAATTTTTCATCTTTGGTCTCATCAATTTGGTTTTGTGCATGTGCGCGTGTATATGTATTTCATTTATATATTGGAATCGGATAACATATTGTGTCACAATGTAAATGTGGACGTACGTACACCCGTTACTGACAACACAATGATGACCATTGCCTGGTATAAATAAGATAACCTTCAATCAAATGAACGAACAAGAAAGCAAGTGACAAAAAAAAATAATAGACTAAGAGCCACTGAACTAAGGATGTGTTATTTCTACTTTATGGATGATTATTGATTTGAAAGTTATTTTAAATATTACTTTAACCGTAGAAAATAAAATTTTGTAAGTTTTTCACTTATTAAGGTGAAATCTGATTAATTGAAAACTTAATAAAGACAATAGTATTTTTTAATTATGCTTTACGATTGATATAGTTCCAATAACATAAAAAAGTACGTAAATTTCTTACATTCCAAATATCTGCATGAAATGTTCAATACCGATCAAAATCTGATCGATTAAAATTGGTAAAAAAAAACATTAATTTTTCTTTTTGCTTTATGTATGAAATTTAAAATATATTATTTTTTATGTCCAATAAACTTACATTTTAAATATCTGCATCGAAAAATTCATAATAACTGATATCTGAATTCTTATTTTTTCATACAAAATACTATGAAAACAAAACATAACCTCAAATTCACAGTCCGGCGTGCTTCGCTACGCTGTAAAAATAATAAAATAATTTTGGAGTGAATTTTATTGTGAATTTTTTTTTTATTTGCTCAATTCAAAACAATTGGATAAACAATATTTTTCGTTTTGCTTTCCGAAGCATGTTTGAATAATTTTGATGGCGCTCCTACTCTTGAACATGCAACGTACAATTGCCCATGAGAAAAGCACATTTCTTCTAAATTTATGCCGCAAACTTGAGGCGTTTGACCTTGCGCTTTGTTGATTGTGATGGCAAATGACAAATGACAAACGCACTGGAAATTGCAAACGCTTGAATTCAAATGGCATATCTGTTGAAATCATTAGAATACGTGGTATGAGTACATCTTCACAGAGTCCGGCAAATTATTAATTTGCGTTATGCATTACAAATTACAATTAAATAACGCACAAAAGTAATTCGGAATTACTTTTGTGCGTTATTTAATTGTAATTTGTAGTGTGTAATCCGGAATTACTTTTTTCAATTACTTTTTGACGTCACGCATA
Organism: Resseliella maxima; assembly: GCA_029041755.1. Classification (NCBI taxonomy): domain Eukaryota; kingdom Metazoa; phylum Arthropoda; class Insecta; order Diptera; family Cecidomyiidae; genus Resseliella; species Resseliella maxima. The sequence goes on along the minus strand of JAQOWM010000600.1, from coordinate 1,506,258 downwards.
AGAAAAACAATAGACAGATATTTGCGTTTTGTCGACTGTATGTGTATTAGTGAGATACTGACAAAAGCCGATGAATACATTGTATTGATTTCAATTGATTTCATGAAAAGAAATCTCGAAGAAAACGAATATAAAAATTCATATAATATTGAATTTCAATTGTAATCTAATTTTTTGTATTTTTTTCTTCATGTATTTCATTTTAATTCATATTTTTATTTTCATTATTCTTGGAGAGAATAGAAAATTCAACAAAAACCAACAGATGGCGTTACTGTGAGTTTTGCATTCAAGAATAATGAAAATAAAAATAGGAATTAAAATGAAATACATGAAGAAAAAAATACAAAAAATTAGATTACAATTGAAATTCAATATTATATGAATTTTTATATTCGTTTTCTCGAGATTTCTTTTCAAAAAATCAATTGATTGCATGTATACATGTACAACAAACGCCAATCGAATAAACATGCGGAGACTTAATATAAATAGTTTGTTTTGCTTTAGTTGTATTTTTAATTTCTCAATGAAGTGTTTTTATTATTTTATTTCAAAAATATTTATATTTCGATAATTTAATAATGAAAAATATTTTATTGTACATAAATATTTAATTATTTTCATATAATTACACATAATCAATTTTTATTCAGATTCAGTATCAAATGTTGGTGAATCTAATTTATGTTTGTTCGTTTAGATGGCGTTCGGGAACATGTTTGAATTTTTTTTTCTCACTGCATAGCTTCCTAGTACTGGCTACTTGCGATTCTTTATATCGTCCTCTCGAGTATCAGTTTTTAACAATTTGCGTCCTCTCGAGTATCATTTTATTGTTCTTTTTGTAAGTAATTCCATCGGTGGTTCTCCCGAACTTGAGAGGATGTGCGCTATGTATCACACTCTATGGTACTACCATTTACAGCTAAAATGGAAAAATGTGAATGTCCAGAAAGAGCTGTCGCACCTCGCGTTATAACAGATAGTGACTATGTTGACTGCATCGAGAAGAATTGTAACATCGATAAAAAATCTAAAGTTATTAAAAAGTCTAAAGGAATAAAAAAGAATATAGTGAAATGTAAAATTACATTTAGTGATTATGTTGACTGTATCGAGAAAAATTGTAATATTTTACGTGAACAGCATAACCTTCGCTCGAAATCACATCAAATATTCACAATTAAACAGAAAAAAATTGCTTTAAATCCGTTCGACGATAAACGTTACCTTATTCGTTCGAATGGTATTGATACGCTAGCTTGGGGTCATCATGAAATTAGTGAAATTGAGAAAAATTATTGTTAGGTGAAACGTAAAGTTTCATATAATTTTAAGTAAAAATAGTAAATTATATACAAAAATAAGACAGTTTTCATTGGTTTTCATAGAAGAGTAACATTTTAGTTAAAATTATGAAAGTTTCTGTATAATAATTCGAAGTAAAATGTTTCAAATCAAACCTATATGGTTGCTTTATAATATATACATATAAATATCAAATAAAAACATTTGTTTTTTTGTTGAAAAAAAATACTGTGTTTGTTTTATTTATCTGTTTTGATGATATGTTACCATGGTACAATTTTCAATGTATACTTTATTCTTATAACGATTCCTCAATGTAGCCACCGCTCCGTAATTTAGAAATTAATTTCAACATTTCACTCAATGATTGAGTCGGAACATACAAATTGTCGCATACACGTCGCAATTTTCTACATATTTCATTGACATCTCCTTCATCTTCCTCGCTCTCGTCTTCTTCCTCCTCGTCATCATCATATTCATCAGAAGTAGTATCATAGTCATCATGTTCATTCTTATTCATTTCAGTCGATGGTTTATACAGCTTGAGTTGATGGAAAATTGGCAATTCATGCAATTCTTTCTTAACTCTCTCATCATTATCAAAATTATCATCGACCTCATCATAAATCTCGTCCTCATTAGATGTATTGTTTGATCGATTTGATTCATTATCACTCTCGCTCACACTCGATGGTTGATTAAAAGTTCCACTTCTTTTGCTAGGCTGCAGCATTTCATCATATTTACGTTTTTTTAATAATGAAATCGTAGATTCAGCAACGCCATATTCTTTTGCTAAACGATTACCATTCACTCCACCATTCAATTTAGCTAAAATTTCAGCCTTTTGCATTGTATTCAAACGCATGATGTAGCTATAAAGATAACTTCACTGTTTAAATGTTCAACTTGAACTAACTTGCATCACTAGATGTTTTGTTATTTAAATATAATCAAACTTCAAATCGAACCATTTTCATGAAATCGAACCTACAATCGAACTATTTGCATGAAATCGAACCTCAAATTGAACAATTTGCATGAAATCGAACCTCAAATCGAACTATTTGCATGAAATCGAACCTAAAATCGAACTATTTGCATGAAATCGAACCTAAATTCGATCTATTTTCATGAAATTGATAAAATGGCGAAACTATATGGGACGAATTGAAATTAAACGTCATAAAGATTTTATCAAAATTTGAAAACAGTAGAACGAAATCCAAAAAATTTAGTTTAAAAGAGAAAATGTGTGTGAAATATAGGTAAATTTTTGCTTCCAAACTTGAATTTCAATGCGAAAAAATTGAAATTGTATATTTTGTTTGTTGAGCATTGAAGTTCAATATATTGACCACAATATACTGAAATTTCATCAGAATCAGTCAACTAACTATTATAATAGTTAGTAAAAAAAAATAAAAATAAAAAGCAATCAATTTTGAAATGAAAAATACACAAAATATAATTTAAATTCGACGTACCGGTATGGTGAAGTTGATGTGACACCAATGTGTCTTGGTAATGTTTTCAATTTATTCCAAGCCATATTCACCAAAAATTCACTCTTTTTACACGATCTCCTCCGCAATCAAATTAATTGTATACAAATGGCCCGTCAAACAAAACATTCACTAAAATCAGATAAATTTATGAAAAATGTATTTTCATAAATGTACAAACTATGTATATACAAACTATGACATATGTTATATGGTAGATGTATGCACCCGAATGTTGCAACGATAAATTTGATTCCATTTTAAAAATGGTCACACATGTTGCAATTTGTTCAAATATAAGTGATCTTATGCAATTTTTGAATCAAGGCAACAATATTGAATTTATAAAACCATTTTTGGATGTTAAGCTATTCATTGAAACCGGACTTATTCTGAAATACAATTCTATTGAATCAACAAAAATTGGTAAAATGACCAAACAATCATCAATGAGGTTACCGCAAATTTTTGTCCAAAAAAAAATAAAAAAAATTAATGATTACATACAGAATAAGACTATCATCTAACTTTATATTTGTATATTACTTTGACAAATTACTATTAACATGTAAAGTTTAAAAAACGTGTACTGTTTTCGGAGTGAAAATAAAATAATTTTATATAAAAATAAAGATTTGCATTAAATACTTGTAATGCATAAGCGTTCATTTAAATCTACCACCACAAATCTAGTACAGCTTTAAGTAATATTGCAATCAACTTCACTCTCATTGGATAGTTGAACTGTCAAAATAAAATCGAATGTGAAAACTGTAAATTTCAAGAAAAATCAAGAAAGTATTCGGACGCACAAATAAAATTATTTAAACGTAAGTTGACAAACATTTCTAATCTATTTTGTATGTTGATCAAACAAATTTCATAATTTGTTAGAAATGTATCACATCACTATAATTGAGAGTGCAATTGGATATTTGAAAAATAAAATTTTGAAAAATATCATCTCAATGGACTTAGAGAAAAAATGTTACGTAGAAAAGTTTCATTTTTTCTCTAAGACTATTGAGATGATATTTTTTAAAATTCTATTTTTCAAATATCCAATAGCTGTGACACGGCAAGTAAAAGAAAAATAAAAAGAAAAAATGCTGTCACGTTTAGTTGTTCAGTCTCAGCTAATGATTGACACTGATTCATATCGAATATTGAATCCAAAATGTAGGCAAATACACACCTTTGTTTTGTGATTTGGCATAATAAATTCGACTTTACTGAATTCTTTTGTTATAGTTGTTTTTTCAGACTTTGAGTGCGGAGGAGATCGTGTAAAAAGAGTGAATTTTTGGTGAATATGGCTTGGAATAAATTGAAAACATTACCAAGACACATTGGTGTCACATCAACTTCACCATACCAGTACGTCGAATTTAAATTATATTTTGTGTATTTTTCATTTCAAAATTGATTGCTTTTTATTTTTATTTTCACCGAAATTTGTTTTCATGTGGTTAGTAGTTTATTTTTGTTTTGCATTTGTCGTTATCGAAGAAAAAACAACAACAACGAATATTCATATAATCAATAAAAACATCGTTCGTCAGCTGATATTAATTCTACTGTTGACTTATTTTTAATACATAAAGTGTGATCCAAACTGAGGTTCCTATTTACAAATGGAAATAAAACACAAAAAATTAAAAGAATTAAGGCAAATCTTTATTCGAGTTGAAAGATTGGTCTCTGCCATTTAATTTTTAAAAGATATTTCCTTCATATGCTGCCCACGAGTAGCTCTTAAAACGACCTTATTGAAAAAATTACCTTGGCTTGGATCACTCTTTATTTTAAATAGAAAACAATAACATTTCAGCTAGCAATTGATTGATAATTATTTTTTTGTTTCGTGTATACTGAGATTTGAAAATGATAAATAGTCATTTATTGATTATTTGTCGAGTTCAACAAATAAAAATGAATTAAATCATTAATTCATCAATTTAACTGTTACTTTATATTTTCTGTGATATTATTAGCAATTTGTCAACACCATCGGTTTTGTCAAAAGATGATTCGTGGCTGAGCAATAGGATGGTTCGGATATTTGAACGAACTAAAGAATCTCATAGTCGAATGTTGAGTGATGAAGCTAATGGTAAAAAAAATGACAAAACACCATCAAGCGATTTTTCCGAAGATTTTAATAAATTGGCCAGAGTTTATTTGAAATCACAAGGCATTGATGAATCATCGGCCGATGCCACAGCATTCATCGTGAAATGTTCGCGAGATATGACTATCAGAAATGTTGATTTTCAATTTACTATGGAAATTTCGAAAATAAAGAATGAAATTTCGAAAATGAAGAATGAAACTATCGCGGAAGTTAATAAAATCCTCTATTTTATAGTTGCCACACTGTTCACGGGCGTAGGTTTGGTTTTTAAGGAACCATTGAAGAAGTAAATTTTATATCAATATCAAAAAATGACATTGTTTGCATTTTGATCAACTTTTTTTTAACTCTTCGAAGGTTATTCACCGAAGAAAATGAAGAGAAAATACCACCAAAGGCCGTTTGAATCACAGCATGTGCACTAGGATGTCCGATTGAAACTAGATTTAGATATCAGCATAGAAAAATCAAATCATTATTAAAATATTATTTAATACAGAAATATGTTTGAATTTTCATTAAATATTTATTATAATTTAAATTATTATTAAACCAATTGTGTACATAAAATTAGCAAATTATTTATTGATTGAAACATAATTGAATTGAAATGAATGATATTGAATCGTAATTGTTTTGTATTTGAACGAATTAATTCTGAAATGATAAATGTAACACATAATGTGAAAATAAATTTGACAAACATTTAGTGGCTTGATAAACATTTAGTCGACTTGATTTCTGTTTTTTTTTTAGTTTTAGTAATAAATTCCAGAAACTTTTGTGTAGAAAAGTTTGAAATAGTACAATAGTTTATGATATGATTTAATTGGAGTAGTACAAAAATGCTGATTTTATCCACCGTCATTCACGCCGGTTCATCGTTTTTTGATGACTTTGATTTAATGGGTCAAGCATCACTGTACAGCTCCCTAGCGTATCAATCAACCGCCAATGTCATTGTAGAAGATTGTTCGGTTCTTGAAACAAAGTGGCAAACAAGAAAAGATTTTCGTCGTTGTTGGTACAGTCACAGATGATATTCGTTTGTTGAAAGTGCCAAAATTGAAATTGTGCGCGCTTCGTGTAAGCCATAAAGCACGCGGCCGTATCTTGGAAGCTGGCGGTGAAGTTATCACCTTTGATCAATTGGCTGTACGCTCACCAACTGGTAAGAGTACATTGTTGCTTCAAGGTCAACGTACTGCTCGTATTGCTAACAAGCATTTCGGTAAAGCACCTGGAGTACCACTTTCACACAGCAGACCATACGTTCGATCAAAGGGACTCAAATTTGAACGTGCTCGTGGTCGCAGAAAGAGCTGCGGTTACAAAAAGTGAACGGATTCCGAGATTTGTATTCATCGACTGCTTGAAAACATACATACATACATGGGCGATGCTAAAACTAAAACAACAACAACAAAAACCACAAAACCATGAAATCCTATGCGTTTATTAAATGTAATGTTTAAAATACAATAAAAAGCAAGGAATTCCTAACTGAAAAAGATCATAAACACAAATGAAATGCTTTTTATTTCTATTTATAGTAAGCTTAATTGGTGGTTTGGACTCGAAAATTTGATATATTTTTATAGCTAAATTGATTTTTTTTATAACTAAACTAGCAGAAAAAATGGTTAAATGTGATACTATCACATGCACGCTCTAAATATTGCGATTTGTGTGTGTGTGTGTGTGTGTGTGTTTGAATAGTTTGCAAAGTTAATTTAAGGATGTTATACAAAATGGTTTTTGGCCACTGTGCAATCTGGTCACTGTGCAATTGTTTTTGATCAGGGAAAATCAGTAATTATTGTTTATATTCACTTTGAGAAAGGAAAAAACAGGCATCTCAACGAGACTTGTTTTCGCAAGTGTTTTCTAAGTCTTAGAATCTAAGACCATCCACATGGTAAAATAGCACCTCACTAAACTAGGTAATTGTTTGGAAATTGCAGCTTAAAGTGGTTAAAATTGTTATTTTTTAAAGATTTTCTTTTAAAATCGATTTGTTATTGTTATTTTTCCATTTTTCTCATCTTTTCATTGATCTCAACGACTCTTAAATGACTTACTATTAAGTTAATTAGAAAAGAGGATTCATTACGATAACCCCAAGCAAAAAACAGCATATATGAAGCGCGGCAAATGAGCACCATTGACATCAAAACAAGATATTCATGGATTTAAGGTAATGCTCTATATTTGGTGGGATCAGAAGAGTGTGGTATATTATGAATTGCTAAATCCTAATAAAACAGTCACGGGGGATCTCTATCGATGTCAATTTGATGCATTTGAGCCGAGCATTGCGCGAAAAACGGCCTGAATACGAGCAAAGACATGACAAAGTTATTCTTCAACATAACCACGCTCGGTCACATGATGCAAAGTCAAAACATACTTGGAAACGCTGCGATGGACAATACTTCGAATAATATAATGTTATTGATTCATTTGTATTTTTTCTGTTAAAATTCAATGAAAAGAGCGAGTTTCCAATTGCAGAGCCAATAGTTTGATACTTTTTTCAAGCGGTATCTGGAAATAACTGAAAAATGTATTTATGTTTGTCCTAGTAACCTAAGTGTAGTGAGCATAGTAAGTAAGTTAACGTACTATTTTGCGTAATAATAATAAATGGAAATGTAATTTTCATGCAACAAAGGTTTTATTAGAATGTGTTTTTACAAAACGTAAATTATAATTTCATGGATTTTGTAAATGATTTGAGTGTGAGTGCTCCACGTCAGACATTGATAAATTTTCAAGATTTATGTTAATTATTGGTTTCTCAAGATCGACCAGTGACATTGATTTTTCCATTGAATCGTGCAATGCAAATGCATCGTGTATATCCAAATCTCCAGTTGGTACATCTAATAAGACACTAGATTCTCCGATCGTTTTATCATCTAAAATAATTGATTGATTCATATTTAAAATGCAGTCATTTTTAAAATGTTCCATATTATTAAAATTATCAACGCCAAGAAATTTGATTTCATCATATGGTGATGTAGAATTATCGAGGTTTAAGCAATTATTCATATCAAGCAAATTTGGTCGAATGTATTGATTTTGGGTAATTATGGGTATAGATGTTAATGGTGTTGACATTATTAGTTCACTTTGTTGATAAGAATTAATTGACATTGATGTAGTTGTTGTATTTTCACTATAATTTGTCCATTCGATGCTAATATTATTACGATCATCAATTCCAGACATGCTTAAAAATAAATTTGGCGATAGCCGTTCTGGTGATAAGTTTCCAAGTGTAATTTTTGATTCTGGATCTAATGTATGCAACATGCTATTTGTATTGTTCATTATTTGATTTGATGTCAATTCATCTGATAAATGGAAAGTGTTTTTTGATTGTTGAACATTCTTTTCTTGCTCATTTATAGTTGGCAAATTTTCTGAAAAATATTCAAGAAAAATTTTGAAATTGTTTATTATCATCGAAATAAAAATCTACCACTGTTCATGTTCATTGAAGGTTCATAATTCATATCGGTCTTCATATCGTCGTCTTTGATGCACTTTTCTTGTTTCCTCCATTTGGCACGTCGATTTTGAAACCATACTTGAACTCGTGCTTCGGTCAATTCAATGCGCAATGCCAGCTCCTCACGGAAAAATACATCAGGGTAATGAGTGCGATGGAACGCACGTTCTAATTCCTGTAACTGCATTGAATTAAATGTGGTCCTATAGAAAAACAAATTATAAGGACAAAAATAAAAACAAAAACAAAAAACAAAAAAAAATGTTTTATTGATAATCTGAAGTTTGATCTACGTCTATATGGATTTCCGCAATCACCTATATCGCCGTTGTTTCCGTTTCATTGTGAATGTGTGTTTTTTTATGTAATCGATTCAGGTGAAAAAGAAAAATAAAGTTCAATACACGCACACTATTTTGAAAGTCTTCAGTTATTATTGTTATTGTGATTTTGAAAGTCTTCAGTTATTACCACTGAACTATTTATTTATTTCATGTTTTACATTTTACTGGGTTCGAACATAAGCAACAACAAGTTGTGAAAACCAAAGGAAAACTATATAGATGTAGATTAGTCGGTGTCAATCACATTTGTTTTTCTGTATGTTTTATTATTTCTTTGTTTTTCCGATAGTATTAGGTAGTTTTTCTATTGCTTCGTTCAAATTGTTTTGTCAATTTTGCAGGTTTTTTTTTTCATTTCAGTCTATTTAATCTGTTAAATTGATCTTGATTTCTTTTTTTTTTTCAATTTTAAGTAAATGGACGTATTCTTCAGTATCAACGAAAAATCTAGTTAGAGGAGAATGTGTATGAAAGCCACTCAAAACCATCTCGTGAAATTAAGGCAAATAGAAATACCATTAAATAAGCTCCAAACACAACACTTCCCATGAAAGCCAAAAATTTCAGGGGCAAAAATATGATTTTCAACAATAGCCAACACATGTTTTTGTTTTTTAATGAAAAAAACCGAATAATTTTAATTTTAACAAATTTTAAAATGCTGATCTATTAAAAAAATCTATTCCATCCACAATATTCGATGTTTGTTGTTCGATGGGAAAATGTCAACTAAATTATAAAACTTATTTTTCCTAATAGCTTATTTTCTGGCCAATGGAGGAAATAAAATGAAAAATATCGTGAAAACTTATAAATGCTCAACTATATGTACCTGTACAGTAGGGTGTTCCTCTAATCTGGAAAAGAAAAAAGGGGGTACCTTAAATTAAATATGAACAAATTTTGTGTCAATTGATAGTATTCAAACAGGGCTGTGATTTATATTCACACTTCCCGAAGCAAAGAATTCTTTTCAAAATAGAATAATGCTTACCTAAAACACCCACTAAAGTACTCCTGCGCAGTTCACATCAACCAGATGGAAGAGAACTTGCTGCTACGCTACTAACCCACATCGTCGGGATAGCTTTAATAACTTATGTTACATTTGTTTTTTTTTTTAAATTTCTTTTGTGCTGATTAGACAGCATGATCAGCTGGCTGCTGGTCGTACTCGAACATTTCAACATCATTATCTAGGGCAGCTACTTCGATTGCCTCTGCAACAGCATGGCGGTCTCTGTACCTATTCATTGCATCCGGTATAGGAAGTCCCAGCAATGTCCATAGTCCTAAACAATCAAACAAATGAATCGTCTTAAGCAATCATTCAATTGCAATTTCAATCAATTAGCCTTACCTTTCAATAGAATGTTCTTTGCAGCCACGACGTCACGATGCCAAATCACAGAGCATTCCTGGTTTAATTCCCAGTTTTTAGAGTAAATTTTTACTTTTGGGTATAAACCATCGCTTTCAACATCAACGTTCAATTCGCGCTCCAACTGTCTGAATAACGATAGATCAGTCTTGCCCCATTTTGAGACAATCACTGATGGCAGCAATGTTCTGGCGTCGGGAATGCTAAATGAAAAAAATCATTCAATTAAAGACCTTCAAAGATATGTATGATTAAGTTTATTCTAAAATAAAATTACCATCGGCATCTCTTGAATCTGGCCGCCTTGTTCTGGTTTTGAAATCGATTCATGCATCTGGCATCTGTTTGAGATGTTCCCCATTCGTCCGTCAATTGTATGAAACAATCTGATCGCTTCTTTATTGCCTTCAACGACTTACGAACCCCTGGACAACGCACATGTTTTTTTATACTAATTGGGCTATCAGGAGGTATTTCGCCATCAGCACCAAAAAAGAACAATGTTGACTTCTTTTTGGTTATCATATTAACCCATTTGTCAACAAAACTATTGCTTTTGATGTGTTTGTCCAAAGCGAGTCGAGTGTATTTGGCAGTTGAGAAGGCACATATTCCCTTTTTCATCATCTTGACCCGATGTTTGATGTAACTCAGCCAGTGTGGCCCCTTTGGCGATGGCATTACTGGATACAGCTCACGATCTTCTCGATCTCGGCGCTCCTCTTCCACGAACTTTTTCGTCCACCGACTTGCCTTGGCGTTCCGTACTTTTTGCCCCGTCTGCCAGTGGAACTGCTTGCTCGACATGGTGAAATTGTACTGAAAAAAAAAAAAATTAAAAAAATAATTAGTTATCAAATGGATTTGGAAGGCACTTACACAGTGGATTTTCATTGAAATAAAATGAATGTTTACGAAACTTACCTCTGCGCCAGTTTTGATGTTGTGTGTTACTGAAGTGTTCCAACTGCGCACGCCCGTATCAACGCCAACAAAATTCTTGATAGTGCCATCCATAACCTTCTGAGCGATGCGAGAATAATCGATTGCTTTCCTTTCTTTCTTCTTGTCCGAGTACTGCAAAGCCACAGTGATTCCATCGGTGTTTATGGAAAAGTCAAACTTCTTTTTGCCGCGTACGAATCTTCGAATTTTCCGCATATAGAAATACTCATTCCAATGATCATTACTCGAAAGATTGAAGTCTTTTAGCGAAACATTTGTTATGCTGGTTTTTCCATTTTTGTTCTCGATTTCTACTTTCGGCAGCAACTTTTGCGAAGACAAGACCTGGTGCATAGATGAACAATCGATTTTAAGATACGTACGCCGGAAACTACACATCGGCACCACTACTAAATTTTTGATTTTTGGCCGAAAATTCGGATTGTCAAGCATTTGTTTGCGTTTGGGTTTCCATTTGCCTTTTGATTTTTTGCGTTTTCTTTTCTTCCGACGATGTGGATATGTTGGCCAAGTCAAATTGTATTCTTCTATCTCGCGTTGCATAGATAGGTACATTGGCATAGCCTTAAACCAGTGTTCTTGATCAGTTGTAAGGTCATGCAGATTGATTACAGGAAACACATTCAGGTTGTTCACCATGTCATACAAAATATTACACCGTTCCAGTTTGTGTGGATCGCGAACTGGCACTCTGATGTTTTTTTGTTTTACAATCAATTGTACAACACTATCGATGTCACTTGGCAAAAATTTCTGTGTGTCATCTTCTACGACTGTGTTCCATTGGAACACTTTCAGTTTCAAATACTGAATAATATGTTTCTTTCCATGCGTATGGAAATTAGTGACTACGTTGTCCGTATATTGATTGGTCAAGTGCTTAAGGCCATTGCTGAAATCGTTGTTATTGGGCCAATCGATACGATGATAGTCGTCAAGACCTTCGACAATTGCTTTGAATTCTGGGTCGATACGTTTCAGCTCTGGTCGTGGTCCACGTGGTTTTTTTCCTCGTGGTCTGTACTTTGACTTTTTCACTTTCGGCGGCTGATTGTTGTGCCATAGCACTTGTTGAAAGCAGAGCTTGATCTTTTCTTCTCCACTTTCACCGAAGAATGTGAAATCATCATTCTCGACGCCTATGTTCATACGCCTTCTGCACCTCAAATAAAAATAGCAATGACCCCAAGACGCAAATGGAAGTGGCTTGCAAGCTCATTTCCGTCATTTTGCCAATCAATGCTTCTCGGTATTGTGGTCGAATGATTGTATTCAATGCACATTTGACTGTTGTTATCTCATCTTTCGTTTCTCCCTTCGCTGGTATGGATGGCTTGAAACGATTCGCCATTTTCCTATTAAAAAAAAAAACATAGACACATACGATTTAGTTCGAAAACAAACACTATTTAAACTTAGAAAAAAATCATTCTTCATTCATTGTTGGTAATCAAGTTTTGCTATCAGTTGTGTACGAAAACAAAGCTAACACAAAAAAACCGAATAGAAAATTGCATATTTTTCATGTAATTTGAAATTGAAAAGTTTGGTTCTAATTAACATAAAATAGCACGTTTTATCGCTCTTCAATCTATCCACTCTTATAATTTTCATAAATCTTAAATTATAATTCATTTTCTGTGTGTCGGTTTTTGTCTCTATTACTGAACGTGTTAAATTTCATCGAATTTAAGAAGAAAAAAAAAAGGAAGAAAACCAAAATCACAATTAAACTAAATGACTTTGAATCAAAAACTGCATTGAAATAAGTAAAATGAATAATTAGCACAATTAGGGACAAATAGGCACAGCATTAAATCCACATAAATCGGTCAGCATTGAAAATTGAACACAAATTCACTGTGAATTTTTTGCAATTGTTATAAAATTGTTATAATTACCAAAAAAATCAACTATAGAAAAACACACGAATATAGAGTTCACTAAAACACACCATTCGATATGCCACTCTCGCAAAGAATTCAATTCCAATTGAAAATCCAATAAAAAGTATTTAATTTACTGTAAATCACGAGAAAATTTGATTTAATTTAATCTTGGCGACTGACTTTGTCAAAATATCGTCTCCGAATGACAATGATTTGTGAAATTCTGATGATTTGAGGCGAATTTTATCGAAAACTAACAGTAACAAATCAACATCGAATCGAAAACTTGACACATTTTGAAATACCACTGGATAATTTTTATTTCTTTGAAATGAATTGATTATATCAATGTGACTTTTCATAAACAAATGGTCGCCTGTTATGAATATTCTAAGGCAACAAAAAATTTGCAAACGATCACAAAGAATCCATTGAATGATATATTTGAAATAAACAGTTTAGCCATGATCACAATGTAAAACATGCACAAATTCAAATATGATACACATTATTCATATTTCGATAAAATAAAATGAAATCAAATCAAATGAGATTCCTAAAGCAAGAGAAAATCTACTGTAAATACAAAAGTCAGTTAAAACAACGAAGTTTTTATTCACATTTGACGTTTTGAAATGTGCTTCAGATCTGTCAACATTCATAAACAATACAATGTGAACCATTCTAAAGGTTCTTTTCTATATGTACGAGGAGCAATAATAAAATTAATTTTTTGCTTCGGGAAGTGTGAATATCAATTGCAAAGATTTGTGAATACTATCAATTGACATAGAATTTTGTACTCTTTAATTCAAGCCACCCCCTTTTTTAATTTTTAGTTCACGGAAACACCTTACTGTACAGATACATAGTACATACCTGCCTATGTGTAAATATATTTTATTGGTAATTTTTTGTCTATGGGATTTATTTCTAATTCGAAAAACAGTGGTCATAAATATTGCGTTTTTCACCATAAATGAAGATGCTGTTTTGCCGTAATGTATGAAGCGACAAAAAAAACAAAATGCTGGATTTGGGCTTTGCCAAATTATTGTTTGTCCATTATGATTAAACTGAGAAGAAAAATATGAAAATAAACTGTTGTCTGCCCTTTTCAACCCACGGAATCCACATATTAATTTTTTTCATGCTGTCAATGACAGCCTGTCATGTTATTTAAGGAAAAAAAATAATAAAACAATGAGAATCACAATATCTGATAAATGCTATTTATAACACGAAGAAGTCAAAAAATCCTATCTATAAATTTGACATTCAATCAAGTCATTAAATAATTGAAGAATATATGTATATCGATAATTATTATAATATATTAAATTCAGCTGCAGAATGCATTTCATAATGAGCAAAAACAATGTCTTCACAGCATTTGAACAATGGTTGCCATGGATATTTTCATCAGATGGCAATTGCAGAAATCAATTTTCACTGAAATGATGACACAAAAATAATTATATTATCTGTTCGATGTTATTTTGGTCTAGTTTCTTGGTGAAATTTAATCCAAATCCTTCACAATATTTCACATACAACCTCTCCATTACTTTCAAGAATACTGTACGTATATTACTTTTTTTATTGATATATTGTATTTATATATATATCCATATAAACAAAGTGCATTGTTTTCAAAACAATATGTTCTAATGGAATGTCAATCAAAAGCCATTGGAGGAAATGCGATCAATATCAGCGATTCATATAAAAGTGAGATGAATCAGACGGTTATATCTTAGTCTGAAAATATGAACCCTTGGGTAAGTACAATTCAAATTAAATGTAGTACCTATATTACGAGAAAATAAAATTATTTCCAATAGACCATTTCGATTATCATCACAGTATCAATTGCATTGGGTGCATCTGATGATGTTTGGCAACGAAAAATTCCAATCAAATTCTTAAAGGTGGTTATGGAACAGAAATTATGTGAATCTGGCGATGCTGAATATAATAACTGTGAAAATATTGCAAACAGTGTGAAAAGGTGTGTGTATTTGAGTGTGTGTGTTTTTTTGTATTATTTCGTTTTACATATTAAATATCAAATGTGGACATTTTTCTTCTTTTTTTTAGCCGATTTATTGGATATGAGGATAATAGTGAGGAAGTTAATTTAGAGAAGTTAGTTGGCGATATATCACCAGTTGAAGAAAAACGAAGCTCCCGAGCTGGCTGTGATTGTCAATTGTCGGTGTGTATTTGAAATTTTTTAGAATAAAATTTCCTATTTGAACAATTTTTAATCCAAAAGAAAATAACACCAGAATTAATAATAAAATTGTGAGTATTTAGAGTACAATTATAGATCTTGGTCCTTCATCATTTCCCCGGCATATTCGAAATGCCACTTGTGATGAGCATAAACGTTGCTATCATTCAAGAGCAAAAGGTTTTCATTGTTTGCCAATTCACTATCAGGTAAGATTTGTGTAAGATGATTTTTTTTTTTTACTCAGATTATTCAATAAATTCATTCCAATTAAGGTTAGTGTGCTGAAGCTGCGAGATTATCAAATAAATCCAAACGAATTCAATGATCCCCATATAATTCCAAAAGGACTTCGTTGTTGTTGGAGAGCGATAACCATTCCTACTGTAGTTGGATGTTTTTGTGGACAAATTAAATAAAAGAATAGACCATAGTCAGCTGTATTTTTGGACCGCAATATTAACGAAATTTCCATGATTTTCTTTTTACTTTTCACTGAACGTTTTTTTTTTTCAAAAGCGATCTATTATAAAAATGTAATTCCGCATGTTTTTTTAGTAAAAATGTTTACTTTTATTTTATGATTATAAATTTGTGCAATTATAAAAAGTATAAAATTTGAATATTACTAAGCTTAATTGAAAATATAATTATGATAATACAGTATGAAAAGAACTCAAGAATAATTAAATTCGGTGTCTGATGCATCCTTTTTTGAAAATTTTATGTGAGTCAACTTTTTTAAATTTGGCATTTTAAATGTAAATGATATATCCAAATCATCTGAATCAAAATCATTTTCAGATAGTGACAATGAACCACCACTTCGGTCAACGCGTATCTATACAAATATGATATTTTTTGATAAATTTTTTTAGAAAATATTTTAATTAAACAAAGCAACGAATTGTTAACATACCAGATTCGATGGTTCAGATATGTAACCGTCGAATTCTTCATCAGATGACGATGTTGATATTGGTTCTACACGAAATCGTTCGGGTACTTTACAAACTATTTGAGCCAAATCAATGAATGAATATTCATTAAGTGAATTTAGTAATTTCTTTGGTAATTCTTTGCTAAACCATGTGTTGAATCGTCCCAAACGTCCTGATTTTTCCATAGCATCGAAACAATTACGTCCATGAATATAACCTACATCTTTAATTTCGTCAAAGCTACCAAACGCGAGTGTTTTGTATCGATCAATTGGTGGTCGAATATATTCACAATAATCGCTATTTTTCACCTCCTATGAAATAAAATACAAAATCAAATACAAATATATCTTTTTGGTACTCGATAATTTGAGATTTGAATTTATACGATAAATATGTTGCTGCACCCAAACATAGTGTAATACAACTTTACTGTCTTACGGTTAAACTAACGTAGTAAACTAACGTACATTCATGGCATACCTTTATGTTTGTAGTGATAAAACATATACGGTCGCTGTATTAGGTTGGCGCAACATATTTATCGCATACATTTGAGTCTTTAAATCATTTCCTGTTAAAATTAATAATTAACCTCAAGTTGTCGAACGCAAGAAACGTATGCCAAACGCGATTGAATATCAGGTAAATTAGGCACTTTTACTGGCGTTGTGAATGGATTCCATTTTTTGTAAAGTAACCACCATCCGGATAAGTGATCACCGTAATCAGTTAAATCAGTATCGTCTTGCAATCCAACATCAACGGCAATTATATGCGCTGCTCCTAACTTATACATAACGTCAGCCGGAACATTATTTACATAACATCCATCAATTAACAAATGGCCATCTTTATAATCACAAATTGGCGGAAAAACGCCTGCTATTGACATGCTAGCACGAACATAACGCCAGAGACATCCTAAAATGTTTCGCAGTGCGATAATGTTTACCATTCGTTATAAGAAATGTTTAGAAATAACAAAAGTCATTGAAATGATTTCTTCTAAAAATAATTTTGTTACGGCGACTAATGTGCTTGCATGATTAAATTGCATTAAGACATCATAATTTGACCAGTTGCTCTTTGTAATGATTTGAAACTGCAAGACCTTTTTTGACACATTAAATTAATTACTAAGGAATGTGAACATAAATCGATTTTTTTATCTCAGGATCTCATTCCAGACAAATTTCAGGTGCATGGTTATAAAATTGTTCTTCAATTTTCCATTTGTTATATTTAGTTAGTTATCAATATATATATATCTATCCACATGATTTTAGATTGACTTACCGGGCCTATTTGCTCGAAAACTAAAGAATATTATTAAAATCAAAACTCATATGATTAGAATATCTTTTTTTCTTTATGTTTATGATTATTTAGGATAAAAAAAATAGAATTTTGAATTTAAAATAACAAAAAGGGAGTATGAAAAATATTTTTTTCATGTTATTGTTTTCATATTTCTTTTTAACGATCTGTATCGTTTATTTTTGTAGGCCGTTGATTTAACTAAAAGTCGGTGACCTGGGTATAGTTTGCAACGATGAATGTTTTGTGTGTGCTTTTGTCTTTTTTGGCCTTGACATTTTATATTTTAATGACATGTCCATTTCGTCTGAATCAAAATCATTTTCAGATAGTGACAATGAACCACCAGTTCGATCAACGTGTATTGGCTCTTCTCGAACCTATATAAATATAATATTTTTCAATAAATTTTTTGAAAATGTTTTAATTAAACTATGCATCGAATTGTTAACATACCAGATTCGATGGTTCAGATATGTAACCGTCGAATTCTTCATCAGATGACGATGTTGCTATTGGTTCTACACGAAATCGTTCAGGTACTTTACATACTATTTGAGCTAAATCGATGAATGAGTATTCATTAAGTGAATTTGGTAATTTCTTTGGTAATTCTTTGCTAAACCATGTGTTGAATCGTCCCAAACGTCCTGATTTTTCCATAGCATCGAAACAATTACGTCCATGAATATAACCCACATCTTTAATTTCGTCAAAGCTACCAAACGCGAGTGTTTTGTATCGATCAATTGGTGGTCGAATATATTCACAGTAATCACTATTTTTCACTTCCTCAAGTTGTCGAACACATGAAACATATGCCAAACGCGATTGAATATCAGGTAAGTTAGGCACTTTTACTGGCGTTGTAAATGGATTCCATTTTTTGTAAAGTAACCACCATCCGGATAAGTGATCACCATAGTCTGTTAGATCTATATCATCTTGAGATCCAACATCAATAGCAATTATGTGTGCCGCACCTAAGTTAAGCATAACATCGGCTGGTAAATTGTTGCAATAACCTCCATCTAGAAGAAGATGTCCGTCAATCGGATCGCACAATGGGGGCATATATCCAGATAATGACATTGAAGCTCTCACATAGCGCCAAAGAGATCCTTCAAATTTTAATGTTTTCAGTTTTACTGTTTAGACTTTTTTACCAATTATTTTTTTTCGTATCGTACATTAGTTTGTTTAAAAGGTTTTTTATGAGAATGAGTTCTTTCCAACAATTTTTCCGAAATGAATACCGAAATGAATGAAAAAATATATAGATGGAAGTATGAAAACTATAAGGAATGATATAGATTCAAATTTTTTGTTCTTGGTTAAGAATCCACGGCGAAAAATCAATTGAAAATTCAATGCTGAATAAACAGAATAGAATTGCAAATGTTCTAGCACAATATTTGTGCATACTATTGTGAAATTGAAAACATGTGTTGAATGAATATTTTGAACGTAACGTTTAGAAGTAATCATTTCATTTGATCGAAATCTATCAAGAATGATATAAATGTTTTCTTACCATTTGTATGAATGCGACTGCAACTAGCAGAAATGTCAGTAGTCAAGGTAAAGTATGGGATCCACAAATCCTCGATATAAACATCACCAAATGTGTCAACAATCGTTTCATTGAATCCTTTACCGGTGAACATGCTCGTAATTGGATATGTTAAGTCTAGTAATTGACGATGCCATTGGGTCATTTTCTATAAATAATAATTCAAATAAGCTCATTTATTGATAATTTCAACTCGCCTCACACGCATAGGAATTCGCATACCTTTGACCATTCTCGAGCTTTCTGAGTCAATGTTGTTGTATTACGTTCACAACAATAAAGCGCACCCATAAATGCGCCTATACTAACTCCACCGACCATATCAACTGGAATTCCAGCATCTTGTATGGCTTTAATCATGCCTACATGCGCTGCACCTCGTGCTCCACCACCACCCAATACAAGACCAATTGAATTACCAGTCAACCAACGTGCAAATCGTGAAAAATCAGAATGCATATTTGGTTCACCAAGCAACACTTTCGCATAAAATTCATTCTAAAATATATTGCATTGAAATCATTATATGCACAATTATTTATATAAATGTACTCACAATTCTGGATTGGCTCTTTCGTGTAAACATTCGATTTGGGCATTGAATATGATGATGTTTCGTCACCCATGGCCGGACATTAATCCACTGTAATGTATTAACTGGGCGCTGAACTGATTCTCGATGCAATAAAACTAATTCTTTTTGTGTACGTGATGCCCATTTGTCAACTTCCTTTTCAAATTTACCAACCGTTGGTGTTCGATCCTATTCGATTTTAAAACATGGATTTATGTCTTTTTCTTATTCATAAAACTATTAACCAATTAATTAAAAATAAGCCAATTAATTTACTCACTCCAAGTCCAACTAAAATAATTACATCAGCTTGTCGCAAACAACGCTGTGTCCATTCATTTAATGCATAATCGCTTTGATAAAGTGTAATAATATTTCGGTCCTCTTGTTGGGCTAGCCAACTGGTTAAACGATATTCGTAATGTGATTCCAGTATGGCGGGTCCAAGTGCTTTATGCACATCATCCGATGTCAGACGTAGGGTCGGGCCTATGGCACAAAGTGAATGATAAATTTCATAGGCAAATGCACTCAATGGTACATCATCACTAAGTGGCACCAATGCCACTGTCGAAAATTTATGCGTTACAGGGTTTGCTTCCAATGGTGCTGTTCCAGGTTTTGACTGCATTGAACCTATTTATATGAATGGAAATTACATTTTTCAATATATTTGTAGTTGTTTATTAATTTTATACCCAAAATTCGATGACTTAATAAACTTATGAGCTTTGTAACAACGGCTGGATATTTGAATTTGATAATATTAAAAAGTCCTTCAGGTAAACGAGCTAATTCGGAGTCTCGAACAGCCATTACAGTTGTTGTGCGTCCTGTTTCCGTTATCATCTCAACAATACCAACCTAGGGAGAAACAACAAAAGAAAAGAAAATTCTTTCCATGATGTAATTTTTTGGACTTCCATAATGTGATTGTGATGATGCCATGTTGAATTTTGAAGTTACCAAATCTCAGTTTTAAGCAATACATATTTTGCTATCGCGACAATACTTTTATTTTTGATTCATTTAGAAACTGCTGACTTATTAATAAAAATTAATTGAATATTCACTAGATATTTCAAATAATTATGATATGATGTGTATTTTTGAAAATGTAAAAAATAAAAAGAAATACACATTTAAATATCACGTGAATATTTCAAATATCTATATCTATATTAAAGAAGGGTTATTTCCCCCAATACCAACCATATCTCCTGAAAACAAAAATAATAAAACAATTAAAACGTACATATGTGAGCAATGTTAGTATGGTTTTAAATTGTATTGAGGAACAAGAATTTTTTTTAAAAATTACATATACACTGTAAAACCAAAAGGATTTTTTAATTAGTTTTCTGGATTTTTATAGTGAAAAATCCGAATGGATTAAAAATAAATCCAAATGGATTAGAATATATCTTTAAAAATATTTGAGTCGAAAAAATTAAAAACATTTTGCGTGCTATGAACTAAAACAATATTTTTATAAAAATTTTACTCGGGAGAAACAACAATCACCAATTCTTTGTTGAGCGACAACAATCCGTTGTTTTATTTAAATTTTATTTTACTGTGTAGTTGCTGTGTAATCGTTTCAGGCGACACTGACTTGACATAAGTTGTTTACTGTATAACTCATTGAAAACATAACCGCATATTGTTTAGTGTGTTTATTTCCATACAAATTGACATTTCATTTGTTATTGTGAAAATTATAAATCTATTCGAAGTGAATTGATGAAGAGTTTATTTAATTTACTGAAGTCACATACAATAGTGTAAATTTCGACTTTGTGAATTGAAATACAACGATTGACCATTTCTTTTATATATTTTATTTTTGGAAGAAACAACAAATGCCGACCTTATGGTGAGCGACAGCACTCTTTTTTTTTTATTTCATTTTTTCTCTTTGATTTTGCATATCGTTTCAGGCAACATATCTCAACTGTGTTTTGTCACAAAACTTTTATGTAATTGATTGAAAACATAACCACATTTTGTTTAGTTTGTTTATTTCCGTACAAATTGGCATTTCATTTGTTATTGAAACAAGAATATAATTAACCTATTGGGATCGAAATTGATGAAGAGAATATTTAGTTTACTGAAACATAGAATATTGTGATTTTTTATCAAAATCGTCCTTGTTATCACAATAAAATCGAAAGTGAAAAGTTCAAATGCTAGGATTGATCACTTGTTTCCATCCAGCATTTACAATGCAGCTATTTATCATGGTTTTATCATCAAATTTAGTTTTGCGGTTTTTGAAAAATGTGCAGATTTGTGCCTGTGGATTTGATATCGGGTAACTGCACATTTTAGAAAACATGCACTGCTTTATCAGCATTTTAAAAAGGTATAAATAGAGGAAAAATTCAAATTTAGTCATCAGTTGATCAAAATAGCAAGGCGAAAGAGGACGAATCAGAAAACTGTGGTCGCAGAACCACCGGCAAAAAAAGCAAAACCAAAGTGGGAAAAAGTACATCAAAATGCAGTCATTAAAAAAAGTTTGAAAAGTGCATTAAAATCACCATATGAAGATGATTGTGAAAGTGATAAAAATCTAAAAGATAGTGAGCGAACTAAATCACAATTGCGCCAAAAAATCGAAGATATTGTAATTGAAATGACAAAAACAATGAAAGCCGGGTCATTAAATATTCATGTTTCATTATACCGATTATTTCATACGGGCACACGAGCTGAAATCGAAAAAGAATTTAAGAAACATGTCCATAAAGATTTTTTCTCAGACTATTTTCGTGGTTTGTCAATGATTAGAGAAGAAACACAAGCACAAACACAAACACCTTTACAAGATGGTTACAAATTAGATCCAAAAATAAAGAGTTTATGCAACCAATATGCCATCGATCCGCCAGACATTGAAGGCATCGGCAACATGTACAATTATTCAGTTCAAAAATATTATGTGAATTTTATGAACAATATTTGCGTGCATGCATACAATCGTATCCGCAAATATTTTTATTCTCATATTCGATCCAAAAAAAAGTTTATGAGACACTGCACTTCCTCTTTCATCATGAGTCTAATAAAACGCCGGATCCAAAGTTAATTGATTCATTGATCCAGTTACGGCCGATCAATTTCAACAACAATGGTGCCGGCTTTTTCAATAACATGCAGAGAAAGTGGTATCAATATGTGCCATTGTTTATGGAATTGCAAGGGTGAAATATTTATTTGTATTTTTTCATTAAAATTTATATTCTAAATAGAATTATAGACATTTTTACATGCAATATAATCTAATTAAATGTTCGATGTTTTTCTTATTTTTTTTCATAGATACATTCGAGTACACATGGAAAAACGCAAGGCAGAAATTGAAGAAAAAGGCAGAAGCAGTTTTCGTAAATACACAGAATTCACAGTAATTCCAATAACTACATTCAAACGACATCACATTGCTATTGATAATCAAGGTTTGTACTGGCTCCTGAAACTAAGTAACAGCAAGCATGAGGCCATGCATCGAAAAAATGGCGAGTGGAAACAAACCAAAGATTATTCAGCACTTTGGCATCATTATTTTGACATTGACTCAATTGAAAGAGTGCCAAAAAATGAGCGTGCTGCAGTCATCAGATTCGACAATTACATTGAAACAGATGGAGTTTCCGTTAGTTTTAAAATAAGGAAAATAAAAGAGATTCTTGTTCAGTCAGATGAAGAAAAAAAAGCAACAACAGCAAGCATTGTTAGAACGAAAACTTGCTGATTGTGAACAAGAAATCGCATTCGACACGGGTCTGAAATTAGTTTACGCCGCTGTACGATTCCATCCCGATGGATCGGAGGAGAACATGCGTTTAACGTCAAAACGATATCACACACTAACGGGACATTATCGCCGCAAAAAATGGCGTGAAAAGCTAACTGAGGAAATTGATGCCGTGATGGCCGATGATCGTGAACGTCTTGGGCAAATTGGACCTCGATCGCCTCAATATGAGGTCTACGCCGAGCATATTCTGAAACATTTCAACAATGCAATTGAAGCTTACACTCAATACGAATATGCTTTACAAGACTTTTTACAATACCGTGCCACCAACAAATTTCTCGACCAGCTAGCTAAGAAAATTATCAACGGCAAGCGAACATTTGTTTATGTCGGAAATGCATTTTTGAGTGCAAGTTCACCAGCAAAAGGATATCTTCGAAACAAAGTGAAAAGTCTTTTTGGAAAATTGTCACAACGCAGTCTGTGTACCGTTCTTGAAGTGGATGAATTTAGAACAACAAAATTGTGTTCACTTTGCTTCCGAATACTTGGATTGCCGAAAAACAAAGGTTGAGTTCATATGAAATTTCGTTACTATTTGTGCCGACAATGCAACGTCCGACCAGAAGCAAAGCAAGCTGTTGGTTTTGTGCATTCGAAGAAGAACAATCGACTATTGTCATTACAACGACACGAGTGTCCTCGACCAGGTGTTCGAATGGCTTCAAATCTTCGACATTTTCAAAAGCAAGATGCACAGGGCCAAAACATCACTTGGAATCGTGACACAAATGCAGCACGGAACATACGATACAAAGGTAAGTGTAAAAAACAGTAAACATATCAATAATGTAAAATGAATCAATCTTTTCTCTCTCTATGAATAGGACGATGTGTTGTGATGCGTGAAGTGCTAAATGTTGCATTTCATCGGGGCAACCAATTGGGAAATGTTACCAAATCAACAAAATTAAAAAAAACTTTGAACATACGTTCAATCCAGGGACGGCTACTAAACATCAGCTAAGGAAATATCTACTAGATATTATCGTGGTCCGACAATCGCTACAGTAGCATCGACGCTACAAGTAAGTGTATGAAATCCATTCGGATTTATTTTTAATCCATTCGGATTTTTCACTATAAAAATCCAAAAAACTAATTAAAAAATCCTTTTGAATTTACAGTGTACATACCTTTCCCGTATTCACCGACGATTTCTTTTTTACCATTCGTTTGCGTTACAACTGATCGCAAACGACCACTAAGAACTATATATGTGGAATCACTGTTTTCGTCTTGTCGATAAACGGCACGGCCTGACTCCAAAAATACCCAATCAAGAGCATAATCGCATTGTCGTACTAATGGCGATAGTTTACGGACAACAGTGTTAGCTATGTACACTACAGTCCAAGGACGTTCACGCATCAAACTAAAATAAAATTAACATTTCAGAACCAATTCCTTTGTATAATAATATGATGTGCAAAAGTGAAAAAAAAACATACTTATAAACGGATGTTCTACTTAAAATGGCAACTTTAGTATGATGTCTAGCTCGAACGGTATATCTTTTTTGTGGAAAAAAATTGAAATATTTAATATTAAAAAAATGAATGAATAAAAATATACGCATTAATTTTCAACTTTAAAACGATAAATGGAATTATAAGATTTTGAATTGTACCACTGAAAATGTTATTGCGTATATATACTTACTGACACGTTTCAGCTGTTAAAACTGATAGTCCACCTATCAAATCACCAGCATATGAATTGTATGAGTGTACCTGTTTTTCAAATTAATGTTTAGTAAATAATTTTCGTAATCTGAGTGAATAAGTTCTTGTATTACCTCTGAACTGGCATTTTTA
Source organism: Resseliella maxima (assembly GCA_029041755.1). NCBI lineage: Eukaryota > Metazoa > Arthropoda > Insecta > Diptera > Cecidomyiidae > Resseliella > Resseliella maxima. The sequence goes on along the minus strand of JAQOWM010000600.1, from coordinate 1,480,918 downwards.
CTGCCTGGAAAACCAATATTTTCCTGCAAAACTGATACACTACCACTCAAAACCAGTAGCAGACAAACGTCCTAAAATTTTATTTTAAACAACATTTACATACATTTAGTCAATTCATTACGGTCGCAATATAACAAATACATACATCTGGATTATTTTCTCGGAGTAACGTTATACCTAACATTTAATAACGTAAATACATAGGATTCATGTATATATCCAAGATTGATTTTGGGGTAGCAATCATTATTACCATCATCATGTAATCCAAGTGCATGAAATGAAACAAAATTAAAGAAAAAAATCTCATCAATATTTTGCTAAATGGAAGCTAAAAAGATTCAATGATTATGTAAAAATACAATGAAATATTGTAAATATTTCTATATTATTGATTATCATATTAGTTTTGTTATACCAGGTTCAGCATCACGGAATTCAATGTGACCTTCAAGTAAATAACGATCGCTCTCTTTTAAACCCAATTCTTTTATAAATCCATCTGTAGCATATGAGAATAGAGTGTTTGATTCCATTTCACGATCAAATACGATAGAGAATCTTCGGTTGTGTTTTTGTTGTGGACCCTTTTGAAAACAAGAATGCATATTTGTAAAATGTATTTCGTATTATTACGATATTTTCCCGTAAATTGAAAACTGAAATAAAGAAACCCACCTCCGATAAATCGTTCAACATATCCGGTCGAACAAAATCATTCGGCTCAACAGAAAGTGTATGGGAGAAGCCCATGTCGAAAGATGATCTCGGTTTATTGTGTGTGGGTGAATTTTTTTGATTTTGTTGCTGTTGAGACGGCTGCTGTTGTTGTTGTTGCTGTGGGCGTTTGTCTTTATGTGGTTTATTTTGAACCAATTCAGAATATAAACCTAAATAATTACGCAATGCAGTGAAAATGACACGTTGCAATCGAATCATAATGATTTGAATCACTCGAACCAAGATATCTGGATTTTCATCAAATACTTCCTTTAACGCTTTCATTGGCAATCGAATTACTTGAGATGGTTCGAGTGCTTTAGCTGTTACGGATTTATAAACACTTTCATTGCCCTAAAAAAGGTATTAAAATATAATGACATTCGAATAATTTTATCAATTTTTACTGCACTTACTGCAAGAACATCTATAAAACTAAGCAGTGATGTCACCGATTCACCACGTTTTACATGTTTTAAAGACAAAGTCGTACCATCCGAATTATTTATTAAAACATTTAATTTTCCGGACTGAATAATAAACACACTATCATCAATATCACCTTAAAGTAAAATAAAAGAAAATCTCAATCAATATTTGTTATTCATAACATTAACAATAAGTCGAATTAATTTTATTTACCAATTTTGAACAGCAAGTCGTTTGTGTCCAGTGATATGATTTCAGTGTATTTACATAACTTAAGGAAGATGGGTTTTTCAAAATGTCCAAAAATTCGAATTCCTTGCAACATACAAAATGCATCTGGAGGTACTTTGTCGCTGCCATCAACCATTTCTTCGAGATATTCATTGGGGGGTTCAACCGTTTTTAATAACATGGGTAAATTATCGTCGCGCATTAAAATGCGTTTAGCAAAGCGAACAACCGCTCGTCGTTTGCGCCCTTGTCCATTATATGCTTGACCCGATAGTGTTTTCACTTTGCGTAACATACGTCGCCCATAAAAAAGCATTTTGTCACGCTTACGAAAGCGTAAACGATTGTTGTTAAATTGCACGTTTTCATATAAGTTGCGTTGACGTTCTATTTGTGAAATAGACAGAAAATGCAAAACAAATAGATTATATATTTTATACTGTATTGTTTGTTGTTGTTGTATATACACTACCCGCAGAAAGTTTGGACTCAATGCATGTTTTTCATATAAACTGACGTTTTTTGTTGCTCAAAAAATATATGAAAATGTAATTTTTTTCTCGCAATTTCTTCAGAAGGATTTTAGTTCAAACTAGAATCTTCATTTTCTTCTCAGAAGATAGAAATCTATATCGTTACTCCTTTATGGACTTTGAAGATCCTTAAAAGAGTCCCGATACAGATTTCTGTTCTGAGAAGAAAATGAAGATTTTAGTTGAAATTAAAATCCTTTGAAGAAGTTTAGAGAAAAAAATTACATCTTCATATACTTTTTGAGCGACAAAAAACGTCAATTTGTATGAAAAACATGCATTGAGTCCAAACTTTCTGCGGGTAGTATATATATTTATATATAATCTGCAATTTGTTATCCCCAAATCCCCAAAGCAAATGTCACATCAATATTATATGCGATGAATTTTGTTTAATCAACCAACTAATCAAAGCTATTGAAATTAAATGTAGTACTAAAATGATCAATGGTTATTATTTTTTTTTTTTTCAAACGCATTCAAATAATACTCAAGTATCATTATTATACAATTGATTGTTGAATACATTTTCAAAAAATCAAATAAATCAAGTGATATGTACATATATAAGAAACTATAAAACAAAACAGAACAATTGTGTATTAAAATAAACAGATGAATTGCAATTTTGCTCAAATTGTCATTTATTTGATTTGTTTGATCCTTCCTGTCTATTGTTTTCAATCTTTGACTGTATTCTTAACTATGCTAATAACTCAATTTGTAAAATAATAAGTGCGCTAATGCCGCCTATACTTCAACAAAGACATGCAATCAATATGAACAAATTATACAAAGAATATTTCAAATGATTAGATTCAATATTATATTGAAATATCGTGAATACATTTCAATCACGTTATATGTCTGTGTAGCCTGTATGGTATTTAAAGTTATTGTAGTCATTTAACTTAAAAAAAGGAAAAATTGTTTACTATTCGTTAAATTGATAAATGTATAAAAAAATTTTTTTTTAAAAATAGGGATAGAATGCATTTAAAAGGTTAGCTTTTATAATATCTGTAATATGAAAATATGAATGCCTACTAAAAATAAATCGATTAGATTGTCTCGAAACAAATTTTTATCATCATACAATGTCAAAATCGTTTGAGAGCGAGCCCCTCAAACCAATGTGATAGCATGAAAATGTAAAATTATCATATAAATGACAATGTATATTTATCACGTATATCAATACATAATAATGTATATTCATAACAACTCATGTCACAATATTTTATACTAAACTCGTATCATTTTAATGTCTGTCTCTATCTTGTTTGTTTACACTAGACTCATTTCTTTGTATATGAACAAATAGGAAGTTATTTCACGTACAACTCAATCAAAAAATAAAATAAAAAACAATATGTACATTGTACAGTCATTTATCTAATAAATAAAATGAACAACAAAGAAAAACGCAACTCACTTTCAATCAAATAACCAATTCATTTCGAAATACAGGTATTTTGATAAGTGCACTTGGGCCATGTATTTATGATAAGGGAAAAATCATCAATGAACAGAACGACTGAACTTTGATCTTTTATCAATCATTCGATTAAATAAAATGTTGTTTATTAAATGAATCCAATTGAATGATGATGTTAATTGATTCGACATAAAATCAAAATGAATTGATCCAATTTAATAGGTAAAATCTGTCATGACTTACCTCTATTAAACCATCTCTGCCAAACAATAATCAGAGTTGCGATCAAAATAACAAAAATAGTCGCACCAAATGTCCAAAAGACCTTGAAATCAACACACAAAAATATGAGAAAAGAAGTTTATTTACACATTTACTAATTACATAAAGATAAATTAATAAATTCCTCACGTAATGTGATTTGTAAGAGAAAAATATTAATAAAATCTTGTCGTAAGTTTCAAACTTACATTTTCCTTCAAACAATTTTCAACGATTGCATACAGGCTCGGCGTTGTATTGTTTGGCACTACCGCTGTACTCATTGTTTCTTTATTTTTCTGCACTTCTTGACTATCTAAACTATTTATGAAATAAAACACCACCTTTTTTATGGAATCGATAACCATATTTCAATATAATTTATTTCGGAAAAAAAAAATTAAAAATTTGCTTCGGTTCCAGATTACTTTATTTTTAACCTATAGATAAAAAATTGTTGTACTATATTTGTTTATGCACTATTTTCACATATCGTTTAATTGTTCTATACATTTTTTATATAAATAAACACACACATTTCCAAATCAAAATAAGAAAAAACTGTTGCACTAATTTGTCATTATTGTTTTCATATATAATTTCCATTTTTGCACAATTTTTCGTAATATTTAGTTAGAAAATAAAAAAAAAAAACAAAAAACTCTCACAACAAATTTGCTGTATCTTCTCGACTATTCGTTTTGATATTGGTGCATGTTGTGGTCTTCTTTTTCTTTCTTCTTTATTCCGTAAACAAGTCAATGTATGTATATTCTAAATTATTCCTTCTACAATTGAAAAATATATGTATATATATGCGTTTTAATGGAAATATAGATTGTGCGACTTTAAATGTGTGCTCGATCGCTTTAACGGCAGCGTCGATTCTGTATCTTCGTTCATAGTGTGGCTATTGAATTGGTTTTAATTTTTGACATTATTGATCAGGGTGTGTGAGTGTGTTTCGATGAGTCAACCGCACGGTATCTAAAACCGTCGTCAATCAGCTGTGTACAATTTTTCATCGCTATACTGTTTTTTATATATGTGTGCGTTTAATTCTTATCAGCTGTCATATGAGTACTGAGTGAAGTTGGCTTACAAAAAGGGTGTTCTTTTGAATATGAAAAAGGAAAGTAGGGTGTCTTGAATTAAAGAGACAAATATTCCGTATCAATTGATAGTATTCATACAGCTTTACAATTGATAATTACACTTTTCAAAGAATGAAACTTTGTGAATACCAGTTCGCTCCGAACTGTTAGGAAAGTTTTACTTAACATGACATGAAGACATAATATTTTGATGAACAAAATCAAATATAATACATTATATATGTTGCAACACATTCGAATTAAATGAGATTCGTAAAAATAATTATTAAAGGAAATCTATTATAAATACTGAAATCAGTTCGAATAACGAAGTTTTTATTTACATTTGACGTTTGAAAATGTGCTTCAGATCTGTCAACAGTTTTAAACAATATAATGTGAACCATTTTAAAGGCTCGTTTCTATACTATATACGAGGATAAAAGAAAATTCATTTTTTGCTTCGGAAAGTGTAAGTATCAGTTTCAACGCTATGTGAATACAATCAATTGATAGAGAATTTCTTTTTATTTAATTCAAGGCACCCCACTTTTTCTTTTAGCTGATCTCGGAAATACCTAAATATACATTGTATACAATATAGATGTGTGTTTTAATTTTCTCATATGAATCAAATGCAAATGTGTGCGTTTTTCATTGCATCGAAATGTCACTTTATCACAGTGTTATTTCGTCTTAGTTTAATATTCGTGTATTTCAACAACCAGTCTAAATTTACTATGGACTCGAATAAATATTAAAATTCATTTATAAAGTTTTTTTTCAAATTGTTAAGTGAATCAAATTGTTGACATCGAGATTCATTGAATGTATAGTGAATGATAAAACATTTGTTTTGGGGAAAATTAATTCAGACTGGCGACCATTGTTAAAGATTTTAGTGTAAAACATAAACAAAAACTTTTAATCAATCGTTACGAGGAATTACTTAATCAAATCCAACACAAATCAAAGGTTCGTTCAATAAGTCAATATTTATTCGAAATTAAATGAATTTTTTCATTCGATAAAAGAACGAATAGCGAACTCTCATGCAATTCATGATGCGTCATTCATGTTTGTTCGTTATTGTTCAATTGGAGCTTGGCTTAGAATACACATTTATTGTGTTGTTTGTATGAACTATTGAATCACAAATGAAATTTTTATGTGTGCGGCAACAAATCAATTTTAATTGTTGAAAATATACTAGTATAACCATAACAGTTTGATGTAAAAAAATTCGGCGTTCCGTGAATGTGAATAAAGAAGAGAATTGAAAAGATTTTTTTTTCATGAAATATAAATATTTGTTATGAAATATTCAGTGAAAAATTACAAATAGATGTGAATGAAACCATAAAAAATATTCGATTCTCATTTAATCATTAACTATATGAACTGAAGATTTTTCGTGCTTCAGTCTGATTTGCTCATTACATTTTAACTTGTGTATTTTTTTTTATTCCACATTACAAGAGAGGTTATATTAGATCAGCTTAAACTTGCTACTTTCTAGTACGTACATGTATCATTCCTATTATTTGAGTTAAATATTGGTTCTTTGCTTTTTCTAATAAGTTACAAATTAGTGGGTCTTCGTATATGTACAAGGGAAATGAAAAAGAAACATACAAAAACAGTGTTTTTAAAACACCATGAATTAAGGCACTACTGACAAGTGCGATTAAGAGATATTTATTGTTACGTTCAATAAATTGATGAAAATCAATCAAATATAAACAATTGACAAATCAAAAATCTACATCTTGAAAAGAACAGAAATTAAGCTAGAATATTCATTTAACGAATAATATATTCGCTTGTTTTTCAATCGCAAATCAATCGCGCTGCACAATTGGCATAACATTTTTTATTTTACTGTAGGATGAAATAATACATATTTCCCAAAATTTTTGTTCAAAATCATTCATTTGTCGTGATTTTTGTGATTAGACTATTTATATAATTTATGTTCTGAAGAAAATGCTGTTCATAGGCTCTCTATGCTAGAAAAGAGGTAAATAATTTACATTTATAGATTTGATTTTAGATAATGTCACGAGGATTTTCGAATGCTGGCAATGGTTCAGGTTTTCGAGGTTTGCGTGATTACGGTGCAACGAGTTCTACGGGCGGTATATTAGCTGGTCCATCGGGGATGAGTGCTGCAGGAAGCGATGTAACATTTGCCGGCTTCAGTCCAACTGAATTTATGTCGTTGAGTGAAAGTATCGCTCAGAATATATCCTCAGTGAAATCAAGTTGGCAACACTTAGAAAAAATTTTAAAATTAATTGGTGGCAAAAAAGATACAGCTGCTCTGCGGGATAAAGCGTAAGTTAAAATTCTTAGAAAAAATAAAAAAAAAATCATATGATTTAAGCTGTGATTACAAATCAGGCAAAATTTATTCAAATCGTTTAAAATATGGAATAAAATGGAAAAAATATAATTTTAATTTAAAAACACATTTACGAATCATGCCAAATGCAAAACTTTTTTGGCATTTTATACAATTTTCCATGAAAATGGAATTGTTTTTCTGCTTTAAACAACGAATTTCTGTCATTTAAACTAAGATCAATGACGGCCATAATAGTTATATTGATGAGAGGATTATGTGTTGGGAGAACTTTGTAAGTCACAATTGACTATAACGTCTAACATGGTCTGAGCGCATAGATAAAAATGGACGTGAAAAAATAAAGAGTCGGTCACAAATTGACATTAGTTATACAATTTGCTACAGGATTTAAGTGTATGGCTTAAAATACGAGAAAATGTTCTTCGTTCGTTTTTGAACAAAATTTTAAAATTCCTTCACTTTTTGGCGAGCTGTAATCGGCCATTATTATCATTGAGGTCATATTAATCATATTTCTCTATTGAAAAAAGCTGATAGATAAGGAACTCACATGAATTTTCATTTGTTGCAAAATAATTCTGATTTTGTTCTTTTTTTTATAGGCATCAAATTCAAACATCAGCTAATGAAAAGGTTTTAGCAACAAAAAAAGATCTACAGAGACTTACAGTTGTTGTACGACATGGTGACAAACAACAGAAGTTACAGGTTGAACGTTTGACGTCCGATTTCCAAAAAGTTGTTGAAATCTATTCAACTTGCCAACAGGTTGGTAAAAGAATTATAAACCTATGGAAAAATATAAAACTCATTGCGAAATATCGTTATTTTAACAGCAAATTGCAGCAAAATTAAAAGGCATACTTTTGATAAATGCATCACAGCAGGATGATATTAATAATGATACAAACAATAGTAGCACAGACACAGACTATCTATTTCATCAGAAACAAAAGCAAATGCAACAAAGTTTACAATATGAACAGAGTATGTTAAAAGAACGTGAACAACGTGTTCGCCAAATCGAAGAAGATGTGCTTGATGTCAATCAAATTATGCGGGAGCTTAATACATTGATAAATCAACAAGGCGAATCTATCGGTATGTATCGAAATCTATACATTAGAATTCTATTTTCAAGAAAACGTTTTACAAAACCTTGTTAATGTTGCACATTTTTTCTTCTTCATGTAGACACAATCGAAAACAGTATTGAAAATGTTGGTGGTGATGTGGAAGCAGGTCGTTCGGAATTGCTTAAAGCAGCTGAATATCAAGCCAAATATCGTAGAAAAGTTGTTTTTTTATTACTTATAGCTGTGATAATTGGATTAATTGTGACCGGACTAGTTGTGTCACATTTAAAAAGTTAAAACTTAAAACTTTTAGCAAAATATTTTTCAAATTTTTTTTCTTTCTTTTTTGATTATTTTCGTTTAATATTTGTTTTTTTTGCAAACAATCTATTTCGAAACACAAATATACTTTCGAAACAATAAATACCACTAGAATGAAATATTGACATTTGGTCCTAATCTGACTGAGAAAAATACATAATAGTTTGGACAAAGATTTTTAACTAAATTAAAAACTAAACAGAGAATACCTTTCACGCACGTTTCTTTTTTTTTCTCTTCTTATCTCATTTGTATTTTGCGAGTATTTCTACATAATAAAACAATATATGAAAGGTTGCGAGGAAAAATGTTACACAGAAAAGTTCCGTGGAAAAATGATATTATTCAGTGTATTCAACATACAAAAAACAACAACAAATACATTGAATAATAACATTTTTCCACGGAACTTTTCTGTGTAACATTTTTCCTCGGAGCCTTTCATATTACACGCAGATAGTACAGAAACCAATTTGAGACCAAAACCAAAAAATCTGTACGTCATGTTTTTGTAAGGAAATATTACGTGTTGATTTTTATACTTTTTTTCGTTCATCAAAGATTATGGTGAAATTTAGGCACTACGAAAATCTCTTTGTACCGTACTACGTTAATAATGATTTTAATAAAAAGATTAATTACTTCTTCATTGTATTTCTTTATATTTTGAATTATTTGGTTCAATTTTGATTAATTCAAACACAATATATAGGTTCTGAACTCTGAAAACCCTATGTCAATCTAACACAGGGTTCCCAGAGTTCCCTCAATCCCTTTCGATACCCTAAGAGCGCCCTTGAAAATTTTGAAATTTGAATTTTCATTGATAATGTTGAACTATATAATGTCGAGACCACGTCTACAGTTTCACGTGAAAGGCTCATCTGCTCTCTCCCGGTAGCTGTACATTATATCTAATGTAGAGAAACCGGGTGACCACCCGGCCTACTATGTATATACACAAAGCTCGTAAATTATATGTAATGCATTGCGACTGGGTGAGCTTATCGCGTGAGGTATACTGTATACATTGATATAGTTTTGTTATATTGCCATTTTTCAAAATTATTTGAAATAATGAATCTGTATGTTCAGACATACTGATAATCTTTCAATGGAAAACGAGCTTATTTTGTTTATTTTTTTCCATTTACCACTATTTATGAGCTGTTTTTTCTCTCATTTAATTGTTGATATTTATTGAAAATAATTCGTTGAAACAAATCAATACCAACACAATACGGAACGAAAACCCCATAGTTATGCTATCTGTGAGTGAGTTCTTCTACGAAACAAAAACCATATTAATTTATATAACAAACAGACGGTGCAATGTAAACAATAATTTTCAATTAGAAAGCAACTTGCATTCACAGACATGATTATTTTTTATGGCGTTCCGAAAGTTTTCGCCGAAAAAAAACATGAAACCATTTACGATTGAATTGTCACTTAATTTGGACTGATGAGTTTTTAGTTAAATTGTTTCAATAGAATGAATACGCTTAATATGGGATAACAAAACGGAATGCGATAGATATTTTGTCGAAATATATCGTATTTATTGCATAATTTATAAAAAAACCTGTTGAAACATTCTTGAGAATGCTGATCGTTTTGAGAATTTACACAAAGAACTACTTGAGCTGATTGAATGGTAAATTTTGTGGGTGTTTATGTTTAGTTCAGTGAACATGCACAAGAAGGTTATAACTTTTTACATAAATTTAAATTGTGCACACATATGCGACTATCTTGGTGTTTTGATAATTGATCAGTGAACATTTTTGATTCAGGTAAGTATGCAAGCAATGTGGCATTCTTTACACATCTTTACATTTGAAGAGTTTTGATTTCAAGACATTGAGGCCATCTATACTTTATGTACATGTTAACGATTTATCATTGTATACTGACTATACCAATGGAAACGGCAAAAAAATATACAGTACCGTGCAAAAGTTTGAGATTAAAAGAAAAAACACAATTTGGGTTTCATTTTTTTGGAGAAAAAATCGATGAATTTCAATAAAATGCGCTCTAAATGGTCAGTAAATATCGAATCTACATATTGTATGTACAATGTAAATAAAATGAATCGAAATTGTTTGATATTCATTCAATTTCATACCTTACTCGTATAGATGTCGTACAAGGTAATGAATTTCTTCACTAATGCGACTTCGGTGCAATAAATACAAATATCCATATTTGAAAATGCATGAACTGATGGATAACAACATGAAGTGCATACAAATGATGGCAAATTACATTATTTATAAACACGTAACAACGTTGGAGAAAGGCAACGATCAAAATTACTAACAATGATCAATTCGAATTAAGCGAGAAAAAATTTTTCTTCACACATAAAATCATTCATTTTCGAGTTTTAAGCTCTAAAAAATACTGGAGAAATAGAACAGTTATTGTCATTAATCTTTAATCTTTAAACATAAGTTTTCTTACAAAAATATTGGCAAAGAACGAAAAAGAAAACCGTTTCATATGTCATGAAACTGCCGAAAAAACCCATTGTTTGGTAGCAATTAGAAAGACATAGCTCAATTTTTCAATAGGAAAACAACGAAAGATCTTGATATGCCTCAAGTCACACACATACAGTGTTCGCTATGCAATTTTTATTGAGTTTTTGCATTCAAACTAAAGCAGACTATAAAAAAAAGTCGAACAAACAAGCGAGCAAATGACTGTGAAGCAATTGAGATGGAGATGGAGATGGAGATGAAGAAGGAAATGTGAATGAGAAAAAAAGAAAAACAAACGTCTGGTTAAAAACATCGAGCTTTGTTTCACGCGTATTCTTTTCTGGTACTCAATAAGCATACACAATTTGAAATTTTTCTTTGTTATTTTGCTCACACTCAATCCAACAAGCAAATCATCACCAACATATCTAAATTGATTCATTAGTATTTTTTATTTGTTCCGTGATCATTTTCGTATGGGTTTTCGCAATTTGCATCATCAATACATGTCGCCGTGAAATGCGTTTATCGCAGGGCCAAAAAATGTTTTTGTTTCCGATCCATCAACAGAAAATGTATTTATTTCAATGAATCAAACATTATTTATTTCATCTATTTTTGTATACATTCTCGTTACAATATGAGCAGATTACTGATTCAGTTTTGAAAATTTAATAATTTCAATTGCGTTAAATTGCAAGCTTATAGTATTAAATCTCCTGCGTTTGATATGCAAAATCAATTGTATTGGAAAATCAATTTGGAGAATTCAATTTTATACTAATATCATGAAGCTTTTGAATTGAAACGGTTAGTTTAATTCTACGTCTAATTTATTTATTATTATAATCTACAGATATATACATATATGCGGTTACTTGCATATCGAATAATTAAACTTGATAATACACAAAACAAATCATATTAAACTAATTAAATGTTTCAATAGGATTTTTCTGCTTCGATAGTTTATTGGATTCTTATAACTGGAACATTATCTTAATGTAAAAATATAGCCATGACAGCTTGAAAATATTACACGTGTATTGTACGTAGAATACATTTTATTTCCAGACTTAAAATATTAATATCAGACCGCATTCATTTCACGCCATTCGTCTTTTCGATCGATGTATATTGTGTATACTTAAGATGCATTTTACTGGGAATAAAAATGCAAGAAGTTGCTGAAAGTAACATCTGTTTGTAATTTTGAAGATACAAGAGACGAATGATATATGGAGCCAGAACAAGAATTGACAAGGACAAAACAAGTGATGCAGTCAAATATTTATGTCTGCTTTAATATGAATCTTGAATTTTTTTTGATTCTGGCTGTGCTATTTATAGCATTTTTCCCAAATTTTAAGCAAATACTCAAAAAAAAAAAACAATTCTTTTAAAAAAAATGTATGAAAAAACTGACAAAAATAAAAATTGATTCCAAAGAGAAATTTCAAAAAGTAATTAGGAATCTTGAAGATTAGAATATTATATGGCTTCTGTTAAAAACATCGAGCTTTGTTTCACGCGTATTCTTTTCTATAATATGCAAATGAAATTTCAAGAGATTTGTCATGCGATCGTCATTTTGTTACTTGAGATGCAATGGAATAATAAATACCCTACAAATTCCGGAAAACTTATACATTAGTCATCACAGTGCATTCGTTTGATTATGAACAGAACGCAAACCACATTCATATATTGGCAGATATCGGTGAAATAAGTACAAATCCATTGTGAAGATGAGATCTTTTGATCAGAAATTGTAACCAACATAAACGGCATGATAAAAATTGAATTACCCCAATAATTAAAACCGCATTTATTGTACAGTCTAATTCTCTCTATCTCGCTCCGGTTTCGCTTTTCTCGTTTCACTCCATGAAATATATACTGATTTATTTTTTTATTCAGTGAATTCGTTTCGATTCGTTATGTTTACACATTTTCGCATCAAACGCGATTTAGACATAATTTTCATTTTTTTTTTTTTCAAATATTTTTTTTTCATATAGAAAATGAGGCTTTTCTCGGTCAAAGTCTTTCAAACGAAACGAAATGAAACGCATTTGAATTGGATTTTGTTCAATTCACAATATATCTCATTTCCTTTCTGTGCATGATTTCTTTCAATAATAATGAAAAATTTTGGAATTGATAAATAGCCATTTCCTAAATTACACACGCTAAATTCGCGTGCATCATAGTCATTTATTAGCAGTTTTTGATCCGATATTGATGTGGAACGTAACAAACGTGTAAATTACGATCGATCTCATTTGTAGATTGAAATTGATAAGCAAAATGTTCAATATACCAATTATATTAAGACTAATTAAATTGATTAGGATTATAATGAGTGCTATGACTATATTTATAAAGATGATAAATAAAATGCAATAAATTAAAATTAGAGCAAAAAAAAAGCAATGAACATTTTGTTGTCTTCGCCACAATAAAATTTGATTTTTGTTATTAACTAAGCGATTCTTATTGGGAACGAAACAAAACAGAAAAAAGATAAAATCACGTACAAAGCTGATTTTCGATGAGTAGTAGCTCGTGATTGCATTGAGCAGTATAGTACGCATATTCAATGTCTATGCCAATATCTTTGTGTGTTGTGTTTTGCCATTTTGAAGCGCTAAATGTGTATGCTACTACAATATAACACACAGTCAAACTAAATACCAAACAAAGAAATTACAGTAAATGGCAAATCAGCATTGGATTTGCGTCAAGAGTAACCATAACCATATGAAAAGTAAAATCTTTTTGCTTCTCTATTTTCTTCGTTTAATTCACAGTTCTTGTTTGCGTTGACACTCACATTCGTTTACATTGATAATAGTGATAGTGTTAGTGTTAACGTTGTTGTGTATGTATATACTTTCAGTTGAATGCATGTAAAAATTGCATTTGTATGTGTGGTGCTCAGATCTTTATTTTTGTTTTTTTTTTTGAAACGATACAAAAGTATTGGTGTGTAATATGTGTATGCTTCATTTCGTTGCGTGTTTGTTTTCTTTTCTCTCTAGTTATAATAGCACACAGTCGGCACTTTGGACAATCTTTCAGTCAGTTGGTTTAAGTTACTGAATAAATTCAGTCAGACTTTTGTTGCTTTGGTCTTTTCAAACAATTTTTTCTACATTGTTGAATCGAAAACAAAAATAAAAAGAATTATCACTTTCGAAAATTTCATACTTTTTTTGCACAAACTCAGTTAACATTTGATAATTTTTCACATGATTTTATCGAAACATTTGCAACGAAAACTATTACTTTAAAACAAAAAGTGTATTGAATAAAAGCGGTTTGAATTACTTCGAAACTTAATTTGTGGAAAAAAACGTAATAGGAATTATAAGCAGTTTTAACAGCCAAAAGAAAGACAAAGGATTAAAACCGTCCCTATAAATATTTTATTCATAAAGTGGGTAAGTATGAGACAGACAAAAAAGAACAAAATAAAGAGAAAATTTAAAAAGAACTATAAATGAAACAATAGTTCCAAATATTTACTCCTGTAATGAAATATAAATTGCTCCCAGTTAGTGTGCTTAGTAAGTTTATTGTCAGTTTTCAATAAGAAAAAAAATCGTTTATATCGCTTCCGTTGGTTGATTGTGTTCATTTTTGTTTAACAAATGCATTGGCCAAAGTATGGCCTCACTCCAATATTCGTGATTTGATGCGGTTTCATTACAAAAAGTAGTGCAATACACCGTATGAATATGCTCATCATTTATGGGTCTTTTTACAATTAACAATTTGGCATGTTATTTAAATTGCGACCCGCTTCGTCTCATCTCGTCTCGACGACAACAAAAATACTGGATTTTAAAGAAAATGTAATATTCGTGTGTCATATTATGCTTTGTCATTGACGCGAATTTTCTCTCTCTTTCTTTTACTCGCAATCTCTCGCTCTTTCTAAAAGGGAGAATATTCTTAAATGCTGAGACAGAATTCAAACCATTTTCACAGCTTCTTTGAATTCAAATACATGTGGAAAAATTATTAGCAATTTCAGACAACCATGCAACCAAATGTTGTCCTTTAAAAAACAAAAAATAACAAAATGTTATCTTCGTTACATTTGCTATAGCCGAAGTCGCGTTGTTCATTCGGTGCATATAAGGTGTGGCCCTCTCATTGGTGATGAGACATCTTACACATTATATTGAAATGATAATAACTATGCATGAAAATAAATTGAAACAAAACGTTTAACAAAGTTTAAAAAAATTCGGCAAAAGGTATATATTTACATAACAAATGTTCATCAAATTTGAATAGCGGAAGAAAACGAGCCTGTTTAACTATCCGAAAAAAGAAGTCGAAAACATACGTATTCGAGAAAAATTCAGGATGAATGATGCATATAAAATACACAGTATATTATAGTAGCAACGTAAATAGACGAACTAGAAAATGATTCACAAGTAAAATGACGAAGAATATAATTTTATTTGTCCGCTGTTTTAATTCCCTCGCGTCAAACAAATTACTTATACAACTTTCTGCTGTTTTGTTGACAAACGGAAATCCGAATGAAATATTTTTATGGATGCGTCGTGTCGGCTGTCGATTTGCATACAAATTTATGGACAGAATTTCATGTAGGGAAAACAGCAAAATAATAAAAAAAAAACAAACAAACGAATTATCCAGAATACTTGGATCAACAGACTTTTTTCGTTTTTTGTTTCATGTTTCTCTTTCCGCACGGCATTTGAATTGATTTTTTCCCTCTATTTGGTGTGCATTTTAAAATCGCGCATGTGCCAAATTTCAGGTTCAAGATTCCTCCTGATTTAATTGTATTCTTATAAAATGTGTAAATTGATGCATAGCGGTGTGTTTGTAAATGAAATATTAGAAATCTTTGCTCAAAATATTCCTTTTTGAATTGGGTAAACATCAATGAATTTAGTCCCCTTTCTAAAAAAAATCGTAATGAATCTCCGATGAATGATGAAAATTAGAGCTTCGATGCGTATTATAATACCACATTCTATCAAAACATTGTGTATAGCACAAAATAACTACGGCAAAATGGTGCAGAAAAACACCCTCGACAATACAGCCTTCAAAATGTGCGATTTTGTTTATTAGGTTACGCACTAATATTATTTTATACCGGCTGCACGCATCGAAATTGTTCCGCATGCTCATTCAATATGCATTTTCGATTTATGGAATACTCAGTTGAGTAAGTACTGATTGACCCAACATTTCTATGGCAACAGCGCTTCATCATATTGCTTCAGCTAAATGAAAAAGGTACTATATGAGACGTCTCATATATGAAAATAAATGTTAAACATTGACGGGAGTGAGTCATGGATACGTGAAATACAATTCTATACACAGAAATGATATATTCAATAATGTGGCGAACTTTTCAACTATTATATTCTGATTTCAATATGTTTGCACAAGTGAATCGCATAAATTTATATGATTAAAAACATCGAAATCAAATAAAAAACATAATTTTTTTTAAAATAATTTGAAAATTACAATTGAATATTGTTGTGATGAATATTAATAAATCAATTAAAAATATGGCAATTGGAGCAAAGAAGAATATTTCAAAAAATCTATACTTTAGAACAAGTAACTAGTTAATATAAAATTAAAACGGACATATATTGGCAAATATAGAATTAGTCAACGTCAGTCTTACTTTACAGTTTTAGTTAGCAAAACTAATTATTAAATTGTATAATAATTTGATATTATAATGAAAAAGATGATTGAGATGGGAATTTGATCTGGTTAAATTTACGCATATATTCGAATAATTTCTAAAAGATTTTTGTAAACATCTTTCAAAATTCAAAAATATATCGAACTCATGTATGCCACTATTTAGTTAAGACGCGTTCACAATGCAAAGACTTCTTAGAGAAAGAAAACCTAGAAATTGTTAATTAATTGGCTTCAATTTGGTGTAAGCGCCGCGCGTAAATTTCATATGGGTTTCAATAAATGGCTATGTATATAAACATCCAAACAAGCGAGAAAAAGAGATCGAGAGCGCGATTGAATGAAAACAGTCAATTGAAGAGAATCGTGAGGAGAAAGAAGCAAACATATAAAGAAAAGAACTGAGAAACACAATAAAATGAAACGATAAAGAAAAAGAAAAAGAAAAGAAATCACTTCTTATGGAAACATGCACAAAATTCCGGCCACTGAACTTTTTATGCACGCGATTCGTTATTGTTATGCGAATCTCTATTGCCGTTTTTTCTTTTCTTCTACATTTATTTCTTCGTGTTTGCTTGCAGCGCGTAAACCGTAAGAAAAAAAAAATCCGACTGCGATTTTTTTCGATTGTGTATATCTTGTTTATGTTCACACTCACTTAAGATTCATTCAGATGTTTTTCTTTCCTTCGAACAAAATTATGAGCACAATTATTTGAACTAACGGAATCATGGTAAAAAAAATGGATCACAACTGTGCGGGTGTTTGATGCCATCTATCGTTCATATAAATTCCCCGAATGCATTAGTTTCAAACTTTCTCCGGGCACATATATTTCGCATTTTTGTAACTAATTTTTCATATTGTCATTTACTGGATTCAAAGTTACCAATCAAACCGTGTTATTAACAATTTCAGCGAAAAAAAATAACTTTATTAAATTATTTCAGGCCAAAATAAACATAATATTGACAATGTTTTCCGCTTGATGTAGTCTGCTCATCAAATCAAAATCAATTTCCTATAACCAATCCGTAAAACGGTAATCCATCGAAATTAATACATTTTCGATGGTATACAAAGAAAAAAAAAATAAATAAATAAATCCAAAAATGACAATCATTTTGAAAAAGTCATTGATTTTTTATTGCAATAAATTACAGATTTCATAGTCTGGACGTATTTCAGAGCGAAGAGAGAAATAGAAACCTCAATCGATTACCCATTGTGTTAGACACACACATATACACATATTTAGAATAGTTAGAAAATTTCGTTTATACGTTTATTCAATGAATCGAAACAATACATTCAACTCTGAAATGATTTCTTTTGTGAAGAAAATTTAGAGCAAATAAAAAAGAAATCAAAATACAGTTTATTCGCTTTGCGACAGATCAATTTACCGTCACAAAATGTTGTGAATAACTGTTTTCCATTCGTCGTTCTTTTTTTTTTATTGAATATTTCTTTTATGTTGAGGATACATCGTGAACACAATATTGTAGCCATTCTACGTAAACCTTTATCAATAAAAATCGAAATAATTGCATCAATACATTCTGGTTTTATCTTAAACCAAGGAACGAATTGTGTGGCTTCATTAATTCTAGTGACATTGAGTGAACTGATTTAATTTCATTCGAAAGGTACTGTATTACTTTCTCACAATACGAGTGAAAATCTTTTTATCGTGTTAAATATGACTCAATTTCATATCGTAGGTCGAATTCAATACAGTGCAAAAAATGTGCCATAAATGTTGAGACTATGGCGTTATGTTAATTTGAATATTTCTATTTAATGAGTATTGTTCCTTTGATCATACAATTTTTATGTTAAAACTGTCACGAAAATTGATTTTCATCATTAATTAATATGCGTTTTTCTGAGACTTTTCTATTGATATGCCCCAATCTGTTGAATCTCACAAACGAGTTTTGCTTTTGTTATTTTAATTCTACAAAACTGAAACCTGAATCCTATCATAAGTATCATATGTTTGATATTTATCAAATAATAATTTGCTTAAATACTTATTTTTACACCAAAGATATCTTTTATAATTGCAATATGAACAAAGATCGGCAAAATAAAGCTCAGTTTTATAACGATCGATTCTTTGTGTACCCTATGTAAGGGAGGAAACGAATTATCATTCGTATGATAATATATCTTTTAGAAATATAAAAAAAGATTGCAATACTATCGCAAGTTATAAGTTATAACGAATGTTTATTCACATCAGCATACGAATACATTTAAATTAGTAACATCCAAGAGCTCCAAAAGTCCAGTGATCTAGTCAAATATTCAAATGAACATCATTTGGTTGTTTTTTTTTTTTTTTGCATTTTGATAAAATGAAATAACGGCACATACTACCAGACTCTTTTGATTTAAATGTATTCATCATTCTGATGGAATGCATTTGGATGTGAAAAAAAAAACATTGAGAAATGTATGAACGGAGAAAATGAAATGTATGAAAAATTATTGTGATTGTATATGAAATGTCGAACGGAAATGCTGCAAAATGACTATACAAAACGTATGAATAATGTGAAAATAAATTCAGAAGCCGTGAATCGTAGAGCCGGTTATGATATGTGTTACTTTCATTATTTTAAAGCCGAAATACAGTTTTTTTGAAAAGGAACTTTTGTTTGTTAAATAAGAAAAAGAGAAAAATCTGTGAACGTCTAATTGCTGTGATAAAAAGGTAACTTTTATATTTTACAGAATTAAATCACAAAATATAGTCAATAAACAGTACCGTCCATTCGAAATTGCAACTGAAAAAAAAACCCAAACATTAGAAAGTGTTTGTTTGATCGATTTTCCATTAAGAGGCTTCAACTGTTTTATTGATACTTACATGGATACTTAGGTGAGCCACTGTCGACACATCTGTTAATATCAAGTATTTCGATTATATAAAAAAAAAACGATAAAGCGCTTATTCGAAATCATTTGATTTCAAGTGTAATTTGATTGAGTTGATGATTCGCCAAGTAGATTTGTTATGCTGTGAGAGCACATTAAATATGAAAAAAGAAAGAAAGAAATTCTTTTGCATTTTTTTGTTACGTGTGTTTATGAAAGTTCAAGTATTCCACTTTTTGCATTGAAAACAGAAAACACATAGCGATAGATCAAACAAAGAAAAAACAACAGCAAAGATGATTTGAAATTATTATTTCTGCTGTATTGACTGATGAATCTAATAAAAAAAAAAGAAAGAAAAACACCTGATGTCAGTATGAAAAATGTCTGTGTCTATTGAAGCGGCAATTTTTACTGAGTAATTTTTACAAGTTGGAGCGAAATACTCGCACTCACCAAGATAATATGCATATTAACATTTGCAACATTAGAAGAAAAATTGCAATGCGTGCAGCGTGTGCCCATAATAAATCCATGGGTATAATATTTTGCCGATCATTCAGTTTTTCTCTCGTTTCGTACGCTTTTGTTCAGTTTACTGCTTAAAAGTTGAATATTGTGAGATGTTTTATTTGCTTCGTTCTTTCATTCTTAAATAACAACAAATCTAGTGTAGTTTTCTTTGCAACGCTTGCAATTTTAATACGTATTTATTCGTCTTTTCACCATTAAACACTTTAATAGCTGGCGTTGGGTTACGAACATACGCAATCTCAAGCTTTTCTTCCGTTTCGCCTAATAGTTTCGAAAGATTTATGTACGAGCTGTAAACCTTAACAATCATTCACTATATTTTACTGTTCATTCTAGAGGTTTTGTTAATTATTATTTTTTTTTATTGTTAGATTCCGAATTAAAAAAAACACACACACAAATACACACTCAATTTCATTTTCTAATACTAATCGTTGAATAGTTTCATTTTAATTGGATTTGATGGAAATACTAACATGATATATTATCTGTCGTTTATCTTATTTTGCTTCTACGTGAATAGCAGACAATTTTGTTATGCATCACTTTATTTATTATCATCCAAAATTGGAGTATAATGAAAAAAAAATCGTTTCGTCCAAAATAAAAGTCGCTATTTTTATTATAGAAACTATAATAACAAGTCAGATGGATCGAGTGCATAATTTACATAAACATAATAAAGAATACATACAACTATTTCAATTTGTTCAAATTCAAAAATTATTTGTGTTTATTTTTCTTTTTTTGAAGACAGAAAGACGTCAATTGAAATCGGAAAATCGATTGCGATAAATTAAATAGTCATAATAATAACTAAATTAATACAGGCAACATGAATGGTTCTTTTGAATTGATTCATACAAATGGTGATTTGCTATCGCATAATCAACAGAAAGGCTGGTGGACTATTGGCCTGATAAATGGTCAATACAAATACATGACAGCTGAAACATTTGGCTATAAGTTGAATGCAAATGGGGCCAGCCTCAAGAAGAAACAAATGTGGACACTGGAACCATCCAGTACTGGCGAAAGTAAGTGTTTTTTCTTCCTTTCTTCTATTTTTTGTGTGTTTATGTTATCAATCAAATTTGCTAAGAAATACCTAAAATTAATTAAAATTAAAATAAAAACAAAAATTCAATAATGATTTTCAGTCGGGGAACGTAAATATGAAATTAGCCGAATGATTCACGCTTCGTGATCCAATTACAACACCAAAAATGTTTAAGTTTGCGTTTCATTGCAATACAAATGTGAAAGGAAAAAAAAGCGCTTTTATGGCATTTTTCACAAATGAATTTTGACAGCACTAAATTCTATACAAATACCTAAATTGGGCCGCGTTTTTTGTGTTGTTGTTTTCATTGAACTTGCTTGGAGCCATTTTCCATATATAACCGATATGTTCAAGCTCAATTAAAAACCGTGCTACTTCAAAATGGAAAACACTTTAGACAGCCTCTTCGTGATATATAAATTCAATTTGATTTTAAATCTAATCTGTATCACATATAATACCTGAAAATGTACAGAATGGTTTTCGAATGAAAATTTCACTACCATTGGAAATAAATTTGCAGAGATAAGAAGAAAACTCTGAATGAAATGAATACCAACGCATACAATTCATATGGCTGCACCTCTGTCGATGACCACCTCAAATTACTTTTGATATTTTATACACGCAGTTATTTTTTGTATGGTGTCGTTATACGCCATTTCCAGTCTGTTTGTTCCTTTGTTTTCACAATGCGCTTCACAAGTAAATTATATGTGTTTTTGCCATTCTCCAAACAGAAATCAGCGGAACAATGATATGGTTGAAGTTAATTTTCTCCTAAAATCTCGTTAATTTCTCATCGTTATTGCCAATGATAATGTGAATTCATTATAACATTTATGAAAACATATTTTGAAAATTATAAATCAATACGTTTTTATAAATAAATTTTTGTGCATTTCACAAAATTATTTTCGTCAAATTGATTCTTTTATTTATCAATGCAGTTTAATATATAACTATTAAATATTTTCTTGTTTGATGGCAATGGCCTGTTATGAATTGTCTCGTCCGCTTTTCTACATATTTAATAGAACGATATTTTCCAATTTTTCTCACTTACTTAATAACAATATACTATGGAATTTAATACAATGACATCCGTCGATAATTTTAGATATATAATAATTTATTGCTTTATTTGGAGCTTGAGATCAATTATTAGCGGTCAACTGGTATTTATAAAATGACTGCTAAACGGCACAAATTGAACTCATAATTTTGCATTGAATTCTATTTATGTTCAATTATGCAAATTACATCGTACTAAAATCTTAAATCGAATCAAAAATGTTTACTTATAGGCATCATCTATTTGCGATCACATTTGGGCAAATATCTATCAGTTGATTCATTTGGTAATGTATTATGCGAATCAGATGAACGAGATGCAGGAAGTCGATTCCAAATCAGTATAGCGGAAGATGGTTCCGGTCGTTGGGCATTACGAAATGAATCGCGTGGTTATTTCTTAGGTGGAACACCCGATAAATTGACGTGTACAGCCAAAGCACCATCAAATGGTGAATTCTGGACAGTTCATTTAGCTGCAAGGCCACAGGTATTCTTAAATTATTTTCCAGCCGAGGAATTTATAGGGTTTTTGATTATTATCAAAATAAAAATAATTGTTTCAGGTGAACTTACGTTCTATTGGACGTAAACGATTCGCCCATCTATCAGAGTCACAAGATGAGATTCATGTTGATGCAAACATTCCATGGGGAGAGGACACCTTATTTACACTTGAATTTCGTATGGATGAAGGGGGACGATATGCACTGCATACATGCAATAATAGGTGAGTTTTACACTCTATTCAAAGTTTCAAATTGAAACAATAACTAATTACTGAGATGTTATAAAGAAAGACTCATGATTATGAATGCGATTAAATTCGTTAATCCACTTCTCACGGTAAAATACCGTGAATGTGAAAATATAAAAAAAAAAAAAAAATTGAAAACTAAAAAACTAAAAGAAAAATGGAACAATATGAATTAAAACTTAATTAACGGCGTCATTATGTACAATTATAGCGTAGATAATACATCATCATATCAAACAAATGGCTAATTTATACATTTCGCGTGAATTTTATTTTATTTATCTTTCAATTTTCCAAGATCTCGATTTTTGTATTTAACTTGCGTTGATATCGTTCTACAGATATTTAAATTCAAATGGAAAATTGGAATTGTATTGCACTTCGGAATGTTTATTCAGTGCCGAATATCATAGCGGACATCTTGCATTACGAGATCGGTAAGAAATGTCTTTATCTTTTTCTTTCAATATATATTATTTAAAAAAATGATTTTGATTTTGGTTCAGCCATGGATCATATTTATCACCAATTGGATCAAAAGCAGTTTTGAAATCACGTTCACAAACTGTTACACGAGATGAATTGTTTTCATTGGAAGATTCATTGCCACAAGCTTCATTTGTTGCTGCATTGAATTTAAAATATGTGTCCGTTAAACAAGGTGTTGATGTAACAGCGAATCAAGATGAAATTGGTACTGATGAAACATTCCAATTGGAATACGATTGGTCAGCCAGACGTTGGGCTTTGCGTACCACACAAGTGAGTAAAATCGTGTTTGATATAACTTCTGAATGCGGTTTTATAATAAATAAACTATTTCCAGGACCGTTATTGGTGTTTGTCAAATGGAGCCGGTATTCAGGCAACTGGTAATCGTCGCTGTGCCGATGCTCTCTTCGAGATGGTGTGGCATGGGGATGGTTCCGTATCGTTCCGTGCCAATAATGGAAAATTTTTAGCAACGAAACGTTCCGGCCATTTATTTGCAACATCTGAATCGATTGAAGAAATTGCAAAATTCTATTTCTATTTAATCAATCGTCCGATTTTAGTGTTGAAATGTGAACAAGGATTTGTTGGTTTGCGTATTCATAGCACGACAAAATTGGAATGCAATAAAGCTACATATGAAACCATTTTAGTTGAACGCTCAACTAAGGGTGTTGTTTATTTTAAAGGTGATTATTAATATTTAGACAATTCTCCTATACCACTGTTGTGGCGATTGAATTACCTTACATAGAATGGATCATAGCGATGAATGAATTTTAAAACTAAAGTTATTGAACTTAAGCTTTTTGTTTTATATATTTATATATTTTCAGGCCAAAATGGAAAATACTGGCGTTTGGAGGGTGATGGCATCAGTGTTGATGGTGATGCTCCACGCGATGGCTTCTATTTGGAATTAAGAGAACCTACTCGTATTTGCATTCGGTGAGATTTTGATGGATAGTTAATCATTTCAAATACAATGGTGTTTGTCAAAATACAAATAAGATTTTCATGTGGAAATTATAATATTAATTTTAATAGATCAACAAATGGTCGTTATTTGGGCGCCACTAAGAATGGAACATTCAAATTATTAGACGAAGGCAGGGAAACTGCTACACAATGGGAGTATTAAAAAATTTAACGAAACAATACATTTTTTTGATGTGTGTAATTGTAATATGACAATTCAACCGATTCTTTCCATAAATATCTAACGATGAAATTATTTTCAAACTTTATTGACTAATAACAAAACAAAATAAGAAAAAATACAAGAAAAAAATATATGTTCACATACTTTAAAAGCATAACACATATTCATATTAGTTGCATATTAGTTGTACTTAATACGTTTCGTTTTATAAACACCTTTTTTGCTCTGTCTACAAATCTAAATATATTTTTTAAAGTAACTGATAAAACATGAATATATTATCACTAAGAATAAAAATCAAATGGCAAAATGATGATTGAATAAATTAAAAATACAGAAAATTAGCCTGTTTACCAAAATATGAGGCTGCCAAATTACATCAGATAGGGATTTATTATATAATTCTACTCATTGTCATCATTTTTGAAATCACACATTTTTGATAACATTTTCTATTGTACTTTTATACAATTCAACCGCAGGCCAGATAAAAATAGAATTTAAAAAAATCAAATTGTTATTAAACAATTAACGAATTGCACTGCCCCTTCAACAATTTTTAAAAAATCAACATTAGGGAATGATTCATTTTCAAAGCAAACTAGTTTGATCGAAGAGCAAATGTTATGAATTCAAAAGCAAAACACATTAAGTCAAATTGATTTTTTAAAAAATTTCTTTTGATTCAATGCTCACAATCATTGTGATTAAAGTCGGCAAAATTCGTTAGAAATTCGAATCACTAAATCTGACTGAAATTATTGGTTCTCTTAAAGGAGATGCACAATGTTTTTAAGAGAGATGGTAAGTTGGATACGATTTGAAGTTCGAGGAGGAAATTTAACAGTCAAAGTTGCTTGAAAAACTTTTTTCCAAAGTATATAAAAATATCCTAGTATGTATCTTCCAATGCATCGATTTTTTTCCTTATTTCGTTCGTCAAAATTCCAGTCTCGGTTATGTCTTGTGATGTGATGTGATGTGATGTGAGCGATTGTTGGAAATTTAGTTATGAAATTGTGAAAACTGGAACTTTGACATAAAAATGGATGAGATAATATTTATGTAATTTATTTACTAAACAACAATAATCCATTGTATAATTATGAAAAATGAAATAAACATAAATTCGTGAACTATCATAATTGCATTCTTTATTAAAGCAGTATTTTGTTTCTTTATGGAGACAAATGAAATATAAAAAAGATTTTAGGGTGATATATTCACAAACGGACGTGATAATAAACATCATTTTGACTGAATTATTCACTTAGCACTAGCTGCTACGGGTGGCTTTATATTGAGTAAAGTGCATAATTTATTTCTAATTAATCGAACCTCTGTGATGGATTGACCTAAGTGTAAAATAATAAGAAAAATATTTGTAAATATTTTGAATTTTATGTAGTGAGTTTCATCGTATAAAAATATTACTGACCCCAGTCTGTCTCTGACAGATGCTTCATTATCTGTGAATGAAATGTTTAAATATATAAAATAATACACAATTTTTGATTCAAAAATAATTACTTCATCTAAATTCTCTTCAGGAATAGCACAGACATCAGCATGAAGTATTAACGCTTCATATAGTTTGGTTGCAGTTGTTTTCCGCACATGTACATGTGGTAAGCCTAGAAATATCGACAAAGTACTCAATACTTTAGAACTTAAATCAGGCACCTGAAATCAAAATGAGTTATATATCAGAATTCATTTATTTATAATAAAAAAAACTATTCACTGAATTGATGAAATAATTTAAAACAATCACATTACCTGTATTAATTGACAAAATACATTAATACTTGAAACAAGTTTGTAAAGTTTCTTATGTCCTTTGATTTCAAGTTTTGTTAAGCGATATACTTCGGAGCAGAATGTTGACGATGAATCTAATACGATATCATCAATTATTCCTGAACTGATGATTATATTCAAAAAGTTCAGTAATGGATATGAAATACGTTCATTTAGAGTATTTTTATTGAAAATATCAATGATGATGTCACAAAGTCTTTTTTGCTGTTCAGGATGCTTTCGCAAAAAATCAATTAACGCTTCCGATGAATGTTTAACCTGAAAACGGTTTAAAATTTAAGAAATGAATCTAATTGAGTGTTCATTTCCTATATGATCATAAGTCTTACTAGTGATTCAGTAAGCTGTCCAATACTAGCAATTAATCCAATCATCAATCGTTCTGTATACTCGGGCAATTCCAATAGCCTACAGAACAAAGGAAACGTGTGTGCTGCGTATAGCCATAAAATATTAGAATAATCTTCTGGAAAAACCGATTTCATGAAATCGTGATGTTTGATATAAGGAATAGGAGGATTGCTGCAAAAGAAAAGAATTGAAATGTCATATTAATTGTTCAATTTAACTGCTAAATTATACAAATTTTTTACTTGTAAATAATTTTGCAAAATAGCTTTCCTGCCAAAGCGCGCGTTCTGTCAATTTTCTCCACAGCTTGTTTGAGTAATTCACCAATTAGTGTGAGCACTTTATTCTCATCAAGAAATTCTTGCGGCATTGTGATTGTTAATTTATACAAAGCATTCATTGAAGCTTCACGAACCTAAGGGGGTAAGAACCAAATAAATATAATGAAATATTATGTAAATATGTTAAATTTCTTGCATTTTCTAAATACTGTGTACATTTTTCGAAATAATATTAAATATCTTGAATAACTGTAATTGTGTTATAAATATTTTGGAATTTTCAAATATATGAATACCAAACTCACATATGTTCACTTAGTTATCGTCGTTTACAATCTTACCTATTAACGATAAATCGAAGTAGGGTGACCACATAAACTTAAAAACTAAAAACTTAAATGAAAACTTTCGAACATACTTAAGTCGTTATAGCAAAAACATTGCTTAAGTCGTTATAGCAAAAACATTGCTTGAAATTTGGTAGCAGAGCTCTATATAAAAAAAGCACGCACTTATTTTTTCAACACAAAAGAGTTTGTGTATTTTATCTACTGTCGACTGCAGTAGCATGAGAAACAAATGCGAAGAGAATGCGATGAATGTTCCGTAGTATGTGAATCGCACAATTTTGACTTTTTACCGATGTTAAGAATATGTTGTGTATCTTTTCTACTCTCCTTCTATGATGAGATAATGTCGCCATATCGAATGTTGACTTAATGTCAACAAACAAATATCAATTTTAGGCAATACTAATTTTCGCCCTACTTCGATAGTAGGGCAACTTTTTCGTACTTCTCAACTACCAAAACTCATTATTAAGCAATATGCTATCGCGATTTTCGTTTCTTTCGAAATTGTTTTCGATTTCAAGATTTATCTTCTTAAATTTTCACTTTTAATATTCTCCACTAATGCTAGCTTATTTACAAAAAAATACATCGAATATTTACTAAACATTTGAAATAATATATGAGTTCGTATGATTATTTATGAATCTAACAAATATCTCACATATATTTAAATATCGCGTAAATATTCTAAATATCTACTAAATTTATATATATTCATAAAGGGTTCTCCGCCCCTATCACAAACCCAAGCTCCAATATCACCACGATTATCAATGGTATATTCATTTAATGCTAAGAACAAACAATTGAAAATTGTGTCCAATGGCTCTTGGTCTTTTATCAAATTTGTATGTCTGATTTCATCAAAACCAACCGAAAGTACAACATTGGCAAGTGCTTTGACACTTTCTTTTCTTGCTTCGGCCCAATTTACCTAGGGGGAAGCAACAAGAGAAAATAAAGATAAATATTGTAAACATTCTGCAAATATTTATGAGATCGGATGTATTTTAGAATTTAACGAATATCTCATACATATTTGAATATCGCGTGAATACTCCAAGTATGTAGTAAATGTTAAATACGTTTATATTAAAAAAGGGTTATTTTACACTAGCAATTTACCACAATATTAACATCTTTAACATCTTCGTGAAAAAACAATTTTCGGTCTGCTGGAGTCAATGAATGTGATATTAAAATCAACAAAATATCGTCTAATTTTAATTTTAAAATGGATTTAGGTAATGCACCGATGGCTGAAACAAAACCCATTCGAATAAATTCCCATAATTCCTCCTTTGAGCCATCCAAATAATTATTCAATAGCTGAATATTTTTCTCATTTGATTCGTCATTGACATAATAACTTTTGCACAGTTCAGATAGTGCAGCGACAGCAACATCACGAATTGTAGTTGAATTTTTTGTTAAAGATAAATTAATCACCATTTGCCAAGAATCTACAATGAATGAAATAATCAATTTTAGTGTGAATTTATTATCACAAGAATGATTGATGAACAAATGTTAAATATAGATTCTTTTTTTGAGTAATACCTATACATTCAGAAGAAACGGCAATTTGGGATATACTACAATTCCTTATAAAATCACAACAGCACTGAAACATCATTTCACCACTCATACCTAACAACATAAAGACGACGATTTAAGTTTGTTGAATAAAATTAAATTGTTTATATGAAAGATTTTAAATAATTAATTTGAACCTCTGAATTGATCTCGCTGTTGAAATGTTTGGACAAGTCCATTGATTTGTGTGATCAATGTGTTACTTATGAATATTTTCTGACCGTTGCTTTCCCGTTCAAGCTGTTTTAATCTAGCTACGATATCTCCAATGGATAAAACCGTTCCGTGTCGCTCATTTATATCTATAGATGATGTTTTCGCAAATAATTTTGGTAGAATTTCATTCATCATATATTCTGGTTCACGTCCACTTAATTTGTGTAATGTTCTTGAAGTTAATTCTCTGATAGCTGGATCCCAGTGACTTACTTTGCGATCGACTAAATGATCTGATTGAGAGATTTTTCTAAATTAATAGATTTCATAATATAATTATGGCATAATCGGTGGTCATGGCATTGATCTGGATATTTGCAGAACAAAAAATATCTTCAGAATTGTTATTTTTTTTTAATAATTACCTATTAATGGCTTTGAATATTCAGGATATTGTGCGATGTAATCACTAATTTCCAAGTAGGAATTTGATCGCAATCCAACTGAAAAGAAGTCAGCCTTAGTCAAAATATCAATACCATGTGGGAATGTGCGCAGTCTTCCAACACTTTCTTGAAAAGCTGCCGAAGCAGCCCGACGACAATTGATTTCTCGATCAAATACTGTAGTTATCAATAAGCCGGTCGCAATTTTATTAACAAAATCTTTTAAGACATTTGGCTCGTAAGCTCTAGCAAAAGCCCAACACATATAACAGGCCGCATCACGAATATCCTGTCCAACTGACATATATCCTTTGAGTTCATCATAAACAAGCGCCTCAAGTAGTAACGGAACCATTATTTCAAGACGATAAGGTAACAAAAGGCCACGTTTAGCTGAAAAATTAATTCTAAATTAATTCATGATTAATTTTAAAAATAATATAATATACAGCATACCAAGTTCAGCTATTGATATACATGCACCATGCCAAGCCTCATGTGACTCAAGAGGGCTCAAAATTTCAATCACTGAACCTACAACTTCATCACCAAATTCTTTTGGCAATCGACTCGTTATTCGTCCGATACCTTTGGCAGCTGACCATCGTATGTCACTACTTGGATTTCTCATTGCTTGCAATAATTCTTCGATAATTTCCTCGATCTCTGATGGTACATCAATTTCGTATTCGCTTTCTTCTGTAAAAACAAAATAAACAATGAAATTGAGTGAAATAGTATAAAAAACGCATTCTGAATGATTAAAGTTAAAATCTATTTGTTTCATAAGAAAAGATGTGCAAAAAAGAAACATAAAAAAGATATAATTTCAATTCCAGTTGTACCGAAAAAAAGTTAACAAAATTAAAAAATATTGAAAAAAAATATACCAGTAATTTCATCATGTTTAAATTCAATTTCATCCTTGGATTCAGTTGCCAACTTTGCTGTTAATGATCGGGAACCACGTTGATAACGCCAAGTTGCAAGTCGAGGTTTTAAAAAGACCAACCCAAGCTTTTGGATAATTTTCACAAAGTATTTATTTTTCAGAAAATCATTTCCAGATTTATAATCACATGACATTAACCAAGCCAACAATTTTGTGGCATGTATCAATAAATCTTCACGTTTGCCATGTTTTAAAATATAAGAAACAGCAGCCAATTTTCCAAACGATACTTCATCATTTGATGCATACACCCATTCCAGATATTGTGGTAAATATTTGCATTTAATATCGATGCGAATTAAAAATTTTGCTGTTAAAAATGCTGCCACATTTGAACATGTATCACTTTTATTCGTATTTAATTTGCATAAATTGAAAATGCGTTCCATTTTACTAAGCGGTTTTTCAATATTATCACCATCACCACTGATAAATGTATCAAAGCGTGATAGTTCGAATGGATTCAAAACTAATATCGATAACCATAGCAAAAGCATGTAACGGCTTTCCCATGTAGTTGTATCATTAATATTTTGCTGTTCCAATGCATTTAATACAAAATCCAAATCAGATATTTCATGTGGTAAAAATTTCAATAGAATCTTATACTTTCTCACTTTTGCAAATTGATACAAATATTTGAATGCAGCATGAAATAAGGTTAGCGGTGCATCCTTATCTCGAATGTATTTCAATAATTGTTGAATAAGTTCCGGTAAATGTGGATTTAATAGATGGGGCTGCTCTTGATAACGACTCAGAATATTGCTAAACGTTTCGTAGGATTTTTCGAAGTTTATTTTGTGATCGCTTTTCAAATCGGTAATCATTTGTTGCACCTGTGACATTTCGGCAAAATGCTCCAATGTTTGGGTTGGTGAATCACTATCGTCAACTTCCATTTTTCAATTTTCATATATTTCGAATCAAAATTGTTTTTTTTTCTATACACAACAACGAACCGATCGTTGAAAATATAATTATTTTTAGGAAAATAAACTTTATTCGCTAAATTTCGATCATATGTTTACTACTCTGTTGTAAAACCTATCGACTGTATTACTCATATCTCACTTTGTTTGGCATACTGTCAAACAAAATGTCATTGTGTTTGAACAGGGTTAGATATGCTTGATGTAAATAATAGACAGTTCATTGAGAAATTTACCAAAGAAAAGCAATATGTAAATGAATTTAAAAGTTCATAGATTTATAAATGATAATAATTCATGATTAGAATACTATTGATTACATGATTAGATTTTTTTATTTAGTTTAATTTTAAACTTACGCAAAAGAAGTGTATTATTGTTTAGTAGGGAATGGTTGCAATATTCTCGATAGGGATAAAACTGTCAATTTACCAATTAGTTTTCATTTCTTGTCAGTCATCACCGGCTGTTTTCACTTGTTAAAAATTCCCACACTTTTTCTGTGTATAATATTTTCTTTTAACTACAATGTCTACTGCTGGAAAGGTGAATTGATTTTTAATTTTTCAAAGATAAATCATTATTAAATTTCGTATTGTAGATTATAACCGTGAATTGTTTATTATTATTTTAAAGGAATTAACCTTATATAAAGAAGTATTTTAAATGAAGTATTGTATTATCAAAATTCATAGATAAGGAGTTATCTCAGTTACTATAATTTTTCCAACAAATTGAAATCCATGAAATACTTATACTTTGTTCATGTAGGGAATTGAATGTAAAGCAGCTGTTGCGTGGGCAGCTAATCAACCATTATCGATTGAAACAATTGAAGTGGCACCACCGAAAGCTGGTGAAGTGCGCATTAAAATTGTTGCAACTGGTGTTTGCCACACTGATGCCTATACATTGGGTGGTTTCGATTCAGAAGGTGTATTTCCTGTTGTTTTGGGTCACGAAGGTAATGAAAAAAGAAAAGATTTACTTGTTCACTCGGGTAATTGGGCAACTAAAAATTTTAGGTGGGGGTATTGTTGAAAGTGTTGGAGAAGGAGTTACGGACTTTGCTCCAGGCGATCACGTTGTTCCGTTATACATTCCACAATGTAAAAAATGTAAATTTTGCCTGAGCCCAAAAACCAATTTATGCTCATGCATTCGTGATACACAAGGTCGAGGTTTGATGCCAGATGGAACGACTCGATTTACATGCAAAGGACAAATTTTATTCCATTTCATGGGTTCGATTTGAAATGTTATTTTATTTTCATGTTATTTTCGTTACCTTATTAATATCATTTTTTTCAATTCCGTCCAGGAACTTCAACGTTTGCTGAATATACTGTGGTTGCAGCTATTTCGCTAGCAAGAATTGATGATTCAGCACCATTGGATAAAGTTTGTCTTTTGGGATGCGGTATATCAACTGGTTATGGTGCTGCTCTGAATACAGCACAAGTAAGATGAATTTGGCATTAAATGAATTAAAAACCTAATAGCAAAATTAGTGGAACATTAAAAATGTCTTTTTTTTTATTTGCAAAATTAGGTTGAAGTTGGTAGTACTTGTGCAATCTTTGGTTTGGGAGCAGTTGGTTTAGCTGCAGCATTGGGTTGTTAACTAGGGAGAAATAACCCTTTTTTATATATACATTTATTAGATATTTGAAATATTTACGCGATATTTAATATATATATTTTTATATATATTTATGAGATATTTACTAGATTCAAAAATGCACACCATGTCATAAATACTTAAAATGTCATTTTAATTAGTAATCTAGTTTCAAATAGGAAATTTACAATATTTACTGAATATTTGTTAAAATTTTCTTTGTTGTTTCCTTTTAGGTTGTAAGAAGGCCGGTGCCAGTCGTATCATCGGCATTGATATTAATGTTGATAAGTTCAAAGTTGCTGAAAAATTCGGCTGCAATGAATTTTTGAATCCGAAAGAATTTGAAAAACCAATTCAACAAGTACTCGTCGATAAAACTGATGGGGGTGTTGATTACTCGTTCGAATGCATTGGCAATGTTGCTACAATGCGCTCTGCTCTCGTAAATATTTTCTCAACTGATTTAAACAAATTTCTCAACGGATTTAAATAACTAAGGATTTTTTAAATTTTACAGGAAGCAACACACAAAGGATGGGGAGTTTCTGTAATTGTTGGTGTTGCTGCAGCTGGGCAAGAAATAAGTACTCGTCCCTTTCAATTGGTCACCGGACGTGTATGGAAAGGTACAGCTTTTGGTGGATGGAAAAGCGTTGAAAGTGTACCAAAATTAGTTGATGCTTATCTTCAAAAAGACTTGTTGATCGATGAATTTATAACCCACAACTATTCATTGGATGAAATCAATGAGGCTTTCGATGTTATGCATGAGGGCAAAAGCATTCGTAGCATTGTGCATTTCTAAATAAATATTTCCATTTAAATAATAATATGAACTAGAAGAGATGCATGATCTTAAAAAAAAAAAGATAAATAAAACTTTATTTTTGCACAGAAAAAATGCGTGTTTTGTTGCGTTAAATTTGAATTTTATAATTGAATTTATAAGTATTGTATTTATTATATAAGAAAAAAATGCCATTTTGGAACGTTATTCGATCAACATTTATTTCACTTAATTAATGAGGTATTTGCCAGACTATAAACTCATCAAATGGAGATTGATATGAAAATTATCCAAATAATCCCTAAGTGCTTTAAAATAATTTTCTATTAAATATTGAATATCACAAAAGTTCAAAACTAAAGAGAAACTTCCATTTTTGTTCCATTTACTTGATTTTATCTTGTTTTAAGACAAAATATATTAAATAGATGAACGTACAAAATCAATAATATTTTGATTATTCATGAAAATTGATTCAGTGTACTTCTGACTACCAAGCGTGTTGGCTTTTGTTCCCAAACACATTCCGTATTGTGATTCACTAAGCGATTTATCGCAGTAAATATCGTGATAAATATGGACCAATGTCGGATCTGGTGCTCGAAATATGCTTAAATTTAATGGCACTACACTCGAATTTCTTTGAGTTGAATCAGACCATTTCAAAAGTGATGTAATCGGTGTAGGGCGCATTTTTACAATTTTCTCCAAGAATTTAACATCTTCAAGTCCCCAACCTGTGATGTCATCATTAAATCCATTTATATCTGGATGCAAAATATCGGATTTGAAAATTGCACATATTCCAAATCCAAATTGACGAAAATATCCACGATTATAATGTAAATTTAGTTTATCATTTTCAATAAATTCTGAAGAATTATCATAACTTGATCCAGCCCAAACCGTTGGATTATATTCACTAAAAACAATTGGCAAATACACTTGTTTATGCAGCTTTGTATTTAATCTAATGCGTTCAATTGATGATTGCTTGAATGTTATGTCAACATCTATGAAAAACATGATATCATTTGTGTGAATGTGTTCAGAATGTATGGCTTGATTTAAAGCAATACCACGAGAGAAATTTCCTTGTATCGTAATGTAGTTTATCATGGATGATACATAAATTCTTCGGAGCTTTTCAATTTCATTGTAAAACGGTATTAAATCCGAATTCATTTCATTGAATAAGACAACGAGTAATTCGGTTTGCGTTTCTGGATGATGTAAGCAAACAAGTTCATAATTCCTCAAAAATCTTTTAAAAGTTTGAAAACGACCAGCCAAAGGCAAAATGAATACAATTGTTGCTTTGGATTCATTATTTCGACTTTTTCGTGATGATAATATTTTGGGTTTATTATTTTGGATTGTGGTATTCAGTGATATAGCTATTGTGTCGGATATTCGATCGACGCTCGATTGCCAAATGTTTTTCATTTTCTTCGATAGCATTGATGTTAAATTACCAAACTCTGTCAATAAAGGAAAAGAAAAAAGCAACAAATTTTTTAATAGAAAAATCATTCGAATAAATCATTTTGAGTTCAAATAATGTATTTTTCATTAAATTATTCTTACTTGTTGTTTCTGTTTGCTCGTAATACATTTTATCAGGTTTTATTTCTCTCAAAAAACAATCGGTAAATGATCTCTGTAGATAAATATGCCTTCTCACTGGAACAGTCATCTTTTTGCCACGGTATTTTTTGTAAATTAATAACTATATGTTAAAAAAACAGTATTTATTAAAATAACTTCAATAACAACATATCGTTATAAATTAATAGCTAACCAGATCAAGCAATATGTCCTGGCCATATAGTGAATTCAATCGTGTATAACCGTAAAGTACTTCTTTGAATTCAATCACGCGACCCCTTTGTCGTGAGAAATTATTTATATAATCCATAATTTCAACGATTACATCATCTAAACCTTCTTTTATTGACGAATCAAGCTTTCTCTTTGGATTTGTTTGTTCAGCTGAATACAAACTTCTAGCAATGAAGTTCCATGTTAACATTTCATCGCGTTTATTAGTTCTTGCTTTATTTAAATGTGGTTTTGAACTTAGAATATCATGATCGCCAAGGAAATTAACATCATTTGGTTCATTCGATGGGAATATTGACCAATCAGAACTATCAAATTTCATGGCAAAATCAATTTCATTGTCTTCTGATTTAGCAAGTAAAATGGATTTCATCATTGCAATATCTCTATGTAATGATAATGTTTCTTGGCGCAATTGGTGTGCCCGAAGACCCTGCATATAACTATGTAATCGATACATTAGAGGCGGACGCTTTACAGGATGAAGTGTAATGGCATTGTGGATTTCTTTTGTTTTTAAATTGCCAGTGAAGGCATTTTGTCCACTTGAATTATGATGTAAAATTGATTGCATCTATAAATATAATGATAAAATGTTTCAATAATGATAAAAAAATAAATGATTTTTTATTAATTAATTAAATTAAATTTTTTTTTTTAAATTTTACCTCATAATTCCAAGTGCATGGAATACCTAAGGGGGAAAGGACGAAATTAAATAAAAATAAATATTGTAAATATCCTGC
The DNA here is from genome assembly GCA_029041755.1 of Resseliella maxima. NCBI lineage: Eukaryota > Metazoa > Arthropoda > Insecta > Diptera > Cecidomyiidae > Resseliella > Resseliella maxima. The sequence continues at coordinate 1,444,376 of JAQOWM010000600.1, read as the reverse complement.
AAATATTGCAAATATTGTAAATATTGTGAATATTGTGAATATTTATAAATATACTAAATATCATAAATATGCTAAAGATATGACTAAATATTGTTTAAATTTATTTTAACTTATTTTGCCATCAACAATATATTCACAAATGCTAACTTATTGATAAAAATTAATTGAATATTCACTAGATATTTCAAATATTTATGGATATGGTGTGTGTATTTTTAAATCTAGCAAATATTCCATAAATATGTAAATATCGCCTGAATATTCTGAATATCTACTAAATATATATATTCATAAAGGGTTCTCAGCCCCTAGGGAATACCAGCAAATTTCTGAACGCAACGTCCAACTTCTACGTCTTCGTGTGTACTATAGAGATTTTTAAGGCAAGTTGGAATGTGTGGCGCCACACGGCGCAATGTTTCGCGGCTCATTATAACGCCAGGTCCACCTTTTAAGGGGGAAGAATATAAGTGAATATAACTAAATGTTTTGTAAATATCGTACATCTTTCTACTGAGGTGTTTGATAAATTGTGTACTTTTCTATGGTTATATCAAAATAAAATTCGAATAAGAATGCTAAAAAAGATAGCGTATTCTTGAAATAATGAGAACTTGTTTTTTTCTAGTATCCTCTAATCGAAAAGTAGACAATTTATCAAACTAAATAAACATATATATTTAATATTATGGCTTACCCATACAAAAATTCTCATCGAATTCCAGAGACAATAATCCAAATTCCTCCGAATTTCCACGGCCTGCTTGACCTATATCGCCATCAACAAAATTAACGTTGTGCTCAATTAGAAAATTTTGGAAATGAAAAAAAAAAAAAAATAATTATGCAAAACAAATTCTTTACCAATAAATTGAGGTTTTGTGCTGTCAATTGATCGTAAAAATTTCTCTAATTTTTCGGTGTTGATATAAACGTCGTCATCGGCTCTTGCAAACCATTCAAATCGATCAATGTAATGTTCATACATAAAATATAACATTCGAAATGATTTTTTTTGCGGTGGATAGCGATCATCAACCCCATTGAGTGCAATGATAGGCATCAAATCTGAATAAGATCCTTCTGAACTGAAAAAAGCCAATCTACCTGGTACTTCTTTTCCCCATGTTTCATGAACAGCTTTCGCACGATCTGTTAAAAATTCTTTGGAAGTCATAACACCAATAAATACCTAAGGGAAAAAAACAAAAAAAATATATAACTAAAGATTTTATAAATATTGTAAATGACTTAAAGATTGATAATTTTTCTGATTATATTGAATATTTTTATTCATTTCAAAGCTTCATTCTTCATTAAAAATTCACGTAAATTTTCTAAATAACTATTAATATTTAAAAAGTGTCGTTTTCCCTAATAATCAATTCGATGGAAAAATTAGCATAATTGATTAATTTGAAGTACTAATAAAACAATAAATACCAAATTATTTTGTGATGTTGCCGTTGTATCGCCTTGCTGCAAGTTTATTAATTCCAAAGGGCCTAAAATTGGAGTTACATAATAATAATTTATGGCACACATTTTGTAAGATGAATGAATCATTCAAAACAGAATTGCGAACCTGTATTTGGTCGTAGACTGCATTTTTTTACTAATTCCAAGGCACGATAATTTTTGAATAGAATGCCAAAACATAGGCCAATTATGACTCCAAACAACGTAAATACAGTACTTTTGCGTGAAGACATTTTATGTATGTGATGATAATCGTTGATATTAAACCAATGCAACATGATTGAAATGATTAGAAAATCCTATGACAAGCTATTATACAATTAATCTATAGATCAAGCAACAAATAGTAACGAAAAACGTTAATTTTGGGGTTGAAATTAACCGAATATGCAACCATTTTTATCGTGACAACGAATCGAAATCCAGGTGTATTCCAAGTGCATGAAACGAAAGAAAATTGAAAAAAGGATTTCATAAATATTTTGAATGTGTCATAATAATTGCTAAATTGAAGCTAAAAAGGTAAATTGATCGTAGTTTTACTGATTTCCACTTTTAATGTATGTTATCTAAACAAAACTATGTATAATACCAATAAATGTATCGTAGCTACAGCCTTGTACAACGTACATTTGCAAAGCAATGGGTACAACTTAATTGTTAAAATGTTTTTCTATAGAATATAAATTGGAAAAAATCAAGCTAATAAATATGTCAAATATTTCAATTAAGACGTATTGATTATTTGAAAATATACAATGTTAAAAATAATAATAGAACAAATTATTCAAACTTTTGAAAAAGATGTTATCTTGTTGACGAGAAAAATAAATATAGCATTACTGAATGGAGATTATTCTGTATCATTTCATCATACAAACAAGTCGAATTACTTTAATTCGTAAAGTCCATTTAAAATTAACGAAATTATTTCAGAGAAATTGTTTCAATCGCTGCATGTTGCAATGATATTTGAATGATGTGTATCCGTAATTTGGCCGTCATATGAATGATTTGATTCAAGAGAATTGCAGGTTAATAATACTAAAAATGAACAAAACATCTTCTTTCAAGCTTTATGATATTCATTTGTGAAACGTTTATTTAATATATCGCATGTTAGCTGCAAATGTTACTGATATTACGGAAATGGCTTTCACGACAAATACTTTTTTTTTATCGTTAAAACTATGTTGATTATCTTTGAACGAATAAAGTAGTAGTCCATTATGTTTTCTTCTTTAACCATTTCATAGCCCAGTCATATGAAATGAACATTTTTGTTTGTCAATATCTAAAATCTATTTTTAGTCTGTCTTACATTTTCAGAAACAAATTTGAATCTATAGTCGGAAGAACTGAAATTAAAATGATGAAAGAAAGAAGGAACAAAAAGGAGGAAAAACTAAGGAAGTATGACAGACAATTTTATTCAACTCCCAAAGGAATTTTTATTCATTTCATGAAATAAAAACATTTGCTCATTAAATTTGACGATTTTTTTTCTACGATAAAAAAAACGATACATGAATATTTTACAATTGAGTACCTTAATTTCATTCACATTTTTCAATTAACAAACGCAGTGCATTAAAAAAATTACAGATTGTGTGATATCGTGACGCCAACAATAATTACAATTTTCATACGAAATTGAATTATGAGCAATAATTTTGTAATTTGAATAATTATATCAATTTCACGTACTCGCACGTATAGTAATGAATTTATGTGTTTTGTATGCCATCCAAATAAGAATAAAAATAATTAGCTGAAACAATCTTTACTTGTGTTCAAGTTTAATTGTGTAGACTTCAAAATTTGCACCGTTAACAAATAAACGAATTGTTCGAGGAGAATTAAAACAAATACGACCAATAAGTGTATATTAATTTTAATTGAAATGGTTGAAATCAAAATGCATTGGATTTTAAATTATTGCGTCAACAACTTAATTTGAAGAGCAAAAGTAAATAGAAGCGTAGAATGGCACATAATTTTCTTGTCGTGGATATATTTTTAAAAGAACATTATTAATTGTAATTGGTTAAATTGCAACGTTGCAAACAAACTATTTTGTGACACACAAAAAACAAAAAGATAAGCTCCATTAGTAGATGGTAATCTTTTGTGACTGTGTGATAAATTAAAAAAAAAAATCTTTGATGGACATTAAATGAATCATTTTATTGTGTTTTGACAAAATATTGGTTATCGTGTCGAAAAGGGCTTATGCATTTACAACGTATGAATGGAAACTAAAGCATGAACAAGATTTATTTGTATTTTTATGCTGAGACAAACGGAAAGGTTCGTTATGAATGAATTAGTAATGCAAATCATAATAAAATAGATTGTCTCCGGTAAATCGTAGGCGTCGAAGGTAAGTCCGATCTTTATTTTAAACGAATAGTTGTTCTACAGTGCGCTAAATATATCTTTTCCTTCAATTTGTGAATGTGCACACATGTTCCAACAAAACTTTTGACATTCGTGCATATATATTTTTGTCTCGTGTGATTTAAATTTGCCGAATTGCTATGCATGAACATATTAACCAAATCTACCCAAAATTGATGCTCATGACATTACGATGAATTTATTTGTAAATTACATTAATATTTATCAGTCTATTATATCATCATTAATTTAACATATGTTAATGAGCTTAAACTGCAAGGTTTTTTTTTTTGGTCATGTGGCAATGAACAAGGTCGATGCGAAAATAATTCAAATTTTTGCACAATACTTTTGCAATGTAATAATTATTGTGAAGAATCTTATATATGTTTGTTTTGTTCTTCATTCCACGGAACTATTCTATATGACATTTTTACTCTATGTAATACCATAATGAAAAAGAGATCGAGAAAAAGACAAACAAATTAAATATTGAACTTTGCATAATCATTTATTTTGCGTTACAAAACACAAATAGAAAATTAAATTAATTTTGGTCATTGAGCATTTACTCAAAAAAAGCGAATTCTTGAGAAATTTCCGATTACATTCAAAGCGAAATGAAATATATGTTACTGTGAAAATTTTTTGATTTTCAACGTACTAACCTACTTTTGTATACCAATTAAAAAAATAAACTTCTCATAAACTTCGCGATTTTTCAACAATCAAAAGGCAACTTTTTTGTACATATATGCTACCGTGAAACATTAATATTAATATTAATACATTTACTTTGAAAATACTTTTACTGCAAATGATGAAAAATTTAAGAGGAAAGAATAAAAACTATTAAGACGAGGTAATCATGACACATACACACTGTGCATATGTTTTATTCTTCTCTTTTCTTCCATGTATAGATCGTAAAATATCAGTATAAAGAGCATGCTGTCTCTTAAAACATTTAAACACACATTTGGTAGTCTGGCGATATATGAACACAAATGTGTTGCCTACTCATATAAATTTTATGAAAAAAAAAGTAATTTTCTCATTTTACATTTCATTTTCGTTATGAATTACTAATTTTCTTTAGTTTTGTTTGTTTCTGTGCGTTCGTCTCATTTGCGTTAATTAAATTAGAAGCTATTTCAACCATGTTTCAATGCAAATACAGATTATGCGAGAAGCAAATGAATTGCAAATGAAATGTAAATATATACAAATATTTATGAAGTGAAGCTGAATCGGTTGATGATTGTCGAGGAACATTTTGCTGAAAACAAATGCAATAGAATTATTATTGCTACTGTCGGTTTTTTTTAAATATTATAAGTTTATTGATATTTTGTTGCAGGCATATGAACTATGCTAAGTAAACAGATTGAAAAAAAATGAAAACAAAAAATGAAATATTTCGAAGAAATTATTAATGCTCTCGGCATACATAATTTGTATTTTTCGTTTTAAAAAATCAACGACTACATTTTCTCTTGAAATTTTTTGATTTAACGGAAAAGATAATCGCTTCAATTGTGTCTTTTTCTTGATATTCCCTTTGAAATGATGCCGTCTATAATACAACCAACGGCTTGATCAATTTAGTATATGCTTTTACAATGTACATCGAACAAATGTGGGGATTCCCACTGGGGAACATACAATTCGGCACTTTGAAAAGAAGAAAAATGGGCAAATTGTTTCATGAATTGATACAGACTCAACATTCTACTTGATAGAATTAGATTCACTGTCGTTTTGATAAAGTATATACTAAATATACATGTAGTTAAACAAACACCATTGTCATCATACAATACCATTTTGAATTTATTTCGTCCTGACTCACTATATCAGTCAGTATCTGTCGACACAGCCTCTGAACATATTGTCAACTAATTTGAAACGAATGTTGACCAAAAAAAAATTCACTTTTTTCACAAAATACAATTATTTATAATGACTTGTCGTTTATGTTTACAATAAAATTTTTGATATATTACGCTTTAAATATATTGGTTGCAGTGGATAATAAAAACCTAAATTTTATGTGATATCAAATGTCTCAACAATACGATCACGTAACAAAACAACACCGGCGTCTCTTCGTATATACGATCAATTTGCAATGATGGTGGCGATCATCGAGAGCAATGCTCGAGTCGACGTTTGTTTGAGGAATATCCTCATTTCTAAACCAGATCACCAACACGTGCATACAATATTGTCTATGGCTTTAGTTTTTCGTTACTGAGACGCTGTCGTAAATGATTTACTCAAAAAACTTGATTTTAAACATGTAAGAAAATTGCCACAATATGTTCCAAACTTTATCGGAAGATATTAAATAATGTATTGGTGCTTGCATCACAGTGGACAAAGTGTAGATGCAGAGTGCGCACATAGCTCGCACGTCCGAAGCAAGCAAAAATCACAACCAAACTGATGGCATTCCACCAGTAATAGTTAATGCACGATTTGTTGTATGAAAGAAGGAAAGAAAGAAAGAAAGACAAGCGAAGTCAATGAAATGAGCTTCTTTACAAAAATGAACGCATACAACTTAAAAGACATCACACACACGCATCCGTTGGTCGCGTCGACTCAGTTCGCAACCGTATGCTCTACTGTGTTTACGATAGAATATAATATCTGAGTCCAACCATATCGTTTTTCTCTCTACTGTTGCGTACATTTTTTTATACCTCACATTCATTTGTATATGTTCGGCTGACAGTTTTGGATATGACAAACACTAATAAAATAGTTTTAAAAAAACCTTTCGTGACAACTACTTTTCTTTTTAATGATCCGAGCCCAACGACGATTTGACACAATTCGCATCGGTCAAAATAATCATTCATTACCACATTATTCAAAGTAAATTTGAACCTTTATTCAGGTGCGAATTTGTTGTCATACTTACTAATAACGGTAAATTATTATGTGTAATATTTTCATTGCCAGTCAGAACCTGATTTTACGTTTTTTAGCAATCAAATTCTAATCAGTTACTTTGATAAGCTAAACGAAGTTATGTTATCTCTGCCAACGCATACATTTCATTCACTTACTTTGCATTAGCATTTGAAATACGACACAACATCATACGCATTCAACTTCAGTCATTCATCGAAAATATTTCCATCGTATTGTCATTTTATTATTTAGACATTTTTATGAATAAACAATTGCAGTGATCACGCATTTATACATGAGTCTGAAAATACGAAGAAAGTATGCAAAAAACAGGTTTTTGTTAATGGAAAATCACCCAAATCCATGTTTCGTTATTAAATCCAGTCAAATGAAAATCCAGAATAGCGATTTTTCACACCATTAACAAAACCTTATGAATATCGTTCATGATCATTTTTGATGATTTATTTTGTTCAATATCTTCTTTGTAAAATAAAACTGAAACAAATAATTCATTGGCCTGGCATTATCTTTGTCGCAAAAATGAATGAGAAGATGTAATTAATAAAAGCACAATTCTAAATACAATATGGAAAGAAAAGCGCCAAAAGATATGCAATGAAATCTATAAATAAATATATTTGAATATCTTCAGGGTATTGTGTATGAATTCGTTGATTCATATTGAGTACATAATAAAAAACTTTTATATTTTTTATATTGCAGCATTTTTTTCGTTTTTGAAAGACATCAATTTTTCAAAACAACATTTTGGGCATTATTAATGATAGGAGTTTCTTCGTCAAAGGTAGCTTATTCAAAATTCAATTAAATGATTGAATAATTGCATCGCTTGAATACAATAAACTAATGAATCAATAATCTCAGATTTTTCAAGTTTTTACATGTTTTCAGATCAGATCGACCTGAATAAAATTTGGAAAGATCAGATCGAAGATCAGATGTTTATCTGATCTGATCTGAAAATCAAAAACCTTTTTGAGCTCTGAACAATACTGCTAATGATTTAGAAGCCAATTTGCTAAGGGGAAATACTAAAAGTCTATTTGAAAGTTTATCGTATACGGTTTAAAAAGAATGCTCTATTACTCCGATAGAAAAAATTTCAATAAGTATAATTGATTTTATGTAATTTTTTTAATATTGGGCTTTGTTCAGATGTTTGGATGACAAAATAAAATAAAACTAAAACATAATATTTTCGAATAAAAAACCGTGTGTGATTTTTCTTCAGAAAAATGAAAACTTTATTAAGCTAATAAGTAAAATAAAACACAATTTCCATTTTTTTTTAACGATCACTTGCTCCAATCCTTACTGGACTCAAAAATGACTAACCTCTTTTAAGTAGAATATCTAAAGCACATATTTTGCTATTGCAGACTTTCAAGGTTCATTCAATTCACTTCTATTCAGAATTAGTAAGAGAGAGAGAGAGAGAGAAATATCAATTTTAAAAGAGAATTTTCTAAGTTGAATATTGTTTTAGAAACGAAACGTACGAAAGAAGTTCATTTTATTATTATTTTATCTTTTTTGGTATGTGATCAATTACAAAATTTACGTTACAAATCGTAATAATATATATATATATATATATATGTATATATATATATATTAATTAATTAATAGAAATGTCAATTTTACTCAAAACTTTAGCATGCATGAGGTTATTCTTTGGGACTCTGGTCCAACTCTTAACACTTCTTCTCTTTTATTTCACTTTAAATTTCAGTGTTAAACAAAGGCAAGGCATATATGCTATAGGAAGAAGAATGAACAAAAAAAAATCGTTTACACATATACTTTGTTCTTATTGTTTATTTTTCTTGGTTTATTTAGCGGCGTGCCTGCTTACAATGCATAACTATCACTATTCAAACTTAACCGCTGGACTAGTTACCACGCGCAATTCTCATAACTCCTCATTGCCGGCCATATCTCGAATAAATAATTAGAAAAAAAAGAACAAAATGAAGAAAAATGGTTTTTCATCTAATTTAGATGAAAAACTCAACATTATTGATTAATTCGGCAAAAGAGCTTGTGTTTTTATTTTTGCATGAGGTTTTTTAGCAAACGGCTGCAAATTATACAATTTTACTTTGCAAATAAATTTATTTTGTAAGCATAATAACTTTCATCATGCATCAAAATATATTCATATCGTTCCACCTCTTGAAAAATAAAAAAAAAACAATAGTGTCTCTTTCTGTAAATGTCTTGTAAGCTCTTTTCTTTAATTGTCTTCTAAAAGCTAAAAAAAAACAGGAAAACTAAAAAATATAGTTATTGTTTGGTGTGAGTTTTTGTGAAGTGATTTGTTCCCTTATTTGTTTCATGTTGTTTTTTATGTGTGCATTTTTTAAATGAAAATATGGTGAAAATGTTTGCCTAAATCGAATTGACTTGCTTTTTGTTTTGTATTATTTTGTTTTGTTTTGTTTTGTTTTGTTTTATTTAATTCTACATATCCTGTGGTTTAATTTGTTCAGATTGATTCAATTTTTAATTTGAAAATTGCTTGCTATTTTTCGGAAGAAAAAATATTGGCTTAGATCGATGACTTTATGTGGCATGTTCAACTCTTTGAAATGCCAGAGGATTTTTGTTGCTTTTGCAATCGTTGCTTCTGTTTTTGATGCCGTCGTGAACGACATTGTGATGAACAACACTCATCATTTTCATGATGTTGTCCATTTGATATGCCATTCAAACGATTTCGTACCGCATTCTTATTACACGCTGAACGTGCGCATCGTTTACGATCGCACTTTATATTTGAATCCTGAAATGAAAATTTATGCTTGGTAATTCGTGAGTCTTCTTTTTTAAAAGAAAAAAAAAACTACTTTGTAAATTTTCAAAGGTAATTTGTTATTAAATTGTAAAATAGAATAGATTGAAAATTAATAGAAATGTTTAGACTCACTTTGCATCGGCATTTGACACATTTCTGTTCTCCATGTGATGGTAGAATTGGGTGCCATTCATGGCCATTTTCATGGACTGAATTTGCAATTTTGCAGCCTCCTTGAGCTAAAATTTCTTCGGCTGATTTTGAAATGAAACGCCCTTGATCACTCATCAATTCAGGATCATGTGGTTTTTTATCAACTGATGATTCTTTTATCTAAATTAATTTCAAAAACATATCATTGTTAATTGGTTAAATATAAACAGAATTCAATAATCCATGTGTGACAATTATTACATACTTCCGGACACTTTCGGCAGCAAGCGCTCTTATTTGGACGATATGCAAGCTTTTCAGAACATGTGAGTGGTGGGCATTGAACTCGCGGACACTTGACTTCTAGTGTTATTGGATTACATGTGCATGTAGCACATCGATCAAAGCCATTTGGCGGAAGATATGGGTACCACGAAGAGCCAGCAGTATGAAATTGGTCACCCAAGCGACAGCCTCGAGTTATATTTGAGTTAATATCCATATCCTTTGCTGTTTAGATATGAAAAAAAATTAATAAATTGTTTTTGTCTAATCCTATTCTAAAAATCATTTTAAACAATTTAAATTTAAATTCGGAATATCGAGATATACAACTTACATAAACAAGATGCACAACATTCGCCTTTACGTGGTGGCCGAAGTTCACTGTCTTTGCAATCTAATTTTGGGCATTCCAATTTATCGCATTTTACACGACCATAAATACAAGCGCACATGCTACAAGTTTCCATTCCATTCTGCCATTGTTCGCCTTCGTCATAAAATCGTCCTGAATGATAGCATTTTGGATCAAGTGGTACATTGTTGTCAGTGTGATCATTTGGACCCAAATCACCAACACGATTTGTATCAATTCCAGGCATTGTACATTGATATGGAATTGGAACTGATTTTAATTTTCCTTTTAGCAAATATGTGCCACTTTCTTTTGCTTTGACTTGTAAATAGCATACATTTGTTTCTAGTTTGGATAATTCGTTTGATGACAATCCCATAACAAATCCTTCAACATATTCGCCTTTAAATTCTTCCAAAATTTTTGTGGTAACTGGTGCATTGAATGCCTCAAGTGGTTTTTCTTCTAAGTATAATTCGAGACCTTGTTGTGCATTATAACTATTTAATGTGATCTCATAGTGAAGTGTGCATTCATTATCAACAGAAACCCATGCCATACCGGCCAAATGCGCTGGCACATTTGAATCTAATCGTTTTAAAACTATTGGTTCATTCGAATCACGTGAATCAGCTAAAAACCTCCCAATCAACCGACCCCGGATCAAGTTTTGTTCATTCACGGTGGCAACGTTAATAGCCAAATTATTTGAATACAATGGATCTAAGATACGTGGAGACATTTTATCTAGAACACCGATGGCATCATTAAACTGCAGCGATGACGTTATAAACTCTAAATCGGTTTTACGTTTGGCGGCATCGTCAACCAATGAGATGAGTAGACTTTCTTGTAATTTCAAATCATCAAGATGAATATTGAAAGCAAGGGCACCGTCACGATTTATATAGGCCCAAGCCAAACCGCTGGTTGTTGTTTTCGATTCGGTTGATGTTGGAGCCAAAACTGTTTGATATATTTCACATGTAGCTCTTGGTAAAATCAAGCCCTGTATGCGAATTTCAGGCCGTTTTCGTGATTCCACAATCAAATTCAATTTGCCACGAGTAAGAAATCGCAAATCATGTGTCGTTACAGGCGATGAAAATTCAATAACATTGTAATCATAATTGGATTTCTTTACAACGATCGTATCTTGAAGAACTTTTTGCTTTTTATCTGCAATTTCGAGGCGCACATTCAATGGAACATCAGAACTCTCATTATAAAATAAACCATTTACAATCAATGTTAAATGAATTGAAGATGTAGCACCGCTGCTCATTGAAACGACGGCTGTACCACCAGCTCCGTTCAATTCTTTTGTAACAACAACACCTTTGTCGGTTGGTGCCTCAAGCAATGATGTAAACGATTCGGTCGATAAGGCGGGATATTTTGCAATTTTTCCGGCTAATGCTAGTTCAGCTTGTGTTTTACCACCCCACAATAGAACAACGCTCATTTGCTCATCACGCAGTTGTCGCCGATATTCGCGTGGAACACGACGCCAAACACCACACACTTTTCCGGTTGCATTCTGATAAATACTGAAAATGTTACTCGATTGAACCAAAATTGCTTCTTCTAGAATATGACCACTTTCATCAATGAATTGAATGGCGCGTGGACGAGGCGATCCTTCCGATATATAAAACGAAAAATATAAATTCTTCTTATGGAACGTAAAACGACCGGTTGCAATAACATTTGATGGGTTATTGGTAACATAAGGCGTTTTAATTTCCTCACGATTCAAGAAATACGATGTGCGTGTAGTTAGTAAGGCACCAAAATCTATTGAAATTATTGTGAAAAAAAAAAAAAATAAAAAATAAAAAGTCTCATTAACAGTGCATTCAATATGTAAAGAGATATAAACTGAGAAACAAAAAACGCCAAAAGATTAAAATGAAATGGAAGAAAAAAAAACATTCTCTACTTACGTTTCATATTTCTTTCTTCCTCCTCTTGTGTTTGTAGCACTGGTACATCTTGTGCTAGTTCTAGTGGTTCTGTAATAAAGTAAGTAAAACGTATTTATTAGCTTTGCTGACTAAATATGGCATGTATAATTGTATATTGTATATGAATTATGTTTAAGCGCCACTGTCCAGACCATGCTGCCGACAGTTAATTCTTTAATTTCAAGACGATGTCAATATAAAATGTAGTACCAAGCATATATAAAATATAGTATAAAATTACATTGCCTGCAGCAATTATATTCCAAATAGTTTACATTGGCACAATAAACGAATACTCGCACCTCAGACACGCCATATTTTTATACAATTGATTTCATCTTGTGAAATATAAAAATAAAATCGTATCAAAAAGCGACCTTTTTCAAAATGAGATTCATATCATTTTGATTTATTTTCTACATTGTTCATGCTTCATTTTGATGTGCCCAAATTTGTCAGGCCTTGAAACATACAACACGAACCATGAATCTCTTTGAACGAAAAATGTTTGCACCTCTAGGTCTACCTTGATCCCAAGTGTTCATCAACTCAAGAGAAAGAGATATTAATCGAATGCTTTAAGCAGGCAATTATCTTAATTTTAAAGTTTTCCATTGCAATTTTTATTCGTATCGATTGTTGAAGTACCATCATGGAATGTATTAACTTGTACAATTCAAGTTGTTTATCTTGTATTTCGATGCAGACAACAAACAACAAAAATTAAATTGTATAATACATGGGAAATTATTATTTCTAAAATTATTTGCTTTTCAGAGATCTATAAATGATTCATCGAAGTAATATATATAAAAATGTTATTCAATGAATAAAATCAATTTTGTCATCTAAAAATGACATATTACAATTTTCTGAGAATAACTATTCATTTTGAGAGACAAAACGGTAACAAAACTAAATCTGTTCCATTGAACTAACGTTCCATTCATAACATTTCATTTCATTCATGAATGAATGTTATTTTTTTTTTTTTTTTTTTTTTGAGCGCTGTAAATTCGGGATTAAAGTCCAACCTTTTTTACGAAAACAACAATTATTTGGTAAAGCAAGTTTTTGATTATATTTTGCTTATTTTCTTCCCTCTTCTCTTGGTTTAACTTTTGATTTTGTACCAAAAAAAAAAAAAAAAAAATGAAAGAAAGATAATAAAGATGCCGAAAGAGCTGATGACACGTTTGAAAAGTGATGGCGACAATAGTACACTCAAATGTGCATTTTTAACACCTTGTTTACGCTGCACATATATCCCACACGCATTGCATATCCAACTCTGTTCGAAGACGAGATACGTACAAAATACACGAACAAACTACTCATAATCGAATAGAAAACAACTCTAATGAACAAGGTGTTCTTTTTTTTTATTTTTTTATTGTTCACTCATCTTAGTTGCTTCCGCAATCTTCAAACAATAGAAATTCCATTCCATTAAACTCCTTTGTCAAATACGGATAAATACCGAACACATTCCTTTTTTTACAATCTCACAATAATCTGATCTCTCCCTCTCCCTCTTTTAGTTTTCTTTTTCAAACTCCATAAATACTATAGTTTATAAATGTGCTCAAATCAATGTTTGAGCTATGGGATGAGCCGGCGCAGACTTTCCGGTGGTAAAATATTACAAACAATGTAACGCAACTAGTGGTCACTGTTTTGTTTTTTACTTTTTCATTCAGAATTATCGGTTTTATTCTTTTGAAGGATTCTTTTGTATTTCACGGTCTCTTTGTATTTTTTTTTTCTTTTATACACGTTTTTATAAACAAGTCCACTCATGTGATTCATAAGAATGATTACTATACTTGAAGTACGTGTATATTTCTCTATTTTCATGTCAATTCACAACAATGATAGAAAAAAAATGACATTCCCGAAAAAAGATCAATTGTTATGTTTCTACAAATATTCTAACGAAGCATACAAATTATCGGTGGTACCTCTGTTCTTTTTCTATAATTCTGTTTTTTTGGTACCAACAATACGTTGCAATAAAAAATACCTTGTTCATTCATGATTTAACTGTAATTGTTCAACTTGAGCATTGTGTTCGATATGAATGAAAGAGATTGCATTTTGAATACAATTCAAAACCACCCAATGATATTTAAAAAATGATCCACCTAACAGCGCCATTCCCATATAACTTTTTTTTTTTTATTTTTAAGTTGGTACATAGTGTGTTAAAATCATCTAAAATATACGATTTTTTAGGTTATGTTTAACAAATGTCAAACAATCTCAATACTGTTAACATAAAAATAAAAATATATGAAGAATGACGGAGAAATTATAATTTAGTTTCTGCAAATTAAACAAACATGGGAGTGGCACTGTTAACTGGCTCATTCGTTGCCTATGATGTAGTTGCCTTTATCATTTTCGCTGGGTGTTTAAAAGTGATAAGGACATATTTCGGTTGAATTTATTCTATTCGGAATGTACTTGGTAATACCAAGCTGGTATGCTGGTGATTTTTGCATACAACAAATATTTTCACAATATGGCCATATTATGCGAATCATGTTTTCAAACTATTCCGACTTTGAAGTTGATCTTGAGAATTAAAGACAACAATAGCTACCACATTGAACACCCAATTCAAAGTAAAGAACAAATATCCGCTAAACGGAAGAGAATCACATATTATTCCACTTAAACAGTCTATCATTTGATGGACATGTTATCCAGACCTATTACGAAAATCATCATTATTCACCATCTTATCTTCGTAATATCATTTGCATAATTGCATAGAATGGTTTATTTTTCAGTCTTTTTATAATTACATTTAAACTAGCATTTAAACGGATTAAATTTAAAAACATACAGAAAATAAGAACATGACTGTGTGATTATGACATAAAATGCAGAAAAATTAAAGACAGTCACAATAATGTTAGCGCCTTTTCGAGTTAATAAGTTAAATTCAATATTAAACTCGTTTAATAATCGCATTGAAACTTAGAATGGAAAAAAGCCACATTTTCATCTACGTAGTAGAATTATGTATCTCCAACATGCGACAAATAAATCATCACTCATCTAAATCCGCAGGATACGGGAAAATTAACAAAATAAATGTTTATTTTATTAGTGACATACGTCGTCGGGCATCATATTATGAATCTGATCCACATAGATTTATAGAAAGTTATTTGAAATCTGTATCAAAATATTCAAACATCACACTGCGATCGTTTTTTTTTAAATTTCAAAATGAGGAAAAAACATGCTATCAATTTTTATTTAGTTGATAGAAGAGTTGTTTTGATAGAATTTTCATGTTTCGTTGAATGCTACTGTCAGGAGAATTTAATCGAGAAAAGTGTTACATTCAAAAATCAAATAAACGAACTTTTATTGATGCAAGATATAGAAAAATCACGCTTGTGAAATTTCTTCAGAAATGTTTTATTGAATTGCTTCTGACAAAAATAAATTGCAAACGGACTGCGTTCACAGCAATGATTGCGTATAACATTTTACAACTTAAGAGAAGAAATTAATTAAAATCGTCAAGAGACTTTTTGCAATATAAATACACCCGATCGAGAAAAGAGTGACAAATAAAATCTGACAAGAGAATGAGCTTGAAGAAAGCAAAAGCGAAAAAATTGATTTATTTCAATGTTTTAGTTTTCTTTTTTTTCAAATATTAATTTTTTTTTTTTTTTTTTGGAAAATCGCCAATTTGTGAAACACACTTTCGATTAGACGTATGGCTTGACTATATGTTTCTAGACTGTACGATGCTTTTGCAAATAATATAGAAAGTTTAGGCCTTTAAAGATTAACCACGAGCGAATGAGTCATTGCCTCAAGTGGATCTTGAATCAAGCATTTGTTAACATTCCAGTCCTGTTATGCCAAATGCTTGCCTCGCAAAATTCGCTCAAAATAAACAAACATCGACTAGACATGATTCAGCTTATATAGTATTCTCTAATGGCAAATTTAAACACAAAAGCATGCGTGGTTAGAAGGTTGAATTTGATTTAAACGATATCAAAAATTTGTATTTTACACATGTACACATGTATATACATAAAGAAGATGTATGAAGAATGTATGGCGATGAAAAAATGAGGGAAAAAACAAGAAAAGCTCGGTGGCAGTGTCTTATTGGCAGTGGCTACGAATACAATACCATGAATTTTCATCGTTGTTTAAGAAACCCACTTTTTTGTTGCATTCATTGTGATCATATATGTCTCTATCTTCGTTTTATAACGCCCACTGACCAATTTCGAGAATTTATCGACGCACGCTGCGAGTGGCAGATGAAAAAAAAATACTCCTTCAATCTTTCAGAGCGTACAGAGAGCAAAATGTCTTCAACGAAGACAACAAAAAATTCCAATTTTGAATCTGAATGGTTCAATTGAATAAAAACAAAATATAAACGAATACATATTTGCAATCAAAATGATCAATTTAAATTGTTATTAGTGATATCAACTCGAATGATGTGAAAGTTGATGTTATTTAAATTGAAAATCACTGCATTCATACTAGATTTTTGGAATTCAGCTAGATAAGTTAAACTAGATCCGTTCGTCTTGAATGCTTGCCATTGCTTCATAGTATTTTAAATTGGTGACACATCAAATTTCTACGCATTTCTGTTATATAAATCTGGAGCCAAAACATAAGTTCATTTCGTATAACTAAAACTTTATGCCGATTAAATCTGAATATATATATATTAATCAAAATTTTCAAGATATTGACACTTGGTAATTTCAGAATGCGTGCAAAACGACAAAGAATTAGTTTAACTGTAGTCAGTGAATTACAAATGTTGATTCTTGTCTGAGAGAATGAACAGATACATTTATTTGGCACATGTGTGATCAGATGTCAGACCTGTGTTAATTCTGCTATGGGAATTAATTTTTTTTTAATTTACAAAAATAGCAACAAAAAGGAACTGTTAATGATTAAAATCCATTAGAATGATACAATATAAGATGGAACCTAAACCCGATCAAACACAT
Source organism: Resseliella maxima (assembly GCA_029041755.1). Taxonomy (NCBI): domain Eukaryota; kingdom Metazoa; phylum Arthropoda; class Insecta; order Diptera; family Cecidomyiidae; genus Resseliella; species Resseliella maxima. The sequence continues at coordinate 1,426,976 of JAQOWM010000600.1, read as the reverse complement.
TTAAATACAATTTTTTCATACATCATTTTATTTTATTTAAAAAATTTAAGTTAAAATGCCAGATTTTTGTTCAGACGTTATTTTCATTTGCCACATTCTTTCCAAGAGAATCCCAATTTTATTAGAATTTATTTTAGTGTCTTTGTTTAATTTCTTTTTGATCGCGGTGCTTATTTTTCAACCATAGGTAAAGAATAAAAATGATCTTTTATATGCCATTGATCAATAAAGCATGAGAATGATGAATTATAGATTGTAAAGCGGGTATCTCATAATTACAGTTTACTGTAAATATGAATTACAATTACAGTAATTTTTCGTTTATTCCATGAGAAAATCAAGTTATTTTCTTCACAAAATTGTTGACACTTCAATAACAAACTGAATACAAGCAGCCTGAATCCTTGTTGAGTAGCGCCAATTTTCAAAAATAAAGTTGATTTTGCTACGATCATGACTGGTTGTTTATTCAATGGCTTTGAATGTTGTTGTTGTTTTTTTCTGTTTTTTTTTTTTTTTTTTTTCTCATAATTTTGTTATAATTTTATTTGACTCAACCATCGGTCGGTTTTTGTCAAAATATTTTCGGTTAGGTTTTTATTAATTTAAACCAATAAATTATATCTATTCTGACTTTATATTCATACATGCAATAAATTAGGCGAAGATACAATTGTTTCTTTCAAACTTGTACACACGGTTCTTGTATATTCCACAATAGCCACGCCAAAATGGCGCAAAAAAATATGTCCTGCATGTCAGTCAACACATTTTACATGTGAGAATAAAATGAGATAACTGCCCAAAATTTTAAATTGACAATAATTGGTAGTCAATTCATGAATTTTATTTCAAATATAAATGTTTTGTTTGCAAATATACCATTTCGTCTAGATTGAATGTAAAATTTCTTTAAATTTCGAAGATTCTGTTAATTTTATATGTAGAAAATAGATAGCAACATGCAAAATCAACATGACGGTCGAATGAAAACATACCACGCATTTGCTTGATTATTTATTTTCTATTTAAGCCCTTTCATACGATATATTGGCATCACAGATTGACTGTTAATAATCACATAAAAAATTTCATTATAATTTTGTTTTCGTCAATGGCATGACGCAAATAGTTTTCTATTCAAATGATTCATTTCCGAAAATGTCAAAAAATTTTCCGTAAAAAATCTATAAGCGCCACCTAAAATTTTACCGAGGTATTATATTCTTTGCAGAAAATTTTTATTTCATGCAATTTATTTCATTTACTACTGTGGGCAAAACCTACCGGGAATTTGGTTATATTTCAAAAATTCTTTTTTTATTCTTCCAAATCAATTTCATCGCCTTCAAAGTAATCCCCTCCCGACGCAATGCACTTATGCCAACGTATTTTCCAATCTTCGATGCATGCCAAAAAGTCACTGGCAGGGATGGCCTTCAGAGCGCGCGCCGATTCACGTTGAATCTCTTCAATCGACTCAAAACGATGTCCCCGGAGCGGTCTTTTTAGCTTAGAGAACAGCCAGAAGTCACACGGAGCTAAATCAGGTGAATAAGGTGGTTGCGGAACGATATGAGTTGAATTTTTGGTGGAAAAATCTAAAAAAACCAATCAAAGAAATTTCATGGTTTTGGAACCAAACGTGAATTGGAACTTTTAACTTAAAAAAAAGCTTTTGAAACGGTGTTCATAGTTTATGTGGAGAACCAAGAGATCTAACCATCACTCTTAAAGTTCATCGACGATGTTTCACTGAAAATTTTCTCATTTTTTTGATGTTGATGGTCGTTCAAGCCGATTTTCAGAGGTTTAGGTGTTCTTCAACTTCTAGGAAAATTTTCTGTCGTTTGAAAAACCTGGATCTTATTACAGTTCGATAGAGGAAGGTTCAATATATGATCTCAAAAGATCTGTTTGTCGAAATTTGATATTGCAAACAAAATTTATTATAACTTCTTTTGAGAAAAAAATGGAAAAAATGTGCAAAATCGCCAAATGCACTTTTGGTTGCTCACAAATCACAAACCAAACTACTTGAAAAATAGAGATATTGTCATGAAATTTGACACAGATGTCAAAGACAGTACTGCCAACCTAAAAATAAAAACACTTGTCCCTATCGGAAGACCAATGAAGTTTAAATTTAAATTTCCCGGTAGGTTTTGCCCACAGTAGTATCATAAAATGTTTCAATTTTGATGGGAAACAAATTTATTCGATAATAATTGAAATTTATTTACTTCAATGAATTATGAAATTAAAAAAAAATTATTCATATATTAATTCACATAAATAAACAAATGTTTATGCCAATGACAAGAACGAACATAGCCAAAAAAAAAACGCTGTTACACGCTCTCATGATCTGAACGTAATCACGTATTTCAATGTGTCTTCACGACTTATGGAGAGCATGTGATACCTAATACTAACAGATGGCGTTATTGTTAGTGCTTTTGATTTTCATTGTATAGAACACTATCCGCTTGGTCAGTGAATGTTGTGTCTTTTGGATGTCTGTTAAGAAAAATATGCCAATAAAAAAAAGTGTCATTTCAAGGCAATCGAATAAATATTCAAAATATTCTCCACAATTTTTGAACTTTTAATTGCATTTTATATATCTATTGAGTAGATCGAAAGGAGAGTATGTTTTTGTTCAGCTATAGCTGAATACACAGCTGAACAAAAACATACTCTCCTTTCGATCTACTCAATAGATATATTTTTACGATTTTTTTGTATTTAATTTTGTGTGGTTTTTGAATGTTAAGTGAACTACAATTACTTTTTGACAGATTGACTATCAGTGTGTAACAAGTAAACACACAGTTTTATCTGTAATTGATATTTATGCTTTTCAGCCTCAACAAATCCAAATTAAATTAATAATCAACAATAATGTGATAGAATTTAGAAGCTAGAGAGAAATGAAGAAAAGGGAAAAAACTAATCTTATATAATTTATTTAGAATAAATACTGGCTTACCGTTTACTTTGCTCGGACACACTTTACAACATTTCCCTGGCAACTGAACGGGTTCGTCGCAATCAAGTTTTGGACATTCGTTTTTTATGTTTTTGCATTGGACCCGGGCCACGATTCGTCGTCGTTTAACCACCTGAAATAACAATTGATGTAAACATGCATTAATTTGACGAAAAACATCAAGTTAATCTGCTAGAAAATGTATCATTCTACTATAAAAAAAAGTCCTATTTCGTTAACGTTGTTCAACCAAATAAAACTGACACCCGTATTTATTTTCTCTGAAAGGTTGTGTACATTAGATATAATCTGGGTGATGTGGATTCACTCTATTTTATATAAGAATCATACAGATCTTTTTCTCTGGTGTTTTTTTAGTGTTTGCGTTTCATTTAATTTCATTTCAGAGAGGGAAAATATATTGAAATCATATTTGAATGAGTATTTCACGGTGAAACAAGTAAGCGCTTACTTTTTATTGGAGCTGGAAAGTTTCTATGTACTTTGTGCATTTGTTGTTAAATAAATAAGGGAATGAGAAATCAAACAGCAAAACATAAATACATTTATATATCACACACGAGAAATGTTTGCGGAAAAAAGGCGGCAGCTCCGTACACACTGCATAATAAAATAGTTCTATATTAATAAACTGGCGCCAAAATGTATTCATAGTTCTTTTTGTGCGATCGTGTAATTATATTTGAACCTTGCTGCGAATGTGGCGTATACCTTTTTTTGCTTATCGAATCGGTTGCATTTATCATTTTCGCTGCAAAGCGTTTAACATAGGTTCGATGTGATCTCAATATATTCATAACAATTTCAAATGTTCCAAATAATGCAAGTAGCTCATAACTCTTTTTTGTTAGACTAATATGGAATATTGTTATCAAAACTAATCAAATTGAATCAAATTGATAAAAATTAATAACTAAACTACTGCGTTGTTTTTTCAACAAGCACGTCATTTAATTCTGATCTTAGTTGCAAACAAACTACATTTCAGATAATAATATTGAAGATTAGTTTTTCATTTTTTTTCAATTAAAAAATTTGTGATATTTACTATATTATCTTATTTTGCTTCTTTTTCCTTAAGAATTCAATGAGATACAACACAAGAAAATCATTAAATACATTAGCATTCTGACATATTTATCTCTCTGGCAACGTTTCTGATGATTTTTCCAAAATTGTGATTAGATCATTGCAATTGAAACCTAAAATACTATATTTTCTTTATTTCTTATTTAGTTTTGGAGAATTATTCAAACGTGTATTGATGGCGCTTAGTAATATCAAAATTAGAAAATTCAAAGGCGCGACAATCAAAATAAAACGGTAATTGGATAACAAAACCAAAAATGTCGTAGTTTTTCAAATAAATAGAATTTTATTTACTACAACATGTCCTATGATCACCACTAAAATATTCATACCAGTTACATTACTATTTCAGAATCGACGAGAAACAAAACATGATGTTTAAAATATTGTAAATGTATTTTCTGATGTTTTGTTACTTTTTGTAAAACAATATACACAAGCGTTTACAATAAATCAGAATTTGTGATTTAGGATTCTTTGCTACAAAAGCGATCGCGCGATCGTTAGCTTACTCACTAGGGTGGGTCGTTTTCTACATTTCTCAAATTTTAATGTACTCTTTTGGAATTTTGTAGAGAATCGACGTTCAACTCTAGAACAAATGTTGTTTCCCACATTACAAATCGATTAGGATCGCAACCAAATCTGGCGTTGGAGTCATTTTTGTTCGAAATAAAGTTTAGGGGAATCTCGTGTCCAAAATATATACAAAAATCTGCAATATTCACACAAAATCAATAATCTGAATCAACGTTAACCATACAGCTGTAATGTGAAGCGACAATTCTTAATAATTATATCTTTGACATTTTACTTACACACAGGCACACAAATACAAACAAAAGTTGAATTGATTTTTAAAGAAATGAAAAGATAACAACGCACCCTATTGTTCACATATGTGTGTCATTATTATTGAATATGCATGGCGCCGGCGGGCCGTTTTATCGCAATAAATTCTACACTTTTTTCCTCTTCACTCGAATTCAATGCGGTGATCTACCACACACTTTAAGTGCGTATTTCGTCACTTGAACATAAAATTATCTGTAATTGAAACTGGTTTGTACATTGTTCATCGTGAATTTGCATTATTTTATTTTTTTACGGAAAATTAGACAAGAAATTCCCATTCTGAATCGTGAAATTTGCGTCGAATTGTTGAATTTATTAGACAATCGAGTGAAAGATAAATAACTTGATAGTTTTTCTAGATGAATACCAAATGTCAATTATCGGCTTATCCCTTTTCTGTTCTATTCACATAAAATCAGTTTATAATTGTGGAAATTTATTTTGAGTGATGTTGTGATAACGCCAATAGTAATACTGCTCTTTTAATAATGAGAAGTTCATCAAGTATTTATTAATTGAAACAAGACTTCGTGTGGGTTTATTTTATTTTTTTTTCTTCAAATTAAATGTAATACATTAGTTTCTTTTGAATTTCTTTCCGTCTTTATTTTGATTTCGACGTTTTGTTTCAACGACGATGTTGCGTTGAATGAAAAATTATTTTCACAAAATGAAAATTCTTCCTGTGAAAAATTACGTAAAATGTGTGCGCATATTTTTGGAAAGAAACAGAGCAAATGCACTAAAATTAAAAAGCCAAAAACGTATTAAAAGAAACAATCAGCTTTCATTGAGGTCATTTCTATTTTTCGCTGATGTAACCTAATTTTTGTCTTGTTTTTTTTTTTTTTTTTTTAATCTTCGAATGCAATACATTCGTTTGTGCGCACAAAAATGGAAAACTTTTAAATTATACGCAATCAACGGCCATCAACACAATGCAAGTAACATATATGTATAGGCAAATAAAATTTTTGCATTGACAATCTTCATTTTATCGACAATTGTTTGTTTGGTCTACTGTATTGGCAACGAATAAAAAACAACTTGCATTGGAATTGATTTGTTTGCATTGAATCGAATAAACACCATCATAATGAACTGTCCAATTTAAGCAAAATAAATATATATAATTCAAACAAGAATGCAATCTCATTAAAGTAATGATCCGTGTTTGTACCCAACACATCGAAAATGCTGATTATTTGCATGAGCCAATTGCGGCCGACAAAATTTTGAGTTCAACCGAATAAAATTAGGTCGAATTTTAAGACTATTGTCATGTTTAATGAAAATGAAAATGTTTTGATATGGATGAAAAAGTAATTCAGCTTGAGATTTTAAAAGAGCTAAATTGTTAATTTTATCTTTTACTGGGCGAACGATATAAGCAAATAACTCCTTAATTGAGATTTAACGCAATTTTTCTGCCTCATTTTGACAGCTGCAGAAGCGTATATGATACAGAAAAAATAAATTGATTATAATTGATGCTGGTGATGAAAATAAAATAAAATAATCTCTGCTTACTACGTAGAGTTTACACCACTCATTTTTCAAATATGATATTTAGTTTAACAATTTGAATCGTTTTTACTGAACTGAAGCTTTCAATGTAAATTAAATTGGAGTGGAGGATGATGTGAAGCATTTTCAAGTACTTTGTAAGTTCAAAGCTATTTTGTTATGACATTATCCTTTGGTGCATTTGTTTTTTAATCACTTCTCAGAATTTGAAAATTTTTAATTGTTGTCAATGAAGTTTCGCAACAAGACAACTTGAATTAAAAAAAAACAGATGAAGAAAATTGAATTTGAACATCTTTTGATTGCAAAAGCGAGTAATAAAAATGAATAGATTTTCTGTAATGCAAATGAAATGCTGATCTAATGAAAACAAAATATACAGCAAGGTAACAACAAGGGAAATCCTTCACTCATTTCAAAAAAAATTTGCTTCAGCAGCAATTTGTTTCAAAACAAGACATCATAATAACTGATGAATATGAACTCATGATCGCGTTGAATTCATCCAATTGAAATTTATATATCAAAACAAACGTCATAATAATGGTTTTGACGTGATTATTTTATCAGAACAGAACTTTAAATCGAATCATATGAAGTTTCATAAAGTTTCACTCACACTTACGTACACATATAGAGTGATCACATTGCTTGAATTAACATGGATGCTTTTGTTGTGCGTGTAAAATATAGTTTATGAGGATACGCATTTTTAAAGCCATCAATTTATATTATAAGAATATTTTCCTTTGCGATTTTAAACGACGAGTTTATTTGTTTTATTCGAGTTTCGCGCTGCGTGATACCATATTTCATTCTTTTTTTTTTGCCCAGTCACTAACATTTATTCGCCACCGATTCATTAGCCTTTTCGGTCTGTTGTATCATCATATCTGTGTTCACGAGACCACATCGCAAACACTTCAATTTTTAGTCTTTCTTCTCGGATCTTCTCTCCTTCACTCATTTAAAACAGATATTATTCGAGTCTGGTTTCGAAACTATATTGCTAATGATAGATGATATACTTGTGAGAAATCGAATTGAAATGACATGAACGGATTAATTTTACTACTTTTTAAATGATGCTGTTCGTTTAAAATCGATTTCAATTTAATTTTTCCATTTTATTTCTCTTTCTATTACTCATTTCAAAGAAAATAGGGATGAATTTCTTGGAATAAAAGTGCTTTGAATGAAAAAAAAAACAATTATAATTTAACGTTTGTGTCTGTTGGGCGGATAAATTTTTTCTTGATCCAGAAATCATTTACTTGGTCGAAATTTAATTGGGACAGAGATTCTACGAGAGATAAAAAGCGTGCCATTCGAAATTAGATTTTAGTGCACGACAAAATGCGACATTTTGAAATGAATATGAGATTAAAGTGATCGAATTACAATATTATCATAAACAAAAGTCTTGACATAATCACGCCATATTATTCTAGAAAATCCCATTTTGTCTATTTGTTTATAGATATACTCTAAATTTTCATACTTTTTGTTTTCTTTAGAAAATGAACATCACTTATATTTATTTTGAATAAACTAACTCTCGGAGAAGGAACGTTGTTTTATTAAATTACTTTTGTTTGGGCCACAGTGTTCTCAGGTTTGAACCAGAAAAAAATCGGTTTTCTGTACACGGTCATTGGATTCGCTGCTTTTGTTCAATCTACGTCACATTTTTGATTGTTGATTTTTCTTTGATTTAATATTTTCTTTTAATCTATCCTAGCTTATTTTCGACGCGAAATGAAAATCTGTTATTTTTGTCGTTAAGAAAGATTTTCTCAAATCGTAAATATGTTGGATTGTAGCAACTATGAACGCGAATTTCCAAAGGCAATCTATAAAAAGTATATAAATGAAATATGAAAGCAGTAAAAAAACATCAGTCTGAAAGCTTCGGTCAATGACAAACTACCAAATTGGTTGTAGAAAATATTACCAGCGCACGGTTGTAGAACATGAATTAACGGCGATTAAAATAGAAAAAAATCAACTTGTCAAAAAAGAAGAAAAAGAAGAAGAAGAAACGTGAAGAAACAAATCTTTTTTATAAAGCTATTTTTCTTTGTGTTGAACAACTAAGTTATGTTTGCGTTTTCTGGAAATTGTATTAATTTCCTATTATATGTAAAGCATTATACCAAAATACGTCTATATTATAACAAAGATACATTTTGTTTGCTTATTGTCATTCTAGTAAGACTCAACACAGTATATCAAGGCAATGTAACATGAACTGTTTTCTTGACGAGCACCGATCAATTTTTTAAAACAACAAAATCCTATGCAATAAAAAAAAATGTTCTCAAGCTGCACTAACAAAAGTCCAAATTGAGTGCGGAAAAATGACGCTATTAATACTAACATAGAAACTGAATTTTTTTTAATATGAAAAGCCATTTGAAGATACTATTTAGAATCGGAAAATTTTCAAATTTTACTAAATTTTTCAACAGACATGGAAATGAAAAGTTTACGTTTTAACCTTGATTAAAACACACACACAGAGATATCGTTGCTAATGTGAATTTTACACTCATATCCCATGAATGGTTAACATTTGTTGCTTTAAAGTAGATGTATATCTATATATATCAAATATATAATTAAACGTTAAATCGTACAGAATGTGAAACATTCTAACGTTGACTACAAAAAATAGACTCGAGAACTGAGAAATGAGTTAATAAATTAAAGATGAAAAGAAGAAATAGAAAAAACAGAGAATCGAGAGAATGTAATAGAGCAAGCAGAAAGATCTCGCATACCACAAATCATCATTCAACGATTGCTACAAAGACTTTCGTCAAATAACATCAATGTGTGCGTGCGGCACATCATTTTCAATCTGCGTGTTTGAAATCGGTGTTTTAATTGTGACATTCGATTGAGATCGCACCAATGTGATCAAGTTTTCAAATAGGTATCCATCATCTGTTATGTTATTATTTATTCATTGCAACAATTTGTAGGTTTTACAGGCTGCTATTGCAGTCTAGATTTGTATTATATCGCACCACATACAAAACACATACGAACCACCGCGAAATCCGTTGAATTTTCAAGAAGCAGCTAAACATCCACGGAATTTTCAAGAAGCAGCCAGAACACGCCATGACTGCAATTAATAACAATTCTTTTTTGCATGCCTGAACATATTTTGTATAATTAGACATTTTGTTTCTCAGTAATGGGCAATTTTTACTCTAGCTCTTTTTGTTAGGTTTGATATCGTCTATTTTCATATCATTTTTTTTACATTCACATTTGGGGACGTGAGCGTCATTGAAAAAGAAACAATTTATTTATCGTAATATAATGAATTTCACTCACCAAAATACTGACGCATCAATATCTTCAATCAACTCCACATCAATTGAATGCGAGGCACATTCAATGTGTATATATTGTTTAAATTGATATTCATTGAATGCATAAAAATGAATTTCGAAATATAAAGAATCGCATTTTTCAACCGCAACTCGGGAATAATATTCTATAGTGCTGGGCGTAACTACTGTCATTCAATCATATTATCTAATGAGATTCCTGCATCATTGGAAAATATTCACAAAACTATTATTTCAGATGAAATTTTATATTCATCGAGATATAAAACAATTCAGCTGAAAAAAATTACAAATTCACTTCATATATTCCACGAATAATGGCGTGACACAAATAGAATTTCGGTTTGTAAATGATCATTTTGTTGATACTTGTGTTGCCAAAATTTCCGTTTCTGTCTGGCATATTCCGGAGTAAATAAAATTATATATGATAAAACGTGCGTACGAATTTCAGCCAAGTGAAAAACAAATGTTACTCTTTATACGGGAAAATGAAATTGCGCAGTTTTATAAAATCGCTTCCATAGAAATGCCGCATTGAGCAATTTTATTCTTCTTGAAATATCTCAAAGTAATCTTCAAGTACACGAAGAGCGTGTTCAACAGGTAACAGCAAATGTGGCCGTCTATTCAATTGAAAGAGAAACAGGTTTATGTTCCCATTGATTATTGTTTATCGAACTCTTGGACACATTCAGAATCTTCATAATTTGTTCAAATGGATTCTGTTGTTTTTTTAAACTTCAAATGTGCACGTCATGTCTATCTCGATTCCATTTTCAAATGATCATATAGCACTGCGCTGTGCGTAATTGAAGAAACAGAAATCGGAGCGCCATGTTATTAATTTGATCGTGAACATTTCACATGTCAATTTGTTTTAATTTCCAATGACGGTTGCCTTTTCTTTTCTTAGTTGATAAAATGGCAAAACATTTCATAGTCTTTTTTTTTCAACCAATTTTATTATTGTACTTTTTCATTTCATTTTGTTTGTGCGCGTTTTATATTATTCACATTTTCATTTCCACATCATGATTTATTGATTATTATGTTTATTCTTATTTTTTATATGATTTCACATATCTATATGTATATGTATGAAAGTTGTCAACAAGCTTTAACTATATTTGTCTGGATGCAATGTTGTGGACTATTATTTTGAAAATGGTACACTTTGTTGTCGATTCGAAGTGATGAATCAACGAATACAAAAAAAAATTGTCCCAATCATTTAAAAAAAAAAAAAAAACAGTGGGAGAACACATTTGCTTGAAATGAGGAAATGACGATTCGATTAATGATCCTTCCGACTGAGCAACTGAAATGTATTGAAAGATGATGTTTATATTACACTGTCGCAATACTCAGAAGCATTTCAAACATTTCAATCAAGTTGTGCTTACATTAACAAAAGATATAATAAAAAGCTGTTTTTATTTAATCGTTTAGTTTGTATACATTTTGCTTCATTTTTTTATTCCATTTTTAATTAGTGCATTGGGAAAACAAAAAATAGCTTGCGGCACATATTGCGTCAATGCGCAAATGTATCCAAATGAAAAAACAAGCGCAGAGCCTCTTAAGGAGTATTTCAATTTTCATACAATATTGGTTATTAAAACATGCTAATCATTTAGATCATCTAGACTCAGTTAGTGCAAAAAATACAGAAATACAATTCTCCCTAAGAGGCGCCACTATTGCTGTCAACATGAAACATTTGATTAACGCATTGCGTCCATTAGTTTGAAATGTGCACCATTTAAAAATGTCACTGGGTTGTTGGAGCCACATTTATTCATTATTTGAAATTAAAAACCGTAAAGCACAAATTGTGTGATAATAGATGTAATTGGTGAATAGTTCAACTTCATATATGCTCGAATTTTGTGATTTTGTTAATTAAATTTACCACACCGTCAACAAATTTTTGCATAAAGTATAAGACGTGTGTACGCTAAATGCAATGAATAGTAATCTTAAACGTGATAAGGACACGTCGATAAATTACATTAAAAACATTGAAAGAATATTGTTTATGTTGTGCAAAAATAAAGTGAAATCGTTGGTGACTGCCTTCACAAGGCTTTAAATAATACAAAGCACTGTGTTACGGTGTTCACATAAATCTGGTCACTTCAATGTTGCAAAATTAATGCGGACAAAGAAAAACGTGACTATTTTTGAGCTACTGTTTTGCCGTTACTTACGATAGAGATACCGCCATTAAAGTTAAAACAACAGTAAGCAGTGGCGACTCTTTTTACTTATTCACTTATGTTATTTTGATCTCTTTTCATATCTTATTTGTATTTTTCATTTCATTTGCAATATTTCTTTTGTGTATTCAATTTTAGTAAAGACTTAATAACGTATTTGCAATGCAGCTATATATAAAACGAATCTGTAGAAAGATACAAAAGTACGTATTAGCAGTGTAACAAATTTTGAATCAATTTACGAAGCATCGAACATAACATAAATAATTTATATCGCTGGTCGATTTTATTTTGACGATAAAAAATTATGCACACATGAGAAAATTGTAATTTTCCGTAAAATATCTAAAAAAAAGTATTGTTTCTCCATAATAAATAATAAAATACTGTTTCTAATTTCTCCATAAATCACAATTGTTTAGGAATACATCTCTGTTGCAAGTCAAATTAAACAAAATTGTTTCAAGAATTATTTACATCGTAATTCTAACGGCCATTGTAATACTCTGCGATTGCTAACAATAGGTTGTGATGTTAACCATAACTATCATTGTGATTCGTGCTGAACGATGTCGATCGGCGTGGCGTGCAAAGCTAGTTTTAAATTACATTTCACAGAAAACTAGTGTTCATTTAAAACTGCAAATGCAATACGATTTTGCATTCGGCATTTTTATTTCATTCCGATTACAAGGCGTAGAGGATCAGAAGTTAACTATAAGGGTAAACAAGTTACGAGAGAAAATAAAAAAAATAAGTGAGATTTGTTGTTTTGGCGCCTTCCGTCCCATTATTTTTCCAAAATAATGAGTATTCGTCGTTGAGTGGGCAATCTGTGCGTCGATAAGATTAAACATAGCCAGAAAGACAGAGAACGAGTATAAGAAAAAAAAAAGAATAATATGTGCCACTTTACCGCAAATCAAATTGAAATACCATTTAAATTTGGGCGTCAAGAATAATGCAAATTAAAGAATAACAGTTGGTAAAATATGTTGATAATTATATGAGTTTTATGCCAAAAACAATTGAAACAATTAAATCCACTTACCGGAATACATGAACATTCAATACAATGCATTATACCGAATGGAGGTCCCAAATTTGCTGGCCACTTCGTATCTAATTCATGCAACTCTTCTCCAAACTTACATTCTGTAAAAAAAAAAATTAAAAAAGAAAATGATAATTAAATGTATGAAGAAATGATTTCCTTTCATTTGACTCCCACCACAAACATTATTTCAATAGCAACATGAAATATCAATTTACATTGGAATTTAAATTTTATCTTATCTCACTGAATATTATGTGTAACGATGTCTCTTTTTCTGTTGAATACTTTGATGGAATCTTTATTTCTTGTTTGTTTGTTTGTTTGTTTGTTTGTTTATCTTTTGCTAAATCATCACGCATCCTAATGAAAATGTAATCAACACACTCTTTTTCTAATGAAATGATTCCAAACCACTTCAACCAAAAATAGAAATTTGCGTCGGCCACTGGTTTTTTTCTTAATTAGCACACCAAACATTGATCGTTTGATAAGTAGATGCGAATGTGTCAATCTGCACTTAAAAAAAAATTAAACTGTCATTTTGCAGGCTGTTGAAAATGAGTAGTGTCATGATTTTCAAATTTGTTTTGACTTCAAAGCGAAACATTTATGTGTCGCAACACGTTATCAGCAGTCAGTGAAAATCTGACAGTAGCATTTGGACCATAATAAATTTATTTACAGTTTTTATTATTATTATTTTTTTCAGTGCAAAATTTCGCACTCTTGTTCCAGTGTGTGTCGAATCACTGGCCAATCATCAACCATACGTGATTGAACATGCATAAAACACACACAGGAAGGACAGAGACACACTACTAATTTTATTTGAGCAACTGCAAACTCTATATCATGCAAAAGTATAAAACGAGAAAAAAATTCGAAAAATATTAGAAGACGAAATCGTGATTTTTGAATAACTCTGGCGACTCTGTGGAATTTCGAACATAATAAAAATTAATTTTTCAAGAATTTGAGTTGGATTGCGATAAAAAAAAAATATGGCGAAAAATTTTTCAAAATTCTGTCGGATTAGTATCGCTGTTTTTCCGTCTCGACTCTACTGAACATTTGTCATTTTAACATAGCATTAATGGCATGTGCGACCGCAGATGTGATTAGATGAGAGCCATAAATAAATACAAATAACGGACGAGCAAAAATATTTGCAAACAAATTTTACCACGCAAAAAATGAGTCGCGTAGCATTTTGAAAATTCCTTCGCGTCGAATTCAATTCAGAAGCAAAACAAAAACGTGGCTTGCGGTCAACTAATACGTATACGCGGCACTCAAACTCTCATTTCCATTTATCGAAAATGTACATATTTCATGTTTCTTTACCAGAGATCACTTTGAAATTATTCTCTGATGTTCGCTTCTTCTTGTATTTTTTTCTTCTGATTTCGATAGTGGTTGTTTTATTTAAATTTATGTCATGAATTGGCGCCAATGAAGTGTTTATTTGATAAAAAAAAACTATGGTTAACAATCCACAAAGAGACAACAAACTCTTTATCGCTCTTGTTTCTTTTATTGGTTTCCGTTTAATAATTTCCCAAATTCAATTTAAAATGAAGCAAAAAGTAAAATATCACATCTCTTATGTGATTTCCATTGAATGCTATGAATGCAGAATGCAGAATGCAGAATGCAGAGTACAATTGCTGTTTATTAATTTTCACTGCAATGATAATGGGATTTAAATCGATTTTTATGTGGCTTCGATAATTGATTATCAATTTTAAAATTATGTGCATTGTGCATCCAATTTACTTAATATCTGAAATGACAACGCAAATCAACAATAGCCATCGTGTTTTAAAATTGTTTCAAAATGTTTTTTTTTTTTTCTCTCTTTCAATTATTAACATCTTCGTCATTTATATTTAATGTTTCATGATCAAAATTGCGTATTATAACACACAATAAAATGTCTCGCCAAAGATGGCAAACAAAAGACGTAAAACATTTGAACCTTAAATCTTATTGAACTAATTGATTGATTGATAAATGATTTTTGAATAAAAATTCTTCGTGAATTTTGAAATAAATATTTACTGTAATAGCAAAAATGACGAAAAATGGCATTTTCCAGACATTTTTTCAAAAAAAAAAACTTGCACAGATAAAATTTTTTTCGGAATATTGGCAACACTGTGTTGCGATTGTCAAAATTACAACCACATTTAAGATATTTACAACAATGGTTGTAATGAAATAACATTGCTCTTATGGAGCAAAAACACAGCCATTGTTGTAAATATCGCAAATTTGGTTGGAATTTTGACATTCACAACCCAATGCTGCCAATTTTCCTAAAAAAATTTAAACTGTGTATATGTGATATTTTGAGTATGATATGCCATGTGGAATTGTAGATTTAAGCTCTTAAATTGACTTTGCTTAATCAAGATTGACAATATTTCCACTCACTTGCAAGATATTGCTTAGTATATATGATGATATCAAAATGACAAAAATGTACCGAATATAAAAACCTTAGAAAAAAAAATTTTGTTCAAGGTCGTAACGTTGAACGCCCAAGTAGCTCCAATACACGAAAAAATTCGTGTGCACAAGATTTGTACACGTTTTATCAAAATTATACGGAATAACGTGTACACGATTCCATATACGCACTGAATTGTCATTTTTTATTTATTTTTATAAATTAAATCCTTGTTTCTGTGAAAATTTCAAATCGTGTACGCGTTATTCCGTATAATTTTGCAAAAACGTGTACAAATCGTGTGTATACGAATTGAATTGCGTATTCTTACTACTTGGGTGTATATAAGAAATAAGTTTTCTTGCTTGGCTTTACTTCTACTTTCATAATTTGCCAGCCCCAGAGTTAGAATATGACTTACAGTGTTAGAATTATCACGGAATTATCAAACACCCTATTAGTTTGAATGGATCGAAGTATGATCAATGAATGAAATTGCATACCAATTTGTAATACAGTTGAATACAGTAATTGGTCAATAAATTAAAATTGTATATTCAGAATCGACTCGACTCAAATATAGAATAAAAATCGATTGGTCATATATGATATGATTTTTATGGAATTTTCGAAAGTTTCCCGAAAGACTTTCATTTCTTTCAGTAAAGTTTATTTTGTCAACGATGATCGAACGAATTGTATAAGAGAAAATGAAACTATCGCGAAAAACCCATATTTTTTGTGGTAATCTATGGGTGAAATCTTCGAAAAAGATATTTTATATGTACACAGTTGGCCAAAAGTGTTCAATATTATCAGCTCACATTGTTCAATCAATGGAAAAAAAAATATCAAATAAAAATCTCATAGGATGTAATTCGGTCGAGGAATGAAACATTCATACGAGAATCTCGACAATTGAAGATTATGAGCATGAATATAAAACTGGCCATAATTCTCACCGACCAGCAAAATGTCCATTTTTTCTCATATGGAATTCAAATCAACCTACAAAATGAGCTTCAAACTGAAATTTTTATGACTTCGCGATGGTACGTTTTTGTGCGCGCACAACAAAAAAAACACAGATAACATGAAGTGAAAATAGCCAAGAATTTAATATTCATACCATATTTGGCGAATGTCTGGATAGTTGGTTGACTTGCGTAAAGGCAAAATTTTGATTGAAATTGTTCATGCAAAACGAAACGATGCGATTTCATTGCAATGCTCTTGATTTTATTGTGTATTAAGGAGTATCAAAAAGATGCGCCAAATCTGATAAAGTGGTGCGATTTTGTTCCGCTTTAATATGGAACATTAAAGTGTTCATTTTTAGTTTGAATTTCGGATTGATTTCATGAAGGTCTTGGCTATGAGACAATCACGAACATCGCAATTCGTCTTAGTTCATAAACATATTCCTCGCATGTTATTGCATACGTGTTTTTTTTTTAATTTTATATTCGATTCATATCACACAATCAGCGCAATAAGTGCTTACATATGTTCGTGCAAGTAATGTTAATTGTATGTGCTGATATGTTAAGGATGCTATTTTCGATAGTTTATTTTCAATGAAACCGATTTTACAAGCCCGTACGTATTCAACTGTATTCATGCACTCTAATTTCTTTTCATATTTGTAATAAAATAAAAATGGCGTTCCGCATTGAAAATTGTTCAGTGTTGACATTTAAAGGCGATGCACGTTTCAAAACTACCTTTGTTTGTAGTGATAAATGTTGGCTTTTGTTATGATCCGCGATACAGCTTTAAAGTCAATGTACTAATTAACTATACAATTGTATATTATACATTCATTCATGTAGTGTTGTATTCAACATACATACTACGGTAGTATTACTACCTATATCGAAACTTATTTCAGCATTCTATTGAAATGCATTCATTTTAATTAGGGCAATCATTTTATGTGGAAAGGGAATTTTTTAAGACTTTATTTCGCTGTTTCTTTTTTATTAGCTAAAATCAATTATACCCAACTTTTCAATTCAATTTAAAGCTATTCTGTTTTTTTGTTAATTATTGCATTTTTTCTATTGCAGTTTAAGGATTTCGACGTGCACAGGATCTCTTTAATGCATCTTGGTTACAAAATCAAAGCAACATCGTAATAGTTGCAAAATAAAAAAAAAAGAATTACATTATTTCACTGAGCATTGAGCATTTCTGAGAAAAAAATGAAATATGTTTTTTTTTTGTGATAGATTTGCTGGTTTTTATTGCTTTAGGATTATAATCATTAGAAGTAATGGTGAATTTTTTTCTTATAAAATTCCAGTCAGATGTGGTTGTTGAGAATTTTCCTGTTTAATATCAAATATAGCATTGTAATTTAACTGAAATTAACAACAACAACAACAACGACGACGACAAACCTCTTGGAAAGGAACTCGTGATGATGATGATGATGAAGGTGATGATGATGAACTTCCTTCAACTTTGAAATTATTGGTAATTTGTATTTGATCGTATTTTTACATGATCAAAACAATGTCATCACTTCTAATGTAACCATCCACACATTTTGATTTCTTTCTTAGAAAAACAAATAAGAAAATGTTGCTGAAATGTCAATTCTTCTTTTTCCGTTAAATTTGTCGGCTTGTTTATTGAATTTTTACGAATAATATAAAACAGCAGCACATTAAATTATAAATAAAATATTGTTTGAGTTTTGTCATCTTTTCGTGGTTTGATGAAATCCTCAAAAGACGATCATTTATTGAAATGTTCCAATTAATCACAGTTTGACTAATTGCCATTCGATATTTTTTTGCTGATGTTGCCTTTATTTCAGAAAATAATGTATGTTTTTCTCGCTATATAAATGAGACTACCTCCAGAGAGCCCAATATTGCCTGTGACTTTTGGTTGGAGTTAGGGAATCTCTGAAAACTAACTGGAAATAATATTCCGTAAGTATTGAAAAATATGATTTGAAATCATTGATTTCACAAACTCACATGTCAAAAAAAACTTGTAATTGAACGAACTTTCGATAGCAGCACAAATTTGTTGTCAAATGACAGAGCGCACCCTATGTGAGATTTATTGTGTACCAATGGTGTTCCTGTTTGAGATGGATGAGGTGGTAGCGGTGGAGGGCAGATGGAGGTGGTAGCGTTTGAGGAGCAGGCACTGGTTCGCGCCCATTTCTATGCTCGCATAGATGGAAGACAATGCGGTACGCATACGGAAGACGTAAGCGCGAACAACAACTGCTGTGACGGCTTCTGTTGTGCGTTGTTTTGTTTTCATCTCTCATATGTGATGAACTAGTGCACTAGTTCACTTTCATGTTCAAAATCCGTATGCGTACCGCACCGTTTTCCATCTATGCTAGCATAGAATATCTATGCTAGCATAGAAATGGGCACGAACCAGTGTCTGTTGAGAAGATGCCAAAATAATTGCATTGTAAGTAGATTGGTTTTTAAACATTTCTTTACTTCGTTAGCCATATCAGTATTTTGAAATTATTTTCATGTTTCATTTTCTTTTCATTTACTTATGTAATATTTGGCAAAGATGTCACCTTGGAACCTAGGTTGCAAACTAATTGGAATCACAAATCTCAATCATAAATTAGCAGCGTGGGAAGAAAATGGAGCGAAAGCAAAAACAACCATTTGAACGATAACACAGAAGAAATAAACAACAATGACGATAACAGCAATGATAGTTTTAGTTTGGACATGAAGTTAATTAATTCAAATACATAATTCTATTAGTTAATGTCCATCAATTAGTTGTTTCGTTCATATACATATAAAAGAGACACTCGAAAAATTGTAACATTAGTATAATGAAATCCAGATCAGTGTCGCTTAAATGCGCCAGAGCTTCATAACCATTAATTGACTGTTGGAAGCTAGGTCTGAAGATTGTTCGCTAGGCAGAGTATCCGATTTAAAGGGAAATGTTTAAGATGAAAGATGGCAGTTTGTGACAGAGTGATCTCTGTTAATTCTATAAATTACCATGCCATAAATGGGTAGCGAGAATGATTTTGAACTGAAGTTGCAACTACATGTATTATGATTTTTTTTAGCTTTGGCAATGTTTGTTTAGTTCCACAGACACATTTATTGCATCTAATGCATCTCATATTGATAATAAAAATTAATAAATGATATGAAATACGTAAAGTATTTATGTGAGGCATGACATCAACACTTTGTTTGTGAATTTATACATGCATTTTTCGAACTTGTTTAAAATCGTTCAATTAAAATGGCTGCTATGCAGAATTTCTTTGCATTTATGAACATCCGTATATATTTTTCCCAATCAACCATATGAATCAATTACAAGCGGTTGTTGTCTGCCGCCTCAAAAAAACATTTAACGATCAATTTTGATTGGCAGTTGCTCGAGTCTATCAAACGATGTTTTAAATATCAACCGACTGTCTATGACACATACTCATTAAATAGATGCAAACGGTAAACATCTGAACTGTGTTGTTGAGCCACTCACTCATTCTTTCTTATTCTTGCTATTTTAAACAACCATTACACCGATTATTTATTATTAGTTTTTATTATTATTATGGGAAATTTGTTGTGAACTCATATATATATATATTTGCAGCATTTATCGTTGTTTTTTATTGAAAATTTCCAAGTCAATGACGCGATAGAGTAATGTGTGCGGTCTTTGTACGGAATGGAATCGTATTTCATGCTGCACTTTAAAATTTATAGATTTGATCTACATTAAAATGGATTTTTCCAGTTGTCTGCCTGTCATCAAACTAAGAAATGAACATGTTTTTCTTAATCGAAATTGTTATTATTGTATATAGAGGAAGATGATCTTATTTAAATGTCTCAATAGATAAATTGGCAACATATTTATCAGTTGATTCAATAAAATATGTTACGATATGTTATGCATTTATAGATATGTCAAATATGAAATTATTCGAAGAAGGCAACAACTTCTATTAGTTACGCAATGCGAAAAAGGAGTATTCGTAGCAGCATTTTTAAAAATAATTTTTTTTAGCCAAAATTAAAATCCATTTGCTACTATTCTAACTAAGTGCGCATTCTTTGTTTGTTTGTCTTCTTTATTTATGTTTTTTGTGATTTTTTTTATTTCCTTTTAGACTTTATTTTTGGAATATGCACTTCTCTGATGCTCGACAATGTATCCATGTGTATATTTAGGACGAAAAACGGCGAGACACATGAGTGTCGGCTCGCTGACTGCATGATTTCAAGTATCTAATTTGTTTATGTCTATTTTGTGAACGAGAGCACCTCAAAACAGAGTGAATACGCTTTTGCACTCTCTGATTGAATCGCAGCACACGCACATGGATCTGTTATTTAGTTTTTTTCGCATCACCGTTTTTAATGCAGTTGTACACAATAAATAATAAACGAAAATAATTTTCTGAATTGGCATCTTTCCGGTATGCAACAACGATTGTAAAAAAAGGTTTCAAAAACAAAAATAAAAAAAAAACAGTAGCTCGGCTAACATTTGTCGGTTCATTGAAACGTGAGGAAACAAAATAACCAAGCGCTAACAAATATGTACAACATTTGCGACCAGATGGCTTTTTTACCGCTGTTTTCAGCTGTAATAGCAAAAAAAATTGAAGAAAAAAACGAAAAGACGACGTGTTAACAAATTAAAGTCACACAGAAATCGAAACAAGGAAATAACAAATCACACGAATGAAACAACAAGTTCGCAGTGAGCCAGAATTCACATTTGCAATTTGTTGAATGGGTTTTTTCTTCTCTTACTTCTTGATTTATTCGATACATTTTTGTACATCTTGTTACATTGGCTCAGCGAATATTAAACAGTAAAGAGTATGTCGAATACAATAAGTTCATGTGGCTGAAAATTGTCAACTCATGAATATTTCGATTTTATTTTAAAAAATTAAAAGAAAAAAAACGAGATATTTACAGAGCATTGGCTCACAGATATGGTTCAATAATCTCTCGAGCAAAATGCTGTGGCTGAATGTAATTTGCGCATTTTGAATTAAGTTAAAAAAGAATGTACGAATAGTGTGCAAAAGTCTATGACAAAATTAAATGAACAAGAATGAAAATGTAAAATATATATTATTTGAATGGAAAAAAGAATAACTATCCTTATGAAAATTGCCAGCGGAAATTATTAATTTTCTCGATTTTGGTTTTCATGATTAATAATCAACCTTTTCCTCACTTCGTTGACTTATGAACATGCGTTTTGAATTTATTTTAAGTGAATTAAATCAAACCAAATCGTTGCATCCACATGATGAAAATAATAATTTTCAAAATGATCTCATTTAAATTAGATTTACATGTTCTGTCAACACACTCACACATATATCATAAAATAAATACATGTATATATATACATATATAAATAATTCTTTCGCCAAATAACCAACTGAAATTGGATTTGATTCGTGCGATTCCAATCGAACGCAATAAGGCTGCTATTGAATTCAATACATTCGTTTATATCAACATTGGTTAAATGTTATGTTTGCATTGTGGTTGCTAAAATTATATGACAACTTTCCGCTTCATTTCACTCGACGTTGTGTCATAGCATACAAATGCTGACAATTCAATGAAAAGAAAGCACACAATTTGTATCTGAATAATGCATTGCAATAGGATTTGGTTGCCGCACCTTCAAATAACTATACAATGCCGTCAGAAAGTTTGAGGCCACCTATAAACCATTATTTCCATGTTTTCATGTCTTATTTTACCTGAATTAACTCCAAAATTCTGAAAGCACATTGAATTTCTGACTGAATGAATTACTTTGAAGACACAATTCGGCCGGTCTATGGCCATTTTTTGTCCACACACACATAAAATGGTGAGTAAAATCATCATAATTTATTCCATGTATGCATAAATACACGGAACACTCAGAAATGGTATAAGTATGTATTGGTTTACTCCAATCCAGTTCAAATATCAAGCTTACTTATACCAATATATAACCAGTTAAGTATGACATATGAACTGGATTGGAGTAAACCAATACATACTTATACCATTTCTGAGTGTTCCGTGTATTTATGCATACATGGAATAAAGTATGATGATTTTACTCCCCAATTTATGTGTGTGCAGTAAAGAGTGGTGGCCAAAATCAACTTTCTGAACAGGCCAATAAACTAAAAAGGTATATACACAGTTGGGAAGGTTTCGGAAAGTAGATGTCATTTTTGGTAATAAACATTAAATGTGGCCGGCGTTTGGCCAAAATACGGCCTTTGGAAATTGTATAAATTTTCCATAGGCCGGCCAAATGTTTTCTTCAGAATATTTCATTTTCAGAAATTCAATGTGCTTGGTGGTCTCAAACTTTCAGACGGCCCTGTATGTAAAGGAATTAGTCGTGTTCATCGCACTTAAATACACACTGGGCACACATTCCATTATTGTGCAACTGGAACAGCCAAAGTGACTGTCTCGACTTTCGAATATGTCGAATTTCATATTGAAATTTAAACCGATACACAATACTCATTGTCATAAACGGTTCATAGACGTGATTAATACCTAATGTGACGCGATTTGTCTTTGGTTTAGATCATTTATGTAGCATAAAATTAAAGGGAAAAAAACAAACACAAAAATCGTCAACATACAAATGGATTGGTCGACGTATTCTCATTTATTCAACTCTAATTACTAAATTAACGTAACACATATTTTGCCAAACATTAAATAGAAAATGACAAATGAAATCATATTGAGTCCGTATAAATGGCCCCGCAATTTTTGAAGTAATGTGTTCAACCATGTTCAACACATTTATCACAATTGCAACGTATGGAATTCAACTATTACCATAAATTAGTTATACTTGAATTAATGGAAATATCATCTTTTTTTTTGCATCTTTTCGTAACTAGTATTGAAATGAAAAATCGATTAGCATATAAATGAAAATACTTGAGATAATGGTAAATTATATGACTTGTAAACGTTTGTTTAAGGTGACGGAATTTAAATGTTCTCTTTATGATTCTCATGGAAATTTTTCAAATCAGTCGATTTGAAAATGTGCAACATAATTTACGTAAAATAGGTGAAATGCAGCAGCACCACAATTGATACACTCACCGACATTCAATTGTGTTCGATTCCATTCATTTTCTCACTATTAAAATGTCGTAAAATGAAATTGCAACGTGTCAGTAGCACAAATACCGATTACAATAAATCGAAAAAGCGATTCAAAATGCCACGAATTATCCAATGACATATGAAGAGTGAAGGTGTCTAATTTCACGGAGGAAATAAACTGAGAGAAAAAGAGAGATAGAAAGAATAAAAAAAAAAGAGATAACTCAGGAATGTATTAATCTCCATTTATTGCAATAGTTAAGCTGTCGTGCGCTTGCTTGCTTCATAGATGCGATTAATCGTGTGCCATTGCATTTGAAATATAAGTACACGATTGTAATTTTATTTCATTGATATCAACGGATATTTATTATATTTATATTACAAACATTGATTTATTGAATTGTTTAGTAAATACAAGCGAAGCATAATTCAAATTGCGGATTTTGTAAAGTTGTTGAGAAAGAGAAAAATCAAATCAAATAAAATGGAACGCGTAATGAATATATGTATCGCAATCATTTATTCTTCATTTTGTTTGTATAATGCCGGCAAATGTTTTTGTTTTGTTTTCGATTTCGACGTTCATTCTTATTTTGAATCAGTTGTTGTTATACTTCTCATTTTATTTTGCGGTATCGTAGCGCACGCGAGACAAGAATTTCAATTTGGAATTTGTATTGAGGTAACATTCAATTCAATTCGTTTGAAAATCCTTCGCCAATTTTTCCACGATCCAATGTATTACATTTATCGAATAAAAGCCGCAACAACAACAAGAATTACTACGATCCGATTATGTCCGATCGTGAAACCGCAAATTCTGTCTTCAAACTGATTGAAAATGCAACAAGCGAGGCACATTTTTCAAACAATATTCGTCGACGAATATTTAATTTGCAATAAATACAGATTATTTATTGTTATTATATGATTTCATTCTCTATTTTATCGGTGTGCTGTTGTTCTCCTTTCAGATCAAAATATTTGTGTTTTATTTTGTTTGCTGCCGTGCTGCATTTACATTTGATAAATTCAAATTCATTTTCATTCATTTATTTCATTCTTCGTTTTCAGCTTGTTCTACTTTGTTTATTGGGCACATTTTGCGTCAATTTATGCGCCACGAAGGAGCAAATAGAGAATAAGCGCGACAGCAGCACATGTATAGATAAAAGCATGTAGTAGGAGTTTCTTAGATATGACGTGAATGTAAATAACATTTATTAAACGGCTTGTGATTACATTTGTTTAAGATGTCAATTCACAATCAAATTAAGATTTACCGATTGCAATCTAAAGTTTGTGTATATCTTGGTTTTTTCGTCATTCTTTTCAATCAGAAAAACACGAAATTGCTTGATTCTTAAGAATATTGCTTTAAAATTTCTGTTTTACATTTTCGTATACAAAATGTACAAAATTCAATCTTAACATGGATAATAAAAATTGATAGAAAATGATCGAGTCTGAGTTTTTTTTTTTGCTTTTGCGAAGGCTACTCTCACGTTACAAAGCCAAATCAAAAGTGACAAATCATGATTAATAAAGATTGGAATTCGTACAGAATAACACGATATCTATACATATTCGACGATGAAAAATCGAACAAAAATTGTGTAAAATGAACACTAATACCCCGGGATCACGGCTCAATGATTACTACAACTGATTCAAAATATGTAAATTGCAACCACATCTGAAACCATTCAGTTTTATATAATATGATTTAGATCAGCTGCCAATGCATAGTTTATGCAGTCATCAATATGTGCCTAATATACTTTACTTAAAGAAATAGTAATTATGCCAAAACTATTGGGATTTTCTTGTTTTTGATCTTATCGGTTTCAATGTATGTTCATTTTTCATTCAAATTTTTTTAAAAACAAAAAATATTACAAGTACAATTTTGTGAAAAAATATTAATATTTAAAGATTAATGTAACTTCGATCTATTTTAGTTTGCTTCATGTTAGAGTAAAATAAATTTTTAAATTAATTTTTTTCAGAATAAATTGATTAGAAGCCAAAAACGAAAGAAATTCATTCAAAACCTCATAGCTTCATTGTTACATGTACCAAAAAAGGTTAACTTCATATTCTCCTTCTCAATGTTTTTCTTGGTATGCATTCTTGTATGCATTGGGACCAATTAAAAATGGATAAAATGCATAAATTAAGTCGCTGTCATAGATAGAACCAAAATATACTTTTCCAAGAATTTTTCGGAAGTAAAAATCATTTGAATATTCCATGTATTATTGGTATCGAATATAGCACGGCACCATTGTTCTGTTAAGCACAAAAAACATGCACACAACAAATGCAAAGATGACGGATTAATCGGATTAACATAAATTGCTAAACGAGAATGAAAAAGATAGAAAAAATATTCTCCGTGAATGATTTTCAAGTTGAATTTTAAATTTCAACAAAGATTTTAATATCTGCAGACCAAAATAAATACCGTATCAAATGGTGCATTTTGATTATTTTCGACCATTTAATCGAACTTAAGCTTCTAGCTGTTTGTATATGCAATCAAATTCAGTAGCTAAACAAAAATGAGAATCAATTTAAACCATTTTGATCAAATTAAGAGTAGCGTTTTTCAAAGGCAATTTACTCCGAAACCATTTGATTTATGATTTCATTTCAGCGAATTTTCAAGTGATTCGATATAAAAACAAATAAAACGGAAGTAATTTTTATTGACAGATTGATAGTTATTCCTCTTTAAAACAACGCTCTCGACTTGTTACTTATTTTGGACATTTACACAATCTATTTCCTGCAATACAGAATTTCACAAATTGATCACGATTTGTCTATTTAAATAGTGACTGCACTTAGCATTAAAACATTCAAACACATCCATAAACTACGATAAACTATACAAAATCAGCATTTCTATTCAACTTAATTCGATGTAATTTATTTGATTTGCCATTGATTTATTTATATGCGGTTCTTTGTGTATGTTCATACATTACATTTGTTATGTTGATGCTGCTAGTGATGATTGAAATAATATAATGGCTTTAGTTAGTTTTTATGTGATTATTCCTGCTGTGTGAGTATGTAAATGTTTTTTTAGTATTGTTTACAGTCGTATTTATTGGAATTTACGTCACCGCTTTCATTCGATCTGAAAAATACAGAATCAAAAATAGTATGCATACTGTAAATATCTGCTCTTATTTTGTTTTGATATTGGACACAGCGATTACATTTGAACCATTTATATAAATGCGAATATTTCAATCAATTGAAGATGCTTGAAAACGATTAGCAATATGTAAACAGCAATAATTAAATTCCCTAGCTTCAAGACAATCCTTACACTTATTTGAATTGTCTCACGCATGTTCCATGTTAATGATTGAAATGAATATTAGCATCAAATGCGTAAAATTGGAAATGTGTTAAACGTTAAATGTTTAATTAGTAATTAATTAATAGCTTTCCGACGGAATTATTGAATAAATTGTTATGATGACTACTATAACAATGGCAGTGACAACTAAAACGGCAATATCTGGAGTATGAAACGGATTATTCCACAGATGGGTTTGTATTTGAATGACAGTAAAAGAATTCATTCAATATAAATACAAGAAAAGGAAGTATGTACTTTCGATTCGCAATTATTTCAAAAAATAATCACTCATTCTAAGTATAGACAATGATTATGTAAAAATGACAATCGCATAAACGAACTATTTTAAAAATCATGTCTACGTATTTAATTACTAGACAAAGAATAGAAAATTTTAAATTAAGTGAATAATTTAATTTGATGAAAAATAAATTCTTGGAAATCGTATTCATATACTTATTTGCTGTCAATTCCCTATTTATTGTTGTACATACATAGATTAGAAGAAAGTTGAAAAATAATAAATACAAAGAAAAATTGAATATTTTACTGCATTCTCAATTACAGCAAAGTAAAAATTAGTCCATAAACTAATAACATACACTAAATATTACTCAAAATAACAAAATAAACAGGAAAAACAATGTTACAGAAGCATGAGATACGAGACGCACATTTAGCTACGGAAATAAATAATGTTATTCAATTTTAAGTTTTTAAGGCATACCCAATAGATTTTAGCCATGCAAACATTTAATACATTTTTTGCAATTCAAAATAATTGCTAAGAAATATAAACAAGAACAAATTCTCGATTCCATTTTATGACTGTCGCTTTTTAGGGCATTTTTAATAAATAAACTCCGTAAAAGAAAAAATACTTTTTCTAATCTGGAAAGTTTTTTTCGCACTTCATGGAGACTGGAGATTAGTAGAGATAAATACAAAGTTTCTGTTCAAATGTTGACTGCAATTCACTTGAAGTATATAGCTATTTCTTTTTATCTGAAAAATAATTAATCGCATACACATATATATTACGACGAACAATTTTGCTCTTCATGTATAAACATTAGTCAAAACGGTATTGCATTCGAACATAGTACATGTTGCTTGTCTCGTAATACGTCACAAGTAAACTCTGGCTATAAATGATGAAGCGAAAATAGAAACTGATCATTGTTTTTGTTGTCGTGATTCATGTCATTTCTTTTTCAAGTCTTGTGAATTGAACGATGTGCGCGATCACATTCGTTCAAGTCAGTAGCTGTTGGTTACAGACAAGTTAGAAATCCAAGTCGACAAATGAAAAGAAAACAAAACCCCGAAAATGGTGTGACATCTACAGGGCTTTTTTACGTCACGAATGATATAACAATCAAACTCGTTGACTGCGCACAATACTCAAATACATAGCTGAGAGCTGAATCAGAAATTTTTTGCAAGTCAAAAATATCGCTTATAAATTATGCGCTTAAATTGCATATGGTGTTCTTATTTTAATTCATTTATTTATTTATTTTTGGATGGTTGAAAAAACGCACTGAATACAGCCGCCGATCAGCTTAAGTATAATCATTTTAATTACACTAGACCATAATAAAAACGGTAATAAAAATTAAATTATATGGCCACGAGCTGTGAATAAATGCCTCAAAAAATAACTATGGATTTTTGAAATACACAAACACGGGGAATATGAAATATATGCATATCAACCGTGAAGTGATAGTGAACAGTAAGCGCAAGTCGATGCTTGAAAATTGAAAGAGTTTTTTTTAATGGATAAATGACCGAAATTGATATCGGAAACAATTTATCGTATGTTTTAGCGATATATTGCATGATCTAAAGAAGAATATCAAGCAAACACTGCCTGTTTGCAATAACTTTTCTCTGATTTGCATATGATTTCATCTTGCCGAATATGGAAGCCATAAAAGAGACTTTTTGCATTCCTATGTGTGATGGCCAGATAATCATGATGATAAAAAAAACACCCATACTTTGAGAATAAAAATCAAAATTGCAATGAATATATCGTAATATCGCAGCGGGTGATGAGAAAACTTGATGATCTCGAGCAAAAGGTGTACAACAAGATGCGTACCACAAATCGCCTAAAATGAACCATACAGTGAAACGGCAGAGAAGATTGTCGTCACCACAGTTGAACTTTTCATACAGTTACGCTTGTTTCTAGATTAATATTGTGCGAAGTTGGTGTGCACGCGATTCGTATATTTTTCTTTTTCGGCAATGCATCGGAATCGTGAGAATCACAGCTTGAATAACAATGACCGAACTCACAATGTACCTCATTCAAATATGGGAAGAAGTGATAAGAATTAAATAAGAAATATGTATATCTATACATAAATAAATTTTGTATATCCCAAAAATGAATTAACGTCATATATGCACAGTTTGCCGCTATAAATAACCATCAAACCGTCAAATTTTGATCATTAATTTTCATTATTTTATAATGTACACCGATGCGCATGCGCGTGCACATTGCGCACACCTCACTTGGTCCATTCATTCCACACATTTTTCGGCATGACTTAAATAATGACATATTTGCCGCATCATAAAAACCCTAGGGGCTTACGACTACTTGGAAGACTCGCATAGTCCATTTATGTTCACATTGACAGATATTGTCTCAATCTGAATTTTATCAAACACTTGCAAAGACGAGTACGAAGGATTTGTGTGAAGGCACTCATACGCATTTACAAAAACTTGACCAATTTTACGAGTCGTATCCCCCTAGTTAAAACCCCAAATCGAAATGAAATTTCCGTATAAATCGAGTACTCAACTCAACCAAAAATCGTGTTTTAAACTCGTATTGAAATTTCTGTTGTTACATGTAAACTGTATTCATAGAATTCTCATCTTTCAACATTCCAAAATGATAAATTTATTTTCTTTTTTTTTGTTTGGTTTTCAATCTAATAAGAATGTTGATTTGGGATGATACTTGGTATTTTGGTTTTAAATAAATAGTATCATAACAAATTGATATGTACTCGCACAAATTCCATAGCGTATCGTATTATTGTTCATTTATTTTGCTTCAATGGCAGTAAATTGTTTCGGAGCGCAACCAGAAATTCTGTTTACGTGTGCAAAAGCATTTTTTTTAAATTCATATTTTGATTTCACTTTGACGCAAAAGCACACATTCCAAAGCATACGAAATTCTGTACATAGAATGAATCTTAAAACGAAACCCAAATATATAAGCCTCGATTAACAGCATATTCTGCTCCGAAATGGGAGAAAAAAATAAACGAAAACATAGAAAGACTTTTAAACTTGCATCTATCTATTCTCTAAATGCAGTGTTCAAGTTTATATGATTACCATGTTGTTGGCCAAACTATATGTATTTGTCTTTGATATAAAACACGTAATTCTTCACTAATTTCCAATTGAAATTTTTAATACAATACAACACAACACAATACAATAGAACACAATGCATACTGACATCAATTCAATTTCTCACTATTTCTTCTGAACTGCACAAAAATTGATGCATTGTTATTATTTGATTGGAATGATCGAATTCTCGCCATCACAAAACCGAACAGAATTATTTCAATTAAATCGATTCCAATCATTGACAAACAGGGAACAAGGAGATGAAATTACAAATTCAACACGCTTACAGCCAGATATTTTGAAAGAGAATGGAAAAAACACATTGTTGGATCAACTTGCATTAAGTGAGATGGGAAACAGTGTGCTATGTGTTAAAGTGCAAATATCTTATCACCTCCACTTCATTTTCAGCGGCATTATAAACAATGTTAACATACCCATTCCGATCATTAATTTAACAATAATGTTTGCCATACAATATGTATTACATGAATAAATGATTCGTATATTCTTCTTCCCCTCTTTCTCTCTGTATCTCTATTCAATTCTTACCAGACAGCGGGATTTCAAGCACGATCTTGTCTTGTGTGAAATAACAATCTTTACTCTTCGAAATTCGTTCTTGTTTTCTCCTGTTTTGTTTTTTCTTCTTCAAAGAACGGAAATGAATTGAATGGAAAATGTTTTACATGTGCAAAAGAATCATACCAAAGGAGTATCATGAAAAAAAAAGAATGCCGCGCTTGCTGAGTAACAATTGATTTAAACAGCATTTAAAAAAAATCGTCTCAAACTAATCTGTGTGTTCACGGTACATTGCCAACCTCAATGGTTCATTCGGAATCAGTTGTAAAGATGTGCACGCATATACTACACATGGTTTAATGTTGTCTGGAGTGCACGCTTATTGGTAAATTGGTATTTCTTCTGAACTATCGCTTTGTCTCGCAATGGCTCTCTGTCTTCCATGGCATCATTTTTAACACGTTTCAATATTATAAGCCACGGCAAATGTAAAAGCAAAATCAAAGCCATGCTGTGGAAATGCAGCATATATGCCTGCTTTGTATGAGCGATCACATAAAGGTGATAGAAACACGTTCTTTCAATAATTTACTGACATTTTTGGTCTGGTTAGCTCTTTTAGTTTCTCTTTTTCTCTCTTTCTCTCTTTGTCTCTCTCTATTATCATTTTCTTCGTCGAAAAAAGGCACAAATATTTCGAAAATGTTCACCACAGCTACGAATGTTATTCATGTCGAATTTAGTTGTTTTTATTCATTTTGTTTCTTGCATCTCCGTTGTTCCACGTTCACTTCTTTTCTTTTTGCACATGCCTTTTGAACTCTAATCTCCATTTGTGGGTACCTAAGATTTTGTATTAAAATGGTATCATTTGATTGTTGTTGTAATTGTCGACATTTGCGTGGAAGCGGTGGTGAAATGTTCAAAGAATGATATCATCGTTCGAAATTATGTGCAATTCGTGCCGAATTCCTGGTTCATGAGCGCAACTTCATGCAGTCATTTCATTTTTCTTATTATAAGTGTATCAACGACACAGCAAAATGATCGTATTCGCCTGTAGTGTGTC
Source organism: Resseliella maxima (assembly GCA_029041755.1). Lineage (NCBI taxonomy): Eukaryota > Metazoa > Arthropoda > Insecta > Diptera > Cecidomyiidae > Resseliella > Resseliella maxima. The sequence goes on along the minus strand of JAQOWM010000600.1, from coordinate 1,394,883 downwards.
TTTTGCGACGGAGGGACATGAATACATTTTTCACATTATTGCCATTTTTCATTCCGTAGTCTCTTGTATGTATGCATTCAAAAAAATTAAATATAACACATTACTGTATTCGGCAAAAATACCAGGATTCTTTGAAGAAAATATTTAAAAATTGTAATGTTGCATATAACAATTTTGAGTATTTAATGATGTATACAAATTAGGCTAAAATTTAATACTTTCAAATTCATAATAATGAATACCCACAAAGTAGTTAAAAAATGTTAAGTTCACTCAACAGTAGTTTATCAAAAAATTAACTTGTGATCATTGTATTTCTATATTTTTCTCTCAAAAAATAACAATCGAATTGATGACTGAATATATTTCAGCGAACGTGTATTCATTTGTTTGAACACTATTAAATACCGAACCAGTTCGTTGTATAGTGAATTATAAACTTACACAAAATGAAAAACCAAAGCAAATACATTAATACATACTGTGTATAACACAGGTAAGTAATGGCAACCAGATTTGTGTATTTATATCACAAGTAAATAAATAAAATAAAATTACACGTACATATACATTCTGACCAAGGGTTTTAGGGGCCCCCTGTTTATCCCAGTTTGAAGGTATTATTTAAAATTTCTGGGGTTTTGGAATAAATGAAGAACTTTTGTTGTTTTTTATCAATTTTTCACACCTTCCCCTTGATTTCCAACCTTCAGAATGTACATGTCTGTCCGAGCAGTGTTGCCCCTTGTACACATAGTGTGCATCAGTTCAAGCACACATTATAGTAAGGAAGTTGTGAAAATGCTAGCGCTTTCTCGAATATTTAAAAAATCATCAACCGATTTTAGCCAATCGCCAAAAAATGTGTTGCCCTAAAAGACGGCTCAGTTTTATTTTTTGCTTTGTCTCTTTTGACAATTTACAGAGCATATTTTTATTATCTGTTTAGCGCCTGTTCAATAACTAATTATTATTCATAACGAATGGGAAAGAAAACGGCATCTTTTGAGGTCAATACATTATTGAATTTTGTACAATTCGAAATAAATTTTTTTTTTCGACTACACATGCATGTACGAACAATGAATCCAAAATAACAGCCAATAAATATAATACACAAAACATGATCAGTTGATATTCTGGTTCGATAAAACTACATTTATGGTAATGCAATGATGCGAGGTCAATAATCATATCGACAGCAAAAAAAAATCGTATTAAACCATAAAGCTGGTATGAAAAAAATCAATGTAAACGAATTGCGACATTTCCACATAGGAAAGCACTGAAGCGATTGTAGACGCGCTGATTGTATTTTTGCATGTGAATAGTGAGGTTGAAAACATATATGTATAGCCTTTCTAAAGCGATAATGAAAAGCGACACATGTGGAAAAAGGGACATTTTCTGTATTAAAAATAGATTTTGTTTTTGGAATGATTGATCCAAATTTTTGTGGTTATTTCGAAATTGGATTGTTTTTTTTTCATGTTAGGAAAAGAGAAATGGCATAAATCGAATATTTATACAACTATCGCTCAGTTGATGGCTACAAAAGATGTATACTATGATACTATACATATATATCATAAATTTATTGCCACTAATTCTCTTGATTGGATTCGACGCGACGTCTGTCAATCAAAATAATAAGAAAAATTGCATCTGCATCACGCACATATACAAGTTGCGAGTTGTATATCGATCGATGGATTGATCGTTTGGGATCCGGATTTAGGTCCAATTGCAATCGTATAAATTACAAATCTTTTCTCAAACTTGATAACATGATTGTTGTGTATCGCCATATGAGCAGTTGTAACATAAAGACGCACATCTAATACTCCATTCCCATTTGATTAACGCCTGCGCGAAAAGTACGTATGATGCATTACAACTAAGAGATTTAAAAAGAAAAAAAAAAACATGGAGATACCATTTGTGGATGGTCTTTCGTTCAATTATTATATCAATTCTGTTGATCATATGTTTCTTTTATGCTCGGTGAAAGCAACGAAGATAGAGAGAGACCGAGAAAAACACACAAACTATTCCTATGCTCTTAACTCAGCGATAAATTGAATATAACTTGCAATCGACATGTGGCTTTAATTTTCGCTCCTATGTTTCATCTCATTAGTTCATCCCAGCAACGATAAATAAATGAAGCGAGTTCGAAGTATTTCTTTTTATTCCAGGTAATTTTTTATTTGAATCGAATTTGTTGCTATATCTAGTAGACATAGGCACGTAGCATTTTAAATTCAATCGAACAATCAAACAATCAAAATCGATAATAAAAGATAATAATACACTATTCGATACGATTAAAATGACTGCTACGAACAACGTGGGGTTCATTTGCTTGTCAGTACACTTGGTATTGAAATTTGATTCAATTTTTCATTTGTTGCCTGAATGCATACTGGATTCACGTGAAACTAAAAATGTTCTTTGTGTGGCTATAGTGCGGTAAGAGAGAAAAAAAAAAACAATTTGAAATTAGAACTTGAGCCAATGAGATGAAATACTTAGAAATACAAGTATTCATTCATTTTGTGCTTGCTACTACATTTTATGTAGGAAAAAAACACATTGCATTATAAAAAACTTAAATTTGAGATAACAAAAATATGTTTTGTCATAACTGTTCTCGCAACTGAAATGATTACGCAAATATTTCTTGAAATTGTTTTTTCTTTCAAAATGAATTTGTCAAAGCCGTAACTATGTAATGTATCATACTGGTGTGCGTTTGTTGTCGGTGTCATACATGTACTAAAGATTGTGTTTGTTGTTGTCTAGCTTCATTGAATAAAAATGAGAGTTCTTTGTTTGCTATCATCGATAAATATCACATTGGTGTCATTTTTTGATTAATTTCTGTTTATGTCCATTCTTTTTGTTTCTATGTGGTCAAAGTGCATGCCAATTGTGCAAATAAACAAGTTAGATGGAAGACAAGACGATTAGTACACATTTCAGTGAATCTTATTTTTCTTCAATTGCCAGCAAAAAAAGACTTACTAAAACAATAATTTGACATCCAATGACTACATTGCAGTCACTCAAATGATCAAGTTTTATATTTATATGATGTTCCCATTCATTTTCAATTTTCAGTTACAATGTTTATATTTTTGAACTTTGCTCGATTTATTGGTTAAATCTTGTGATTTTGGTATATAAGAGAGAGATATATATTCAAATGATTGAGTATATTTTCTTCATTCAAATCGATATTATCCAAATACTAAAAGATAAATCGAAGGTTTGTGCGCGGAAGCAAAGTATGAAATGTTGGCGCTGCATTTTGTTTTAATAACAAGGCGCCCACCTACGATTTCCGCTGTTTATTCGATTGAATATAGTATCTATGTAAAAGTGCCATTTCTTTTTTTTCTCACATTCTATGCAATTTCGTCAAGATTCTGATTCATCAACATCACACATGAAATCTAATGAATCTGAAAATTAAATGCAACCAATATTTTTCCCGCTGTAAGATTATATAAATTGACTGAGAAATCTAATGAAATGTGTTTGTGCATTGAATGCAAAGGCGATGATGAATGATTATTGTATTTTGAAAGAATATATATTATACCGAATGGGATCGAGGCCATAATGGCATGCGTCTGACAGATCTGATGCTAATAAAAATTTGTTTTGTAAAATTAATTACAATTCAGAAGTGCGCACGGCGAGAGGTGTTTTCGGTTTGTACCCCTTCGGTTTGAAGATTTCATCGAATTTTTTTTTTGTTCTTCACTAAAATTTCTAGGGCTTTTTGAGCGAAAACTCAAATTCCTTGACGTCTTTCTCTATTCGAAATTGCTAGGGTTTCTTGAGCGAAAATTCGAATTCTTTAATATCTTTTTTTTGAGAAAATTTTCCGAAATAGCTAGAGTTTTTGTTTCGAAAACTCAAGAACTTTCTTTGCTCTTTAATTTTTCGAGACCGCTAGACCCAGGTCATCAGCATTATACTCCTTCCCTTGGAATTCTCAAGCGTACGCACGTCTGATTACAATTAATGATTTATGATGGATTTCGATTGTATAAAAGTCGCACAAAATCCCATTAACGAGAAAAAGATTTATAATATAACGAAACCTTATTGTGTATTGTGCATGTATGAAAAAACAAAAGATAAACAATATCAGTATTAAGTTTAAAGGGAAATAAATAAGGACGTAGAATAACAAATCTTCTGATTCAATTTTCTAGACAAAATCAATAAATATCATTGGATACTAAAGATAGATTGAACAATAATTTCTCGAATACGTCTAGAATTAATTATCAATATAGAAATATTATTGGACCAAGACGTGCTATTTTGCATATTACAGTAACAGAAGCAAGCAGTCAACGAGAAACTGCAATATCTTTTAACCACCGTCGCATTACACAGTAAATTGACAAGTATTACGTTTTACGAATTTTGGTGGTATTTATATAAAGTAATCCTGTTGTGCTAAAATCTAATCCAATTGTATTAAATACATAAATACTTAAATTCAGCACATTTGTATTACTTAACACATGCGCCAATACGCACAACTGTCAAAAAGCATGTTTGATATGAATACAATTGGATTAGATTTTAGCACAACTGGATTACTTTATATAAATACCACCGAAATTAGTAGTACTTAATACCTATCAATTTACTGTGTACCACTAACTTGTCATAATTATTGACATTCGCGTCGCCGAGAGTAAATAACAAAGGTAATGATTCAACTAAATTCATTGATTTAATTTTGCAAGATATTTAAATATGCATCGATGCAAATTAAATGAGAATTTCCAGTTTTATGTCAATGAACACGCGATCCACGATTTTCTGATAATAAAATTGATTTCTAGTTCGTCTGTTTTCCAATTTTCATCTGTTCGAGACTGATTTGCTTTGAATGGGCAAGAGCATACATTTAATATAAATATTTACACTTTCTGGAATAAAAATTTAGTCACAAAGTTGAAAGAAAAACAAATTTCCTCTGCTTATCCGTCTTCTGGATTAATTTACAATATTAAAAACCAATTGCTGATGAAAAAACGGTAGCGTCTCCGAAAAGTTAAATGACTTCATTTTATCGGTTATTTAGAAGCAAAAACTGTTTCTCTGAAGAGCAAATTGAAGAGGAGGAGTTGGCTGAGGAGTGCTGTTAACAGTTCCTGTATAATTAGAAGAAATGTAAAGAACACACACCCTCATTAGGTTTTATTTTTGTTTTATCAATTTTTTGGTAAATGTTTACTGAAATAATCAATGAAACATGACAAATATGGGTGGCTGTGAATGTCGTAATCAAATCGAAATATTTAATAGGACCCATCAAATATACATAGCTGTTGTAAACGTTATAGAGATAACTAAGAATTAACGTAAATTTAATCCATTGTGCATCCTACGCATTTAATTTTGACTAAACACATGTCTGCTTTCGCTGCCTGTTTCATCGTAACGCGTTCATCATTTTATCAACGACAATCGAAGAACTTGAATTGTTTTTGTCTTGTGCATATAATATTTGATCTTGTTGAATATGTTTCGTTCGATATTCTTGAATTAGTAGCACAAAATGCAAAGCACATGATTATATTATTGTTTATCTTTTTTAAATAAAATGTCAGTATTAATCTTTTGTATTTTGATAAATCTTTACTTATAATAACATTTCTTTACAAAAAATGAAAATTCCAATGAAAACACAACATAAAAATGCGATAAAAACTCAATGTGACGAAAAGAAATTGTATAATATCTCTATTCCTCTAGCATAAATATCAAACTTAATGAATTAATCACACATCATTTTGAAAAAAAGATTTCATCCATTGCAAGACACATTGTCGGACAGTTCAAATAAAATAAGTGATTCACCGCATTCAAGAGAATTGCGTATTTTTTATCGCATTTATTCACTTCAAACGATGTAAACTCTTTGTTATGTGTGAGTGTCTATTTCACGCACATTTTTTATGATCGTGTTTTTTTGTTGTGTTTTGTTGTTGTTGTTGTTGTATTATAGTTAAATTGGGTATGAGGTATGGGTTTACGTCAGTTATTCTATTTTGCTTGTTTCGTTTTGTTTTATTTTATAACCATGAAGAAGTAGACAAATTGGCATCGGTTCTTCCTTTATAGCCTTTACGTGTTTTTCTTTTTTACTGCACTCTCTTCCTTATTCGCAGCTTCTATAGCCTATTTCACACATTTTTAAATATGCTGTCTGCTTATGTGTATGTGTGTTCTCAAAATTTTTTTTTTTTCTTTTTTTGCTTATATTTTTCTTACTCTTTGTTATTCGAAAATACACTTGGATATTTGTACACATCTTATGAATTATTCTACATGTGTGGTTTACTTAATATTGTCTTTTATAGTTTACACGTTCATTTCCAGTTCAAAAATATTGTAGTTTTATTTGCATTCTTTAAAAAAGTCCATTCATGGAATTTTCATCGAAAATTTGACAAACAATCTCACATATGTGCTCATGTTCATTGAGAAAATCAAAGGCAATTAGTTTTGACATGATTTAGGAAAGATTCTACTTTCAATAGATTTAGTATCACCACAGTAAAAGAAAACATGCGGTGTTGTTGTTGAAATTAAAACGCCACACGGGAAAAACAGATTTACAAACATCTGGCGCAGTATATTTTTCCAGAAAAAAAGTTTAACATTTGAGATAAACACAAATAGCAAGCTTCTGTGGAAAGAGTCAAAATGGCAAAAAGTATTGTATGATGAGAAAATCTTTAAAATACAAATGATATATGCCATGAAAAGTATATCGTTTTTGGAGCTTTTGTGCTGTTTGAATGTACAAACGTCATTTGTAATTAGTTTAAGTTCAATGCAAACAAAAGAAGATTAAAGGAACATCATAAAAAGATTATATCATCTAAACTCAAAATAAAGTAAAGAAATTTAACATAAGAAGGAGATGTTATTTGTTGGGTAAATAAATCTCTCCTTGTTGGTTCTCATAAGGTTTTTGTTACATTTTCTACAATTTTTACAAAGTTTTGAGGAATTTTTTTCGAATTTTACCTACATTATACGTGATGTGTTGATTTTCCAAATAATGCGTAAACTAAAAATTTACTCACAATTTTTTCCCCGTCTTTTGAATGCAAGTAGAATAAATGTTATTATAAGAATAGAAAGATGTTTAAAGCCCACCAATAAAATAAGTTACTACTGATATTTTTTTTTTCTAAATACTGTTATATTGCTTTAAGTGTAAATTGTATGAATATTGCTTGTGTGCCATTAGCAATTTCGACTAACTCTTTCACATATTCACTTTTATCTATTCGTGACAATTTGTGCCTTTGTTTATTTTGAAAAATCCAATGGTTTTTTTTTCAAAACAATCTAAATGAATGGATCACATGAAAAAGATAACAAACTAATGCAAACCTCATCAGGTCTGCGAACTCTCCATCTCTCATATATACTCATACACATATAGGGAAAACACCAGAAAAATAGATAAATTGCATCATATCCAATATTTAAACATTCTATTCTCATATATTTATATAGAACAAAAGACACTTTGCTTTATATAACAATTTTAGTTGCTGACGAGCAACAAATAATGTGTTGATCAAGCAAAATAAATGAAACTTAAATATACGACTGCAATAGAATGAAATGCGGTCCGTATAAATTAATGTTGAGTCAACGAATCAATGAATTTAAAGTAATTTTCATTAATATTTGAAAACAAAACAATTGGTAATAATGTGCGCTGAGTTATGTCATTCTATCGCTTCACTGCCCACAATTATGACGATCCCCGATCTTTCAATAATAATATTCTAATTAATTAAAATAGTCTTCTATTCATAATATATTCAACCAAAGGTTTCAAGCAAAAAACCAAAACTATATTTTTATGAGATTCTATAATAAAGTATACGTAACAGCATCACCAATTATTTTTAAACCGAAAAGGGAAAAACTAAGCAGATTTTCTGCAAAATTCACACATAAATTATTCGATTTAAATTCATTTGAATTATATTGGAGCTCGCGTGCACTCAAATGAAAATATTATTATTAAATAAAATACAAAGATCGGTAACATAAACCGAAACTAGAAAAATATCGTATAATAAAGTTATTCTAGCTTAACAAAGATTTACGGGTATCCAATGAAAATGAGCGTGAAATGTTTTGATTGGCGTTGACATTAATTAGATGATGATATGCTGGTAATTTGATGCTTTACGTATTATTTTCATATACCAATGAATTTGAGATTTTATTAAAACATGTTGCCGTTTCTTTTTAAAACATCAAAATCAATTGGATTTTAATAGAAATATATTATGATGTTTTATAATAGCTCAACCAAAAATTTCATTGTTCTATATTTCTTATTCATTCGATTTGGGCATGATCATACAACTAAACACGAATTAAAAATTGATTTCATTTGATATCGTGATTTAAAAATGCTGTTCACAATATTGACATTTTGTTTTTTTGTCATAATTCACTAGCATTTTCACTGTTTACTATCTTTGAACATTGGAATCATTACAAAATTATGTTCAAATCAATCAAATTTGATTCAAACTTACCCGGTCGATTCATGCGATTTTGTGAGTCATCGTCATGCAATAATGGCATCTGTTTTCGAGCTTCTGTCGACAAATGATTTGAACATATCATAATAATCACTAAATTTATCACAATAAGTTGAGCAACGTTAAAAAACGTGCCGATGCTCCTTGCATTTACAAGCATGTTGACGATTCACATATAAAAAAATTGTACAAAATATTCTTGCTTTTAGTTTTCGTCTAAGTTTGATTTTTTGTTACGATGTGGTTTTTTTTGCTGTTACTCTGTTGGAAAATAGCCAAAGTCTTCTGTTTTCTTTTTTTGCTGTATTTTTGTATCCGTCCCTCGCACTTCGTTTATTTTTGAGACTTTATTGTACCGCAAAATGACTCGATCTCTTTTATTTTTCATACACAATAACAAAATTATTACTATCAATGATAAAAATAATAAAAATAGTTGAAAATTCTTCAAATCGTCACTTGTTTGAAAATCTACACATATATAGACGTCATCAGAAATATTGAATACAATATTTGGAAAATACGACTGTTCTTTTTAAATGACGTAAACAATTTAAAGTTTTTTCATTATTGCATCACTTATTAGCTCGGTCAGTGAGATAAAAAATAATTGAACGCACTTTATAAAATTTAAATTGAGGCATTTTTCTTTATTCCTCCTTTCTGTGACACACCGTCGCTAAAATACGCAATCAAAAGTGAGACTAATATAACTTCGCTGATTATTTGTGTATAGTTTTTCAATTTTTCACCTCGCGTTGTAGAGGAGATGCGATGCACTATCGACAACACTTTATAACATTCAGTCGATGCTGTGTCTTTAAGTGAACTGAATCAATTTGACTGAAACAACCCCATACGATGCGATCAAACACTAACAAGTTCGATTCTTAAGCTTGCGCCAACACAGACTTTTCTTTTTTTTTCTCATTTTATCGAAGCGCATTCGAAAACGCTTCACACAAGCGTACACTCACATCTTCTATGTGAGCTAGCATAGAGGCTTGTTTGATCATAAGTACGCATGCACGCACGCGCACACACATTAATGTGAAATACAAACGTTCATACACGTGACGGAATCATACAAAATACCACATACCTTCGTATTCATATATATTCTAACTCTTTCCCGCTCTATCTTTACATTCATACAAGTGTGAATCGTCGTTCTCACTGTTTAATACCGCACTTATAGACATTGTTTTCTCACAGTAAATACAACAATCAAAGCCAAAGCTAAGATTGAATATTGAGAATGCGGCAACTGAATCTATATTTAGGAATCATTTACACATGCGGCATTGTCTGTGCTGTCTGTTGTCATTGTTGCTTGAACGGTCGCTCTTTCGCACGCGAACACATCATTGCGCACAAACCGAGAAGATATAGTTTTGTAAATATAAGACAAAGCGTACGACAGACAGACTGAACAAAGCAAAAGATAACATCAATAGATATATGGAGAAAGAAAATGAAAGAGAAAGAGAAAGAGAACATTAATGAAATGGGTGTTATTATGTAGTGATCAATAAGTAAGAAAAAGAGCATAGTTTTATTGACTTAATTGATAGAGACATGCGACAATCCCTTTGATGAAAAGATAACCATTTTTGAGTGTTAACAAAAGTAGTCTTAATGCGTTTTATAATATCAATCGGCAAAAGGTTTAATAAACGAATACATTTACCATATGTATGAGTACTATGTGTGAGTAGCTGCCGATGAAATGAACAGCTTTTAAATCAATTTATTCGACACATGAACTAATATTTTATGAAATTATTGATATTTAATGATCAAACTGATGAGAAATTTTATACAAAATCCATTTTTTTATCGTATTGTTTCGAATAATATTAAATAATGCACAACAATTAGGGTTTAAATTACAGAAAATATAAGAAAGTCGAAACATGTGTTAATTGCTATCCATCTAATTTTTCAACGCAGCTTTTCAACCAATGTTCAGATTGCATTTTAACTCAATCGTTATAAGGTGAGTGAGGATATCTTTCGTAACTTTGACGTAGAATAATGTCATCAATTTTTATAATTTAAGCAATTGACCATACAATATGTGAAGTAAACACTAATTTTAATAAAAAGAAAATATAGGCTTTCAATCGATCACATTGTTCAAACAAACTTATAATTGAAAATAAAACAGAGAAACCCAATTGAAGTTTTCTTTACTACCAAATAACCTCAACCATAATGTATTTTTTAGCCGTTGCGGTTTGCAATCAATTCCTCTATTCAAGCACGGACTCAGATGATATTTAGCAAAACAACTTCGAATCTACTACCAAAACAAGCAGAAATCATGATCGCTTCCATTTTCGGGTAAATTGCAGTTTGTATTTTATTCACTCGTTACTGTCTGTCATTGGTTAAGATACAGAGCACGATTCAATGCATGATCATGTATATGAATGTGATGCTGGTAATTTTTTTTTTCTTATTTCTCTTAAGATTTGTAACTGACCACAGATTGTAAGTTAGTGGAAAGTGTCGGGAGAAAAAAGTTCACATTAATCGACACGCAAACACAATAATCAGTCTTGGTTGGTCTTTTTGAAGTGCGGCGACATGCATACTTTCTTTGTAATTGATCGATGGCATATTCGCTTTGCATATCATCCCATCACATTACACATTACGTATATACACTCGCATTGCCATCGTCTCTTCTGTCATTCAACGGTTTTTTCCACCTCTCCACTCGCTGTTCAACTCTCATTCATAAATGCATGCTGAGTAAAGCAGAGCAATACAGAAAGGAGAGAGAGAGAGAGAGAGAGAGAGAGAGAGAGAGAGAGTGAGTGAGAGGGAAAAAACGATATCGTTAAAAGACAATTATCAACAACAAGGAACAAATTTGCCAACAACAAACACAATTATCATTCCCGTGTATCGATAACCTGTCGGCAAAGTATATACTTTTTTTGTAACCATTATTTTCACCTTGTTTTATTTAGCGGCGTATTGCCTCGAACGCATTTAACTCAGCCATTTCATACACACTGATGAGGTCGTAAAGTGAAATGTAATTTGTGATTAAAAAACTTGCGAACGAATATAGAGGAAAAAACAACGCAGTGGCAACCAAACAGAGAAAAGAAGACACGCACTAAAGTTTATCGTGTAAATCGAAATAAAGTTAATATCACCAATACAATTTCTTGTTTTGCACGTCATTGATAGTTGTTCTTTTTTTTTGGTAAGCAGTTTCGTGTACTTTAATTCAAAATTTAACGAAGTTGAAATTTATTATGCAAATTTATCGCTAACAAGAGGTTGAAACTATAAAAATCATGCGTAAACACACTTCACTTACCAGCTCCTCGTTTGTCTCTTTCCTCATCAGCAATTAAACGTGGTGGTACGTTGTTTCGTCGACGCATATGGTTTGGAGTAGCTGCAACTGTCGAAAAACTTAATAAAAATCCATACAAAATCACTGTAATTACTGATGCCGTCCAAATCCGCCCGCACTTTTTCGTTAAACTTATTTGGCTCATCTCGATTGTTTGCCAGATACTTTGATTTTGATGTTGAAAAGAATTTTCGTCAATTGAAATTAATGCACTATGCCCGAATTAAATCTCTCTTCCTCTTTTCCAATCGTCTGAAGCTTTTTTTCACAATAAATCTTTTCTCAGTGTGTGTGTATCGTAGATGCAGAATATCAAATGAACAAAACCAAATTTAGGCTTTTTATATTGACATTTAATCAAAAAAAAAATGTTTTATTCGTATTTTTGTCGACTTTTTTCATATTCTTTCTCTCTGGTCGTTTAATGAAATTAATCGGTTGATTGAGTTCGGCTTATCACTTTCTTGGCTTGATGTGTTTGTCACGTGTTTTCTTAAATTTCAAATTTACATAAATGCAATTTTTTTTTATTCTCGATTTGGTGTGGTATTAAATGGTGACTGATGAGCCTGAATACAGAAAAATTATTCATTGTGTCATCGCTTAACGAACAGGTTATGATTATAAGATGTATAATTTTCCTCTCATGTTCTAAGGATAGAGTCAATATTTATTTTTATATTTGTAAATATTTTATTTATGCCATACAGACAAATGCTATATTAATTCGCTCAGATAGTTCGACGAATGACGATACATCAAATAGGTGCAATCACATAATTCCACAATAGACAAAATAATTACAAAAAAATCGATCACATTCACACACAGTCATTCCTGCTCAGCATTCATTCACACAAGTATTAAGAATGCATATAATTACAATAAACAAATATTGTATACAAAAAATGGGGCTTATTTAGCGCGCACTAAGCAGTCTGACAACAATTTGCATTTCGTCAAAGTAAACAGTTGATTGCCGTCACCAATGGTTTGATTTAGAGATCACTTATATCTTACAAACATCATGGTGTCCAACCATAGCCGTTCTCAGAATGAAAATGATTCGATACTGTTAATTGTACTCACAATTCAAAGTGTGTGTTTATATTCTATTTTATTTCATTTTTTGTACTCTTCGCGCATATTCACTCAACCGTACAACTACTTATCATAGCGGTTATTCTGAAGCGATGTTGATTACGTACATTTTTATCTTTTTTAGTTGATATCATTCAATAAATTGAGAATATCTTTTTTATTTTTCATTCAATTATGGATGAACATTGAATGTGCTATAACACTATCTTTTACTTAGTTTTATGTTTATTTGTACACAAAGTCTATCCCATGTGCTAAATTATTAGTTTAATGCTGTGTTTTGAATCGTGTACGGACTTGATTCTCAAATCACGAATAACAAGTAAGATTGCTTAATTATCTAATTTAAGCGTTTACTACATATCGGCATCAATTACATACGTTGCATTGTACAACATGCACTTTCAATTCACTATATTTAAAGCACATAATTCGAATTCTGATTACTATGAATATGTTAATTGTTTTTGTAGTTGTTTTTCGTTTGATTGTTCATCGAGAGTTACGAGAGTGTTCCGAATTTAACCAGAATTTTAACTCGTTAGAATTATCTTTGATCGAGAGAACAATGTATACTGAAATCAAAATTGCACATGACTAATTTCATTTTTTTATTTTATATGTTGACTAATGTTTATTTAAATATCGGATACAAATTTACTAAATATCACTTTTATTTAACTATTACACAAAACTCAAATATAAACTGATATTGTTTCGGAACGGATCAATTTTTAAGACAAAAAATACGAATTTACAGACAAAATGACCGCCAACTATGTGAAATGATTGAGTCAATTACACATCGATAAAGAACACTAAACTTTTGAATGATAAAATACATCTAATGCATTTCTATTGCTCGCTTATTTTATACTGAACAAAAAATACGATCGACTATAACAAATTGGTTCAAACTGCATAATAAATGGATTGATTGAGTTTGCGAGGCGATTTGTATTGCGGTCGCGAATCTACATTAACTAAGGCATGAAAAAGAGAAACAATAATAATGCATTCGGCGATAGAGAAAAAACAACTATCGTCTCTTTATTCTCTACTGACATCGCAATTCTTGGTTAAAAAATACATTCAAAGTTTTGTTATTGTAAAACCATTGCCAAAACCAATACAAATGCACACATAAACATGTCAATCTAAAAATGGTTTAAAATATTGTCATTCAATACGATGACAGCGAAAATTTTCATTGATGAATTCCATTTGATTGAAATGTCAAATCGATATGACATACGAAAATTCATCGATTTTATTTCGATTGGATGGAATCCAAAAGTTTTTAAGGAATATTGAAATCAGAAAATTATCCTGTAATATGGATTTATTTATGAATTCAACAGTGGACAAATGCAATTCAGTCTAATCAGTCTTGGGCATAGAAAAAATACGATGGTTTCAATCAAGTGATAAATTCCATGAAACGGAGAACAATGAAATGCTTTGTTTCATTTTACACTCAATAAACAAAATCAATTAGTGTTTCCATCTCTCTTTAACATGCATCAAATGCCATAATGTTCTAAATGTAATATGCATGAATCAGAGAATCAAAGAATTCAATGGTTAGTTTCGTAGTGTTTGTTCATGAGAAACAGGAGAGTCATGATTTAAGTGATCGGTATGTGTTTTTTAATTTGTAATAGATCTGCGATTGCATGCACAATTATAACGTATACGTAACTGAAATTGTTCATACACTTGTTTTTTAGTGATTTACACTAGCCGTCTCGCCGTCAGTTAATGTATGTAAAACGTAGATGAACTCACATTGAATAGCAAATGAGTGTACATCACAATGATGAGTTTTGCATTGTTAAGACCAAATTGTCTAACCATATGATGTATCATTAGCACAGAAAAATAGAAGAAATACGAACATATGAGCGTTTTTTACTCATGCGAAACATTTTCCTATTAATGAAAGTGTTCAATATCACTCATCTAAGCATTCTATTACAATGATTTCAAACCTGAGAACTGGTGATTTTGTCTCTCATACACACACACACACACATACATCAAATACACTCACTCATACCAAGAAGTTTTCTCTTTTGCGGCTACAAGCAAACAAAACATCTCGAAGAAAATAAATATATTAATGAATTAGATATTATATAATTTTCGATTCGATGCAGGAATGATATATGTTTCGTTGATTAAATTTAAGAATTTTGCAAGAGAAAATTGAGACATGAAAAACCGAGCCCATTACATACATATATACACAGCGCACACATAATTTCGCTCACTCACGCCACCATCTAAAATTTACAAAACACATTGTATGTTAAATATAAAACAAGCGACATCGCGCAAATATATTGAATTTGAGCGACCAAAATTTATTTTTGGCATTCGCTTGCCAACGGCGACATCAACAAAGTAAAACCACGTTTTTATTTTGCCGACAATCAACGTCTAGCCATTTCAAGCCATTTCATATCCGAAAATTGTATCGTTTTGATTGAGGTGATGAAAAGTTGTTCGCTTGCTCCAGTTTGATGATATTCGCATATGTATCAGTAGTAATGAAATGCCGATTCCGTCCAACCATAGGCAAAGGGGGACAATAGGAACAAAAAAAATTCAGAAGGGGAAAATTAAAATGAAGAGAAATGCATAACTCTTATACTTATACTTATAAATATACATATATAATTCTGAAAATGCAAAGTAGAGTAAAGAAAGATAAAAATGGAAAGAAACACACAATTTTTTTTAAACTTTATATTGATTTGTATTTGTAAATGAAAACCGAAAACATATTTTCAAAGATTTGAAAATGTTAATGAAATTGAATTTAACAATCTAGTTTTTATTGAAAAAAGAAAAATGTGATGTGGCAACAGCTATGCAACAAAATTCGGATGACTTTTGGATGATGTGCTGAAGAATTTATTGAAAACAAAATGCACATCTTTCATTTTCAATAAAATATCTTGTGCTTCATTTTCAGTGTGCGCAAATTGTTCGCCAACGAATTCCATGTAGTCGTCTATGAAAAAAAGAAAAAAAATCATACAATCACGTCACTTCACTTCACTTCACTTCACTTCACTTCACTTCATTTCACAAATATTGCAATATAACATTTAAATAAAAGAAGAAAAAAATTAAATCAAAATAACATCAACATCTTATTTGAGAAAAAAAAACACTAATACACTTTTTTATGTTAAAATGCTTTATTTGAAAGCTTTATAGTACTATTTCTAGATTACGTAGCTTATCTAAAATAATGTTTATATGTTGCATGTATTTCAAATTATTATCTTTCAATAGTATTGACAATAATAATCTCAAATTATCGCAAAGTGTATTCGGATCATTTGTTCTAATTATATAATTCATATAATTATTAGCTATCAAATGAGACTGAGGTGAAATTACTTTTAGATTCTAAATCATTTGTTTTTGGTTTTACTAATGATGATGATGTTGATGTAAAAGGGTTTATTGCTTGATTCACATCATTTTCCTTTTCAATGCGATACGTAAAAGCTTTTTCAAATTTATTTCTGATAACGTTTTGCGCATCATTTAATTGTGTTGACAAACTGATCTGATTCATTTTTTGTCTTTTCTGAATTAATTATTTATCAAATATTCATTACTCAAAAAGAAAAAAAATCACACATCTTCATCTCTTTGATAATGTCTCATTTAATTAAGGAATCTTGTTTGACCATTTTGATTTCGACGAAAATGAAAATTGATACTATGAACATGAGCTTCATATTAATGCTCTATTTCAGTTGAACTTAAAATGCTCATGAGATTACCATCGGCCAGTTCTCATATGAGAACCTACAGACTGTCCCCATGTTGTTATTACATGTGCCAGTAAATCTTATTATTTGTTGGTCGAATCTCATCACAAACTCATCGCATTATTTACAGTGCATAAAGTCATACTCTTATTTTAAGAAAAAATTTTTTCGTTGCTTTCTTCTTGTTTCTTCTGTATAAATTTCTGCATTCGAATTTAAGTTGCAAATAACAAATATATGTTTGAAAGAAAAAAAATCTAACATTTTTGCCGCAACCATTTGTGTTCATTATCAAAGCCATTCAAAATTGGTAGTAAATTTATTTAAACAAAAATCGTTTGTGCATTTTCGTCAATTTTTCATATTTAGTCTCGACGCCGATCGCAATTTCATCGCACCAACTAGTTAATTTTCTTAGTCGCTTTGAACCAACTACCCAACCAACACCATTCGGAAGCAACATGACTGTAGATGCAACTTTAAAGAACGCCTTCAATTACCATTTTGCATCACCGTTTCAATGGATACAAACATAGAATATCGCGAAGATTGTGGTTTTTATTCATAAAAAAATCAATTCTGCTGAGCATGAAAACTGATGAGTTTCTTCATTTCTGAGTAGAACAGATTCTTCTGTAGAAAATAATGTTCATTTCTTCAACAAAGTTCCACCATTATATTTGAATAAAGATATGCATTTTTTCGTTTTTGAAATTAAAATGTAATATTTCATGTCCAAAAATGATTTGTAGACGAAAGATCATTGATACATTTATAACATTCTCGAATTCTTTTTGGGAATTCGAACATTAAAGTATTTTGATTCACACAATTTAAGAAGTACATATTTCAAATTTCGAAATGTAAATATTATTTCAAAATGTAAATTCAAGTAAATTACACTAATAAGTCGATGATCATCGGTCAATGTGAGAGATCTACGATTCATTCATTTAATAATACATATAAGTGACATTAATTTTCGGCGTCTCTAAAATAAAAAAACAAAAAAATATAATGCAAATATTCCATCATTACCGCATCACCGAAATTGTAAAATTATCGTTTAGTGATGGAAATGCGCGCACCAATAACTAAATGAATTTTTCAAAAATTGTCTCTCAATTTGTTACTTTCATTCTATAAAAACTTTTTATGTTTTTTTGTATCTTTTTCACAAGCTAACAATTTTGATTTTTTTTTCTAAAATAAATCCTAAAATATTGAAAGAGTAAATAAAATATTGCAACAATACCAATCGTTTTTGACAAACAGCTCTAATGAATTGTTGTTATAAACTAAATGGCATATCGATACGTGCACTCCATATTACTCATTCACTCAGCCTTTATTTATACAATATATATATACAGTCATGGACAAAATTGAGTATACCCCTTATGAAAAAAAATTCTTTGGTTCATTTCATTGCATTTTTATCGAATTTTTGTTACGATAAGGATTATATTTTTTGTAAAATAATGTATTCTAAATAATACCGAGAGATTTTTGATAAATATTTTTGAATTTTAGGATTTTTATTTAAAAATGTAGAAGTATGGCGTTTTTGCGTTGGACAAAATTGAGTATACTGTGTAATAATTTGAATGAAAAATGAAGAAAAATCAAAAAAATGTTTGGGATTTGGTCTAATTCTAATATTTGGTGTTTCCACCGTTGGCTTTGATCACAGCTTGAAGTCGATTCGGCATGCTTTCAACCAAATTTTGCAAATAATCTGGACTGAGTTCATTCCATGCAGTTTTGAGGCTTTCATAGAAAGTTTCGCCATTTGTGCGGCCACTCGGTGGTACTTTTGAGTCGAGTTGGGACCATAGGTTCTCAATTGGGTTTAAGTCTGCACTTTGAGCTGGCCATTCGAGAACATTGATTGCAGTATTTTCGAAAAAGCGCTTAGTTACGCCGGCCGTATGCTTCGGATCATTGTCCTGCTGGAATATAAATTGATCAGCAATATTCATCTTGCGGGCTGATTCTTTGAGATTGTGTGCCAAAATGTGGATATAATATCGAGCATCCATAATACCATTGATTTTGTGCAAATTTCCAACACCGAACCACGAGAAACACCCCCACACCATAATGGAGCCGCCGCCATATTTCACAGTTTTCGTGGTGTTCTTGTAAAGCAGCGCCTCGCCGCATTTTCGGTAAATTTTACGGCGTTTTTTCTTACCAACCAATTCAAACTTACTTTCATCGCTCCAAATGATGTTTTTCCAAAAAGATTTTGGCTTATCGATGTATTTTTTGGCGAACGCCAGACGTTTCTTCTTGTTGGTTGGTGTGATTAATGGCTTCCTGATAGATACACGGCTAAAAAATTGTTTTTCGTGCAATCTTCGGCGGATTGTTTTTGTGGAAACATTCAAATTGAGTTCATCTTTGATTTCTGTACTCGTGGTGTCAGATTTCTTCTTTATTTGTCGAATAATAAGCGCATCTTCTCTCTCGGTTGTCGCACGTTTACGACCACGACCTGATATATTACCGATTTGTTGTGTTTTCTCGAACTTTTTACATATTTTTTGCACAGCTGATTTTGAAACAGAGTATTTTTCAGCGATTTTACCGTAACCCAGACCGTTTTGGTGATCCTGAATAATTAAATTTCGGATCTGAAGAGCGATTTCATTTCGCGCCGCCATCATGTCAATGCACAATGATAAAATGATCGAATTTCATAAAGTGCAGCAACAGAAACGTTAAAAACAACTTGTTCACCATGCAAAATAACGGTACCGTTAGCTGACAAGTGATACAATACGAAAACAAAACATTCTACGCAATGAACAATCTAAAACAATACACAGTATACTCAATTTTGTCCAACGCAAAAACGCCATACTTCTACATTTTTAAATAAAAATCCTAAAATTCAAAAATATTTATCAAAAATCTCTCGGTATTATTTAGAATACATTATTTTACAAAAAATATAATCCTTATCGTAACAAAAATTCGATAAAAACGCAATGAAATGAACCAAAGAATTTTTTTTCATAAGGGGTATACTCAATTTTGTCCATGACTGTATATATATGTGCGGTGATGATTTTAGGGATAAGAATAAATTGAGTCGAAAGTATGACAGAGAGAAAGAGTGAGAATATGACAAAGCTAGGCAGTGAAGAAGAGTGTATAAGAGAGAAGATACTGAAGAGTGAGTGAATTTAAAAAATAGAAAGATGATAAAACGGAATGTGGTTTGAAATATCATACGAGCACAGTTAGTATTTCAAATGTAGTTAGGTGGTGATATAACTAGTTTTGTCTCTTTCATGCCAACGTATGCGTATTTGGATAACAAAATCTTTCGATGTTTTTATTCTAATATAAAAATTCTGTTTCTTTATTTTTTTTTTAATCCAGCCTAGCGCATAATGACAAAAGAAATAAGAAGGAAAAATACTCAATTAGTGTGAGCGATACACAATGAGAAACCAAAACAATTATGAGTTTTTTTTTTTTTTTTGACAGTTCAATCGTTTGAAATGCGAATTCATGGTTAAGCGGTTGCTCTGGTGGTTACCAGAGGTCACCTCATAATGATCGGTTTTAATAAAAGAAACAATAAATCACTTAATTGATTCTTTTTTTTTGATTTCTTCACCATTCAGACCAATTTCATGAATAATACAGCAAAATTTAACATTTTTCACATTTTCAATGAATAATATTTAATCCATGAAAAATCGTCTGTGTCAATATAACTGATTTGAGTTATTTGATTCATTTCGCACAGACAGTAATGTGACAGACAATAATATGACAGACTGCCAATTGACAGTAATAAGTTATTATAAATTTCTTAAAATCATTGTATTTTGTTGTTTTTTTTTTGCAACGCATTTTAATTGCAACTAATTCACTCCAACTAGAGCTGTCCACTGAACCGAACTGTTCATGTTCGTTCGTGTTCGTTCGAATTTTAACCGAACATGAACGAACATGAACAGGCCATTTTCAATTCTGAACAACTTGAACCGAACTCGAACGAACATGAACACACAAAATGTTTCCGAACGTTGTTCAATTAATTGAACTGGTTTATAAATGCGATCTGTTCTTGTTCGTTCAAATTCTACACACCTGACGCCATCTATACGATTTATCAACGAATGAATTTCTTGCATGAAAGCGATTTATCAATGTACATTGTCTATATCAACGGAAACGGCAAAAAGATACGATTTGTCGTTTGCATTCCGTAATGGTGTATGTGCCATTCAGTGTATAAATAATAGAGATCACTTCCAACCAAACGTCGCATGACTTATGCCGTAGTCCATTAGTCGATAGTTGATGTACTTGCCCACGGCATAGAAGTCCACTTTCTCAATTTTGTTTGATATTAATTTAAATTCACACCATACTCGACTAGAGATGGCGTAAGAGACAATGAATTTCTTTTTTGAAGCGACTTCAACACTGCTTCATTTTCTGAGAAAAACAACTGAACAATAGTTCGGTTGTATTTGAAAAATAGGAATTTTCGATACAAACAAAACCTATTCGAAATATTGTTGCTTACTTAATTGTTGTATTGAACAGTTAATTTTGGTTCAGTTAATTGAACAATATTCGAACGAACATGAACCGAACTTGAACATCTTGAACAAACTGAACTTGAACTCGAACGAACATGAACACCCTTTTTTCTCTTTCGAACAAATCCAACCGAACCCGAACGAACATGAACATAAAAGTGAAACCATTCTCGAACATGAACGGTTCATGTTCGGTTCATGAGCAGCTCTAACTCCAACCTGTTAGCGAACGTGCAAATATTGTTATTAATTATGATATTCCGGAGAATTCCAATATATACTTGCATCGCATAACTGGGCATTTGGACGCCAAAGCAAAAGCAATCACTTTATTTTCGGAAGAGTCAGTATAATATTGAAAATTTTTTATCTTTTTTCTACGTCAATGATAATAATTTATTGTAACATATTAATTTGCATAGGGATGGTCAGAATTGGAAAGAAACTGGAAATTATCTCGGCCTTAGCTTTAGGCCAAATTCAATGCTTATGGATAATGCAGGGTAGGGAATAACTGAATGCGTCTTAACAGTTTTAGATTGAAATTTTTCATAAATAAATATTATTATTGAAGCAATCAAAGAAAATTTAACAAATATCATTTTTCTCATATATAGGTTGGATAAAAAATGTTGTTTATGCGCAAATCAAAATTTGCATAAAATGAAAGCTTTATTACAGCAATAGTTGTCCTATTTTTCTAGTTTTTTTTACATGGATAAAACTAAAAATAATTTCTCTGGTCAAGAAATTTAAGAAAATAAATTGAAAATAAAACATTCACTAAATGTTTTGCGAAATTAAAATAAATAAAGCAAGCGAATTAGTTTTGGTTTATTGCAAACAAGAATAATTTGAATAACAAACAAAGGAGGAAAAATAAAAATAAAAATAAATAAATTACAGTGTTTCAATTACGTTTTTTTTATTTATTTAGTTATATAGCAATTCAAACATTTCTAATCACTTTTGTATACGAACACTTCGTACCATTCACTTCGGACCAAAGATTGTTTTTTTTCTTCTCTAATCTTAAAGTATATTTTAATTCGTTTAATTACGAATTCAAAATTTTCATGTAAAAACTCATATTTCACAATTGCTTCTAGGACTTACTATTTTTTTTTTTTACTAATGTGATTTGAGTTTACAATCATTTCGATATTTTCAAGTTAATCTAATCCAATGAAATATATGTCAAAATCCATACCACTAACAACAACGACAACAGCAATATCAACAACAACAACAACAACAACAAATGAATACTGCATAACAAAAAAATAAAATAAACTTTTTTCATTTGTTTTATTCAATTTCACTTTTACATTTTTCTTTTTTTCAAATGCAAAATTGAAACAAACATAGTTCAATGTAAATGATTTTTTTCTGTTTTCGTTTTGTCTCTCATTCACATATGCAAAAAAAATTGTAAATAAAAACATTATTTCCGATGTATTGTACAATAAAAATCGCGGAAAAAAGATCCACATTTAGACTAATCAAAACTACTTGATGTATTTAATGCGGATAATGTTCGACTGAATACAGCGAAGGTAACGGCCAAAAAGGATGGAATTTTCATTTTGATTAGTCTAAATGTGGATCTGCAATCGGAAGATTTAGCTCTTGGTTTTGTTGAGCACTAGAGCCAAACTGCCCTGAAAAATTCAAAACAGCCGCATGTTGTATATCAGCCACATTCACTTGCGGTGCTCTCTGTGTACGTAATTGGTGACTGAGGTGCAGATGGATTATTATTGGGCGGGCTGGGTTCGTAGCGATCAATCGTTGATTTCGAATCCGAACCATCCGCTGAAATGGTTCGTGAGCTCGATGTTTTTGTATCGCCACCAGAACTGCCTTCGTCGACTTGATTATTCTGTAGTTTTTTAATGTATTCGTATTATTTATGTAACAATTTCAAGTCGATTCAACTACCATAGAAATGAACGGAACAGAACGGGCACATAAGAAAATTTCAAATATTAAATACGTTTCAAGTTTTAAAAAGACTCACCTCTTGGACCACATCAGAAATTGGATCCAATATTTTTTCAAATATCGTATGTGATTCTCCATCAACAACTTTGAATCCAAATTTCTAAAAATAATGATTCGTTTCATGAAGAAGATTAGATTTCGTGTGTATAGAGAAAGACAGAGAAAGTGAGCGAGTGGGTGGCAGAGAGAGAGATAGAAAATAGCAAGGAAAATTGTCAATCTTTTACCTTATTGAGCAATTGACAAAGTTGCATGAAGAAAAAATCTGTGTCAGACAATTGTGTCGTCTTTATTATTAATTGCTTTGGTGCTTTGAAGTGGATATGACGCACAGAGTTTTTTTGCCAAACGTCCATAGAAGCTATTGAAATTCGAAAATTATAATGTATTATTCAATGGTTGTACCTTAAATTATACCAAATTCACAAACGCGAATACCTGATAACACAGCACTGAATTGTTCAACAGTCTGATACTGTTCACAAATGTCATTGGTGTCGATTTCAATGCATTTTTCTCCATATGCGATTTTATTTGTGCCGGTCAACACATTAGCTTCAGACATGATGCGTTGGCTTTTGTTGCAGTTCTAACTGAAAATGGACGACCGAAATATGTATATGAAATTAGTATTAGCATGAATGGCAAAAAAAAAAAACAAAAAAAATACACCAATTTTACGTTTTTACACAGTACAAACAGATACACAAGCACTATCATATTGGCTAATCTTGTTCGAGGATTAACATCGAAATATAAAACTATGGTTTTTGTTTTTGGTTGAATATTTGGATTTGACTCGTTAATTTCTTTTCACTTGAACATTTTTCGTTCCAAAAAAACAAAAGCAACATCACCAGCAGCAGCAGAAGCAGAACTGACAAAAATAGTCACATCGTTAAGGCACTCGGTGCCCCTCCATGCGTGTGTTGGTTTGTACTGATGCGTGTGAAAGTTTCCGTGGAAAATGGACTAAATTTTTTTATTTTACGGCCAAATCGAAAGTGTGTGTGAAAAATACAATGCGTTATCATTCATTTTGTGTGAACAAAGCGCGGTAAACGGTATACATGATACTGGTTTATTTATCTTCTCTTGTCTCTCTTCATTCTTTTATGATCTTCTTATGTTCAATTCAATAGGCTTAGTTTTGCTTTCGTTGAAATACCGTGCGAAAGAACACAAATGTGTTTTCAAGAGTTCAGAAGATGAAGTCATGCGGAACGAATGGTGAAAAGAAGCAAGAGGAGGAAAAAAACGAGCAAAACGAAATTCGTAAGCAAGAGAAAGATGGGCGCAATATAATGATGTCTTTTTTTTTGGCCTGTGTTCGGACGGATGATTTATGATTTCAATCAACTGAAGCACGAGAGTCAACAATACATCTATAGTCGACTCGTTTCTATTTGCAATCTATCTAGTTTTTATGTTGGAACCAATGAAACGGCTTTGAAATATATGCTCGGTGACTGCATTTGAGTCATAAACGGTTATTGCACTTGGTCAAAAATTGTTTTCTTGTTGAAAAAAAATAAATAAATCAGCAACAACAGAATAATATCTTCAGCTTGACTGATTGCAATGCAATGAAAGCATTATTAATATTTTTTTTGTCATTCACACAATTACACCATCAGAAAAAATAAATGGTGAATTAACAAACAAGAGAAAAAATATATATATAATATATAAATCGCACAAAGGCAAAGTCGAATATTTCTTGGAGACTCACAAAACTATATTTTTTTTTTTTTTTTTTTTTTTTTAATAAATTGATGTAAAGTCTATTGAATTTAATATTTTTTCAAACACAAAATTACTTTTAAATTTTAGTTTTATTGTTATTGACACCAAAGATAATAAAATAAACGAAGTTTAATACGTTGTTTTTCGACTGTGAATTTTTCTCTCTCTGGCAATTTGTTGATTCGTTTCGTCGATATTATTTCAAATACAGTCATACATAAAATTTAACGCACATACACAGACATAGTCATTTCAGACATTTACACATAATGTTTGCACAGCATGAGTAATCTTTGTGTTGAAAAACCAAAAACGAAAATAAAATATTAGTGCACCTTCAAATCAAATGATTTATACTGCGTATGAAAGGTGACATTAAGTGCTGTCAAACACATATGTTTTCAGACTCGATAGCTCCGTATAGACTTTAACAAATCTGTAAAGTTATATGCAATTTTCGAGCAATGTTTATATTCTAAATTAAATTTCCATGTAATTAATTTCAAAAATCATTCCAAATCCATGGCAACAATATTTTCAATCATTGTAATAGATTGAAGTACTTAAAGATGGTACACCTCGTTACGTTGTACAACTTAAGTATGATTACAAATCGTCAAAGTATTGTTATTATACTTTCAATGACAGATACAAATGCTGATACATTCACTCCAAATAATCGAGCAATCATGCCTCAAGTGTCAAAATGTATATGACGCATATCGATACACAACACGATTTTTCAATATTTTGAATCACTACTATTCGGCATCATTTCCAATTTAAATATTTACATACATTTCGTTTTGACATACTCACTAAACAATATATCGTCTTAGTCACAATAATAACGTCACAAATGTTGACTATTTTTTTCCCTCTCTTTTCTGATTTAATTAATGCATGTCAATGATATTCATATTCCATTAATATCAATGCATTTCAACAAAATTGATACGTTGAACTGATAAAGTTCAATTCATTGATTTGTTGATGCAATTTTATTGAAATATTTATATAAATAAAAAGAGAAAAAATTGAAAAAAAAAAACGAAAAAATTGAAAAAAACGATAAAATTTGAAAAAAAAAAAAAATGAAAAATTCGTTTTGAAAAGAAAAATTGAAAAAGGATAAGAAATGAGATAAAAAGAGAATCAAACTGAGAAGAAAATGTCAGAAACAAAAACAAAGTAAAGAAAGTTTATCTTTAAAGACGTATAAAAATGAAAAAGATTAAAAGAATTAAGCCTGGAAACACTTCCATTGATTATAATGATAATTACTCATTATGAGCTCATTGAAATTAAATTGGAGAACACCGTTCACTAAAAAAATTCATTGAATAAAAACAATTAAAAGAAATACACACTTGATATTGATGTTAATATAATTTTTTGAATACCTCTTTATTTATTTATATCACTAAAGTTTATGTTGTTTTTTGTTTTTTTTTTTTAGATTATTTTCAATTTGAATTTTTTGTTGTTGTTGTTTTACATTGAAGATAACTCAGTTACAAACTTAGTAGTTAGTGAAAATTAAAAAATACTATCAGGATCAGAATCAGTATAAATATTTTGTTTTGTTTTTTTTTTGTTTTTTTTTTTGTTGTTTAATCCCCAAATATTAAGTGAATAATAAAAAGAACAAAGCTCATTATATATAAATATTTATGTATCTCAAATAGATGCGTATTTTTGAAACTAACACTCAATAGAGCCAGAATTGATACCGTGCCGTATTTAGCGAAGAATCATTTAAGTGGTTGTAAATGTATGGAGATCTATAAGTAAAATGTATGAAGGTTCGTTTTAATCAGCATGAAACTCCCATTTTGTTTCTTTTTTTTTTTTTTTCTTTTCAAATTATTCCTTCATTTTTTCTTTTTCATTTATTTATTCAAAATTTTAATTAGTATTTTTGGTTGAATATTGCGCGTCAAAATAAAATGATAAATATTATTTGTTTTAAAAAAAAAAAAATTATATATATGTATTAGCAAAAACCACACGTATTGTTTGAGCAAGAAATTTGTTTGTAATTTATTGTAAAATCGTTTCAGATTGATCTTCAAAAACTATTGTCGTTCAATCGCATCAAAACTGGAACTCTTAATATTTACGAACGATTATACAAATTTCGGATAAAATCCAGTTGATTTTTTTTCTTTTTCGTACACAAAATAAATCAATGTTTAAAGCTTAAAGCGTTTCAATTACACACCATGCACACATGACAACATACATTTAAAATGAATAAATACACGAAAATTGGTGATAATTTGATTTTGAATCTCTTATCATTATTACAAATTTTACTTTTTCAAATTCATATTCATCCATGATGAATGCAAAAATAAAAAAGAAGGAACAAAAATATGAACAGGTCAGTATTTTTAGTAACAATTTCATTCGAATCATTTCTTATTTACATTGCATCATTCAAACCCCACAAACATCAAATAACATAAAAATTTCAATTGAATTCAATATGCGTTATTGTTGAATAATATTTTCAATTAACTAGATGAAATGATTCAACTCAAATTTATTGTAAATATATTCTTTCAATTTGATTGAAACGTTGATTATTCAATCGAACCAATAAACATAGGGCAATGAAGCGACGACAACAACAATAATAATAATAATAATAATAATAATAATAATAATAATAATATCTCTATTAATATATGGATTTTCATGAAAACTAAACTTTTCACTTTAACAAATTAAAGTCTAGATTCTCTCAATCAATATTTGTATCGACAATATAATATGAGAGTATCATAATGAGACAAACTAATAGCAGTTAATAGTAAATAAAAGAAGCAAATAATGAACTTTGAACAAATGCAGTTGATTGTTAAAATTTATTTTTGTTTATTATTGTTGCTTGATTCGGATTTAGCGTCCAAAAATACATAAGAAATAACCTTTCACACTTCAAATTTCGGGGAAAATTTTTTTACGTTTTTTTGAAATTCTTATCAGGTTGATGAAAAAAAGTAAAAAAAAAATTTCACCAAAATTTTTTTCACCAAATATGTCATTTTTTATTGATATTTTGGCAGAAAAATCTGATTATATGTTGAATAAAATATAAATTCTTAAGTAGTTTTTCATGTTCAACATGAATCGAGTCATAAAAATGTGCATAAGTGTACAAAAAAACAATTTTCTACCAATTATTCCAAAAAATGCGCTGAAATGTCAGAAATATTCAAATTTTGAGGTTATATAATGCATTTTTGAAAATTTTAATGTCATATTCGGATTTAGCGTAGCCGAAAAAATAAGACTATGTCGATAAAATGCAAGGGGGAAATCACTCTAAAGTAATTTGTAATCGAGAAACTAATCGATATAGTAATCGACCTGTAAAAATCCCGATTACTTTTGAATTTTTGAAAAGTAATCGAGATTTTTACAGGTCGATTACTATATCGATTAGTTTCTCGATTACAAATTACTTTAGAGTGATTTCCCCATAAAATGTGAAAACATCCCAAAAAAATCAATTTAGGAGTCAAAATTGAGGCATATGAAAGTTCCAAAAATTGCCTGAAGCTTGGAATATACACAGGGCCGTGAAAAAAAAATTCGAGCTAACTTTTATAAACCCAGTGGGGGTTTTGCTACTGGGTGCGTATACTTTCAGAAAAAAGTAGTCCGGTGCGGTTTGATTTCGATGACCTCAAAATTGTCGCACAGTGATATTTATGTTGTGTCTTGTTTTGACGTTAGGAAATCTATACCTAAGGTGGTTAGTCATCTTTGACATCTATGTTTTTACCGTGAAGGTTCATGGATGTCGAAAGATCTTGACTACCAGCTTCGTGTTTCTAGTGTCATTCCCTACTTCTTAGTCTCAGACTGAGCTCTATCTCTGAACCCGAGTTTAACGCTATCATGTACGATGGTTATTTTGAAATCGGTTTCATCGATTTTACTCTTTCTTTTTATTCTAACTTTCCTAATACCTTATTTGTATTATTGAGTTTGCATCCCTCTGAAGGAATGGATTCAAACTCAACAATTCCCTATTGGTAACTATAGCAATTTTAAATTTGCTTTGGGTTTTGGTTTTGATGCCTTGTTTCGGGAATAGGATGATTGCTATTCCCATCATCAGTGGCCAGACAAGAACTTTCATCTGGAAGAACTTACCTGTAGATTGGTTTCGTTCTTTCCAGACTACTTCGGATATTTTCCCTGTGACTGCATGCTATCTAGACCTATATAGCAGTGCAGCACCAGCATACTGCCTAGTTTTGAGGCTAGATAGGATGCCGATGTTTTTCTAACTAGCTAAACTTCTTTCTGGAAACATTTACGTTTTTCAACAGGGGAATTTTAATTCTATCCAGAAAGTTAATTTACCCTAATTAATACTAGTTCCCAATGGCCTAATGACTTAGTGTGCCTTGGTTGTTCCTGTTTGCTACTTTCTGCTTGCTGTTTGCTGGATACTTGTGATCTTTTTATATCGTCCTCCCGTGTTTCAGTTTGCGTCCAACTCCCTGTGTTTCATTGCAACGTCCTCTCGAGTATTATTCCATCGGTGGTTCTCCCGAACTTTATTTATTTGATATACCCTACATTTGTCTCATTCTTGTTAATTACAAGTTTCTGTGCATTATGCTATAATAGTGCACTCCAAACGGTGGCTCTCCTGAGCTTTTGTGTATCTATGTCATTGTGTCCGTTCTATCTTAATTCTAGGGTTTTGTCTGTTGCTTAGTAGCAATGTCAAGGCTATACGATGTGTGACTGGGTGTGTTAGTCCACTTGTCCCACATCTCCATCCCTTTGTTTTTGAAAGAAATGAATTGCCGCACAGTGGTTTCTTACTTGTCCTACCTGATCTAGTTACCTAGCAGTTCCTCTTCATTGATCAAGATTCACATTTGAATTTCGTCTAAAATCGAAACGGGATATAAAAAAGTGATGAAAATAAATGAAAATCTTACACGCACAAAACGAAACACTTGATTTAACAACAAAAGTCTGTAGTGAACTGATCAAAATTCGCATCTGAATCCATATTTCGTTTCTTTCTCGACTGCAATGGCCATTTATCCTCCGATACGGTTCGCACAACTGAGCAACGCACGACGAATGGTGCGCAATGGGTTCTCATCATTAAATCAAAACACATTTAAAGAAATAGAGTTTCGAGCAACGATATGACTGCTGAACATCGGCCTCTCTAAATCTATAAACGGTGTGAATATGAATAGTGTGCGCAAGAAATGTAAGTAGAATGCATTACGTCTGTAATGTATGCGTGAAGATGCACCAAATTGCATGTCAATGAGATGATCCACTCTAATTTATTTTAAAGCACAAACAATCATTTATGTCATTAAGCAGTTTATAGTTTACGTTTAATTTAATAGGTAAATAAATGGTAAATTGCTTAGCATTTGTAGCGATTTATTTCATTATTATTTTAGTACATTCAAACGGATTTTTATTTTTATTTAAATTGCTATACAAAATCATACGCAATTTACAAAAATAGAACAACAGTCAAGTTGAAATTCAATTGACATTTGAAAAGTTTTACAAACATTTCTATGATTCTATTTAATCCAATGATAATAAATATCGGGAAAAATCTACAAATAATAGGAACAATGCACAAATAGATTTCAATCCATTGTTATTTGCATCGAGTGTCAAATATTTCGTAGCAGTCATAATTATGAGTTTTACGATTCATGTCAAAATGTAAATGACAATTCATTGAACGAAAAACTAAGAGCTAAAATGTCAAGCGTATACGTCAAATTCTAATCTTCATGACATAGAAAACTATATTGTAAACAAGACGTGTTTTTAATACAAAAAAAAATTATACAAACAATTTTTCAATTGACTTGAAATAATTTCGAAAAATTTGTAAACGTTTTACGAAAATGAATAATCAAATTATACTAGCGACAGGTGGATATGATCATACAGTCAAACTTTGGCGAGCAGAGACGAAAGATTGTATCAAAAGTATGCAACATGCTGACTCGGTAATTATAACAACGAATGAAAGAATCAATTGATCGTAATGAATTGATGAACTAAAAAATTTTTCAGCAAGTGAATGCTTTGGAAGTGACTCCAGATAAGTCTTTAATTATAGCCGGTGGATTTCAACACATTCGACTGTATGATATGATTTCTAATACACCGATAATGAACTTGGAAGGTGTAACAAAGAATATAACACGTGTTGGTGTACAAGAAGATGGACGATGGATGTATACGGGGGGTGAAGACTTGGGACAGAGAACCCTTTATGAATTTATATTTTTAGTAGATGTTTAGAATATTTACGCGATATTTGAATATTTATGAGATATTTGTTCGATTCAAAAATATACATCATATCATAAATATTTGAAATGTCTAGTGAATATTCAATTCATTCTCATCAATGAGTTAGTTATTAAGTTTTAAATTAAAAACATTGTCGCGATGGCAAAATAAGTAAGTATTGCTTAAAAATGAGATTTGGTAGCTAAGATCAAGTCAACATTCAAAATTCAACATGGCGACATTGTCAACACAATCAAAATCATGGAAGGAGAAAAGACAGTACACGTTCGAATTTTGATGCATTTATGGCTAAAGAAAAGGCCATGGAACAAATAACAAACAGTTTGTGTTAAGATCAACCAACACCTGTTGGTGGAGCTGTAATGCCACAAGGGATCAGAGGTCATCCAGAAATATCTCAATCGAACAGGTTCTACAAATATTTTGAAAGATGCAAAGACAATGCTTTGTAGCCTCTATCGCACTGTAATGCAACAACCAAAACGACAGCCAAAAGCCAATTATCGTACATGCTTGAATTGTATTTGAAAACAACATGCACTGATTACAACAGAATTCATAATAATGAAAAGCAAACGAAAATTGCAGGCTGAAAGAAAGAACGCACATGAAGACATTAACGCTAACCAATTGGTAACCAGAATGAGCCGCATAGTTATAAACAAACGGGCAAACCGTTCTGGCAAAGTGGCGGTTGTCTGGATTCGTGATGTGATTGCGGGACGTAATACACTTTACATCGGTTTATGCATGATAAAACGTGTACCAGTAGTTCCCATTTTCACGGTGCAATTTCTTGTTGATCTCAACAATTAAAATTAATTAATTGATTGATGTAATTCGTGACAAATCATATGAAATTGTTAAAACAAATATAATTTGGTATACTAATCGTCTCTTCTTCATTGTCCACACCAACAGATCTCTGCTACCAAATCAAATTCAAATTTAAGTATGTTCGAAAGTTTTCGTTTAAGATTTTAGTTTTTAAGTATAGTTGGTCGCCCTACTTCGATTTATCGTCAATATTTAAGACTTGATTTAAGATTATAAACGACGATAACTAAGTGTACGTATGTAAGTTTGGTATTTATAAATTTGAAAATTCCAAAATATTCATGATATTTAATATTATTTGGAAAAATTTACACAGTATTCAGAAAATGCACGAAATTTAACATATTTACAAAATTTTTTATTATAATTATTTTGGTTCTTACCCCCTCTTAGGTGAAGATTGTCGTGTTCGTATATATGATATGAAAAGCCAAATTTGTAAACGGGCGTTTGACTGTCAAACACCAATTAATGCTGTTGCACTGCATCCAAATCAAGTAGAAATGGCGATTGGTTCTCAAGGTGGCCGTGTTTATTTATGGGATGTGAAATCTGATGCACATGAACAATGTGTCCCGGAAGTTGAAGCGTCGGTGCAAGATGTTGCAATTAGCCCAAATGGAATGTTTATGGCAGCTGTAAACAATAATGGAAATTGCTACATTTGGAATTTAACGACAAGTAGTGATACACAATTGAGCACATTACAACCAAAACAAAAGATCGAAGCACATAAAGGATATGCATTACGATGTAAATTTAGTCCAGATTCAAATTATCTTGTCACAAATGGAGCTGATGGCTTGGCTAAATTATGGAAAACGCCCGATTTCACACTTTATCGAATATTTGATATTGACTGCGATGCTTGGGTTTGGGATTCCGCTTTTAGTGCTGATTCAAAGCATTTATTTACGGGTAAATATTTTGTATCAAATTAAAGACATCAAATAGAACCAAAATCCCAAAAACTAATTGAAAACAAATCTTTCTATAACATTTCAGCCAGTTCTGATGCCAAAGCTCGACTATGGAATATTGAAAGTGGGCATATTGAATTGGAATATATTGGCCATCAAAAACCAATCACAGCATTAGCATATAGGGAATAATTTTCTGTGGAAATTGTTCATGTACTGTACACTTTAGCATTCGTGTTCTTATATCTTTTTCTCATTCATAATAAAAAATAAAAAAAAAATTCAATTTAACTGTGCATTTATTCGATCTTGCGTATTTAAACTTTAATTTTACAACTATTTGCTTAAAACAGATTTGCACTGATTAATACAAATAAAATCCAAAACTATTCTTGGTTTTGATATGAATCACATATATTATTTTTTGTTATTTTAAAAATAACGATAAAAAATATATTCATACGTATACATTTATTCTATGACAATGACTATCCCTCAAAACAACCAAAATATATTACGATAATTTTTTATTTATAAAGTGTTCTCTCTTTCTTCATAACAAATTCCAAAACTCAATCTAAAGTATTCCTATGCAAGGCAGTGTTCGCATTTTTTTTTTCGTAATTACAAATTGGGAGCTACAAAGTTCAGAAATTTCATAAAAATTTCGAATCCAATAAAACAGGCTGCATTTGCTGGGAATGCCCGAAGCATAACAGGAGTTACGCCTTTATATAGTGCTAATGGACCTTCGTTGCGCATCAATTCACGAAAAACATCTCGAATACCTAGGAGGAAATAACAAAAGAAAATAAAAATAAAAATAAAAACTGTAAATATTCTGTATTAAATGATGTAAATATCTCAAATACCATTTGGATAGGTGCCTGGAGCAGCAGTTTGTAAACGACTTTTTAGTACATCAGCAGGCATTCCAACAACCTATGGGGAAAATAGCAAAAAAGAAATGTTAACAAATATTCAGTAAATATTGTAAATTTTCTAAATATTGTGAATATTTTAAAATATAAATATTAAATATCTTGAATTACTATCATATTAACGTGAATATTTCAGAATATTCAAGTTTATGAACGCTGAAAATTGAAATTATTCAACATGAAACTAGATTATTGATTAAAATGATTTGAATATGCACTACACATTTCAAAAATGTATGATATGGTGCATTTTTAAATCTAGTAAATCTCTCATAAATATTTGAATATCGCGTAATTGTTTCAAATGTAATAAATAAATATATATATATATATATATATAAGGGTTATTTCCCCCCAGTTAATAACCCAGTTTGCTATTCCAGCGCTGCCACCAGCAAAAATAGTCCCAATTAGGCCTCGACTTCCCTCCGTGCCAAATTCTTTTGCTGCTAAATCTTTTACATATTCGTAGGTTAAAAAATACAAACCGCTAGCCGGTACATCTGCAAACAATGGTAAAGAGATGATCAGTTTTAAATGAAATATAATATTATTGATTATATAAATGTAAAACGTGATTTTAATATTACAACTGTATGAAATATAATAACGAACATAAATAAAAAAAAACGTGAATATATCGAGTAAATTTTAACTGTTGCTTATCGTGCGTGTGAAATACGATAACAACATCCTTTAAACAAACATATTAAACATATGCATACAATGATGTTGTAATGCAAGTTTTTACGTACACATACGCAATTTTCTGTATATATGCTAGTTTGACTTCCTTCCGATCTCGTTTTGATTCAAACTCGGATTCTATATCTTGCTTTTGTATCGAACATATTCATTTTCAGAATTGTTTCTCAGACAAAACAAATGAGAACATTCTACTTTTCATAATTATAAAATAATCCATTTTAGATTTTCAGTGTTGTTTTTGCTTTTAAAGTCTGAAGTTGTACTGTGACTTTTTATGATTATTTTAAATCATTTCGACAATTTAAAATGTCTTTAACTAGTTGGGTTATAGTTTTAATATTGTTTGTAAGTGTAGTGTCATTAATTGAAGTTTCTTACTTAAATAAGAAAAAAATTATTTGAATATGGAATACCTTATTGGGAAAATGTTGACAAATAAAATAACTATATGTGGTGCAAATTTGTACGCAATCAATGAAATTGTACGCAATCAAGAACAGCGAGAAAGAAAACGTTTATTACGGCTTTTTATATGATGGTGCATGCAATACATTTTATAGATAATTTTTTGCGACAACATCAAATGCTAGATCAAAAGCTTTGGAATATTATATTAACGAGGAAAAATATTTGAGATAATAATGTAGTGTATAAAAAGTGCGTGATATTGAAATAATGTAAAAATGACATGAAGGGTTTACGATTCTCAAAATACGATCTGCGTAAAATGAAACACTTTACCATAAAAGCCTCGTTTTCGCTCTCACTAGTTCATGTTAGGCATATCACATTTTGGAAAGCAGGAAAATGTGTTGACTTATCAACAGTCTATCGTTCAACGTACTTCCTTATAAAATGCTTGAGAAATTCTATACTATCGCTGTTGCTATTGTCTTTTTTTTTTTATCTTTATGTCAAATTCCTACTGATTCGTAACATATTGAGATTCTTGAAGCATTCATAATTGGTTTTTCAATATGCAAGAAATCCATTTTCAATTAAATTACATACATAGTACTTGATAAGAAACGTTTGTTTTTATTGATGGAAAATTTTAACTTTGACTATTCCATTTTTGGGTCATTTTAAAAGAGACTAATTGTTGGTGATAATAGTGATTCAGACACGTGGGAAGATGTACACATGTTCTGCCCGAATCAATGTGTTTGTCAGCGATCTCCATTTATGGATTTATCAGTAGCACGGTGGATTGAAGCAATACGAAAAGAGGATGCCGAAAACCCAAAACCAAACGATGAATATTTGTATGATGGTGCCTTTAATGATGTAAATTGACCTAAAAACTACATATTTTCTTCAACTGGTTTTGGTAATCAATGATCATTTCTTTATAGGCATTTTTTGAGAATGACGAAAGCCATTTGAAGAACGCATATGTAAAATTTGTAATGTGTATGATTCAAGGTGACGTCATTGCAAGGGATTTGGTATTCGCATTACCATCAGGCATTCAAGCACTTGTATTGCTTCACAATGGCAATGCAAATCACAACATAACTGGTGCGAATTAATTATTAATTGCCATGTATTTTCAAAAAAAAACAAATCAATAACAACATGTTTCATTGTTTTTCAGTTTCATCAACGGATTTGTTACAGTTTGGAGATTTAGAAATATTGGAAATACGAAGTACGGGTTCAAATCGAAATCTAGAATTTTTAATCGACAAAGAGATGCCAACATTGAAACATGTAAATTTTGAATCGATTAAAATAATTGCCGATGAGAAAATCAAGAAAAGCATTAAATTTCAACATCCATCGGAAACTTATGATTATACACCCGACGGTCAGCGTTACGCTTATAATAAAGACGAACCACCACGTCAACCTAATGAAGATGAATTCGAAATTGTTCCATATGATGTATATAAAATGGAATTGACAAAATCAATGCGGCCGAATTTTTTCGGTTGGTTGAATTTGGAGGTGATGCGCATTCACAATTGTTATTTGGATGAAATTGAATGGG
Organism: Resseliella maxima; assembly: GCA_029041755.1. Classification (NCBI taxonomy): domain Eukaryota; kingdom Metazoa; phylum Arthropoda; class Insecta; order Diptera; family Cecidomyiidae; genus Resseliella; species Resseliella maxima. Next base: position 1,357,929 of record JAQOWM010000600.1, on the reverse strand, counting down.
AAATGTTTGCTGGTTTAGAGAATCTTAAATATTTATCTATGGAGCACAATGATATCAAAGTGTTGCCACCGTTTGCATTCTATGGAGCGTTGCATTTGAAAACATTATCATTAGCTCATAATGAGATTTTAGATTTACACTATTTGGCATTGGCAGGATTACTTGATCTTGAACATTTGGATTTGTCATCAAACAATTTGACAAAAATATCTGAAGTAACATTTCCACCATTTCCAAGCTTAAAATCGGCGGACTTGCAGAATAATCCGATTGAATTCATTTTACCTATGTCATTTGCAGTATTAAATACGACGAAACAATTAATTTTTGGTTCAAAATCAGCTGTTTTTGAATTAACAAACACAAATGGCGCTTTCTTGTCACTTGATCAACTAAAAGTTCTAAACATATTGAATGTTAAATCGCTTAGTTTGCACCAATCCATTTTTAGTGGCTTAAAAGTATTAGAACGGTTAAGAATGAAAGGTCATATCGAGCGAATTGAATATGATGCATTTTCTGAAATGCCACACCTAAAAGAGCTCATTTTAACTGGTTGTGGTATTTTAGAAATATCAATGGATGCATTCTTTGGCATAAAATATTTACGAATTATTGATTTGTCACATAATCAATTAACTTTGATTCCAGCCGGTGTTTTCGATGAACAAAAACAATTGCAAGAGATTTATTTGCATAATAATTTGTTAAAAACTTTACCAAACAATTTCTTCAACATCAATTCATTAAAATTGGTGCGATTGGTAAATAATCCATTAATTTGTTCATGTGAAATATCTGAGTGGAATCAAGCAATTACTAATGCTATTCGGCTTAATAAAAAATCAACAAGTCAAGATGAAAATTGCATTCGTAATCCAAAAACTGGTCGAATTGAACATTGTATTGATGAATATGATGATTTTCCTCAATACTATTATGGATTTGACAATAAAATGACGCCAATGTGTGATGATAACTTATCAATGGGCAAAAAATCACAGAATGCCTATTATGTTCTACGTCACAATAACAAATGCACACTGTCAAATCTAAAAATAATCAAGGAGCATTTGGAGAAAGATCGTAAACAGAATAAATTAATGGTTACAATTGATAAATATGCTCGATCGCGTGATAATGTAAATAGCGGTGATAATAAACATATATCATGGTCATCTCAGCAGCGAAACAATAAAAAAATGCGAAAAGTTCAGTTTGAAAATAAAATTAAACGAACAATGTCGCAAAATGCACAAATAATACATGAAAAAATGCATTCAAATGATGTCGCTTATTAATTTAGACATTTAGATTCACTAGTTTCCTATAAATAGAATTAGTAAATTTGTTTTTTCATGTCCAATGAAAATATGTACTAGATCAAATAAAATATTGGGGTTTCTTCCCCAACAAACCAACACGTCTCACATTGTCTAAATTTCAATCGATTCAAATGGAATTACAATTTAAGAAATCCATCGAAGCTAATGCCCTTTACCTCGTAGCAAAGTAGCAAATGATCCTTTGTATACGCTTCGAATTCCGCCTTCTTTGTATAATTGTTTTGCACAATCGACCATGCCATTGTATTTTTGTGGTGCTCCACCGCCTTGTTGAATTTGAAGCAAGCATTTGATTCGTTCACCGGGAGCCATAATCGATGTTGTGAAAATGCCTGAAAATGCACCAGCACCAAATAGCTGTACATTTGTCAATTGTTCATCGGATGACTTTTGTTGCAAACGCTTTCCTAATCCAAAACCAAAGAAACTCATGGCAAAAATTGGTGCAACCCCAGTAAGCGGCGCCGACATGCCTGTGAAAATTAAGTAACACATGTAATCAGTATTTATTTGTCAGGCCTTCAGTACAAAAGAATAAAAATAAATAAATAAATCTTATTGTATAATCAAATCAGGAATAACCTTTGTACAGTCCTCGGAAACCTTCTCGTTGCACTGTTTTTTTTGCACAATCATATGTGCCGGTGTACAGAGGCGATTGCCCAGCAGCGGGTAATGGCATTGTTTGCAATCGTACCTAAAAATAAACCATGATCAATCGTTTTTTTTTATCAGACGAATCAATTGAGTTAGTCAAGCCAAGTAACTAACTTTATCATTGTTACCTTGATCGTATCTAACGGGTGGCCAGCAATGACAGTACATACACCTCCAAATCCACCGGAGAGGAAATATTTGATAGGGCTAATTTGTTGCTCAGACATTTTAAATGTTTTTCAAACGGTTATTTTTTTTGACAAAAGATTATTTCTTAACTGCAATAAACAATCGACAAAATATATAAATATATAGGTTTCAATGTCATTCTGCATTAGTTATGCTATATATATAGTTATAAAATGACCTTTAGACCAATAAATTAATTCAACATTTTAAATAAAAATTTCATAAATAAAATTTGTACATATCAAAAGTATCTTGATTTAAAAAGTACTTACATTTTTATATTTTTATTAAACTGAATATTCGGTAATAAATTCAAATTGAAACCAAAAAAATATGAAAATGCAGTTATCAAGCAACATTCAATTTTGTACAGACGTAAACAATTTATAGTTCAAAATGAATACACTCAGTTGTATTGGTTGCATATTATTAAACACACTAGCTGTCAAATATCATAAATCGTAATATGTCATTTTTTACGTATTTCGTACATTTTTCTTTCATTAGATGCATTGCATTGCATTACAATGAATTATAAAAAAAACGTCTATTTGGAAGAAATCTGTTTTTATTTGCAAGAAAAAAATATAAATTTGAGATTGTTTTTTTTTTTTTCAATTGATTCGTTATTATTCTGATGTTGGATATGGTGTCTTACGTAAATAGCATTTCCCTGAAGGAACTTCAAGTGAATTCACACCTTTTGGGAAAAGAGCGGCACAATCTTCGTTTTTTATTGTTGGCAAAACCATGCAATCATCGCCAACCTAATTTGTCATAATGAAATTTGATTTAAAAACAACAACATATGAGAGAGATATTGATATGAATAACGAACCTTCCAATCTACTGGTGTAGCCACTTTATGTGAATCGGTTAACTGAACCGAATCAATGACACGCAAAATTTCGCTATAAAAATTTAACAAACTGTAAATTAGTATGCGGGTCGATTTCAAAAAAAATATTCAAATAGTTAAAAGCTTACTCAAAGTTTCGCCCGGATGAAGCTGGATAGAGAATAGATATACGTAATTTACGGTTTGGATCGATGACAAAAACTGCACGGCATGTCAAAACAACTCCACACGAATTCACTTCATCTTGATCTAACATATTGAATTTAACAGCCAGTTGACGATTTTGATCATCGATTATTGGATACGGAAATTCTGAACTTTGATCAATACTTCCATATGATTTTATATCAGGTATCCATTTCAAATGAGATTCAACTGAGTCAATGGATAGTGCAATTGGTTTAATATTACGTTTCTGAAATTCTGGATAAAGTTGAACAACACGTGCCAATTCCGTCGTACAAACCGGTGTAAAGTCCGCTGGGTGTGAAAATAAAATTCCCCATCTAAAACAAAACCGTATTAAGACAATAACAGATATATTTCATTTAGAAAGCTATATATTAAATTTTTAATTGCGAAAAACTCAATTTCTAATTTCAAACTTACGAGTTTCCCAGCCATTCATAAAAGTCGATTTTTCCAACAGTAGTATTGGCTGAAAAATTTGGGAAAATATCACCAATATTCATTTTTATTATCTGTTTGCTTCTTCTAATACTAATCAACCAATTGGTGCGTATTTATGACAGATACATTTTTTGTCAAATCCGTTCAAATCAAGATGTGTCAATGATGAATTTGTCTTACTTTTGCATATAATTTTTCCATATATTTCAATTGGTTTTATTTATTTTGTTTATAATAATTATTTTTTTTTTAGAATAGAACTCTTTGCGAACAGAAATTCATTTCAAAAATAAAAATCAACTAATTCTAATGCTAATGTAATGTAATGATTGTCAAAATAGTTTGAATGTTGTATTGCCCGCATTTTTCATATGAGCCGGTAAGCACGTGCCCCATAGTAGCTTTTGACAAAACTGTCACTCGAAATTAAATTCATTCTATACAGTGTAAACAGTTAAGTTCTTTAAAACGTTTTTATATTCTGTTAAGAAATAAATTGCGAATATTTGCTACTTTTTCAACCGAAAACGCACCATTATCAAGTTATTAATAAAATTGATTTAAAATACGATCGAGCAAAATAAAACCAGTTGTTGACAAAAATAAAGAATTTTTGTTCGTGAATATCATCACAAACATCGTAGTAGAAAAAGTTCATTGTGAAAAAAAAAGCAATGTTTGCACCGAATGTTTGGTCTTTTGATCCACCAAACACACATATTGCGTATAAATACAGTGAATCGAATGAAAAACATGTGAAGCAAATTTGCAAGAGAATTCACAGTCACCCATTTAATCAAGTGGTAGGTTGTCAATATTTTGATAGTTTTTTGGAATTCAAAATTTATTTGCCGTCATAAATTGGTTTTTTTTTTCTTCTTACAAATGTGAATTACAAATCAATTTTTTCAATTACACTTAAACTGCATGAAATGTGTGTTTCTTGTAAAAAACTTTTTAACATCGGCTGATCTCGCTCACTTTTTTTGACTATTTTTATGCTATGTGAATGAGTGTTTTACGTCCGTTGCTTCTACTAGCTGTTCAAACATACATTTTGATGATATAAATAGATTTTGATGAAAAACAAGAGCAAAAGAGATGCACAAATCACCGTTTGATCGCTTAACTCATTAGATACTCAGCAACAAAGATTTAGTTACTAAAGTCCTTTGTTCAATTTCACATAGACTGGCACATAGCCTGTACTTTAATTTGTTTTCATTTTTTAAATTCATTGTACTAACTCATTTCTACTATAAAAAAGAGAATCATCTGTTATCGTATTGGATAGAAGACCAACAACCTATTATAAATTGAAATCAACTAGTTAAATTATATAAAATTGCTGATATTTGATTGTACGGCAATTAAACAATATAAACGACGTAATTTGTCGTATTTTCATTGATTTTGTTTGTTTTTTTCTTCTACAATATTTATTGAATATACTTCATATTTAATGTAGTAGAAAGCACAAAATGAATGTATACCTGTATTTCTGAGGAAAAATTTTCACAAATTGGCACAAATTCTAATTTCAAATTGTTTTTTTCTCTCTTACCGTAAAATTGCCACACAAAAAAATTTTTTATTTTCACATGAGTCCAGTATGCATTCAGGCAACAAATGAAAAATTGAATCAAATTTCAATACCTGACAAACAAAAATTGATTAATTTATTATTATTTATTTTATTTATTTTCAGATTAGCATCATTTTGCCAGACACAAAAACTATACCAAACACAATTTTACCATTACTGAAAGATACTGATCATTACCAGATAGCCAATTTATCATTGACTGAATTCATAAAGAAACCATTCATCGAAGCTTTTATTAAGAAAGGTAAGTAGACGAAATTTTTATTATTTCGAAAGTTATATTACGTTCATCAAATTTCCTTTTCATTTAATATATAGGTAAATTTTACGGTTCGACTGTCGACACTCGGATTGACGTGGATAATTGTGTTTGCATCACGCCGGACGGTATTTTATATATATCGGTCATAAAAGACACATATCATCGACTTGGTATTGAAGGGAAACTTTCATTTTTTGCCAAAAAGCACCAAAATCGTTACTGTAAGTATAAAATAAAATCATAAATTGATCATTTGGCGCCTACAAATTACTGAATTAATTAATTAATTCAATTCAAAAACATGGCAAAATAAAAAATTTTTTATATCAGATTGTATATAGCCATATGAATTCGTTTTTATCTTGCTTTATAGCGTGAATTGATTGAAACGGATTTTACAATATGCCACAATATAATCAAGTGAAAAGTCTTGAAATGCTTGCACTACGGGCACTTACTGCTTATGTCAGTAGTTTGGGAGAAGAACTAATACCGATGTATTCAAAAGCATTTGAACTAGTTCTACCAGATTTTCATATGGAAGCAATGGATTTGAATGGTTGTGATGACGATTACATAGAAGATGATATTGAATTTTTAGATGATTTTGAACAAATTCGAGAGCTTGCACGTAATCGCCGTAAATCTTCTGCCAAATCAGTGGATGATAGTCATCGAAATAGTTTTACACAAAAACAATTAAAAGAGATTCTTCGATTACGCATTACGATTTTACATGATTTGTTTGAATACAATATACCTTGTTATCTATTTGATAGACTTCGTAAAAGTTTGTTTCAAGAAATACCACGAATGGTTGATCGAATCAAAGAACGACGCAGTATAAAGACATCACAAGGCGAAATTATGAGCCAAATCAATGTTGCTGTTTCGCTGATTGAAACCATCATTGGACCACATATCACATATCATAATTTTGAAGAAACACCCAAAGTACTGCAACAAATTTTCTTCTTGCGCCTCAAAGATTTAAATGGATTGGAATTTTTAAATTTGGGCTCATTGACTGGTGGATGGAAAACTGATGACATGGAACCAACCATCATGATGGGTTTAGATAATATGTCAAATTTGCAATATTTGAGCTTGAATTACGACTGCACCGATAATCTTTTATTAAAATTAATTGAAAAATGTCCTCGATTAACTTGCCTTGATTTATCATCATCAAAATTAGTTACAAACGACAGTGTTAATTTATTGCTTCGAATGCCATCACTTCGCTATATTAATTTGCATCGTACATCAGTCACACTGGAAGGCTATGTTAAATTGTTATTGGGCTTAAAGAAAATTGAAGATATTGGCCAATATGATGAGATAGGTCGATGTCTAGAGTATATTGTTGATAATTATCATGATATTAATGATTTTTCATTGCGAAAATTTTGCAGTCGCTATGTAACTACACGATTTCTACAAATCATATCTGAATACTGTCCAGAAATGCAACACGTGTCGATCTTTTTCAATATGTTGATATGCGATCTCACTGCACTCATTGGTATCAATAAATTAACTGTACTTCATTTGCTGTCATGTGACTTTTTCAGTGATCAAATTCGCGATGTGCTTGCTGTTAAGGGTTGTAATTTAACTCACCTCCATTTGGAGCATGTTGATCAAATTGATATGAATGCTCTAATGTATATTAGCCAATATTGCCCTGATTTGCAAGTGTTGACAATATACAATTGTGAAATGATTGAAAGTACATCACTTTATCTACAAAAGCCATCCATACCACCATTTATGAATCTTGAAAAATTAACCGTAGTGGCGCAATGTGATCATCGTCATTTGGAATTTTTATGGTCAACATGTTTACACATTAAAATGATAAAATGTGGCATGATGGTGCCAACAACTGATGAATTATTTGAACGTGTGCTGGCTAAAAATCCAATGGAACATTTAGAAGAATTAAGCATTTTACGATCAGATGGTCTTTCCATTGCCATTGCTTATAAATTTATTGAAATTTGCCCAAAACTCACCACTCTCAATGAGTTGGAAGGATGGAGCTTGATTAAAGAAGATGAATTACAATTATTCAAAACATTTATCAAAACAAATAATTTAAATTTAAATCTTGAATCAAATCGATTCCAAACAACAACCGATGAACTGTTTTAAATGTATTTAATATCAACAATATATAACATTTAATATATTTTATTCAAACTTATGCCTTTTATTTTTTATTCATTTCTTTACATGTTTTTCATGAAAATATGGTTTTTTATCTAAATGGAAATAACAAATTTTTCCTTTATTTTCAGCTATTGAAGTAAATTTGAAGAGCCAAAATGTGGCTACAACAACTAAATTCCATGCAAAACTTCAGTCGGCTTTATCTAATGATTCGTTGGGGACATTTACCATGCGAATTATGTGGGATCCACCAAGAGAACAACATCCAACGCATGCGATTTGTGCATCATCGATTGCGAAATATTTCTCAGATTTGGGATATAAAATGGATTTGCAGCAAACCGAATGCAAAATGGGAATTGAGTATGGATTGAAAATGCCACGATTGGGTCCAGATAGTGACGAATTGACTGAAGTAGATGAACAATTGAAGTTTTATGCGACTCCACATGAGCTAGTCGAATATGCAGGCATGTTGACACTTTCATGTAACTTGGAATCTTCTGAATATTTAAATACATGGTCATTCTCTGGCCATACAGTTGAAGTAGGCAGTGCATATATTATTCAGTTAAAGGGACTGATCACATGTAATTTGATTAATATGCTTTTCAAAAAACTAAGGTAAGCAGTAGGAATCGATTAAAGTATGAAAGAAAAATTGAAATATTTTCTAATTTCAGAGTTTATGCCAATGAAAACATACATATTCCATGGATATCAATGTACATTCACGGAGATCCACATTCACTTATTAGTTTTGGAGGAGCTGAGCATAGTTTTACTACTACTGGCGACAATTCATATGTAATCTTCTTGTCATCAGATTTCAAATGCTTGTATTATGAATTTTTAAGTTCAAATAAAGCATTAAAATAGATATTTCAGCACTTAAGTTGTTTTAATACTCAATCAAATTCTGACTCTGTTCAGAAGGCTGTTAATCTTATTAATCAAACACATTTGAAAGAACACACCAAAATAATTGCATGAAAAATGAAAAACATGGGAAAATATTCATTGAAAAAAAAAGGTCTTCGATTTTGAAATGGAATCACCATATAATTTGCCTCATTGGATGAACTATTAAAACAAATCATTTTCAGGCTTACAAATTTGGAACAAACAAATGATCTCGTGAAAGAGACACACAATAGAGCCGAAAATCCACCGACGACTCAGTTCAGTACCCTGACAAAACCACCACACATATACATTCCGCCAATCATTTGATATAAATAATATGATGAGTAAGTAAATAATATGCGTATCCTGCGTTATCTCACACGTTCAATGTCATTTTCGTCAAGGAAAATATTCCATTTTTCGACTCCCATTTCGTTTGGTTTCTTTGCGCGGCTTCATCTGATATACTATATACTGTATAGGTATCAATATTTTTTTTTTTTTTGTATATTATTTTCCATTTATTGTAATGTAAATAATAAGGTTCGTGAAACACTGCAGAAGGAAAAACGAATGAGTTCACCGAAAATTAAAACACATTTTTGAGTTAGATTTAATTGATTAAATCTTATCATTTATTCCAAGTTGTTTTCTAATTCGAAACAAATGTTTGCATGTTTTATATCCAAAAAAAACTTTTTAGTGCTCCATAGTCTGAAATAAATCAGATTTCACTTATGCTTTAAGTGCATATTTCCGTTGTGGGTACACAGAAAGTTTTCTCAATTCCTTGGCTGTCTTTCGGTTTGCGTCACGTTTTGACAAAGCCTTGCGAATAGCACGAGTCTTCTTTGGTCGCAAGTCTAATGGCTTGAAACGCTTGTTTCTGTAGAATTTGCGCAAGTTTTCCTTGGTCTTTTGGTGCATCACAATGTTGACGCGTGCAATGGCTTTGCGGACAACACGGCTGTTTAGGAAAAAAAAAAATCACGCAAAACATTTTAATTAGTATTCACACATTTTCATTGGATTTAATTCGATTAGTTTATTCATAGTTCAACATGATACATAATTATGTATCATAACCTCAATATTTCATATGCATACGGCAAACAAATTGTGTTCATCACATTTTACTTACATTTTCGATAATTTTGATGCAGCACCACCAGTAACTTTGGCGACACGCAATCCAAGGAGCTCAGTTTTTAGCTCATCGAGTTGCTTGGTCAACTCTTTTTTGTCCTTTGTACGCAATTCGGAGCACTTAACTTTTCCCTGTGAAAGAGGCAAACAATCATTTCATTAGACACCAATTTTGCAAATTTTCTCTAAAAAATATTACAAAATTTCACAAAATGTCTTTTATTTGAAATAAAATGAACACATTTGATTCGAATTGTATAGATTTTATGTAATTTATATGATGGATGATTGAAATTTTTTTCGATTTTTTCAGCACAAATGAAATAAACACGTACCATTGTGATAGAATTTGAGAACGTAAAGAATGACAAAACCGTTCAGTTGACAGCATGTAGCCACCACAATGCCAAACTGAATGAGTGCATTCAATTCCTTCAACATGAAAAACGTTTATGAAAAATGATTAATTCATCATTCATACGCAAATTATAAACAAAAAAAAATATATTTCTCTATAAATTTTATAATATTTTCATAGTTTTAAATTCAAATCTCGAAATAATATTGATTTGAGAAAAATTACTTTTAAACTATTTTTTGAAAGTTGTGGAAAACATACTATATTCGACATACTGTCGTATTGTATTGTAAACGAACATGAAAAGACGTTCTCATTATTTTGACAGTAACTCAACCATGTAAATTTCTCTTCTTATTTACGCATAGGAATAACAGCACGTGGAAATACAAAGTTTTACAAATATAAAATAGTTACGAGTAAAAATGCCAGAGAATAAATTCCATTGCTTAGTAGTTGATACAACTGCTTTTATAAACAACGTAGCTTTACAGGTATTTTGAAGAAAAAATAAATTTAAATTAAAAAAAAAGGAAAATAATATGATTTTTATTATATATCATGTTATAGGAACATGCCGACTACCTTATAACAGTGCCAGAGGTGGTGAAAGAAATAACAAATAAGCGTCAATTGAAGCGTTTATGTGTGTTACCGTATGATTTGGTCGTTGATGAACCATCGACTGAAGCTGTTAAACATATTATTGCATTTGCTAAAAAAACTGGTGATTATTTGAGTCTTTCATCAGCTGATATCAAAGTTATCGCACTGACATATCAACTTGAATGTGAATTGGTTGGGAAAGATCATTTGCGTGATGAACCAGTTGTTGCAAAAACAATTGCATCAAAACAGAAACCATTAGAATTGATAGATAAAACTCCATTGGCTGGTTTTTATGTACCTCCAAAAAAGGATAATGTTGAAGAAAGGTCACGTCAAAATCGTGAGCTTATTGCTGATAAAATTGAACAAGAAGAAAAAGAAGCGATAGAAAATGGTGAAGATGAAGATAGTGATATTGAATGTTCTACAAAATCATCAAACAGTGGAGAACAACCAGTTGAACAGCTTGAGGAACAATTTCATAGGCTAAATTGTGGTTTAGTATCCGAAAGTGAAGCAGATCAGATACTTGCGCCCATTAAAGATGAACACACAATAAAAGATAAGAATCAACGAATCAAGGAAAGTGTGAGCACGGAGAAATGCGGATCGGAAGAAGAGTACGATGAAGAAGAAGAAGAAGATGATGATGATGATGATGATGATGATGATCAGTAGCTGGATTACACCATCTAATTTGAAAGAAATGAAAAGTGCATGCAACAAAGAAATTATCGACAACGAAAAAAAAGCCCGAGTAGCTTGTATGTCAACTGATTATGCTGTACAGAATGTTTTAAAACAAATAAATTTAAACATAGCTGCTTTGGATGGTCATATTATAAAACAAATGCGAACATACATTTTACGTTGTTATGCTTGCTTCAAAACAACAAGCATTATGACTAAACTATTTTGTCCAAATTGTGGTCACAAAACATTGAAGCGTGTCGCCGTAAGTATGGATGAAAATGGGCAACAAGTGATTCACATCAATTTGCGTCGACCACTCACAGCGAAGGGGAAAAATCAAAGTATTCCACGATTTCGTGGAGGAAAACATTCTTCAAATCCAATATTATTTGAAGATCAACCAATTCCAAAGCAGTTTCCATCTCGTGTTGCCCGTACTAAAACTAATGCCATGGAAGAGGATTATATCGCAGGTGATTTTAATACATTTCTTTCAATTTGGAATGTTAAATGTGATCAATTTAAATATTTTTATATTAATCAATTGATTATTTTTTTCAGGTTTCTCGCCATTCGTCCTTCGTGATGTCGATTCAAAATCTGCTCTACTGAGAGCCAAAAACAGTGGCAATATCAAACAATGGGCCAGAAATCATGCATACCGTAACATGAAAAGAAATTCTAAGAAATAAAATCTATTTATTTATTTCGATTCATTGTTGCGTATACAATTTATCTAATAATAAACTTATTGATAATTCATTGATTCTACTCAACACTTGTTTATTGTTCATATTTAAAATGATCTGTAATTCAAATGCTTTTTAGAGAAGTGCATATTATAGAAGTAAATAAATTAATTACGTAATTTCAATTTAACATTACATATTGATTTTATTTATTGAATGTTTCTCTGAGGAAAAATTGTAATTTTCCCAATCAATGGAAATGTTAACAATTATTTTTCAATTATTTTCAATCATGTTAATTAACTTCAAAATCATGAATTCATTTTTAGCAAAAACATTTTATTTTATAAAAACTATTTTACAATCAAACAACAATAATAGTTGTTTGCAAGAGGCAAACTGGTAGTGAAACTACCGAATCGAATTCAGGACATATATCAAAACATAATAGAACATTCTATTAAGTTATATGGTTCGGTATTTGGTTTGGTACGTTCGGTACATTATCCGGTAGTTTTGAATTCGATTCGGCAGATTGAGTACCTTGGTTGGTTGACATTAAAGACTATGAAATAGATACAATTCAATCCAATTCAGTTGACTTGTTTTACTGTATTTCAACAAAAAAAACTTATCTAATTAAAAATAAAATATATATGTGTATATATAAACAGCTCTTTACGAATGTGATTTGAAGAAAATCACTTTTCCACATCCTTGGCCTAAGAACTGAATACTGATATGTGAACCTAACCCAAGTAACGATTGCCAATCCAAATAAATCCAGTTCAAACCACATATCCACGATTGATTTCAGATCCAAATAATAACCATATATCCGTGTACACCATCACAGTTGGTATACATAATTGATGTGTAGTCCAATCATATGAAATGAAAGTGAGAAAAAAAATATGAAAAAAAATGATAATAAAATTGGAATCGATTGGAATTGTTTTGGATGAAAGTAAGAAGTATAAATATTTACCGGCAGGTGCTTTAATGAAATCACCTTCTTTGAGAATTCCTTGTCGTTCAACAGCAAATTGGCCATTTAAAATAACAAAACACTGCTGTGTGAAAAATGGCAATATTAATTGAACAATTTATCTAATAAAATTAGTACACATTACCTTTGGATAAGAAATTTTTAGGATCGCCTTTCGTGAATTGCAGCCAAATAAAATGAAGCCAGAATTTTCACCTTCGGTGGGAAAATAAAACGGTTGAATCGGTTTATCCATGGAACATATGATACCAGCATCTTTTGTCACAACTATATCGATACAAGAATTAATAAATTGATAAATCTGTGCAAACAATAATGCTAATTAATTCAATTTATTATCTGATAGCATTTTATTGTTAAAAAGATCTAAAATTACTGAAATTGTTTGCCACTCCATTGGATTCTGGATCATCTATTGAGTCATTTGGCTCTTGTTTTACGTCATTTTGATTGATCTCGTGTTGTATTGCTACGTCCAGCTGTTCATTTTTAATAACATTCTCATTATGTGGCGTTGAGTTAATAATAATATTATTTTTTTGTTTTACGCCAGATATTCGTTTTTTGATCGGTTTATTTACATTTACCCTAGCATTTACCACCGGTGACATTTTATTCAAAATACTTTGGCGTGTAAGAAAGTCACTGTTTGGCTTTTTTTCACGTATCGACCGTCGCATATTAGAGGCTAAAAATATTATTTTTACATTGATTATTTTTCATTTTTCATTTTCTTCAGCTTAATTTGTTAAAATGCTCATATTTAAATTCTGTGTAACGGCAAAAGCGTTAAAAAAATAAATACACTTACAAAACTCTGACTTCAAAATTGTTTGTTCGCTCATTTTCGGTGATTTTCATCAATGAGCAAAAATATTTTTCACTATCTAAATGTATTTTCACTAATTAAACAAATTCCCTATTTATGTAAAATTAATTTCAATTCTTCTCAAATCTATCTAATTTGTTTATAATTGTTCGCAATGACAAATTTAACACACAGTTCGAACAGATGAATATCAACAACGTCAACAACAACTTTAAAGTCAATATTTTGACATTTGTATTTGTATCTGTGTTGCACCGTGCAACACTTACATATAGTGGTGCAAACTGTGTCCATTATTGTTATATTCTCAATATGTAAATAAATTACAAAAGACAAGTCTAATGTGTTATTTTTATCTTATAAATAGAATCAGTTTTTCCACATGAAAATCAGAAATCAGAAAAAAAATGTTAACGAAATAAATATGCAGATTTTTTTTGTTTTTTTTTTCGCTGCAAAGAGTTAAATTTTATTCGAATGTTAATAAATGTGATTCGATTTTAACAGTATTGCTGATTCAAATTTTTTGAAATAAATTTAGGCTTTAGTTTGAGCCTTGTGTGGTTTTGCTTGACCTCCTTCACGAAATCCGTTTCGGAAGCGACGACGCACTACTTTCAAGTAACGGCAACGGCCGGTTCCTGTGGTCTTCCTGCGCTTAGCCTTCTCGGACCAGTTATCTGTCAATGGAACAAAACAAATGCATTGATTTTTTTTTTCCTTTTAAGATTGAATGAATGTAATACTTACATGATCGAATCTTAGCAGCTGGGTAGCCGCATTGTGCACATGTTGATTTCTGAATGTGATATGATGATCTTCCACAACGACGACACAATGTATGCGTCTTATTATGACGTTTCCCAAAACTTGAGGTACCCTTCGTCTGAAAATGCATAAAATTGAGAATAAATGTTAATTCAATTAGGAGCTTATATTTTTTCTTGGCAGTTATTCGTTTTATATTCCACAAATTGTATGAATTGTAACCAAAAACACATGTTATGACTTCAAGTATCGATTTGTTTATAGAGAACATTTTTCAATATAATGGCCTTAATTCTGTTTCTTTTTGTGGAGGATTCCTTAATTTAAATCCAATTTGTCCGTGAAGAAAACAAATGATAAATTTCAAATTCATCAAAGCGATTGTAAACTTACCATTTTGGTTGACGAAAACTAAAAGAAGAATTTGACATTCGTTGTTTTTGTCAATCACATACGATTTCGCATGTATTACCCGATTTTTTTTATAGCAGTTTGCAATCGAATTAGCAAATACAGTAAATTGTGTTATGACATTTTACGATAGGGATTTATTTGTAATAACGCAACAGGCGGCAACCGGCAAAACATTTTAAACATTCTATCTAGTTAGAAAGAGCATTTCAATTTGTAAAGTTCCAGGCGAGTTGGCGTAAGCTATTGCAATAAAACTAACCAAACGATTTAGTGAAAGCATTTCAGGTAATTAATTTTATTTTTAAAAAATGTAACAGCATGCCATTGAAATGTGCACATTTTGCAATGGAAAATATTCGGCAAATTTCGAAATATATATTTACCAAGTTTTTTTTTTGTTAATATCAACTCATAATGATTACAAATCATTTACATTTGGCGAAATTTGTTTATCTTTATGCTAAATTTGTTTATCTTCCCTTCATTGCCTAATTTTTCTGAAATTAAATTGTTTCATTTGAAATCATGCCTGTGAAATCATGAAAATTCATGTTTAGAATAACAGTACTGTACACGACATAGAATTGTTAACCCAACGATTTGTCGCCATTTTATAAACTGTTTTTGTAATTTGATACATACTCATTTTAACTTTGCGTGTTGCTGTTCATTGTAAAGGAATTTTTATAAAACACAAAGCATATTGGCTTCGTTTCGAATTAACATTGTCAATAGCTTTCGTTTCTTCTTACTTAAAGTAATTGCCATTGTTTCATTGTGTTCATCAGAAAAACTAACATTTCAATTTCCTTATTAAAATTCCAGTATTCAAAATCAATTTACGGTCTTTAACGAATACATTCAACATACGTTCGAAATGAGTACAAAATTGTCCGGATACGAAGAGACCGTTATTTGTCCATACAACAAATGCCATCTCATTTTGAAACATCGCATACAGATGCATTTGGTAAAATGTGCACGAAGCTATCCAAACATTATTCTTGAAACGTGCCCATTCAACGTGACTCACCGTTTTCGTAGTGAAGACATAAAGGTAATTCACATGAATTCATCTTTTCAAATTGCAAATTATTCTAATGCCAATTTATTTGAAATTCATTTGTAAATAGAAACACATTGAAGAATGTCCAAATCGGGATACAATTGATCGTATTATGTACCAGGTTAGAACTTCAAACGCACAACCGATTCCATCGACATCACGACCAAATCCACCACCTCAACGTTTTGATCCAGATGAAGAAAATTGGGACCATGTAAGCAATTTTATAATTGTATCCTTTGTATTTTGTTTAATGTTTGCATTGAATAGTGTCTTTCATATCATATTTTGTTTATTTGTTTTTTTTTTTCTTCTATTTATAGTACAATACCCCAACATATGATCCTCAAAAATATGCAAAGACTGCCAAAGTGTTACGTACACCTGGATTGATGACACCATCAGAACGACGCAAATTTGCCGATGCCGAACGACAACGTTTGAGTGAATTGGAACGACGCTTTACACAACAAATGAATCGCGATTTTTAAATGAATACATTTATGAACATTTTGGATTTGAGATTCAAAATAAAACAATAGGCTCATGGCCGACGAAATTACTTTTTTTTCGCCAATGTTTCTGGCAACTTGCTTCATTTTCGAAATGAAGATAAATAAATAAATAAATAAATAAATAAATCAAATCATAAAATACAACATTTAAACCATAAATTCATAAATAAATAAAGTAAGCTGAACGTAAAAAATTTTGAGTAATTATTTTCGAGCAAAAAAAACTTATAATTTAAATAAGTAATATTACAATTAATTTTGTTTTTGGAATGAAAACACCCTTCATGATTAATTCTTCATAAAACAATTTTTTTTTTATATATATTTGAATGTAAAATTAACTATGCAATATGCAAATTTACTGACGTTTTCCAGTAGGGATGCAAAATCCCCATAATTTCTGTCATTCTTCATGATGATTGCAAATGTCATTCAATACTGAAAGCAACGTGTCAACGAAAGTATTTTTTGTTTTATATCCAAAAAAATTAAACGGGTTTCTTGTTGAAGAAAAAAATAACATTCATTACACAAACTGTAAAGTGTTGTGGTGTAAAATGAGCAAGGTTCCTGGTTACGAAAATTCGGTTATTTGTCCGTATAACAAATGCCATGTCATTTTGAAGCATCGCATACAGATGCATTTGATCAAATGTGCAAAACAACATCCAGATATCAAATTGGAAACATGTCCATTTGATGTCACACACAAATTTCGGCCCGAAGAAAAGAATGTAAGTTTTATTATATTAATTCTATTTATTTACTTTCGTTCTCAAATTATCCATATGAAATTATCATCATAATAGAATTTTGATCAAGAATTTCTTTCATTCTTTATGGTAATCAAACATTAGAGTCACGTCGAAGAATGTCCGTCCCGTGAAAATTTCGACCGCTACGTGTACAGCGTTGCTACAAGCAATCCAAGGCCATTTCCAGAGCCAAACCCAAAGCCAAAGCCAAAACAGACCAAGAATTATAATGATGATGATGAAGACTGGGACGATTAAATAAGCACATACTTACTACAGACATTTTTCGCACATTCATTTATTTTTGAAGCAAATCATCAAAATTACATATATTACATTATTTAATACTTTGAACAAATGAACCTCTAATGTTTAACCTAAAAGAAAAATGATAAAAACAAAAATAACAATTTTCTAGATTCAATAAATAATATGACAAACATAATAAATATTATGTGAGTCGGACAAAACGATTTACATAAATCGATTAGTTTGCAAAAACAAATGATGAAATTCGTAAAGTTACAATACAGTAAATTAAGAACCTTAAAATTTAGAGAATAAGACGAGGCAAATTTTCATTCATATCATTAAAATTACAATTTATTCAATAAAAGGTCAACATAAACATAAATTGATAAGTTAAAAATGGATTTCAAATTTCATGACAGCATATTTATCATCGAAATAAAATTGTTGAAAAATACAGAGGCTATATTTTGTTCTGATTCAATCATATAGCAGTTTTTTTTATATGAAGATTTATTGCCAATTGATGATTCAGTGATAAAATTGTTTATTTATTTATATCATAAACAGTAGAATAACTATTCAAATTGACATATATAAACAAATATCGAAATAAGTAGCATCTGCACAGCAAATCGGGCAATGATAGTATAATAAAACAAAGAAGAAGTAATTTTCATCAACCATAACACTGTTTGATAACACTGTCAAATTATTATATGATTTTATCTAGAATTTTGAAAAGTTATTGAGTTATCTCATAGAATTTTTTCTTATTTTTCATTTCGAATATTCCAAGAAAAAATTAAACATTTTGTTTATATCAAATTGAAAAAAGTTTTAACTCATCTCATTGTCTCTCGATAGGGAAAATTATGTGTATCATATTGACATATAATAGACGTCCAAACATTTCTTTATTCATTTACACGTCATATGAAAACAGAAAATTTAACTATTCTAATTGTTCATCACTAAAAATTTCTTTTGGCAATAGATCTGCTCATTTTGAAAGCTTAATTTTATTTTAAATATTGGACCATGTCGAATAGTTATACGCCACCTGATCGATGTAAGTTTTTTTTTAAAAAAAAAACTATCATTGAAATTTAATTTGATTTCATGCAAAAAAATGAATTCTGTATAGCAACTTATGATCCCGGCTGGAATGATCCACCTCCAATGCCAATGTCAACACAAGCACAAAAACCACGTACCAACTTGAATAAGCGTGTTGCATTTCCAATGCAATCATCTGGTTTAACGAATTCTGCTGTAAAAACGACATCTGAAGGTCTTCCGTTACCATTTTCAACAGCAAAATACCAACCATCTCCTGAGCCTCCGGTATCATCGGGTGAGTATCCATCTGACTGACAAAATATATTTTTAACTGGCCATCACCATATTAAATTTCGTTTGTTTTTGTCTTTGAATGTCTATCATCATATTGAAGATCACATGAAAAATGTTCCGCCACCTCCGTTATCATCGATGATGTTAGTCCCAAATTTACTGGTTCAAACAACGTCCACAGAAATCACAGATGAACACTTTGACTCAGTGATAGCTAAAAAATTCTCCAATTCAGTTTTTATTCGATTGATCGATGCTATGGAATCAAATACTGATACAAATAGGCTTGCTGAAATAAGAAAACGAATCGAAGGTCTCGATCAAATGTGGCAAGAAAATAAGCTCGGGGATGTAGTACAAAGGATTGTATATCAACTCGCTAAAGGTCTGATTATATGACATAAATTTGGAATTTCAAAATATGTGAGTCATAAAATTGATGAATATTTTTTTTAATAGATTTAGAAAATAAGGATACGGCAGCTGCACTGGAACAACATCGAAAATTAGTAACTCAACATATAAGTGAGTCAACACAATGGGGAACCGCAATGCGTCAAGTAATTTTATCAATTTCACCGGAATCGACTTTAAGCGAACAAAATGCACCACCTGTTCTTCCAGATAATGAAGTTGTACAGTTGATTCCAATGGAAACGTTGAATTCAATCTCTTTACTAACATCTAATCAGCCTATTAATGATAATGATTCAAAATCAAGTTCCCATACAATGCAATCATCAAATGAAAATACACCAAAATCAAAATTCGGGCGAGTTGGACGAATTTTACATATTTAATTTTTAATCCATTGACATCTTATAAGATATCGTAAAAGTTTAAAAAAAATTGGTTTTGTTACATAATCATTTAAAGTATCTGAAAATGGTGATTAATTCATGTGCAAATTGACATATTTCCTAACTTTGTTGAAAAGAAATAAAGAAAACCTACAAAAAATCCGTAGAAAATATATATGACTGTAAAATTATACACCTTCATTATCCAAATAACAGCTACGTATCAATGAATTTTAAAGTATTGAATAAATGCGAAATAAAACTCATTACATAAATTGTTAACACAATTTCTGTTTTATTTGTATTCATTGTTTTTTTTTTCATGCGGTTGTTATTGGTTACTGTTCCATTTAGATTGACTCTCGTTTCATTTTATAGTTTTTTCAGTTTTCTTTACACACATATTTAACAATTAAATGACTAATAATATTAATAAATCCTCTTTCGATTTAGCATTTTTGCCTTCCAATTTGTAAGTTGTTGTTGTTGTTTTCATTTAATTTTTAATTTTTCATTGTAATATTGACTATTTTTTTGTCGATTTTATTTGACTTTTATTATTTTAATATGTTTTATTAAATGTAGGTATAAATGTTTGCGTTTCACGCGTGTGTTTCTATATGAAGAATCTTATTATTTTCTTATTAAATTGTTGTTGGTACTTCCTGTGTGAATGTGTCTACACATATTTCATTTTATTTACTTATCTACCTGTTAAATTTTCAATATAATTTTTTTTATCGTTAGTCTTATGAACCGTGCCGAAACATTGCCAAATTATGGATTTATCCATTTTTATAAAATTACTTGTCTATATAAAGGGTTTTTTTACTCATAAAAACGCGACCATTTTTAACTTTTTGTTCTTCTGATCTTCCATTGATTTAATTAATGCCATCGTATCATTTATATTGTTTTATTTATTTGTTATCTTTCGCTCTATATAAATTTAGAATATGATTTCATTTCTCATCCTCAAGTTAAATAACTCAAACATTTAAATGCAAATTAATTTTTTCTGCTTAAGTATTAAATTATCAGTTGCTATTACATTTGAAAGTGATTCGATTTATGCAGTATGTTTTTTTTACATTCAATGTTATAAATTAAAATTGTTCTATATTTTCTCTCATGCATTTTATCTGGATACTTTGATTTACATTTATTTTAATGCAATATATAACATATTCCTTGAAATTGATAAATTTCCCCCCTTTCTTTTGTTGTTGACTGTAAATTTCTTCATATAAATTATAATATTGTATGTTAGAAAACACACTCTGCATTTTAAATTTTCAACATCAAATGGTTGTTTATTTGTAGATTTTGATATCAACTGAGTGAGACTTATCATTTTCAATTGCTTCATTTTTTCTTTTTTATCTCTATGCTGATATTTTTGTTGAATTGAAAAAAAAGAAGAAATTGGCTTCAACTCTCTTGGGGTTTAACATGCACGATATTTGTTGTTTATTGAATTAATAATGTAATTTTTTTTTTTTTTTTTTTCAAATAACTGAATTTTTTTTTAATGACTTAGCTAATTGAAGCAAATTTGGTACATGACAATGTGGAATGGAAAATTTGTCTATTTTTACACTATTTACAATATCCAATTTATATTTAAGAAAAATTGGTGAAAATTATATTTCTTGAAATGATGGCAGGTTGGGTATATTCAAATATTAAATATAAAAATGAAATATAAAAAGAGTGCTGTAGAGAAAAACAAGCTTGGAACTTTATTTAAAATTCAAAAATGAAGAATTGTCAGAAACCTTAATTTTTCTTCTACATTTGTATTGTTTTATATTGTAGTTGCAAATGTTTTGATATTGTGTTAAAATTAGTTTTAATTCGAATCAAATATCTAATTAATAGTCATTCAAATGAAATGAAAAATCAGCTGCAGAAGAACAAGTACACGACTAACTAATTTTTTAAGCCATGCTACTTTTATGTACAATTTGAGCTTAGTGGGAAGCGGCTTGTATTTAATAAAAATATACATGTATTTTTTTCAGTAAATAGATTAGTCGGATTGACAGAAAAAAAAATTAAAAACGCAAACATAAAATACTTTATATATAAGACTATATATAGTCTAAACATGTAATCAACAACAACAATGAGAAAAATGTGCTTTCCAACTAAAAAGAACAATGAAAAAAATAAGAATCCCTTGCAAAATGAAACTGAAAAAATATTCTGTGCGTTTCCAATTTTTTCTACCTCAAGTATAAGTTTAAACATCAAGTGACAGTCACAATACTTGACAAATGAAGGAAAATCTGAACGGACACTTAGGATTTCATCCAAGATTGATTTATTTTTTCCCGAATAAAAAAAAATGAATATTTCGTGGGAACGTCTATTGGCCATTCGAATTCAGAGTCAATGACATCGATTGTCATTGAGAAACCAATTTTAATATTATTAATTATCATTGATTTTGCTTCTGAAATTGCACTGAAGCATTTATCATTACTATAATTAAATCGAATCTAGTATAAAAAATTTTATCGATCATTTTTTGTTTTCTACTTTTTTGCTGTTCAAATTTTAAGTCTGGGACATTTTTGCTATGTAATCATACACGCGATTATTTGGTTTTGATCTGATTCGTAATTCTATTGTTTTTCCATGCGAATATATTTTATATTGGGCATAAGTGTAATGGATGAAAAGCGCAATAAATTTCGGTTTTATTTGTAATGGTCTCATATTTATATACATTCACTCGGAGAATGGCATGATTCGATTTGAAAATATCTAGAAATTATAACAATTTTACATAATTGATTTAATTATTAATATAATTCACATTTTTGTGCTATTTATATGATACAAACTATTCACGAAATTTTCGAATGTTGTCCTCTTTCTAATTTTAATTTATATGATGCCACATTTTGGACTTTTATTTTGTCTGTATACTGTATAACCAAATAATAATAATTAATAATAATAGTAATTTGTGTATATACACAAATAATTTCATTATTATTTTCAGCTGGGAAATTACATACAAGTACTGTGCTGCTTGCGAATATTCCATGGTATTTTGTTTTTTGGTTTTTATTTTTAATTTTTTAAATTTTATTTTTGAATAATTTGTTATTTTTTTTCTTAATTTGAAATTCTGATTTTTAAATTTAGTTCATCTTTAGATTAGCTTAAAATCTAACTTGTTCTCATCTGCTCTGCAACTTGAATGCAGTTATTATTATAATAATAATAATAATATTTTATTTAGAATAACGTTACTGCTTTAATCGCATTTATTCGTTTTTTTTTTGCCTGTGAAAGACAGTTGCATAACCAACTATTCCGCAAATTTTGTATTCTAATTTGACAATGTCATATTAATACCTATTAAATCCGCGTCATAGACTTTAATAAATGCTTTTTAAAGAGTTATCGCTTCAAAGTTAGTCCGTATTTTTATCTGTAAGAATGTACAATTTTATTTAATTTCAAATTTTTTCAATCTTCACGATTATCATTTTCACGAATTACTTCAACAAAAACCGTTGAGTGAATTTCTAACATTTTTGACAAGAAAAATCTGCCACTTTTTTTTATCGTGTTCGAAATTCATACCATTCAATACATTTAGAATTATTTTTTGACATTAATTAACAGAGGCGTACACTTTGATCTTTTTTTATTTTTATTTCTCATTTGTAGCTAAATTAATTTTAAAATATTCAGTAATTATATTTATAATCTATGTACTATTGATAAAGCGTACCGTTGTTTGTTTTATTTTTGCTTTTCCTTCTAAATTTTCTTTTATTACATCATCAATTGTCTGTTTTCTTTTTTTTTTTTTTTTATTTTTGCGTCAATGGTTTTTTGACACATATTGATTTTCGCTTCAAATACGTGACTCTATCAATGTAATTTTGATCCGATTTTTATTCACTTTTTGTACAAATATAAATTAGATTCTGTTAATACTTTGTTGCTGTTGAAAATAATTCAGCAACAAAATGATTCTTCCAATATTTATGATCTAAAGTCGACTATTCCGTCAATTTAATATTATTTTCGATGTCGAAATTAACGTTTTGTATATTTACACAAATTTCATCAAATTGAAAGTTATATGCATCTATCTTACACCTTTTATCTCATGAAAAAGTGGAAAAAATGAATAGTAAAAATCGTTTTGTGGTTAATTACTTCAAATTCTTAAACGACAAACAACACACATTGATCTCGACCTATTCACTTTCTTTTTATCGTTTTGTTTGCTTTTAAAGATATGAACTCAATCATGAATTTATTATCAATGAATAAATGACGAATTCATACGTTGACGGTCAATTAACTATCAGTGTTTATATTCCGGATAACCTGATGTCCCCATTGATTGTGCGTCGTCGGAATCTTGATCGATACGGACGCGTCGGTGGTTCGATAAATGATGTTGTTGCTGTGTTGTTTGCGTTAAGTGAATTGGTTGAACACTTCCACTGCTTGTTTCTGTCTCCGTTGATGGTGGCGATGGGTAGTATCTAATATTGTTACGAAAAAACATATAATAATGTTCTTTTTTTTTTCTCTCAAATTTATCATAAGAAATTATTTACTCACCTGTGCCCGACATTTATTCCATTTCCAGTCATCATCACTTGAATGGGCACGACCGAACCTATTCAAACCAATAAATATTCGAAAATGGTATTAATAATTGTATCCGAATAGGAAAATAAATGACAATTTACCCATTGGTGAATCGTTCATAATCGGTGTTGATGTAATAGTATCGACTTCGTCTTGGTAGTGTTGGTGTTGCTGAATTTGATGCGACGAGTCGTTGATGCCGGTAGTGATGACCGATTGTGCTATTGCCAATGAGACTGAGGGTGCTGTTTGATGTGGCGTTTTTATAGAAATGGACTGTGTTGAATCGGGTTCCATCACGACGGAGACGACGTCCTCACTCGCCCATCGCGCTATTTGTGGTTGAGCTTGAATAAAGTCATCACTATAAAAATAAAAATCGTAACAGGAAAACGGAAAACGGTTTTTTTCTTATCGGCCGTTTGATATCTTCTCCTCCTTCGCGTTTTCATTTTCTCTTTTTTTTTGTTTTTTTTTTTTTGTTATTGTTTTTCATTTTAAATGCATTCGATTTAGTGATAATGAAACAGTGAGTGAGGTTCCTTTGTTTTGTAAAAGATTTGAAATTATCAATTTCATTTTCAAAGTATATTAAATTGTAAACTAAATGTTCAATTAAAAGGGAGACAGAAGACAGAAAGCAGAAGTAATAGAAATTTAAATCGAAAATATACATGAAATTTAAATGAATTAATTGACTGACGTATCAAACGGTTCGAAAACAATGAGTGGGAAAAGCTAACTAATTTCGGTATGTTTAGTGTGGTGTTATAAAGACGACAATTAAAACTGACTGCACACTTCAGTTTTAATTAAGAAAAATTAAAAATTAAATTTAAAATGTGGTCTACATTATGTGGATGAGACTTACCTCTCACTATCTGGAGTTTCACGGTTGATACGTGGATCAACCATTGATCGTTCATGATGATCGGCACTTTCGTAAATCCCTTCATCATCATTCTGGTGCAAATGTGTATGGGATGAATGATGCGATGAATGCGCTCCGTGCGATACATGACCGTGTGTATGACTGTGATGCGAGTGATGACCGAACGAGTGTGTTGAGTGAGGCGAATGTGGCTGATGCATTGGATGTCTATTTTGCGACGGATGTCTATACCTGCCATATACAAAACGATTTTCATCTTCTGATCGCGGTCTACACCTAGAATTGTATGATGACATAATTGTGGCAGTTTTCTGTTGTTGAGCTAATTGTTGATTTGAACTGAAAAATGAAAATTCAAATTTCATTGAAGCAACAAAATAATTTTAAAAAATACACTATCAGCAATGATTGAAAAAACAGATTTTTTTTTCTCTTCATTTTAATGTAGGAAATAACTAACCCTTGCGAAGATTCACTACAAGCCGAACTATCTAACCTATACTGCCGTTCTGCTTCATTTTCAGACATCATTCTTAAATCTTCAGAACCATTTGGACTCATATGTCTAGTTGTATGATGCTCTAATTGTCTAATAAGGTCTTCTATGTTTCTTATACGTAATTGACCACCACTTGACGTTGCTAAAAATGTGCAAACAATATTGTAGCATCGATAAATAAAAAAGGATAAATATTATCGGAATTGTATATTTAGTATGAGACAGTCGTATTGAACAGTTAACTGTTTAATGAAAAAAAAAAAATAATCGTATAATACCTATATCGTCATCGGGCTGTTGTTGTGACTGTTGCATGTGAGACTGTTGGTGCATTGCATGCGGTCTGTGCTGTGAATGCATCATCGATGTCGATGGTCCATTCTCCACCATAATTGAATGTGGTTGCAAATCGCAGATGTTTTCCTTTGAACTTGACTTAGAACCTCCACGTTTGTATTCACCGTAAGTCATTGCTGTCACATTGCAATCTTGTAATGCTTTTCGTAGTAGATCTTCGCTTATACTTCCACTGCCGGATGGTGTGTTGCCTGCTCCTGTTCCACGTTGCGATGTAGATTGTGCATTTTGTATCATAAATATTATATCTTCATGATAACCCTCAAGATTTTTGGCAGTGCGCTCAAATCCGAGCCCTTTTTGCTCTTCACCATCTTGGTTCTCACCTTGCTGTGGTATTAACTCCAAATTATCGCCACTCTGACGATGATCCTCGGACCATTTATCCTTGTTGTGCTCATTCAATACTATTCCGCTGTATGCGTGCTTCTTTAGTATGCCCTTTTCTGTAAATGAGTATAATGAACATTGATAATCATGATGCCATTTGTTTCTAAATACAATATTTTATTTTTTAACATTTTTTGTGTATTGAGAAGTTTTTTTTAGCCATTTTAATCGAAAACGGATGGTAAACTATTAAAAATTCAAGCAAATAATTGAATCAAATCTGAATTGGCTTCTGTATAATGAATATGAATAATCAAAAAAAGAATAAAAAAAAATTGTTTAAATTCCAAATTAATTAAAGCAAATAAATCGATGTGTTTCAATGATTTCTTTCCCGTCGATATTTATTCATGCGTAAATACAACTTCCGAAAAGCATACAATTTATTTAACGGTTATGAATACTAAAAATAAAGATACATTTGAATAAATTCTCACCCGAATGTGTATTATCATCCTCAATATTCGACCGGCGAATCGATTGGTGTTTGTGATCTCTGTTGAATGGAAAAGGAAATTATATTATTTGAACAATTGTTTTATTAGTTGTACTCAAAAAAAAAAAAAAAAAAAATATTTTATTATATTTGATTCAATGCTGTTCAATAAGTAACACCAATGAATTCATATGAAATTTGAAATATAATAAAATAATTGTTGTATCGATCAGTTTGACGCCAATGAAAATTGTCTAGTAAACAAAATTAACCGGCAAAATGAAGGTAAACTAAAAAAAACTAAACCGTTGAATGAAAAAGAATGGTTAGGTCAGATATGCAAATAAAATATCGTATGTCAAAGAGACTTATTTATGAAGAAAGAATCTCCCATCAATGAATCAATTATAATTTTTTGAAGTGTCTCAGGATATGAATATTTTGTAAAAATATCGGTTCACATACCTGTATTGGTTACCATATGTAATTAGTTTATTTGAACCGTCCAACGAAACCTCTTCAACTGAAACATGATTAGAGTTTCCAGCGCCTTTGATGATTGGCTTTTTAATGTATGGCGGATCATATTTTGTTCGAGTTGTTTTTCTTCTAGGCGATAATTTTGATAGCAATCATGAACGAAAACAATGAAATAGCATGGAACAAAAACAAAAATGGATAAAAAAACATAGCAAACAGAGCAAAAAGAAAACATTTTGATTAATTTTTTTTTCCATATGAATTTGTATATGAAATCAATAAATATGATGTGACTTTTCTATGCAGTAATTGTCTATAATGATGAATTTCAATCGGCTAAAATACAAATCATACACATGCAAATATAGCTACTAACTATCTAAATCTAGATTTTAATAATAGAATAATAACCTTAGTCAAATGAATTTTTCAACTACGAAACGAATACAAAGAAACAAATTCGTACACAACAGCATACATCCAATTAAATTACCACAAAAACAGCAGCCAAATGAAATCCATTCAATGTGAATGTTCAAAGGAAATAGAATTTGCATGAAATGCAATTAAATCAAAAACTGTGCACGTTTTTCTTTTTTTCTGGCCGCTCTTGTAGCGAGTATGTAATTAGTTTTGCAAATGTTTTTTGTTTCTTCTTTTGTCAGACTCGTTTAGAGTTTTTGACGGTGTTCAATGGAAATTGTTTCATACATCGTATTATCAAATTGCAGAACCTTCTTTTTTTTAAATCACATTTACAAAGTGCGCCAAAAATTGAGCACAAAACAGATTTAATTTACATTAGCAGAAAATTTTTATACGAAAATGTATGTAAGACGAACCCATGGAAATGCCAAAGATCGCGAATAACTGCGAATATGATTATAAATATTACAAGAAAGAAACAAACAAACAACTACATGGGCAAAATAAAAACGGAACACATATGTAAACAATGAAGAAATGGCAACAAGATGTCCTTGAACACAATTGTTTTGAAATAAATGTTAGTTTTCTGCTGCTAAGTGTTGTTTGGTAGTTGTTTGAAATCTTGTTAACACTCTGGAAATATGTGTATTTCGCGGTAAAAACGCGCTCATCACAAACACACTAGTAAATAAGCAGCAAAAACGCACAAAACCCGGAAAATGTAATTCAGTGATAATGGGAAAGAAAAACCTTGATCAAAACGGGTTAAATTAGATGAAAAACTGTTTAGTGTGTTCGAACAACTGCGATATCAGTACACTGATGTTGTTGCCTTGCAGCGCAACCACTAAAGTCGCATAAATAAAATGTTTTTTTAGTGCTCTCTCTCTCTCTCTCTCTCTCTCTCTTTCTCTCTCTTTCTTTCTCTTATACACACACATGCATAAACTTGCACAATCATACACACATAGACAATTTTATTTTTTGTATGCTTCGCTTCTCGTTTTAGTTGTTGTCTACTTAGATTCTGTGTTGCGCTGTGTTGTAACGGATCATATGTACTCGACAGTGGATGTTTGGGGATGTTATTGTTCGTAATGATGATGATGCATTTTCAACCTAGTATTGTGGTCGCTTTTATATTTGCATATTTTTACCCTGAGCTGATTTTTGCCCAGCCATTATTATCATCATAGAGTCGTAGATACAACAACTTCATTCAACCATTTAATTTATATCTCGTTTTTATTTAATTTTCCACGTTCAGTTTTTTAAATCCACATTGTCGTAACAAGATACACATTTTTTTTCTCCTTCATTATGGTTGTTATTGCTGTTACTGGTGACTGCCATGGTTCATGCTACCGAAAGATGCTAATGACAAGGATGCTTTTCCATGTTAGTATGAATACCAATGTGAATTTCAGCAAACGTAACTCGAGGTCTTTTCATAATGCCGCCTATTTTCTTGAACCAATTTGCATACTGAATTGTTCCGCTCAATTGTAACGTATTGACAAAATTTGCAAGAGAGATTGAGAATGAAGTAAAATCAAAAACTCAACAAACTAAATCTCGACACAAACAGTTTAATTAATTTTAATTTTGAATTTTCGCCGCCCACTTATATCTTTTTCTCTCTTGTATTCATCAGTTTTACTATTTTCCTTGCTATAAATCTGCTTCATGAATACAAAAGTTTGAATTTCAGTAAAAAGCTTTTGCGAACATAATCCCATTGAATTGAATGCCATGCAAACTAGCTTTTGGTTTCTAATGTCAATTCCAAAGTTTTCCAACTATATTCCGTATATTTATGTGCGATCAGAATGAAGGATGCATCCATTAGAGAATACGCATAAGAAATTATTTACCAAAATGAAATGATTATAAAAGCATTCTAATAGTCAGAATGCATGGTTGCAATCACTTTTTAAATAACAAATCATATAAAAACAAATGGTGCTACGGCTTTTAGCTAATCTGATCTATGTTGAGGGTTGTATGGACAATCTAAACATTATTATGGGATCGATGAATAACAGCTAATATTGGATTATATACAATGTAATGTAGTAAAATATTTATTAGGAATAATTTAAAAAGCTGATTTTGCACATGAAATACCGTACGTTAATACACATTTGCACAAGTAAAAAAACATCATCAGCTCATCTATTGCTTCTCTGCGTTTTCATTTGGTGTATTTCTAATATTTATCGGCTATTTCAATCAGTATACAAACTATTTAGTACACTTTACTTAGAAATGCATGTTTGAATATGCAAACAAAACGCAAATCTTCATCAATATAATTATTTTTGGCCAAACTGTTTACCAAAACTGTACAAATGAAATTATTCGCGCCTAGTTTGCCAATTGTACACATATTTAACAGTTTGTTGAAGCATTCTAATGAAATGTACAAATGGTATACTTGAATATTTAAGCAATGTTTTAGCAAAGTGAGAAACTATTTCACTTAAGCATTTTTGCAGTAATTGATATCGATTTTGGAACTTATTTTATTATTTTTGTTCTGTTCAAATTTTATTTGTCAATAAGATACAATTTTTTGTGCACATACAATTCAAACAAAAATAGAGGGAGAAAACTAGACACAGGATCTTATTGTGAAAAAAAACATCTAATTTTGGATGCATAAACAATAAACATCCTATGTATTTTCAATCTTTTAAAACTAATTCATATTGCAATCGAAACATTATACTCAATGTTAACTTTTACGTTATGAATCCGATTTGTATTATTCATTTTTTATACTATTATCTTTTGGTCAAATTCTGTTATATCTTGAATGTTTCGTATTTTGCATTCATTGGATCCAAATTGTATATTGTTGTATCCAAAATTAAATATTTGACAAACAAATGAATTTTCCTTTTTTTGACATAAATTTTGGAAAGCGCTTTTGGAAAGCGTTCGATCGAAATTCACTTGTTCGTTGAAATCAACGAAAGTCACAAGATAGAGATTTTATGTGATGTAAAATAGAATGATATGCTTACAATCACACATTTTATTTGTGAATATCTCGTTTGCCAATAGAAAGTCTTTTGATGATATCTGTATCGTTGTGGGCTGTGTGAAGTACCACCACAAATGGAAAATCTGTGTACGCACAAATATAAACATTTGAGAACACAGCCGATTGATGAAATTCCGAAGATAAATATAGTTGAAGAGAGATGAAAGGGAGATAGAGAAAGGGAGAGATAGAGAGAGTAAAAGAGACCTCAGAGACAGACTATTCTCCTTTCGATATTCAAAAATCGCTTTGTTTTCACAGACCAAACAAACAAAACGAAAATTTGTAGCTGCGGTCCAACAACATTTTTGAGTGTGGATTTGTGTATCAAAATTAATATTGTAGAAGAGATGAATACGAGTGTGCTAGACAAAATTTACATGTAAATTCAAATGTATTGTTTTACACATACAACATAGACATGCAATATTTGCAGTTCCTAATGGTATTGTGTATAGACCAACCCAGTTACTCTCCTATCCTCTCATTTTCCTTTCTCTCTAATTTAAAATCGCAATATATGACCGTTTCTTTACTTATGTTCAAAAACAGTCTAGCAATAAGACTTCGTTTCAGCATCTTCGTTTGGTGTTTTTAAAATAACTGCCTGACATCTGCTTGTAAATGGAATAACTTTGGTTCTAAAATTATAGTGGATAGAAAATATCCAAACGACTTTGGGTGCATGATTTTTGCTTTGGCATCTCCAATTTGGCATCTCGCTAAAGGGCGAGTAATTGTTATAATTAGTGGTACCTCCATTTCGAACCATCTATTATTTTATTTATGTTTTATTAATATTTTATATTAGAGAAAATGTATTAAAATAAAATAAATGCCTGTTGATATAGCAACAGAATATTTCGACTAATTCTGGTCTGAATTTAAATGTTCACGGCCACAAAATGTAACGTTATCCACATTATAACACTTTTTTCTTTAGAAAATACTGTGATTGATAAAGTTACAATTTCCGTGGTCTTGGTCGTGGCCACATGCTTAAGTGTAATAGTAAATATTATATTATTAATTTCAGTATGAATGGCATTAATCTCTTTCTGGATTTTTGTTTTTTCAATTTTCCTTCGCAAGTATGTCACAATTTTATGCTACATATTATGTTAAAATGCATTCAAAATCCCTGATATATTTAGTACCGAATTTATTCGGCTGTAGTTTTCTACATTTTTGTCTGTTTATATTATAGGTAAGTTGAAAAAGTTTCTGCTATTGCTGCAAAAGGAGAAAAAATTTCCATGCAATTTCATCTAAAAAATTTGTATAAGGAGCAAAACTAAACTCCAACTCAAAAATAGTTTCTTTTAATGTAATGAACATGTTTTTTAAAAGCAATGTAATATTAGCAATTATTACAGCAATTTAGCATTTCCAATTATTTCGAATTTATAATTTCCCAAAAAAAAAAAACAAAACAAAACAAAAAACAAAACAATCTATGGATCCAATGTATTGGCGACTCGCCATGGAACAAATACAACTAAGCAAATGCAGTTTCACACTCGATCTAAGTCCTCTTTAAAACATTTAGATAAAAAAAAATGATCAAAATGAATAAAGTGACTTTTCATTCAGCTAATCTCAATTGCTATAGATAAAAAAAACATATGGTGTGAGTATGTGTGTGTGAATGGAAAAATATTGGATTCAACAAATCATAGATATGAAAATAATGAAAAATGCATTTATTTTTTTTTAGGTTTAAAGAATTTTGCGAAACATGTATAAAATGAATGTTGAAAATGTCATTTGCGGAATGTTATTGATTGCACTAACCTTAGACATAGTGTGAAGTTACGATGAACAACAACTGATCGGTAGCACAAGGCCATTAGTGTGAATGTTACGAAAACGAATCCAACGACCGACATTAAGACACCGACCAGAAACATCGTATTCGAACCATGATAGTTTTCTTTAAAACAAAAACCATAGTATTTTTTTATAGTTTTAATTTGATTTCTCTCATTCCTAACTTAAGGACGGTTAATTTTTTTTTTTCATTTTTCTTTCATTTCGTTGTTATTATGATTGCAATTTTCATTATTGTATTTGTTCAGTGGAACGTCATGGCATCAATCAATGAGATGAAATCTAATTAAATGTTTCTTTTTCAACTTAACGGAAAACGAATGAATCCAAATGGTGATATTGTTTTTAATCTGAAGACGTTCGACTGAAGTTTAGATGTTCATTTGATTAGCTGACATTTCATGTTTGGAACTTGAAAACATTATATTTCTAAAAAAGCATTTTGTCCTTGTTTCGAATAGTTCAACATTAATGTTCCCATTGTATTTTTCTTCAAAATATTTACCAACAATCATTAATTTTATTTGATTTGATTTGATTTTGTTTCATTATATTTCGATATGTTCCATGACAATGGTAATCGCTTTTTAAAAACATTTTAGTTTTATAATTTTCAGTAACTATTTTAAAATAATTCGTTTTGTCTAATATGTGAATATACAAATATTTCAAATTAAAACAATATTTATAGTCTAGTGCATATAGCATCTCAAATACATTTTTTTTACATTTGCAGAATATGAATGAATGTTATGATTTTTTATGGGTAACTATATACATATAATAATGTATGATATATATTACTTTACTGAATATATTGGTTTTTGTGATATATTCAGGGTTTTTTTTTTCATACCAACTGTTACTGTACTCAAATGGTATAATATGAATTGTGTTAAAATTGTTTATTCTCTTTTTGAGCAAATTAATTCAGAATAAAATCATAAAATTAAATTTTGAGAAAACTAATTAACAATGTTATTAAGACAACAAATTGGGAGAAAATGAGCTAATTTTCGTCGATATAGTTATATTCATAGTAACAATTATGTGAAAACATTCATCAAAGCACAATACCAATCACGAGAAAAATGACACATAAATTATTAAATTATTTCTGTCGAAGTGGAGTCAAAACTGAATATGATTTTCATTTAGAAATTAAGTTGAGTTGGATACTTTTTGAATAAGAGTTTTAATTTTTGTTGAAAGTAATTAATATTTTAAAATTCGAATGTCATTGGTTAATTGCTTATATCAAAAATCAAAATTGACGAAAACATTTGCATAATGAAAATTTGGTTTTTGTTGCATTTTATGCATTAACTCTTCAAAAGTCAAAATATTTTAATCGTTTGTAATGTCAAATCTCGGAATTTCATCGAATTTCCATTGCATTAGCATCAATAAAATTGAATTTAGTTGTCTATGCATATATTTTGTCGTAACGCGTATTGAATGCTCACTATATATCAGTATGTCACACGTTTCATTGTAGACAAGTGTATTGAATACTAAAGTTTTATTAAAATTATTATGTATTTTGTATATCAAAATAAATAATTTTGGGACTTTATTTGCATATAAATCATTATAACCAAAGTACACAATTTAAAATTCGTTTTCACGGATTCATTCATTTCCTTTTTTCAATTTTGTTTTCAATTCAATGCTCACTCGATATTTGTCAGTTGTATTTTCATAACAGTCTACACCAATACTCGTTAATCTTGATAATGATGAACGCATATAGAACATCAGTTAAAATTTACAGCTCGACCTAAGCATAATAATGAACACACTTTTTTGTTTTGTCATTTTGGTTGTTCTTGTTTTTTATTGTGTCATCCGAATTCCGCATAGCTTGGCATACTTTTTTTGCGACAAACAATTTAAATAAACGAAAAATTTTATGCGCGAACTGAAATTACAGCACATTGAAATATTTGGAATAATTTCGTGAATGGAGGGAAACAACGTAGCTACAACATGATTGCATGCGTGTAAAACATGTTGAAAAATATCGCTCGAAATTTGAATATCATATTTGTAAATTTATGCAAACTAAGTCGGTAGCAAACCATTAGCGGTTTGTTTGTGTTTTATTTCGGAAAACCATAAATCAACTTCACATTTATATATGTATCCAAATATATTTTTTTCCACGAGAAACCAGTATCAAAAGCCATATACTCAAAATCTATATATACGAATAGAAATAGAGAGGCGACTACATTTGCTTTGGGATTTCGCATTTCCAATTCAATTTCGTAAATTGATGCGTCGATTCAGTTTTTTTTGTAGGAATATATGTGAAATACATTGGTTATTCGTTTCGACAGACATATTTAATGAAAACACATTGAACCTAATGAATCTGGGCGAACGCATACATAGGATCGAAAAGAGACGCCAAAATAAACCTAATTCACTCCATATATGCCCTATCAATGTTTATTTCTACCATTTTGAGTACTATTTCTCTTTTTCTCCTTTTCTCTTTTTCTCTCGTTATTATCATCAAACAAATCACTGCGATAAATGTAAGAGTGAACAAGTACAAAGCCATAACAAATAATAATAAATGCGAATTAAAGCAAAACACATACACTGAGGAACTAAACGAAACTATAATTCAACTCAAAAACAATTCGTCATTTTGGCGTTCTGCACTCTATCTCTCACCAAAACTCTTTTTCTGACAACAAAATGAATGAAATAAAAATCGAGTCTAATAGCATTGTGGTTAGTGAATATTTGTTACGTTACAAGTAGTGAATATATAAATCAAATATTACGGTTATGTAGCAATAAATTGACGACTATTGCATTCATTAAATTTCGAATCGCTCATTAAACAAAATTTGATAGACTTCTGAATTGTAAAAATGACAGAAGAATTATTTTTTCTCAAGAAAATGAAGACATATGCCTTGTGCTAGTTCAAGAAAATGTTTTGCGTTTCTTTTCTGCGTCAAGTCAATCAAATTATGTATGTTTTGTGCGATTTACAAGATTTATGCAATGCAACTATGGCACGGGCACAACATTAAATGTATGTGCAAAAGTTCATTTTTTTTTTCGCGTACCAATTGCATTTGTTGATGAGAAAACGAGCCAAAAATCCAATGGCACAATGTTATTTACAAAACAATTAAACCAAATTCATTTACCGAAAACTTTGCTAGACAATCAACAACAAACAGATGGTCAAATTTATAATAAAACATACGTGCCTTTGTTGTCATCGTGTAGAAAAAATAAAAAAGGGCACATCCATTATAAATAAAATGCTTTGACGCGTGAACTTTTTCATATTTGAAATTTAAATTTGCACAAAGAACAGCACATTCTGCATATATATTTTCAAATGAGATGAAAATAAAGCAAATGTGTTTATTTCTTTTTTATTGGAAAAGAGAAATCATATTTGTAATTATAATGACAATCTGTCTAGACATTATTGCTCATCAAATTATTCCTTTCCTTCACATTGTTGTCTTAGCGTGAAAATTGATTGCCATTATCAAAGGTAACCGTGGTTTCCTTATTCATATGTTGTTGATTGTGTATGCCGTTCATTTTTTTTTTCGATTCTCTCAATTTTTATTATATTATCTCATCACTCTTCACACGAACAAGCATGGAGAAAAAAAAGCACACAATTATTAACAAAATACAATAGAAATAAAATATATCAAATAATTATTGCCAATATATCGCACACATAATAAACACATTCAAGAACACATTAACAATATTTTATTATATTATACTAGACACAGAAGTAGACAGAAAGACAGAAATAGAATCGAATGGTCACGCGGTCACATCTCAATATTGTAGACGCATTTTCAATGTTTATAAATGATTGTTGTTGTTGTTTCTCTACCAACCTGTAGCAGATAGCCATACATGCAAAACTACAGAAGACACATTTGCAGATAACCACTAAAATGATGACCATTTGCAATGTCGTGATCTTATCCTCATTTTTGTTGCCTGTATAGAACAAATCGTTTTTGGGTGAGTTAAATAATTATGTGAAAATTGTGTTATGGCATATATCATCGATTACGTGAACTCATGGTATTCCATTGATAATTGCGATCAAACGCACAATATATTTCGATCACAACCATAAAAACTCCATATATCAAAAAGAATTTTTACTCTTTATCAATGCGTTTGAATATATTTATATTATGAAAATGATGAATCATAAGGGAAAAAAATTATTGCAACACACTTAGTGTCACAAAAAATGGAATTTTGGATGAAGTGAACTTGAAATGAAATGTTTAAATATGAAAATATGATATGATTTCGTTCAGCAAACTGAAACTCTTTCTCTTAATATGGGCACAAAATAGTCCAATAAAAAATTAACTAAAAAAAAAGTTGGACTCTGATTGCAAAAATTGATTACCATTGTCATTTGAGTTTCGTGTTTTATAAATTTTTCAAGTTATTCAATTTTTTTATTGAAATGGAAAGAAAACTGTTTATTATTATTATTCTTTTTACGTTTTTTTTAAAAAGTAGATTAAAAAAAGATGCTGCAAGACGCTTACCATATGGCGTTTCTTTCTTTTCCATTTTAATGGTATTATCAGCCGTGGGCGCGGCTTCAGTAGGAGCTGATGTGGTAATAGGTACAACAATGGCACAATCTGGTCCTGCAAATCCCGGATTACAATAGCATCGATTCATGTTTGTACAAACCTGGAACAAAACCATTTTGATTATTTTCCCATACTCCACTATTGCATTTGAAATTGAAATAAACTTACTCCTTGGCCGTAGCATTCAACATTGTTGCTATTTGTCGGGCATTTTGTCTGGTCGATGTATGGAAATATACTCACACAAGTTTGATTTACGCAAATCAAATTTTTACCGCACGGCGCTCCATCACGCACCAAACCATTCTCAGTAAATTCGCTAGACAGGGCCGCTCCACTTGTTGTTCTAAAATTCACATCAAAATTTCATAATTGTTTTACAACAATGAAAACCGAAAAAAAAAAAAAAAGAAAAAATAGGAAACGTTTGGTCTACTCACTTGCACTCATACTCAGTTCCTTTGATTGATATGATTGTTTTAGAACTCATCTGATCCAAACCGGCTACAGTTGGATGCCGTTCACCATCTTTGCATTGTAATGAGCCACATTTAACATTTCTAGCGAAGAAAAAACAAAACCAATACTCGAACATTTAATTCAATCATTTATTTGCGATAATGTTTCTAATACGTACTCAAGTTCGCATTTTTTATAGTCGCCATTTGCATCTTTCCCACAGTGACCATTAATGGAGCCCTTTGTGTTAAATTGATCATAGCATTGTTGATCGGCTGCTACACCACCATAGCCCCAAATTTTTTCACACAGTCCGTCCAGTGTCGGGCATTCTCCATTAAAACAGTATCCTTCACCTAAAATTTATAAATTTAAATAAAAAAAAAATATCAATTTAATGTCCATTCTTCATTAGATTACATGATCATTCAAAGTTATCTAAAGCATGTTTTCGAAAGTGGTAATTTTGAAAATCGACTGGATAAAGAAAGAACGAAAGTAAAAGAAGAGTGTGTTATATTTGGAATCCTTTAATTTAATTCATTAGATTTGTTTATTTGTTTATTTGCGAAAAGGACCAACACCATTTATTCGTAAAATCACTTGTAAAGTTTTCGGCCTACAATAAATTCAAGCATTTTAAAAGATATTTACACAAGCAAAATGGACAACAAACAAACGCCTAAATATTACACGTGCCGAAGTTTTCCACAGTTTTTGCGCACTCTTTGCGTCTTGAAATATCTAAGCTCTAGATATTCACAAGGAAATTTTTCGTTGATAAATCGGAATAGATATTTGCATATAATGTATTGAATGCTTGAATTTATAGCTATTACTATTCTATTATATGTGGCCAATGTTGAAAAGAGATTTTTGCTTAAGTAATATTTTACACTACTTACAAAACCAGATTCATTTCCACATAAAATAAAAGTGGTGAAATGGTTTTTCCGAATACATAAAACGATAATGTTTATGACGTCATAAATCAGCTGATCCTAAGGCTATCGTCATAAAGGTATTTGGCTAGCTTTTTTCTGCTCGTTTCAAACTGAAGCAATTTATGGCGTAACCTTTACAATCCAACGCTTGATTCTTTTACATTTTAAAATACTTTCAACTAAATATAAATTACATAAGTAACTTTTGAATTTTAGAGCTATTTTGTTGAATATGTTTCAATTTATTCATTTTCAAGTCATAATAATTACACACAAAGATGTCAAATGTTCGCCCATAAAAAGGTGAATATTATTGGTTTGAATTTGCAAAGTCACAACAAAATGATTTCCAACCAATGGTTAAATAAATTTCCAGCTCGTTATAAAGTCTGGTTTAGAGTGTGTGGCTGCCGAATCCATTGTGCTCAACAATAGTTTGACATTCTTTAACTATCCTCTATATTCAATTTTCAAAATGGAAATGGTTCGACTGAGGTGATTTGAAGTATTTGATTTTGCACACATCTTCCATTGGAATCTTCAACATATAAAAAAAACAGTCCATTCTCGATATTTATTTATTAGAAGTAGTTAAAAGTTATAGTTCCCTTGTTTGTGCGCAGCAAATATATCTGCAAAATAAATAAACTCAATGGTGAGTTTTCTTGAAAAAAACTATCGTTCAGAGCATATAGCGTATAATGGAACAATAACAAGTACAGTTAATGCCATCTATTGCTACGGAAACTTTCGTTTTAGAATATTAAAGTCTATCGAACATGAACAGTAAAGCACAGACGAATTAACCTCAATTTTCAAATTGTGCAGAACAGTCAAATGCATTTTGTGCAAAGCACTTAAAAATTTGAACACATTGACAACAGATGGCGTTAACTATCAGCATAAACTTCATTTCATACAAAAATGATCGTATGGTTGAGAGTTTCGATTCAATTTGTTCATGTTTATCGAGTTACTTTTGTATAAAAACATTAAATTAGATAGGAAAAAAAAAGAATAATTGTAAAACGACAATATGAATTTAGTTGACGTATGTAAATTGAGTTGATTAATGTAAAACATAGAAAAATCAAATTTGATGAGTGGTGTATATAAAATGTAAACAACAAATGGTTTCGGAAAAGTGTACAAAAAGTTATAATTCATTGCATCTGATTGTGCGTTCAATATTTTCTATTTGGTATTTAAAAATAAAAAAAGTTGATGAATTTTGTGTTGAAGCAAAAGTTGTGTGTTATTTTCTTCAACTGCATCGAAAGCTATAAAATTGTATGTTGGTTTGATTTGAAAGACCTGCAATCGGCGTATACAGTAAGCAACAGAGAATACACATTGTCTCAATCAAAAACTTTTTATCAAGTGTTTTTCAACAATTTTTCTCATTATTTTAATCCGACAACCAACATTTTATTCAACAGTATGCAGCGATGGCCATGACATATGTAGAAGTTGCCATTCGAATTGAGATCGAGCACTTTCCAATAAATTTTTGCACATCAAAGAAATACTAAAAATAAAGAAGAATAAAATGGAAAAAAGCCAACAATAACCAAAATCCGGTTTCTGCTATCAATTTGGATTTTTTTTATGCTGCGGTGTGACTGTTTCTGCTGTTGTTCAAAACCTGTATTCACGCATTTCAAGTTAGTAGAGAATTCCAACATCGATTTCGGCGCATAAACATTGAAATACTTAGAATTCGGTCTTCATGTTTCAGACCATTTTCCTCTTTTTGTCTTATTCTTCCTTCATTTCCTTTGCTATTTGGTTCACTTGTTCTCCAACTCTTTTTATTATCATTCTTTATGCTATTTTTCGTAGTATTTTTCTCTTTATCTTTTTATTCCTTTCAATACAAGTCTATCTTAAAATTGCAGATAAACTTTTGC
Organism: Resseliella maxima; assembly: GCA_029041755.1. Classification (NCBI taxonomy): domain Eukaryota; kingdom Metazoa; phylum Arthropoda; class Insecta; order Diptera; family Cecidomyiidae; genus Resseliella; species Resseliella maxima. Next base: position 1,317,111 of record JAQOWM010000600.1, on the reverse strand, counting down.
TCGACACTATTTTCCAACGTCAGATTTATCGAGCACAAAAATATACAACCCGAAAATCTTACAAGACCAAGAAACCTAAACGAAGGGAAATTTGCCAGTTACACAAAATGGGAATTGATTATTTGTTGTTGGTTTGTTATTGTTAAGTTGCCAAATACAGGGGCCTTATGCACAGCATGTATGCAATATGTAATATGCAAAACGAAGCTGAGAGCATTACCCGCAGATAGAAACATTTTGATGCGATTGTAAATTGTGCAAGTCTTGTGTGTAATTCAAGCGACAATACCGTAACTAAAATAGACCGACTGCTGGACGAAGAGCAAAGTATTTTTGCTGAATATTGAAGATAAAACGGAAAGCGATACACACTTGCATCATTATACATATTCTTGCCTGCTTTCGACGTATTATGATGTACTTCGAAAACTTTCATCACTCTCTTTTTGTTGTTTTTTGTCTCTCTTCCCTACAATTTGTTAGATGTTTTGCGTATGAAAAATAGTGTTCGACGGTTGAACGAATCAAATTTGTTATTCATTGCACAACATTTGTTAGTTCATTTTTCTTTTAGTCACAATTGCTCAATGTTTCTAGTATTGACAGTTGGTCTGGTTTATGAACGCATTCTAAGTCGATGAATTTATCAACGCATTCAACACCAAGAACGGAAGAGATAAATTTTTGATTTTATTTTCAATTCGCTCTAAAAATTGAATCGATTACGTCGTTCCATAGTATTGAGCATATTCTAGTGAACTAAATGGTTGTCTTTCATCTCATGAAATCTCATGTTCATTTTTTATGAACAGCAGGCAAACTCTAGATTACATTCCATTCAATTTACAGCAACACCATTTCACCATTCCTTTTAGCACTACATGAAATGTAGAGCTATTGAGCTTGTTTTTTTCGTCTCCAATTTCATTAAGTGCTCATAACCTTGGACTATGATGCATGATTTGGTTAAAAATTTTACCAGATAGTTGGATAGGAGGTCATCATGGCTCACATCTATTTTCGAGCAATTTGGTCTTTTGGACATAATATATATATATATATCTCATACATATTTTATTTATTATTAGCTTTCGCTTTTTTTGTTAAATCATTTCTTATATTTTATACATTTCCTTAAATCTATTCTATGATTCTCTTATGTGCATGGCAAGTCTCTTTTTAAAAATTTCTAACTTATTGATATTTCTAATATCTCCTGGAACTTCATTGAACCATTTAACACCATTAAATAAAATACATTTTCTGGCTTTTTCCGATCTAATATCCGGTAATCTTATTACATATCATTATAAGCACTACAGGAAATGAAGAGAAAAACCAAGATGATTGACCATAATGACCGTGTTAAATCATGATGAACCATGATGTGTGACCAAAATGCGTGGAATCCACCTTCACAAATAACATAATCTTTTGTTACTGCATTAAAAAAAAAAATAAATGAATTTTTACTTTAAATAAAGTATTGGAAATGAATTCAGTAATCAATTGTAATTCCCAGAGACCACGTCAATGCAAATCAATTTCTATATATTGTCTTAGCATGTCAATGCACATCAATTAGCCATTGATTAGCTGCGTCACCGCAAGCATTGCGCATTACAAACACAAACAGTACAAGCATCCGTGTATACAAACAAATAGCAATTTAATGTTCATTGCAATTTAACGCAGCTCTGCTTACGGCGATGGTGCTAACACGCAATCCATTGGCCGACAACTATCAATTTGCATGCAAATTGTCTTCGAGTCAACGCAACGAGATCTCTGGTAATTCCTAAATATATTGAAAACAAGGTAATACTACTACATTTCATGAAATAATTCTTTATTCTCAAATATTTGCTCACTTATTAGTTTGTTGTTTACTGCTTAGTTTGCAAAAACCAACAGAATCTTTCCAAATTTCTAAAATATTTGCTCTTATTCAGAATTCTGAATAAAAAAAGTAATATAAAGAACCTGATTTCATTCGTTTTTTCTAAATAAATTTGATATTCAATATCAAAATTATTGTAAAATTGTGTCCTTTTTAAACTAAGAGTCCACAAATCATGTCAAAAGTAAAATATCTCTTTGAAAAGACTTTCTGTTTAGAAATTTATTTATTAGAGGTGTATTGTAACGTTCATATCTTAACCTGTTCAAATGTGTCGAGCAGAATTTTCAATTTCATGAAAACCATTCAGAATTAGTTTTGATTGAACATTTAAAAATTATCGGGTACATTCAACACGAGTTGTTGTATTATGGCTTTAAAATATTCGGATGAACATTACACATTCAAGAACTTAAAAAGCATTTGTTCTTTACTAAACACACGGAAACCAAGAATAAACTCGAACAGTGAATGTTTTAAATAAAATGGAATAAAGGAGCAAACAAATTATGTTCAAATAGCCAATGTAGAATGTATTCTGTAAACATGCATGGTAAGGCACACACATATTATCATTTGTTCGAAGTTATATACATGGCCGATAGCTTACTACATTGCAAATTCAGGGAATTCCGAGCAAGGAAACGGTAGAGAAAAATAAACAACAACTCCAAATTCTCTGTAAATACGTATTTAGACCCAAAAAAATTACTTTTGATAGACAAAGTCCTATGTAACGTTTTCTTTCGTTCAATTTTTTCTTCGTCTCTCAACATATATTTGACATTGGTTTATACTACTGTGGGCAAAACCTACCGGGAATTTGGTTATATTTCAAAAATTCTTTTTTTATTCTTCCAAATCAATTTCATCGCCTTCAAAGTAATCCCCTCCCGACGCAATGCACTTATGCCAACGTATTTTCCAATCTTCGATGCATGCCAAAAAGTCACTGGCAGGGATGGCCTTCAGAGCGCGCGCCGATTCACGTTGAATCTCTTCAATCGACTCAAAACGATGTCCCCGGAGCGGTCTTTTTAGCTTAGAGAACAGCCAGAAGTCACACGGAGCTAAATCAGGTGAATAAGGTGGTTGCGGAACGATATTAGTCGAATTTTTGGCGAAATGGTCGCGAAGAATTAGTGCAGTGTGAGATGGCGCATTATCGTGGTGCAAAAACCAAGAGTTGTCAGCCCATAATTCTGGCCTCTTTTTGCGAATAGCTTCACGCAAACGACGCATAACACTTAAATAATATTCCTTGTTGACGGTTTGGCCGGGCGGAAGGAATTCATAATGCACCACACCACGATAATCGAAGAAAACCGTCAACATGACCTTGATTTTTGAACGACTTTGGCGCGATTTTTTTGGTCTAGCCTCACCTTTTGCACGATATTCACTCGATTGGTCGGTTGTTTCCGGGTCGTAAGCATAAATCCAAGTCTCATCTCCCGTAATCATGCGTTTGACCTTGTCCTGATAGTCAGAAAGCATCGTTTCACACACTTCAACGCGACGCCTTTTTTCCAAAAAATTGAGCATTTTTGGAACCAAACGAGATTTGACTTTTCTCAGACCCAAATGGTCTTTCAAAATGGTTTTCACTGATCCTTCTGATATTCCAACCATGTCAGTAAGGTCTCTAACAGTCAACCGACGATTTTCGAGCACCAATTCCTTGATTTGATTGACGTGTTGCTCATCAGTTGATGTGCATGGTCGACTGGAACGCTCTTCGTCTTCAACACCTTCTCGACCCTCTTTGAACATTTTATACCACTCATATACTCGTGTTTTCGATAGAGCCTGTTCACTGAAGGCTTTCTGCAACATTTTCAGCACTTCGGCTGCAGAAATTACATTCCGCACACAAATTTTAATGAAACTTCTTTGTTGAATAATTTCAGACATTGTAAAAATCGCCAAATGCACTTTTGGTTGCTCACAAATCACAAACCAAACTACTTGAAAAATAGAGATATTGTCATGAAATTTGACACAGATGTCAAAGACAGTACTGCCAACCTAAAAATAAAAACACTTGTCCCTATCGGAAGACCAATGAAGTTTAAATTTAAATTTCCCGGTAGGTTTTGCCCACAGTAGTATTGTGCTGCATTGTTTGAACTTTCAAGTTTTATTTGGTTAAAAAATCGAAAGCCATAGACGAGAATGAATGCGAAACACGTGTTCGTTGTTGTCTCTCAGAAATGGCAATTTGTACGGACAAATTAATTTTTTTGACTGTCCATCCGTCCGTTTTACTCGGACATGAGCAACGGCAATTTTACTCGGACGAACAATTTGTTGACCGTTTGCCACCTCTGAAGGCAATGCCTCTGCACCGAAACTCTGAAAGAGAAAAACTGGCATCATATATATTCTATTTGAGAGAATGAATATACGAGTAGAAAGCACGTTTTGTTAGTAGTTTTAGGTCCTTTCACACGAAATGAATACTCGTCAAGACTTTCTGTACAAAAATACAACAACATTGAAAAACTGCTGAATCAAAATCAAAGTTTAGCGAAAAGTTGGAACTTTCAAAATAAAATCACGGTAAAATATACGGAATATATATATGGATATGTATGTCGCTTCCGTTTTTTATATACTTTCTTTGTTGTTTTGGTTTTGTTTATTTTTTTTATCAAGAACTTACCAATAACTTCACCAAGAGCCGATTTGACTTCACCACATTTGTTGCCATTCTTCTTGTATACATCTTTCGGACATTCACCACTGTCGCCCGTACACTGTTCCGGAATATCACAATCATTTCGAGATTCACGACAAACAACGCCTCGTTCACGAAGCTGAAAAAATGAAAGACAACAAACAAAACAGATTTTAGATTGAAAAAAAAAAAATGAACTTCGTTTAACTATTTACATTGTGAATCGAAAATTTGTCGTATTGCAAACTCAAAATTCGAAAAATGAAGGGTCTTTTTCAAAAGAAATGTTCACACGAAAACTTACTTTGCAATTATCACAGCACATTCCAGTTGCACACTGGGCTTCTGTTTTTAGTTTACATGTTATACTATCGCAACATGGATCGTTTTCACATTCTTCACTTGTGCCGCAATCGCATTCCTCGTCTTCCTCAACGATCTTGTTGCCGCAATTTCGACGCTCGATTTCCAACTACAAAAATATATACATATGTATATATTACAAACCAAGATCAAATTTAGCAAAATAAACAAATACAAAATGAGTTGCGTTCATGATGAATTTATTCAAAATGACAGCAATAACCAAAGGGGCCTAAACTTGTTCAAGTTGATTATATTTTAATTTTAATTTTGAAATTCTCATCGGTTTATAAGAATAGAATATTGACGTTTTGAAATAATATGGAATAATTGAGAATATCCCATAATCATATTAGACAACAAAAAAATGGATAAATTTATGTGTTTCCGAAATCAATAAATGCATTTTATATCGAGATCAATTAGAAAACATTTTCTCAACGGTTTACTTTTCTGCAATAAGTTCAAGAAGTCGCAAGAGTTGGCATCGTAATAAAGTTGCGTAGCAGCGACTTAAAAATGGTTGCTAGCGGAACTAATACTGGCACAAATTTGTATCAACGCAATTCATGTGGATGTTGTTGTCAATATTTAAAAAAAAAATAAAAAATTTTAATTTATTCCAAAACGAAAAATAAATCAAACAATTAGGAAAAAATAGAATGATCCAATTTTTTTATTTTTATTTTTTTTCCATCAAAAATATTGACAACATTCACATCATTTTCGATGATACAAATTTCTGCCAGTATTGTTCCACTGACCACCGCAGTTAGCGCTGTTGTCTATCGTTGACAGGCCTTGAGAAGTCGTATATAAACTTAAAATAAAATAAAATGCATATGCGTTTAAAATTCCTTGAGCAAACTCGATAAAATTCATGTTTAAAAAATAATATTTAGAAGACACATGATCAACATAAATATGAAAAATCTGTAATTATCGACAATTCCATTCGAATGTACTTTTATTTTATTTTAATTTAAATTCGGGTTCATTTTTCTATATGGAAAAGTTTTAAAGTGCAATTTGTGAATAAATATACGCACTGAATACGATCCGAAGAGCTTTTTCAGTTTTGCCTTATAAAATCACTCACCTCATTCGGTTTGTTCATCATACAGCCACCGTGTGACTTTCGTAGCAAGTCGATGTAATCATTTTTGCTGCATTCAGAAAATTTATATGGTTGAACGTTCTCCAAACCGACAATTGATTGGGCCATGATACAACCGTGCCAATCACGGCATACACACTCTTCACCTACAAAAAACCCTCATTTTACATTTAGCACAAATATTAATTATAGAAGTTGCATCGTCTCAAAGTAATTTGAATTTTGAATTTAACTACATTGCTAATTGAGTACAATTCACTGACGAAATGATGGAATTGGAGAAAAATGTTTATAAAATTGAAGGTTACTTACGTCCATCGTCGTGACTCATTCCAACATTATGTCCAATCATATGAGCCATCGTTCCAGCCAACAAGTGTGGTTCATAGACATTTATATCAACACTTATGCCGACCGCTTTCATTGTGCAAACTGTCTCTTGTGCAGCAATGCCTGCCTCACCCCCGACAAAAGTTTCACCACTAAATAAAATGTATGGAATTTCGTAAAAAAATCATACATATTTTTATTTGCATTTTTTCACTTTTCCACACACAACATGTTGTGCGTAAAAGTATTGTAATTGGTCAAACAATTGGGAGCACCCAAAAATATTTTTTCTCGGCGTTTTGAACTCCTAGGAGAGCACGACAAACCAGTTTGTGAGTGTGGTGTACCCTGTACGCTTTACGAAAAAATTTGTTAACACGATATCTCATCTCCAATGTGCCCAAAAAATCTAATAATGCAGAATTTTTGGGATAGTTTAGGAATAGATAGACCATTAAATTTTCAGCCATGGATGATGATCACATTGCAAATGATGATTTTTGTATGAAGAGTGTCCAAAAGAGTGGCATTTCACGGCATTTTCTGAAAGGAAACTCATGTTCTTTTGCAAAAAAAATATAGGTCCTCGAATATTAAAGAGGCGGTTCCACTTTTTGTATGGTCTCTAGATGAGATTTTTGGTGGGAAATGACACTTTTGATACACGCATTTTACATATTATTCATAATGTAATAAAAAATATGATTTGATGAGATTAAAAATCTATGAACGACCGACCAACCGATCAGTCTATGCCATCTAACTGCTAATTGCTTATGATTCATTTTTCAGAATTAACGAGTATTTATTTACAAAAAACATTACTCTGATTACGCCTAATGCCATCATGTTCAAATATGGTTTCTGTCGCAAAGTTTTAGTTTGTCATTAATCATTGAAATTCATTTCATACGGTTTGGTAAATGAAATTCCAGTCACGGAATACAAAGAAAACAAAAATTTAATTTGATTCGGTCTTCATTACAGTGTGACATTGACAGGTTGGAATTAAATCACTTTGCAAAGAAACCGGATGATTGATATTTTTCCATGTAAAATATGTTGTAAATGCCATCGTCTGATGGGAAATTTGTTCATTAAACAGTTTCTATGGATTAAGAATTTCACTTAGGTTTCGTACACTTTGTGTGCGTGCATGCTTTTTTTTCTTTCTTTCTTGAGGTAAATATTCATTATTCGTCACACATACACACACTCACAGATGTTTTCGAGGGCAGTGTATGGTTTTCCAAAGAAATTAAATGGAATGAATTGTGTTGTGGTTTTGTTATACTTACGTTAGCAGCTGAGTCGTATCCTTATCAATTTTAAATAAATTACGTGACGTATAATCATTAAAGTTGGAAATTGCTTTGCTGATGTCTTTGTTGCCATCAATTTGTGCTTGATTGGCACCACCCCATGTCTCCACATAAACGACCGACACTCGTGTATTCAACGTACGAAAATACTATTATACACAAAAGAGGAAGACACATGAAATCATTTGCTCTCAAAAGCAATTTTGATCAATTTTCATGCAAAAAGAAAAACCAAAACGAAACGAATGAAAGAACAAATCAAAGAAATGTATGAAAAAAAAAATTTAAAAAAAATACCACTTCAATAGAAAATTAATACACAATTTTCGATTGAATAAAGCGAATGAATGAAATTCAAAATAATGACTTTGTTGAATGCGCGAATTGAAATAGACATTGAATGAAAAACAACCCGATAATTGCTAATAAGAAAAACTTCTTTATTTGTTTATTTTTTTGTTGTGGCGATGAGCAGAAATTATTTCCAAAAGAAAATTACGCATTTTTTGCCAGACCATCATCGCTTATTGTCGGATACAAACAATTGATTAACATAGCTCTCGAACAAAAGAAACCATCAGAAAAATTAATGTTTGGAATAAAATTGTAAAAACTTTTCGGTCGAAAGAGAAGATAAATGCTTTCGGTTATCGAGTGGATTGTTTCGACAAGAGCATCAAAAACAGACAACTGCTCAATTGAATTTTTGTTTTGGCCACCAAATACATGTTGTACAAGTTATATTATTATATTTATGTTTTGTATCTCATTTCACCAAACAAAGCTAATGGTGTTCTAAGAATTGTATCTTCTATTTCTTTTTTCTCTATAAATGTTGTTGAATATTGGAAAAGTTCACTGTTGAATTGTTTTTTTTTGAAACATTCACAACAACGAAAAAGGAAGTGAAAATTTTTTTCCAAATGCGAATAAAATTAAATGCAAGTACCATTTTACACCAAAAAAGAAAAAAAAAACACCAACAAAACACGATTTCAATATTAGACTAGAACAACGAAAGAATTTAGATATCGCACCCTAAACAACTTTAATGTAAAACATACGATATTATTTGTCCTTGATATGCGCGCGTCTATATGTGTTCTTTTTGAATCGTAATTTTTTCATATAATTTAATCATTGGTGAACGGAAAATCGACGAGAAAAAAAAAGTCGTTTGACGCGGTCGGGTACCAATAAATGTCGTTGTCATGGCGCGTATCTGTCAAATGGGTATAATTTTTCTGAACTTTAATTAGATAAAATTCGATCGCATCAGTTTTTCAACTAATGAACCGAAAAAAAAGTGTCGCAAAGTCTTTTCGATGTCGAAATGCTCCCGATGATATTGAATCATTCTCATTTGATACCATGTGATGGACGATAATGAATTTAAAATAAAAGGTTCATTCGCTTTCATTCAATGTCGCCTAGTTTTCGGAGTCTTTTGGAAATTAAAAATGAATCTTCAGTGCAATGAATTTCTCAATTTTTAGTCGTCAACAGATAACAAATTTAGAGGCAAATGAAAAAAGTTAAAAAGGTTCAAAACAGCAAGAAAACTTTTAAAAAACTTTGCTCTTAGCAACAATCAAAGAATCACAACATAACTTTTATCAAGAAAATGTACGCTCGGGTAAAATATATTAATTTTGGAATTCAAACTTTTTTGGTGTATGATTCAAAACCGAGACTAAATACTTAAAACCGCTTGACAAATAATTGGAATCATTTATAGAAAATTGAGAATATTCTGTTTTTTATCAATAAGAAAAAGTATAATAAGATTTATTGAGTATTATAAATATTTGAAGCATGCACTATGCAAAAGCGAAACTATGATAAATAAAATGCAAAATAAATGAATAAATTGTAACATGAACTCACCAAATCGGCAATATTGGCTACTTGAATAGCATCGTGAACAACTTCGGCACGTGTGCTACCGTTGCGCTTTTCGAACATTGCCTTATCAACAACAATGGCAGTTTCAATATATTTGGTTGCTTCGCGTACATCACGTTTGTAACGTCCAGCACCGTTTGCATGTTGTTCATCGATATCGGCTAGATTACCGCGAAATCCAGCTATATGCTTTTGCCGTCTAACACCGATTCGTCGCTCCAATGTAGCTGTATTTGCACAACCTTTATTAGCCTTTGTTCGAGCTTCAAAAATGACATGCGGATGCTTCTGCTGAAACGAATTTGGTTTGTTTTTATCATCCAATCACCAATTTGTTACGCACATCAAACAATTGGAAAATTCGAAGGAAAAAACAGACACACGAATCTTTTTAGTTACATGATAATAAAAATGTGATGTAATATGAAATGTACAGTGTTCATTGTACACTGTCTCTGTTTAATATAAAATGCACATAAAAACTGACATAAAATATTGTACGCTACGCTAAAAAATGTTTTTGATAATTTAAGTGTTTTCCATAAAATAATTAAAAATATTCTCATCAATGTAAACAAATGTTTATCGACTTTCCAAACGAAAAAAAGTGACGAAAATTTGTTGCTCGTCAATTTTCTATATAATATATTCATGCGTTCAATAAAGCATCAAACCCGAATTGTTTTAAACCAAATTGAATCGCAAACAATGATGTGTTGTTCACTCAGCGACATAATGGAATGCTAATAATTTTGATCAGTGGTGCAAAAGTTAAAGTTTTAATTATAGAATCACATGTAAAATAAATTGGTATCTTGAGAAATTGAAGTTTAAAATAGAAAAAATCTCATCAAAATCCATTCTTTACGAATCTATTAAAGCATATTTGTTCGAAGTCGATCATAAATAACAAAAATTTCACTCATTTAAACGCTTGTAAATTCAGTTACCTACATTTTCAAAACGAAATTTGTTTCAATTATGTTCATTTTTTTGGGAATATATTCACCGATAAATTTAACATTATAATATGACAGATTTTTACCGATACCATCGACGAATTGAATGAATTTTGTCAAAATCACACGAGAAAGTTCACACATTCATGTGAAAAAAGCCTTGAAATATTCCCGTTCAACAAATTCAAACTCATTTAACATTATTCGAACCATTTTTACACATCACTGTTCACAATGTACTCAAACATTAAATAAGAATTATAATTAAATAAAATCCAGAATGATGTGAAGTGTGAAATCATATATGTTCAACGCGTAATTCTTCTACAGAATTTATTGTGTAATAGGAATTGAATGTTGTTGTTTTTTTTTCTTTCTTTATTTTTCCTTGAAAGAAATTGCGTCAAGTCTGTCGATTCCAATGCTTTAAGGTTTTAATTTTGAAATAACCTTAAAATAATAAGTAATGAACATTAGAGAAACAGTTGTTTGAAGTACAAAATCCAGTTCATGTACTTATGTGCTGAATAAATCTAATTTTTATTTAATTTCATTTAATTTCATTTTCAAAATTTCACATACGTAGAATATATTTTAACGTTTTCAATAACATTCATCGTTGGGATGGGTCGTTTTCTGCATTCTTTCAATTTCTAATGAGGCCCTTTATAATTCTATAGAGAATCCATTTCCAACTCTAGAACAAAAATCATTTCCCACAATACATATCGATTTCGGACGGCGACTAAATTCACATATTGATAATAATTTAAATTCTTATTTATTAATTATATAAAAATGAATTATGTGAAGTGAATACCATTTCGCACATAAAAATCAGCGTGTGTTTAAAATTAAAAAATATCCTGGATTTTGGTTTCCATGGTTGCGACAATAGCATTGAACAACGTTTTAATAAACAAGGTTTTTGACTAATTTAAAAAGAATCATAAATCCTAATAGAATAGTTTGAGTTTAAAGGATTAAAAATGATGCGTATACACCAGTCGCCCAACATGTTCTATATGAATGAATGTAAGAGTTTTGGAAATATTTGACCATCAGAGCCATCTAAAATCAGTGCTGAGATCAAAGCAGAATTGTTGCTTTGTATTCTTGATTTTATCGTTGTAACATATTTGTTTACAACAGCGTATAACACTTTGCTTCATCTATATTTAGATCTTGAATCTCACTGTAATATGCCGAAAATTCTGTACACCACATTAGCCCACTGGTCTACAATTGTAGATGAGAAATCAAGTATTTCGAATCAATAACTTCCACTCATTTTAAATGCGAAAGTCGTTTTATAAAATCTTAATATAGGTAGTGAAAATAATGAAGCACTTAGTTGTATGGATATCTTTCGATTTTCGCGGCCAATCATTCAAACGAAATCGATAGTGCGAATTTGATTTATCCAATAAAGAGATTTCGAAAAGCCTGTTAAATGAAATGGAAATATTCATGTTGATTTTTTTTTTTCGATTTCAACGTCCATCTTAATGTGTTTATATCACATTTGGTAAATCCATCTCGTTTGTTGGATTTACATATACAATACTGTCAAATTGCGCAACATGCAAATATTCATGCGAACCAGACTATGAACAAGGATTCAACGATGAAAAAAAAGACTCTCTCACAGATAAATATTACATATATGGAAAATATTTTGTGATATCGTAACAAATGCCGAAAGAATGAAGAAGAATTTCGGGTTGAATTATCAATAGCTCTATGGTAACTATTCAGCTGTAATGGGCAGAATAAATAAGAAAGAAGAGGATGAAAAAATTGGTGTGCAAATGCCCAAATTCGAATACATCAACGTTATTCGATTCGTCTAATCTGATGTACGTGTACGAGAAGGGGACATTTGTTGGCTCAATAATGACATTTGCATTCATTGAATCGGAAGAAAGGAATTCAGTCAGCCAAATGTTGAAGCCGACCACTGTTCAGAGAATATCTACAATATGACCAAAATCAGGTTCGCCAAAAAGGCTAATTTCATTTAAAAGGAATTGATAGACACGGAGTGTATAGCAAGAATGAATGAATGAAAAAAAGAAAACATGTAAAATGAACCATGGTCTCGTTCTTTAGACCAATCGATAGTGCCATTGTATAGATGAAACATGTGCGATGCACACGTTTCGTCTTTCGCATATGTGCTTTGAGCTCCATTTGATACATTCATTTTTCACTTGAATTTTTTTTTCGTCATTTCATTCATTTTTATTGTATTGACTTACGTACCTTTCTGGGTCGCATTCGATTTTTTTTTTTTTTGGAAAATTTGTGGCGATGAGTGGCGACAAATGCTTTTTTCTTCATCAACAAGAATGAAAAGAATAATGTGAGTCATTTTTTACAAGATATTGGCCTTTTGTTGAAGATTTTTACTCTTTGTGCCTCACATCCCGTTGATTTTATTTGCTATATTCTGTGCCACACAACACTCTTTTCGTGATGTATGCTTGATATTTAGAATTCAGAGCGATGCCATTCAATATCCTATTTTTTTACTGTAATTTCTGACATTTCTGGTGTTGTTATTGGTATTTTTGTTATGTCAACTGTAGAACCCACATTCAGCCATTCAATTCCTGTTTTTATATTCTTTTCACTTAAAATCCATTTTTGAAATCTTCGAAAATCATCGCCCTATTTTTTCAATAACATGGGCTTGAAAAAAAGAGAAGGAAACTAGAACACGATTCCGAATCACGCCTATGAGAATTCGATTGATGTGAACAAAAACACAATTTCGAAGCCAATAACAGATACGTATATTTGCAGCATCTCGAATTGAATACCGAACTGTGTATGTGAAGATCAAGAAAAATTAAAGAAAAACTAGATAGAATAGTTGAGAAAAAAGACAACCCAATCAATTTCTTTTTTTTCTTCTCTCACTAACACTTTTTTTTGTGAAATGAAATTGCTCAACAACAAGCGCTGTAATAGAATTCGAAATTGACGACCTGAGTTTTGTCCGCATCAAAACATTTCCGTATTTTGCTATCTTTGTATTTTCAATTTCATGAGAATTTTCCCCAATTCTTGCTGCATTTAAATTTAAATGAATTTTGAAACAAAGATTTATTTCTTTTTGGAAATTTATTGTTTATTGTTTTCTAATTTCTCTCTAAATTTGCAAAAATGGTTTCACTGCATGATTGGATTTATCAAGATCTATTTTCTGTTTAAATTGGAAAAAAGAGAAAAAGTAATTGTATTACTTTTCTCCAGTCAAATTCATGATTATGGGTTTAAATTGCACAATATAACTAGTATCAATCTCATATCATTGATTCCGATAATGATAAAAACTGAGAAAAGGACATAATCAAATATAAGGAAATTAGTTCTATTGAATGTCTTGAAAAAAAACTTATCTATGAGTTGAACATATTATGCGAAATCTACTGGAGAGACATAGAACGATAAGTATCCAACTATCGAATGAAAAACAAAAAAAAGTAGCGGTCGATAAATGGGAAATTACCAGTGTGTACTTTTATCTGTAAATCTAGATAAAAATCTCGAATTTCACAAATAAGATACGCATATTTATCTGATCTAGATAGTTTTTTGAAAAAGGAAAATCATCTATATCTGATCTAGATATTATAAACTAATCTGAATCTCAATATCTGACGATTATCAGTAGAAAATATACAAATATTTTTCGATATCTCAAATTTATCTCAGATTTATCTCAGATAAAGAAAATCTGTATCTGATCTAGATGAATTTCATTTTACAACATACGCATCTTTATCTGATCTAGATGGTTTTTAAATATCTGAAGTACACACTGGAAATTACCCACTAGCAAACGGTAACGAAAAATTTAGTTTCATATATTTTCCGCTAGATACATGAAAATTCCAATGGAATATAAATGAAGATTGAATTCAATGATAACAACTGATATAACCAAATCTTCCCCAAAGGAACTCCGATTACATAGACCAACACTTTGGAAAGAAAAAAAAAAAAAATTCACAAAGGTTGACAAAAAAATGAAAAAAAAAGTACAAAATCAAAACAGTGCGCGTTTTGTTTTTTTACTCTGTACCCATTCGAATGGGCTCGAATTGGAATTTGAAGGTATTTTTTATTCTCGAATCGGAATGGTAATCAAAAATATTTAATAACCTGAGTATTATTTGATTCAAAGATATTGAGCCATCCAATGTGGTGGGACGTAACATTAAACGAGAAAAAAAGGAATTCGGACATGTGCACCGCAATGAAAATTATAGAACGAACCAAAAATTGTAAGCACAACATAAATGTGCACAAAACACAATAAAGGAACACACCAACAAGATCACAAAAAAAACTAAAGGACTGCACTGGTTCAGTCTCTGGTCATATCAAATCTATCGTTCAAAGGCTAAATCCATAGACAATAATCTACCTCAATTCAGTCTACAAAATACAATTTTATCTGTTTCTCTTTATCTTGTCTTTTTAACTGAGTCTTTCTGTGTATGTTTTGTTTTTGGTTTGCAGCAAAGGTGTACTGAATGTAATGTGATAATAACGACAAAAATCGCTTTATTATTAGTTATTCCATTACAAGATCGGATTCAATCGAAAAATGCAACGCATTTATACGACATCACTTAGATTATTAGCTCACTCAATGGCTTTTAATACTCTTAGTTTACCATTCGACACAATACGAAACGGATAAGCATCAATTAAACTAGAGAACCAGAGGTTTCAATCGGACTAGATCATATACTATTTACAATAGAGTGTATCAAAATTTTATAAATCTAAAAATGTAATTCTACATAGACATAACCTAGGTAGCGCAAACTAAATAACACACAGAAAGCGATTTTAGGTGTTTTAAAACGGATCCTTGCTTTGCCCCGAGGCGTTGAACTTTTGTATGAAATATTAGTTTAAAATACATGGAAATTGGCAAATTTTCCCTTCACATTGTACATTTTAATGTTTATAAATATATTCATTCGGGAAGAGATCCACTTCTGATGTTCTTGAGGTCGTCGATACAATACACCCTAATTTACAATTCTGAAAATTTTTCAATAACATATATAATATTATAGTTATGTACGAATGAGATAAAGAAAAAGAAGGATTTATGATATTTCCTTTTGTAAAACATCTTGTTCAATGAATAATATATATAATTGAACAATATATTTTAGTGCAATTTATAATTTAAGCCAACAGAAGCCAAATGTGTGATGTCAGAATGAAGAACAAATGAATACAACTTTAATTGTACTAGTTATACAAGTCCCTTGGGAAAACGTTAAAGTTGCTACTCTCTACATAGTCGCATTGATATTACAATTGATCCAATTGAAAACACCCCTGAGATAAAGGGAGCTTTTGTTTACGTATGCAATGAATGAATTTATTGCCGAACTGCATGCTTTGTTTGATAATGTGTCCAAATAAATTTTTTTGGATGGTTCATACGATGAACAGAGTAAATGTGATATGATTAGAATTCAGCAACATCAAAATATTACATACATTTTTACAGAAAAGAAAATGGATTGCTTGTCAGCCAGTGTATGTATTTTCCTGAGATATATATCTGCAGATGGTTCATTCAGATGCCATCTGCATATATTTGCGTACGCGGCAATACGGCAATGCAAGATTATCGTTGAAACGAAAACAAGAAATACACACAATCGTATAGCAACTCATTCAAGATGCGTACGCGTAAGAACTTACGCGGGGCAATGCGGCAATGCAAATATCTGCAGATGGCATTTGGATGAACCATCTGTAGATATATATCTCAGGCAAATACATACACTGCTTGTCACATTTTAATGAATTTGAATATGCCAATTGGAATTTCTGATTATTCAGAACAAAATAGAAGTAATGTTAGCAATGAAATGGTCAAGATATGTTATGCACGAACATACTAATATAATAATAAATATTATTTATTAAATATGCGGTGTTGCTAATGAAATTGTCAACCAAATCTTTTTGCTTTGACAAGTTTGGTCAGTCGGGCGATTACACCACAATGGTCGTCCACAATCGTACATGTTTAATGCATATTATCTTCATAAATAATTGATGAAACGTTGTTCAAGTGTCATGTTCACTTCTTTTAATAAACACATGATTGCATCTCGACATCATTGTATTGAATAAAACCCAAACGCATACAAATCAATCGATCGAAAGCCATTTGATTATTATAATTTCATATTGATTCCATATATGAGCCTTGATATACATTTTGAATAAAATGGATAAATGCAATTCAACAGCATCAAATTATTGGGCCATCATTATGATAAAAAGTGAACATATCTCATATGAGCAATAATTCTGGAATCGCAAATATAAATTTCAAGCCTCTGCTTGTTTTCATTTCGGTTGCTTTGGTTAGCAATGAAATCAATTTCGAATATAATTAAAATCACACAATTCATTGAACATTGTTGCTAACCAATTTGGTAAATGAATATTTTTCGAAAATACCAGTCCATCACATCTGTTTCAATTGAAAATTGACTTATTTTATATTTTTAAGAAAAAATGCTAGAAAAACGATTTTGCTACAAGCTCCTTTGAATGATTGGAATCTAACAACATCACATCTTCAATGTTTATTTTACTTAACGTGATAAAGTGCCAAAATAATAAAAACGGATTACTTACCGATAAATCACCTCCGTAAAATGGATGTATAACAAAAGTTTCATTTCCTACGTGAATTACACCGCTAACTCCGTTGCAGGTGTGAAAGGCAGCACTAGCACCAGGATAGTCTTTCACGGTTCCGTGGTAAAAACAATGTTCTACATCCTATATGAAGTGAGCAAATGTAATAATTTATTGAATTACTTGGATTTCCATCATAATTGACGATTGATATTATTTTACTTGTCATAAAAAGAAGAAATTAGTTCAGTAGTATTTTTGTCGTGAATTAATTGAAAAAAATATTTAAAAAAATTGCTGCTTTTCACAATATCAGTTGAAAATCTGAAAATATTTTGTCTAATAACATTGAACATTTAATTTGATGTTCTGTATGAAGATTTATAATGTATGATTTATTATTCAGTCTTTGCAGTAAGCGATATTATTTTTAAAGTAAGGTTTAATTTCGTGTCACGAATCGAGAGAACAACATTTATTGAACAAATGGTGGCGTTGTTGTTGCCCCGACTATTTAACCATAATTTTTCTGTGCAATAAGCAAACAATTTGTTGTGCGTATACTTACGTGTCGACCACCATCCATGGCATATCCGTTGGATAAATAATGTTTTTGTTGAATATTGGGCGATAAAAGTTGCCTGGAAAAGAAAATATACAGAAAAAATTAACACACAATAATAAGAATTTGCTGACTACGATAAAAAAATTAATTGTTTCCTCCCAAAAGTGTAGTTTGTTTAAAATTCATCAAGTCGCCGTTTTTGATTTTCGATCGTGTAGTATTTGCGATAGTAAAGATTTAGAAAAATCGAGTTGAACGGTAGTTCATTTAAAAGTTAAATGCATCTATTCCTTTTTTTTTGGTTGAAAATTCGAGAGAGATCTTGTTATTATTCTTGATGCTAGTAAATGTTCACATATACAATAAACACACTTATTGCTGTTCAATAACATAACATTTGATTTCGTCAACATTGTGCAAATTGCTTTGCAATCATGAATTAACGGAAATTATATTTTATCGGTAGTTTCCGGCTTTAAAAATTGCTTTCGAACCCCAGTACATTTTTATGACAGGTCATAACACACCGTTGACGATACAATAACAACTAACAAATGACGAGTAAACAAAAAAAAAAAATTCAATGCATATAATGGAAAAACAGTTACGCCTTCAACAAAGTAAGAAACAAAAAACAATTCAATGGAATGAGACACAAATCGAAGTGCATTGGCTATTCAACAATTTATAGCAAATTTACTTTCACTACATTTTTAAAAAAAAGAGAGATAGAGGGAAGGGGGCAGAAAGAAAAACTGACATTCCCATTAATGTATACGACATTGAACCGTCATATAGTAGACACGATTCCATTTTAAAACCAATACAGAGCACATAAAATCACTGTTTGATATGCCGAGGCTATTAGATGTCAGTTCCAGATTGCACGAAAAGGAGAAAAAAAAAATCACATTTGCAAAAAAAAATTAATCAACTTTGTAGCAATTTTTTGTTGTTATTGCATTATTAATGGCATGTATAGTATGTATCAAAGATGGAAAAATTGCAGCATAAAATGCAATATTGCTCCTTAATGACTTCAATTTATGCGAATTTGTAAAAAGTTAAATTTATTTCAGGATACATTTAAAGAAGGTTAATGGAGACTATGAAAGGATAAAAAAGATAAAATGAGACTGTATGGGTGGGAGAATTTAAAACTAGAGTATTTATTTATCGTCTTTTAAACTGTATCAATTTGAAATGTGCTGTATACTTCTCATGCCATATCAATCAATCACACTTCAATGCTTTTCCGCTTACCACCTTCCAATAATTTTATTTCCGCAACTTTTCCAAGCCATTAACTATTTCTTGAGAAAAACTACATTTGGTTTATATTCATTAAAAATATATAGCAATGTATGACCGAGTAGGATTTGAAAGGAAAAGCCAATCAAATTCTTCACATGCCACGTTTAAGATGAAAAAACGTACTCGTATTTATTTGATGTGGATTTGGTGTTAAAAAAATATTTGCATTGCAATGCAATAAAAATATCCTGAGTTTTTATTTGCTGAGTTGATTCTGAACGAAAACTAGAAAATTCACACATAATCCAACCAAATAAAAATAATCATAAAGAAATCTCTGTGCGATAAAATTGAAAATGAAAATGTGAAACGCATAAAATCTTGATTAACTCAACAAACCCATATATCATGTGCGAGCAAACCACATCTCGTCATTGATGTTTGACATTCATCTTATTTACTACGTACGATATGGAAGGACTCGAGAATAAAATAAAACAAGTATTGCTAAATGTACTTTTATAGTGGATTTACTACATATAATGCGGCTGTTCAATACTTTTTCATTGTACACACAATTTACTTCTATTTAGCCTTTCGCGGAATTCGATGTGAAATTCACTTATTCAATTAAAATAATGCAAGAGGCATAGAGTTTGAGGCAGTTTTTTTCCAAGTTTAAATCTGTATTATCAAAGCGAATTTGAACAAGAATGAGAAAAGGAGAAACAACCGAAGGTAATAGGAAAGAAGGAAGGACTCTCTCTCTCTTTCTCTCTCTCTCTCTCTCTCTTTCTCTCTCTCTCTCTCTTTCTCTCTCTCTCTTTATATGTACATGAGTTTGTGTGTATGTATAATAAGTGGTTCATTTTTCTCTTGTGGGAAATACTGCTTGATTACTCTGTTCAAACAAAATCACAAAACCGTATTTTAATAGCGGAAAAACCACAACGCATTTTGATTCCAAGGGAATTTTCAATCGAAATAAACAATTTATAAAATGAGTGCGTTTATAAATTCGCATATGAGCAAATACAATTATCAAGCAGCTCAAGTGGCGTTTCAATTGGGGCAACGTCGCTATGTTACACAGTGCAAGCCTACGTACCTATTTGAAATTTTATAAAAATAAAGCAAGTGATATACTTGATATGAGGCATGCGAATAATATTAATTTAATTTTGATGTGTACACAAAATTACATATTAATTTCCAGAATATGTAGAAAAACCGCACCATTTACATTTGGAAAATTCATTGTACGTTTACTTATCAACAACGTGGAAAGATAGAGAGAAAAAAAATCGTTGTCGAATAAACTCAAACAAATTTAAACAACTCTTTAGCTCTTTCATTACATTTGTGGATGTGAATAGAATTATTGCACGGATTATAAATGAATTCTTGAATTTGGCAAAAATAACATGCGAGACGAGTGAAATAATAAAAAGCGACGAAACCAGGACACATCTTTTTAATGAGAATCCGTTTGTTTATTCATATATATTTTGTGTCTGTGTTGTGGTTTTTTTTCACATATCCCTTTGGTACTCCTTTTGCGACGACTTTTTTGTCCAAATTCAAAACAAAAAAAGCACCAAAAGACGAGCGGAATGCAAGAGTTTTTGCATCATCATCATCATCATATCCATTGGAAAAAAATGAAAAAAAAAACGCTTATATAAATACAGTTTAGCGTTTATTCGTACAATTCTGTTAAGGTTTCCTACTTTTCGGTTTCAGTTACTGTTCCGTTTGCGTTGTGCTTATTTACATATTCATATTTGCCGTGCTGTGGATATGTTCAAATTTTCGACATGCAAAACCCAGTATGTGTTACTATGTTGCTCCGAAACGACCATATGGCGTATCAATTTCGAATTTTTTCTCTTCACAATACATAGAGGGAGATTTTTTTTCTCTGAAACGAGTGAGAGAAAAACACTTATGTTGCTACAAAACTGAAAACACCAGTTGTTGCATGTTGCTATGTTTAATTTATATTTCATGTTCGAAATTTACCTCCAAGCTCAACAACGATTTTAATCTAGTGCGCGTTGATCGTTTCGAAATAATATTTAGTTTCCAACAAAAAGAAACAGACAGACTTTTAGTCTTGTTCATTTGTATGTTTCGCACATTTTAGACAAATCCATGTAATAATAGATGGATCAATGCGTTTTATTCATTTAAATTTGTAAACCAATAGAAAACATGCTAACAGCAGGAGAATTTGGTTGATCCTGACATATTTGATTTTGCTTACTAGTTGTTGTTTGTTTAGTTTTTGTTTTATATTTGAATTTCAAGCCCATTGAAAATGTTAACATAAATCGTTTTTCTTCAGGAGGTTGAAATCGTAATCGTAATCATAATCTCTGTTAGAATTTTTGTCGATTATTCTATAATAATTAAAATGTGAGAAATGCTTTCTTTTGTCTAAAATGTGCATCAATGTGAAAATAATACTGTCTCTCTTTACGTAAATTAATTTTAGATAAAATAACCACATTAAATCTCTAGTCTATTTATGTTGCTGGGCAATTCAAATTTGATAACTGTACCAAAATCCGTAATATTTTATTTCCAAAAGCAGTTATTTTTCAATTAAATTACAGTGAATGTATACCTGTACATATAATTGTTTAGCAAAATTGTTTACAGTGTTTTAACTAAATAGAAATGTTTTTTTTTATTGCTATAACGCTTCCATTAGCGTTACCGGTTCTTGTATATACCATGTCGTTTGCAATGGTCATATTACTAAAAACAAAGATAATGCATAAAATACTCTGTTTCCATAATACTCACAAGTGTTTCTACTCAGCAGGAAAGCTTTCCTTAATCTCAAGAATATTATTATTAATATATTTTTTAATTTATTCCCAAATTTGTCTCAACAGAAATACACGCACAACAATCATAAATTTTAAATATTCATAATTCATTGAGTTTAATCAATTTTCAAGCATCTAATTTGGCTCAGTTTTCTTTTGAGAATTATCATTCAGTGAACAATACATCCAGAATATTGGATCTTAAATTTATGTGAAATATCAAAATGACGACCAAATTGGAAGCGTACCATGGTTGTCATACTTGGAAATTTATTTGGGTCATACTCTCGAGAAAATGTTGTCTTTGTCGTCTCAAAATTTAATATCGCGCATCTCTTAATAAATTCAAAACCAAAAAACAATGTGATGCAAAGTAAAAGCAAAAAAAAAAAGTAATAAGAAAGCCACACTAAAGAAGCGGCAATATAGCAATAAAAACTTCAAAAAATTCCAATTAATGAAATCTATGTAAAATTCATTTGAAACAAACTGATGAGGATTTTTTTTAACTTTTAAGACTTATATGAGTTTAAGATATATCGAAATTCCATTGAAATTATTGTGAACAGCATTCAAAAAAATATTTCTAATAATATAAAAATCTCAAATTTTGAATAAAACACCTTTAAATCACTTAATCTTTTATATATTCAAAGAATGTATAAATTGTTTATTTTCAAGACAATTGTTTCGATGTCAACTTAACATCATCATCAGTTGCGAGTTCGATTTCGTCTGATGAAACGAACGTACGAATTTTTTACTTTCAAATTCAAACAAACAAACAAACGAATGTTCGTGTTCGTTGACAACTCTAGTTGTGTTGACATATCTTTTTTACACCTAATTTTCTGATATTTCAAAGTTGAAAGTCATATGTAGTGTATTCATTGCATATTCATTGGAAGTGTACACTGTGATGTATCCGATAAAGTTAACGGATTTGGTGCTATTTAAACAACGATGATTTGCATACGCATATAGACGCATACATTTTTTTTCTACTTTTGTTTACGATCCATGCAACGACCGATTTATATATAAGCTTCAGAAATAAATTTGAAATGCAGATGCATGTGAAAATATGTGAAGTCGATGTAATCACAGTGTGCGACAGAAAACAAAGAGAACGGTGGAAATATTGAAAAACCAGGTGAATAGTTTATCACTAATTTTGTTCTTCTAAGTCCTAAGGCAATGAACGAGCCATAACAAGAGTAAACATACACACATAAAGAGAGAGAGAGAGAGAGAGAGAGAGAGAAAGAGAATTATGTGACAATGTTTTTCATAGCACGAAAGAAAACATGAAAACGATGTGCTTTCGTATGCAAAATCCCAGATATGTGTTTGTAGAACTTTTTTATCTCATCCAATTGTAAGCAAACTCAACACCCTAACATACATACCACACATACACTATATGAACATAGGCCTACATCGAATGCAATAGCATTCCATTTATATTTCGATTTTATGGTATTTAATGAGTTTCTTTCTCGGGTGCACACAAAACGAAAATTCCCTTCTGTTGATGTCATTGAATATGGTGGCTTCTGTGCAATAAACAGAATGCATATTACCGTACTATATAATGCTTTTATATCGCACACGTAGAAGGAGAGAGACACGCCAACTTTGTTGATACTAAAGCAACCAAACAAATAAATTGCATCATTCAAGGCGAAGCCAGTGTGAGTAAGCAAGAAGAAATAGAATGGACTTGGGAAAACAGAGACACATACAGAGAGAGAGAGAGAGAGAGAGAGAGAGAGAGAGAGAGAGAGAGAGAGAGGAGAGGGAGAGAGAGAGAATCTACACCATTTCCGATTTATCCTGGTGGAACCCACTTTGCCAGTGTTAAAACTACATCGCAGTGCGCTAAGAGATTCAGAAATTCGCTCTATTCCCATTGACAAAAACTATTTTTTCATACGTTTTCTGATTCTAATACGATTGCTTGACATATGTTTAAGTCAATATACAATTGTACATTGTTTGCCCGTGAGTTGCACACATTGCCATGTGTGACATCATGCATTTATGTAGCCACATTTGGAGATTTTGTCGCCTTCGTTCAAATTGCGGTTTCATCTGTATTTGTTAAATATATATACTGAACATTTTGAAACTTATTTGGTGTTTTTCCTTCTCTCAATTTCAATGCAGAACAACGAAATGAAAACGATTGAAATAGAAGAACAGCATCTCTCTTCCCCTCTGTCGGTATGTCTTTGCCTGCATTGCTGTAAAAACATTGAGCTTTGAAACTTTGCATAGTATAACAACGATTTAATAGCACAATCACATCGAAAGAAATGAATTAAGTTGCCGATCGACAATCAGCTATCCTCTTCAAAATGTGTATGTCAGCGGGTTACAACATTTAGCACATACAAATAACAATTGTTATTTTCCATTGAATGGATGAATGAATGAATGAATGAATATTTTTTTAATGTCTTGCTCATTCTTGTTTTTCTAACAAGAAGTTTAAATTCTAAGTTAATGCAAAATTACTTAAGCCAATAAATTATTAAAATCCCACAAATTTTATTGCAACAAGATAAAACTTGAGTCGATATATCTAACAGAAGTATTCGCATCGGTTCGCGTGAGTTAGATGTGAGAAAATCTATTTGGCACTGATTCAATGATAAAATTCAATTCAATAAAATATATATTCGGCGTGTAATGATAATATCTACAAAACAAGTGTGAAAGCAAAAGTGATTCAATCCAGATTACTACATTCATAAACAAAATTAGAATAAAATATAGTGAAAAATTTAGGAGATAACATAATTTTCAATGCCAAAGTGCAAAAGCTATGCAAATCTCAATCAAAACAACACCAAAACCAAAAACAAGGAAAACAGTTCCAAGCAAAACTTTATGATGCTTACATTAAAAATGTGAACGGTATGTTATCTAGAAATGTTATGCTGATTTGAATCGATATTAAATAGAAATAAATTACAAATAACGTGGCATAATTGATGCCGTAACTGTGTGTGGTTGTGACATATGTGTCTGTGTTCAGATGCGGTTTTGAAGATGTAATAATTTATTTAATAAATTGCACGAATTGCCATATCGCTTACGCACACATTATCGCAAAAAGTGAGCATAATTAACAGTAGCTGCAATATATTGAATAATTATACGGCTTCCATACCAGACACTCATATACACTAATACAAATGCGCTATTTGGCATACAAATTACAAAACATTTGTTTTCGACTGATTTAATGATAATGATATTTGGAAAGTTTGTTACTATTATTATCGCACCAAAAACTCATTCCGAACACTTCATAATATTGTCTCAGTATTTCGAATTCCGAATCTGACTTAAATTATTATATCCGCAAAAGAAGTATGTATTCTATGTCTCGGAAAATAGATAGTAAATATCAAATTGAATTTGTGGATTTATGTTTTGTTTTTATTCTGCTTTTGATTGATTGTGTTTCACTCTCCATTTTAATGTCCTCTTTTGATATCTATCTCACTCTCTTTCTTTCTCTCTCTCTCTCTCTCTCTCTCTCTCTCTCTCTCTCTCTCTCTCTTTCTCTTTCTATTTTTCGTTCATATCTTTTTCATTGTTGTGAAGTCAAAGTTGTGAATGCAATAATCAGAGTTTAAAATCAGGACTGCCCTGTTAGCTATGCCTCTTATCTTAATTCGATTAAATGCAAAAATATTGCAATCTGTTTGTCGGTTTACAACTTATGACTTGATAAAATTTCACTTAATTTGTATGGAATATTTACTTATCTTGGTTGAAATATTGTCGCCATTTCATTAACAGCAATACCAAATATGCGGCTTGAAATGATGTTAGCTTATTAAATTTTTTATGCAAAGAACCAACACTCGACAAACGAGAAATGAACTACTTGAATAGTGTGTGTGTTTATATGTAACTATCTTTCATAAATGGACAATTTCATTTGAATTGTTTAATTTTGAATTGCTTTTATTCGGAATAGAGAGATTTTGACTTTGTTACAAACGCACACAAATTGACAAGGAAAAAACGAATGAAGGCAATGTGAAATGAGAGAAAACACACAATTTCAAATTAATCGGATTATCTTCATTTAAATTTGTCGAAAAACGAAAGAAATTCTGTATTCAATTTGCTTATATTGCTTATGCTGAAGTGTGTCAATTAAGAAGAACGAAAGCGAAAACACCCGTGCCTGTGTGTGCGCGCAAATGTATATATACACATATATATATATAAGCAAATCGAGCGCTTTCAATTCGAAAGGATTTACAAAAGTCTCTGAATGAATACATTGTGCTATCGTTAAATTGATTTCAATAACGATGCGCAGCAAACGTAGCATACACCATTCAATTTTAGCAAATGTATGCGAAATCTTTTTGGCTTGCCATTTAAGCATTGATGAAACCTTTATTTTGTATGCGCGGCACGAATTAAACGGCTGCATTAGCACACAAATCACTCACAGTATAAATGACGAGAGAGAGAGAGAGAGAAGGAAGAAAAGTAGGAAATTGAAGAATATATTGAGAGCAAATGTACGCGCGTCTCCCTTTTTCTTGCGCCCATCAATTGTGGAGCTCACTTCGCTTTTCTTTAGCTCGAATTTTAATTATCTGTATTTGATTACGGCGGCATTTTTTTACATTTTGCCAAGCAAAGCTGTGTTCCATCCGGCTTGAGGATTAAACTGATTGACGCAAATCCATCTATAGTTGATCTATTTACATTTATTTGCTTTATTCATTTTACTGTTTCGGTTTATATTTGTTTGTTGTTTCCTTTTCATCCGTTAGAGCTCCGGTTGTGTATTTTCTTTCGGGCAATCCATCAATCCATCTATCCATCCATTCAACCATCTATCCGGGCAAAACAACACTGACAAATCATTTATACAAAAAGGATTGTTAAACTAGACTCCGTGACTTGTGCAATGAATTTTGGGTGTGGTATCTTTTTAAAGGCTACTTCATTGTATGCGTGTATGTGTATGTGCATGTCTATGTTCATTGTTATCATTGTTCAATTGTTGTATTTTGTACATTTAAATTGGCTATAAGTAATTAGTGATTGCTTCAAGTTTTTGAACAATTTTGAACGATAGCCGAAAAGCTTCAAACAAGATATAAATCACAGAATTTCGATGTAAACTAAGCAAACAAATAAAGTGCCAAATGTAGTGAATAGCAACAGTGGTTGATGAGGTTACCAAAGCGGTTGCAGCTAACTGAATTACAATGCTTTTGAAGCGCTTTAAAATCGGATAACGTTAAGATTTTATTGGGGGGTCTGCATTGAGTGTGGATTTTTGGACATTAATATTTGCAAGTGGCCATTTTTGTAAATATATGCACATTGCGCAACTTATATGCATTTTGTTTTAGTCACTTCCTGGGTTTTTCCAATGAAATGTAAATTGAATAGTAAATTCGAAATTTGTAGTTTACTACTTATATACAGAAAATAGGAATGAAAGAAATCGAAAGATAAAATGAGAAGGATAAGGATAAGGAGAAGGAGAGAGAGTGAGTATTTGCAAAGTGCATAATCCTTTTTCCTGCCGTTGTATCGAAAATTCAATTTACCGAATGCGAACATGTGCGAATGTGCGTAATTAATCGTTATGTGTACGAAAAATGTTTGGGATGGTGGAACAACACAAAATGCATCGAATAGAATTAGCTGAGGTAAAAACAATGAGTGAAAATGTGAATTACATGGCTGTTTGAAAGTAGTGGCTGGAGAGAGAAAGAGTGAGAAAAAAAGACAGAAAAAACGATGATGCACGCGTGCCCGCCCGATCGAATCAATAGATTAGATCGAAAACAGTTAGCCATGTCAGAACATAGTTCCAATAGCATCAAACAATTTAGCGAAAAGCAATTAGTGCATTCATGCAAACATAATGCGACACTCGCATCAAACATTGTAATTATCAATTTAATCGGTGCGTGCAATCAATTGCATCATTTTACGAGGATTTATTGCGTTCGTCAATTTATTTTTCTCCTTTTTTAGATATTATGTGCATGCCAAACACATTAGCGTACCCACAACTACAGTGGAAAAAGTGAAAAGTGATAAAAAAAAAATAGAGAGCGAGAGAGATTTGTTTACTGGTTAAAAATCATCAGACTACTGCTCATGCTGGTTAAAGTATATGAAGTTTTGCAATAGTTTTCGAGTGGTTACCAGAAAACTTTGAGTCATTTTAAATGGAATTTATCGTTGCAATTAATTGCTATGACCCTGTTTTGTGCGTGCAAAAAGTGTAAAATAAATGAGTCACCATTTTTCGAAGCACAACAACTTAAATATTCACAACGAGTCCACCATTCAACTACTTAATTATACATAATTGTGTCATCGCTTCAGAAAATGCAACATGATATCCTCAACCTCTTATCGCTTATTATGAGAAAAACACTTGGCAAATGAAATTGGGAGTTTCCCGCAACAGAAACCGCTTCAACTTGATAGAAAAGATTTTAATATGAACAAGCTGTAAATGTACATATACAACATACATAAATACGATTCCTTACTGGATGTGAATTAAAATAAATAATTAAACATTTCTATCGCTATTTTGAAATTATATAAATAACCATAACTGTTGTACTCTATACAGGTGACGCGCAAGGCAATTTATTTACCAATACGTGACTATAAAATATAATGGCTAATTGCTCACTTAAATATCCATTTGATTTTGCCGGTGTGCGTGTGCAACATATTTCCGATTTACCAAAAGAACCATTTGTATCATAAACAATAAAGATGGAAAACTTGCAACTAGAAACATAAATAAAATGTATTTGAGTCAATTTGAAAGTTATTTTCGAAGTCGAACCAATATTTTTTCCTATGTTGAACGATAAAAGTGTTTTCGCTCATAGGACTACAACTGTTTCGAATTACTTTCTTCATTTTAGAAAGTCGGCACACGAATTCACATGAGAAGCACTTCACAGCTTTTATGTTGTTTGGCAACGGAATATTGCCGCCAGTATTAACTTGAACAATATTTGAATTACTTAGTTTTACTTTACTTTACTGAAGAAAACTATTTTCCTTAGCTTTTATCACTTTATTTCACATTTTGCATATAGTTTTAACGCAACACATATGTTGTCATCTTGTATACTTACTCTCGTTGCCCCCCTCTCTCTCTCTTTCTTTCGCAATCACCTTTTTTTCAAAAAGTCAGTTAATTTGTACGTTATAAGACACAAGGAAACTGTGGAAATGTACGTGTGCGTCGATACAATTATACATTTATCATTCAGGTCGTTGCTCGTGTTTAAACAACGAAAAGATTCGCATATTCCTTTTGCCTGGTGAAGAGCATCAATTTACTTAACGTTACGTGTGTGTAAAAAACATGTTTGCTTTCTCTTTCTCTTCTCATTCGCACTTAGTATATAGTTATATGGTATTTCGACATTTTAAAGCAAAATGAAAATCAGGTAAATGAATATCTCCTAACAAAATAAAAACGATGTTGCTTTAGCCTCTGTAATGGCAGGCTGAATGCTCACAAAGCATGACTCTATATCAAATTTCACTATGTACTTGATGATTCATGAGAAGTAGCATGCGAATATGACCCCATTTAAAAAGCATGAAACTTCAGCAGCATATGCATTTTCGTGGGCGTCATTTCATTTCAAACCCCCATGAACATGCATGCAACATTTCTCAAAGGTTAAACCATTTTACCTGACCTCTTATGTTATTCTAATTAAAATTCCAATGCGTTATGTATCATTTGTGCATAAAATATACTTAAACATAGAGATACGCACAAAATTCCAACAATGTTTGTAGTTTTTAAGAAAAAAAAAATTGGAATTTAATGCAAAATTCA
Organism: Resseliella maxima; assembly: GCA_029041755.1. NCBI lineage: Eukaryota > Metazoa > Arthropoda > Insecta > Diptera > Cecidomyiidae > Resseliella > Resseliella maxima. The sequence continues at coordinate 1,287,292 of JAQOWM010000600.1, read as the reverse complement.
TTTGCCTTTGTCCATTATTTTTTGGGTTAACTGCGCCGTTGATATAAATGGCATAAGTTTGATCCGCCATATTTATTATGGTTTCATGTAACATGAGAATTGTCAGTTGCATTTATACAATACTTAGATGCAAATCTTACATATCCTCAACATTTTTCCGATGGAAAATCCATTTGCTCAATAAACAATTCAATCTCTTTCAGGCAATACTTAATCGGATGCATATATGAATATCGTTATATATTATAAAAACATTCCAATTACTAGTTGCTAAGTTTTGTTTTTGCATTTCCAAAGCGATTTATAGTTACATTTGAGATCATATAATTTCTTCGATACATACTATTTTAAAGAGTTTGAATAGCTGATTTAAATCTTCACAATTGAATGAAACATCAATTCTTTTTTTTTTCATATTAATAATTTTATTCATTCATTCGGCATTTGGTTGATTGTACACATTTCATTCCATTTATTTGTGGTATTTATTCAATTTGCGTTTTGAAATGCGGTTATATGTGATGTTGTCAGCAAATGGAAATATGCAGAGGTCGTGCGACCGAAATCAATTGTCGCTTTAATAGGATTCGGGAAAAACCATTAATGTTGTTTAGTATGCCAAGACACTTCTATATGTTTGTCGAAGATAAAATAATTTCTTATTAAATTTTCTACATTTCACATTTTTAATCGAATTTTTCTCATTTTTCTGCCCAAGGAAAATTGCCAAGGGGTTGTCTTTATTATTCATAAATCTGAGCAAAATATATGAAAACCACAACACCCATGAAAATGAAGAAGAAGGAGAAGCAACCAAATTCAATATTTTCACTGAAATAATTTCAGGGTCTTGTTTTGCATCTGTATTAATATTAAATTGCCAATTTATGACCGTGTGTGAAATACCCCTTAATGTTGGTTCCTTTTCAGCAACTTGATATTTAAAACACACTTTCCCCTGGCCGCTTCATAAATGGGGAAAATACGAATCATCATTTTACAAAATGCTACTTAATGCATGTGCACGACTGAATTTGATGCTGGTTGTTTAGTGTTTGAATGTATCTTCCGTTGGCATTCCATTTGATGTTTGCGTTTTTGGCCACAATTGAATTTTGTGGGCGAAGGTAAAAATATCAATTTTGTAATGGTTTGAATTCAGTACATATATGCATTGTATATTACGATACATCAAGGATGTGATATTTTAGTTGCCTGCATCCTAAGCGTATTTAGCATTTGAATTTGTAATTTTGAATTATGCATAATATGACGAAAGGAAGTAAAGAAAAAAATCATTGAATTGAATGCTGCTTTCAATGCAAATAAGCCAATAAGATTTTACTGACAATTTCCATTTAAAATTTTCACATTTTTCGTTTTCTTTATTCTATTTTGTGTTAATGCTACAAATGAAAGTGGACAATTTTTTCAAATAAGGATATATTTTATGAAATTTTCGTTCTATTTTTGTTGTTGAAATATTTATACGATTTAATCATTCATTTGATTTAATATTATATTCTCCTTCAAATGGATCCTAAATGAAATTGAATTGCCAAATAATTTTCCGACGATTCTCGAAACATTCTCTGTTTCACTCTTATTATTATCTTTACCAATTATTGCTAGGCTTGAAAAAAGTGGAAAAGAATTTCCAGTAAAATGCTTTTGAAATAGCCTTGGTAATCCGGCTAGAAGATGTTGATTCCGCCCACTTATCTTATAACTGAATTCATTTTAATGACTTATGTGTGAAATTCGCCTCTAAATTGAGCAAAAAAAAAACCAAAAGTCCCGAAGAAAAGCCAAAATCAACATTATTAAATCAGCATTACACATTGTTAACGTTATAGCTCATTCCCTCTCAATGCATATGCAAAGACATACGCAAACGAGAAAAAAAACGTTTTTTTTCTTCCTCTTTCTTCGTTTTATTATCAAACGAAGCAGAATGAAGAGATTGCGTAAGTTGAAGTGTCCTTTTGAAAGAAAGCGAGCATTCACAATCTGTGATAAAGATGCTGAAATGATAACAAAATCATGTCAACATTGAGAATATGAAAATTAGGACACAAGAATGAAGTTTCATTCCATCGTAAAATCGAAAGAATGAACGAAGAAGCAAAGGAAAGCGAAGAAAGTTAGTGATGAAGACAAAAAAAAGTGGCTGGTATGGCAAAAACAAAAAAAAAGGAAGGAAACGGAGCGATACTCGTGCCACATCCGCATAAAAATTAGATTGCACGTAAAAATGGGCGAAAATGCTCAAAAACAGTAATTATGAATAATGTAATGTGAAATGGTGTAATTTACATATCATTTTCCATTCTAATTCTCCGTGTACAGTGACTGCTATAATTTCAATTTCCATTTCCATTTTTTGTCTTTATTTCTTCTATCTAACTGTAAATGATTTTGAATGCTTTTGGTGGTCGTTGCCTTAGCGAACAATTTATACACGCGCAATTTATTTCGACGACATTAGGCTTACTCAAAATGTGGCACCGCGTGTAATAATTAAAATTGATCTGATAAATGTGAGACGGCTGAAAATGGTTATTCAACAAATCGATTCATCTGAAATCAAAAAATTAGGTGAACGATTTCGAATCGAAAATCAGGCTTAGGAGGTTCAACGCTCAATGAAATTGACGAAGCAAATTAATATTACAGTTGATAAATCGATGAAGGTTTTTTGGCACGAAATGAACAGTTACAGAATTATCGGGTTTATCTATTGTAAATTATACTTAAGTACACAATTGTGCTCGTGCTCAGGTTACTCGGATATTTCAATTCATATTTTGCTGTTACTGTTGCTATTTCTTGTTCATTTAGAATTGTAATTAAAACAGAAATGGCATAAAGGATGATCAAATGTCATATATTACCATCTATCTTGATGTGTTGAAATGCAAGTGAAATTAATTCTTATAAATGAAACAAATTTTCTCAAAATAAAATTCGAATTCATGGCAATAAAAATAACAGCCAAATCACAATGAACACGTTAAGTTATGTAATCAGTGAATATTTTGAACCCGAAACTCATTTGGTTGTGTGTTGAAAATGAGCCAAATGAAATATGTAATAATATATATTATATTCGCTTATAATAAGCTCGTATCGAAGTATTTATTTGCGGTGAAATGAATGTCATGATGCCTTATCTGGATTGTCGTTAGTACACCGTATGCCCGAGTGGGTATGTGAGCCTAAGATAGGGGCCTGTGTATGTGTATGTGCGCATTGTACACGTCCACAAAATACATTCCATTAATCTTGTTCCAGATATTTGCGTGAGCAATGCCATGCATCACATAATGTTTGCACGTTGCTATAAAAACGAACCGACAGCCGGTATCCCAATGCATGCTCTTTCTTTATAATTTTGCACCTGTCGACTGAGTTATGAATTTGAGCCTATCAATTTGATAGACGTGTCACTTTTTTTTTTAGCCCATCGTTTGGGCTTTATTGCCATACGCATAAAACACGTGGCAATAAGTAATCATTTGGCCGTTCGAATTACTCAAGGTTGTATCAAAAACACGCGACACGCTTGAAAGGCTCCATTCCATTCAAGAGAAAATATTTTCACCCACCGGAAAAAAAAGGAAATTTCGCTTGGTATGTATTTCTTCAACTTTTCATGCGAAACAAAAGTAAATTTAATTAATGTCAAAAAGTGAATATTAAAGCCAAAATTCCATGATAATTTCACAAATATTCTAATCACTTGCAACATTAGGTTTCGAAATGAGGTAACGAAAGTTTTAATGTCTCGAGAACTTGTACCTTTTTGCATTCAGTCACCAAAGGTCAGTCCGAGAATAAGTCAAACGTTCCATTTGGAATAATCACATGACAGATGTTTAATATTTTCAGTCACTTGTCAACCAAGTTTGTCGTTTAAATGTTCAACTTTTATTACAAAGATTTACCTTGAACAAAATTAATTTTTTTATAAAAAAAAAATTAAAGATAAAATCTAATCAATAATCTAACATTTTGTCGAAAAACACATTTCGTTATTACTCATATTGAATTCAAAAAAAAAAAAAAATAATTATAACTTTGACATTTTCTTATTTACAATTATTTACACTTTATTTTGAAAATTTTATTAATTAGTTGTTACAAATATATCATCGTTTTTATTCAGAAAATTTTATTTTTATAAAAAGTGGTTCCGTGCTGAAAATGTTTTACTAATGAATGTTCAATATTTCAACGTGTTGTTATACTCTGTGGGAGAAAAAACGCTATTAAGCATTAGCCGGATGATGCGCACATCTGTTTGAAAGGGTAAATAATCAGAAATTTTCGTCCATTCAAAAAGGTTTTACAAATCCAATTGTTGTATTGTCGAAACATGGCCAAGGTGTGGTGCTCAAAAGCCAAATGGATGCAAGAGAATTTAACATCTAACCTTACAATTTGGCAATATTTTATGAAATTATAAGAGATCGTTACACTAAACCCTTTGTACGAGAAGATATTCACGAAATTTTGTACGCATTTCATTTTCACGTGAGAACATGCCAAATAGCATGAGCAACAGATATTTCTTGAGCTACATCTAAATCCATTTCCTTTATTAGGCTGATATAAACAATAAGAACAACATGTGAACGTACACAATATTTTTATATTTGGTTCGTTTTAACTAAATCCATGCTTTTGAATCCGTTCATCTTTTTATTTACCAAACAAATGATATTTACAATCGAAATTGGCATAAGCTGAGGAGAACAGAGAAAATGAGAAACATCAAGTTAAATCCTTCTCATCAGTAAAAATCATATAAAATTCTTTGCATTTGATCTGTATTTCGAACCAAAATTCAAATCGATTCATAACTTTTAACATTTAAATGATGTCATACGATCAAAAACCCCGTATTATATGAGTAAATTGCATTTATATTTATCAAATTGTGAATGTAGGATTGTATTGCAATTGCAACTACTTTAATTTCCGAAAATGAATACGATCAAGGCGTGCCATTGGTGTGCAAAACAAAAGCATTTATTTTCTTATTCACACATACCGTTCCGTAGTGAAACAAAAGCGGTTGCCTGAAATCCCATTTCGACTTCAATTTTAATATCACTTCCTGCCTTTTGTGTGCTCTTTTGATAATATGAATGTAACACGTCATTTTCATTCAGATGAAGATATCATCATGGTTTTTGACGCGCATTTGGCGCAACTACGACACGTTTGGTTAAGAAAAACCGAAAATCATTTGAACTGTGCGGAGAGCAAATTGTACTTTAAAGTGGGAATTTGAAATGTGTGTCGAGCGATGAATGAGTGTGAGTGACGGCACAACGAGCATGAGTTTGAGTGATAGATTGAGGGTATAAGAAGGAGATAGAGAGTATGGGTGTGTTGAATAGTGAATAGTGTGTTAACTTTCGAAAAGCGTTATTTGCACATTTATGGTGGTTACCACAAGAACTCACTACTCCGAGGTATTTATGTGATAAAATATGAATATGAATGGTGTGTGGCAATGGAAGATTTTTGTCAGAAAATGGAATGTGTAAAAAGTTTTATAGGGGGGTGGCATGGGATGGTCGCGTTTATTCGTGCTTCCATTTGAACTTGCTTCAGTTAGAATACATATTTTCTTAATCGCATCGAGTTGTGCCTCATCGTCGGCTAAACAACAATAATTAAGTATGTTTTGAGAAAGGGTGGCGATAATCGCTTTTGCACATACATCGAATGGAGTATGCTTGAGCGCATGGAACAGAAAATAACCTATTTCTACTTTAGCCCTTATGTATATGTGCATGTGAGCAAAATCATTGTGAACTTCCTCGTCAACCGTGAACAAATTATGTGTTATTTCCGGATTTTGGTCGCTGTACCGACGCTTTTCTTCAACACATCAATGGACCTTTGAATAGGAAAATGGTTCCTCGTGCCTTTACAAAGCCCATTGCTTTTCAGTTTGAATAGAATTTATGGCATAAATGTGCGCGTTCTCACTCTCTCAATCTCTCTGTTTTACACACAGAATGAGATACAAACAAAACAACTTAATTTCAGTGAATATTCTGAATGGCAATTACAAGAAAAGGTCGATATGATTAAAGTGTATACATTTATTACTCGATTGCCTTCGAACGTGAAATAATTCAAATATAACAGCGAATCATGCTAAACATAATCATCGATGTCATGAAAATGTATTTTTGTGTGAAAAATTGTTGTTGTTCCGTTGGTTTCTTAATATGACTGTGTGACCAATGTGTCATTCAATCTTCATTCACTACAAAGTTTAATTGCTAACATTCACGCACCGGATTCGTTGAAAATTCATTTCATTCATACGTTTACATCTATTCTAAGTATTGACTTTGAATGCGAAAGACAGCAAGTACGTCGACGTCGACGACAACGACAGCGAAAAGTTTTCATCGTTGAATATTCCTTAGTGAATGCTCGCATAGCAATTGAAAAGCGAATTATTATTCAAAACTTTACGGGCGAGATGTTTTTTCTTTCCATTTATATGAACAAAAGCAAAAAAAACAACAACAACAGAAGATTGAAGTAAAATGCATACCATTAGGCGGTTTGTTGAGGCTTATATTTGGTCAAAGCTATGTAAGTATCGTGATTATTCACCGATTCAAAATGATTGCGATTTTAAAACTTGGTGGCAGTCTTTCCATTGTTATATTTCAAAAACCCCAAATGATTATCATATTTTTTTCATTACAAGCGACAAAAACAAGACAAGAAACGCGAATCTGGATTAAAATGAATAACGAAGCGTGATGCATGTCAAATAATCATTGAATATTTTCGGATCTAATGTGGCCCTCGGTATATGCTGCGAAAAAATGTAAACTGAAAAAATGTAAATAGTTACTGTTTCTGTATGCGTTCAAGGCATAATTGTGGCTCAATAGAATAATGATGTTTTTGAATTAAAATTTAAGTGCTTTTCCTGATGTTGAATGTAGTGTTTTATTCCAGATTCGAATCATTTTTCAAGTCATATACATTTTTTCATGTTGCACGAGGTTGAATTATTCTTATTCATATTTTTCTTTTCATCCCGAAACCGAAGTCCCAATCATTATAAAACTCGCCAGTATGAAATTTAATGTTGTTTACTCCAATTATGGGCTTTTTCCCACCAAAAACTTTTCAGCCTCCAGGGGAGGATAAACAAATTTCTTCATTCTTTAGCATCAAAGATAGCTTTAGATAGAATACAAATTTGAAAATGATATTAAAATTTCGCTGAAATTAAAACAACAAAATTTTAAACAATATTGAAAATTCAAACAATGAAGTAAAATTTATTGTCAATTAAGATCACGGGGATAGTTGCGCACCAACAATAATATTTGTCGCAAAAACGTGTTTGTTCAATGCTGTGCACTGTACGATTCATTGAACACACTCATTGCTCATCTGATTTGAAACATCTTCGATCAATAGAGCGTGGTGTTGCCAATTTGACAGCTATTATTATAAACTACAGCTGTGGTTAAGATCGAATGACACTTTAAAATTAGTAAATGAGGAAAAAGTGCATGCTCATTGCTCACGCATATTGAAAAAACCTGAAAGCAACGAACTCTTGATAGAATTGAAGACTTGTTCGATTTTTTATTTTTTTTAATTATTTTAAATAAAAATTAAAACATATTAAATTATGTCATTATATTGATGTGTATGTTTATTGAGTCAATGAGCGCTTGCTTGCTCTCTCCCGTGTGATTGAGTGTACACGGATTCACATAACTGATTGTGGAACTTACTACTCGGTAGAATGAATGGAATGTCGCACATTTCACGCCTCTCGATGCGTTTTCCAAGCATTGAATTGAACTGACTTTAATATGCATTAATTCTATCGGATTAAAATTGTGGTCTTAAGGGGTTTCCACTCTGCTTTTAGTGTTGGCACTATAAGAATAATTTGTGCGCCTTGGATTGTACCAATACTGTGGAACATATATGGAACACAAACATCTACCAGTTCATGAAGTTAAGTAATGCAACGACAACAAAAAAAGGATATATTTTTCGTAATGAAATGATTTAAACTAAAGTAAAACTCTAGATCAATGCGAACAACATGTAAACATAGCGCACTACTCGTTGTGTGTCGAATTTCTCTCTGAAATAAAAATGTGAACAATGCAATAAACCATTTCCATTGTTCAATTAAAAACTACTTGAAACTTTACAAGTGCCATTCAACAAAAATTATGGCTAAAATGTATTAAACGGTAAAAATGCAATTGTTCAATCTCGTTTAAGTTACTGCTGCCGTCACGATGATTTTAAAAATGGAAAGAAAAAAATGGAGTTATATTTTCAATTTCTCATTTGGATTATTTCACTGTACAGTGAATGCCATGCAATAGCTTATCAAAAGGTCTTCAAACCGAAGTACTGTGCGTAATTAAATTTGTAAAGCTTTCTTGAGATCGAAAAAAAAAACAATACGTTTCTTGAATTTTGCGTCGTTTGACTATTGTTACTCTCGATTCAATTTCGTAAATGTTAATAAGAGCATTTTATTAAGATGAATATTTGACTTTTGTTCATTGCTCAAGTTTCAAGTATTTCTAAGCTCGATGTAATAAACATTTATTCAGCATTTTTTTTTTTCTCTGTTGTTGAACTGGATTTTCCATTTTCGTTTGGATGTTTTTGATTTCACTGTGTCCTCTACAACATGAACAAAATGAAATCGAATCACATTTCATTTCCATTACATTTAAAATAAAATTGAATTTATTCGGCAAAACAATTGGAATAGTCTCTATGCATCTTTGTGAAAGAATCTCTTTCAAGGATATTCATTTTAATTCCAATTCCCAAACTAAACTTCGATATTAACATAGTCATTGTATGCGCAGGGTCTATTCTAAAGAATGTGGTACGCAAATCAATTAAAGGGAATATGAAGCAATTACTTCAAAATATACGAAATGAGTATTCAACTTGGATACGAAAATCATTTTTGAAAAATAGAAAGCATCACAGTTTACATTTCAATTGCATACTTTTTATGTTTTTGGTGCTATTTTTATTGGAGTCGCAAGAGTACTCAAAAATGAGTAAGCCTTTTCCCATTTCATTTTTTGTCATGTAGAATGGTTCATTTTTATGTTCATTGGCTTCGTTTCCTTGACAACTAACTCTTAATACTTGAAAAACATATTTAAGCGTATTGATGACAACCGATTCATAACACATACTGTGTAACAATCAACTAAATTCAAGAGAAAATTAATTCAAGCGCGGTTATATATGTTGAAATGTAATTGATAGAATTTTCGTCTTTTTTAACTGACCTTCAAACATTTTGAATAACCACACAATTTTTTTATCGGCAGAAAACGAAAGTAATAAAAACTAATCCAATATAGTTCAATCTTTGCTCAATTCTACTTATTCGTCTGTGAAACCCATTGACACCACTTTTAGTATATTGTTGATTGTGGAATATATAAGTTTTGTATCCGAATTTAGTTAATGGATTCACATGATTATTTGCGATTGTGACAATTTTATGATAACAAAGTTCTAAAAATCTAAGCCCCAAGAACACAATTTGAACGAACGACTGCTGTTGATTTTTTCCATTCGAAATGAAAGAAAAGAGAAGAGAGATGCCAAATCAGATAAAGTATGTTATGGGTATAACAACGAAACTGAAACGAAAAAATTCTAAATAGCTTTGCTTTTCGGCAAAAACTGCCTATTTTTGGATTCGGAAGTAATTCAACCTTTTCCGAATTTCGATTAGTTTTTTTTTTCCAACATGACTTATCTAAACAATTGATCTAGTTCTACTATCGTGAAATTACGATACCTATTCAAAATTATGGCAAATAGTTTTTGAAGGTAAGTTGAATTATGTATATGTTGAAATTTATGAACATTTTGAATTGAATTTCGGCTGATATTTCTTTAAAAACTTATTCAATTCTTATTGCAAATATTTCTTGTTGAATCAAAGTAAAAATACAGTTGGAATCAAATAGATGAAAAAGATAATATTTTGTCATGGAAAAAAAAAATCAACAATCGTTTCTATTTGTTTATTAGAAATTGTGATTTTGTTAGCGGAATTTGTGCGGTATTTAGCAAAGGGTTAATAAAGACATTATCTTTGCATGGGTTCAATGATAAAAAATGATTGAGAAAATTCTTTGGAGAAAAAAATGACATAATTCAGCAAATTATCATGCCATTAATCTCGTTCAAGTATGAACAGGAATCTGTATATCGCGTGGCATTTGTTATTGTTGGATGACGAATATTTTTGCCAGCCTTGAATCGATATTCGCCAAGGTTGTTCACGCACGGTGTCGTTTTCTATCTCTCTGCGTAGTTTTTTTTTTGTACGTTGTCTCTGTGCGGTTCACTGATGCATGTACACAATGTTTAATGTATATATTATGTCATACAAATATCATCGAAATATTATGACAGAGAGACGGAACAAACGTATTAAAACGAGATAACGAAAATTAATGTAACATAATAGAAATAGCAGCGTTTAGTTCCTTCTTGCGTATTATCCATTCGATTATCCCTTATCACACACACACACACACACACACACACACATATATATATATATATATATATATATATCGCATTTTAAAATGTGCACAAATACATATACATAAATGTATTCTTACATTTATACTGTGTGAGAAATAGAGCTTGATAGCGTGCGAGCAACGTTTTTCGTGTGTTGCATTCACATTCTGTAAGAGGTATAGATAATCAGAAAATGGTACGATATGACGAAGAATGAACGAAACGGTATAGAATGAACAAAAATTCCAATGAAAATAAAACCATTCCATTTGAGCAGCAACAAGACCAGGAAACTTCGTACCGAGAAAGCTTTCTGTTGTTATTGTCGTTGAGTGAATGTGAATTTTTTCTACGATTTTTCTCTCCATTCGTTATGTTCATATGTAGCTAAATAAGTGGATCGTTGGGAAATTGCGTTTTAAGTGATTTTTTTTACTATCATAAGCAAAAGGAGAAAAAGGAACGAAGTCGGGAACACGGCTTCTACGTTTGTCGAGCAATTTCACCATTTTTACTCTAAAAATTCAATGGAAATTTATAAATGCGTTCAATAAAGAAGAAAAATATATGCAGTTTTGTAGCTCTTGTATACTTGCCATATTTCAACTGATATCTTTACAATATTTGTCCGCTTGTATTGCTCTCGGAAATTTACTAAATCACATGAACTCGCGGAATTTGCAAAAAAAAAAAAAAAATACTATCCATTTCTCTAGCGCAACCCAATCGTATTTCAATATTATTGTATTGTTTTCAATTCTTTTCTAGATTCTTTATATATGGTTTTTTTTTTCTTCTTCTGAGCAAGACAACCTGCCAGACGACTTGGGATGATTATTACTTTTATAATTTGAGTAATTCACCTCGGAAATGTGCACAACGGAAATGGCTGATTCAGTGTAAATTTCGTCAACAAATTGACTTTAAAATTATTAGGTTGAGCACAGAAGGTGCAATATTTTTAGTTCAACATATTTGAAATATTTAGTAAAAAAAATTCTTAGCATCGTATAATTTTCATTTAGATATGCGCTTATTATTTCGGAATTCAAAGCTTTGCTTTTTACATTTGAATAAAGTAGATTTCATAAATAGTTTCACATTCTTGAACAACAACATTGTCATTGAAAATATTCTTGCATTAACTATATGCATTTTCTGACATTTTTTGCCGACCGATGAAACTACCGAATTTTTAATAAACTTGCTTACGAGAGTTTTTTATTTATCTGTATTTTTCAGGAAAAAATTCTGGTCGTCAAAAACACTGAACAAAACATTCAAGATTAATTTAATTAAAAGATTTGTTGAAATATAAATACGAGAATCTTTCGACTTTTGCAACAAAATTGGCATGAAAAAATCGATTTCATTCTAAGCTTTTTAACTCATGCTACTTACATATTTGGTAATGCTATTGCACGAACTGTTAAATGTAGTACATAATATAATTTATAATTGAAAAAAAAAAAAAAAAAAATATTACAAAGTACTTACGAATTTAATTCCAAATCTAAGCGAAATTTATGATTAAAGGCCTTAATAAGTAATGAGGTGCGGTGGAAATGTTTTCCAGTCTGAAAAAAATGGAGAAAATTCGCAAAGTTACATTTATTTATTCAATATATTTTCTATAATAATTCTTACTGGTTGAATTATTTTATTATTAACATTTTTACTATCATTTGTACTATTACAGGAAAAACTTGATTTGATTTATTAATCGATTAGATATGAAAATATATATTTGAATGACACTTGTAGAACTATCTGTACAGTCAGAAATAAAACATTAATCAAATTTAAAACCCTTTGTGTGCTATGAATGTAGAAGTTTTCCATTGAATATCATTCGATTGTGAAAAGGACCAATTGGTTTAGTTCAAGCCATAAAACATGGATGTTTGGCATGTATGAATATTAAATCTGAATAATTCGTGTTTTTCATTTTACTGATTCAAGTGAATCGTATTTGAATGAGATGGATGATTTTAGGCACATCCTAACAATATCAACACACACACACACACATGCATGTTAATTGATATTCAGCTTTGGATTTGTTGATGAATTGGTAAGAGACAAGGGGATAAAATTTAATCAATTTAATTGGAATGTTGAAATTCGAATTGTTTGCTTGAATGGTTTCGAAGACAAAATTGTTTTCGGCTTCGTGATTTGCACAATTTAGCGTTTACATAGAGGATAGTCGTTCATTGACCATTCGATCAAATCAAGTAAAACCAAAAATTAGTGTTTATTGTGTCGGGTATGTTGGCCATTTTAATTTATTTATTTTGTGATGAATGCATTCATTTCCATTTGGGTTCAGCTTTAGATTCGCTTTCAATATATATTTTGTGGTCGGACAATTGACCTAAGTTATGTGGCAATTTACGACATATTAAGAAAATCGATTTTCATTATCGACCAACAAAATCAACATCTCCAATGAACCTCTATATTTTTGTTTGGTTTCATTTGTAACAGCAGCACATTTCAAACTCTACTGTCCATACATTTATTAAATCAATCAAAATAATAGTGCATACATATTGAAAATTTGTCTAATTTTTCAAGCATCGCCTTGCATTGACCGGATTGGTAATCATTTATTTTGTCAGTGTGTTGTTGCTAAAATAAACAATCACGTTCGACAAGAGATCTCTAACAATGTATCGATTACAATGTAAACAAAGACATCAATTATTTTAAGCGATCACATTCAGCCTGACACATTCGACTGACTACTAAAGATTTTATCTGCGTTCGGTGTCAAACACACATTAGTTTTAATATATAGATAGTGTGTATTTGTGCCAGAGAATTATTTTAATAATAATTTATCGCCTGCAAACAAACAAATATAGTTATTGGAATAATGCATCGATATAGCCAAAGGCGATTCATTATAGTTTTACAACTGTCGGAAATGTGATAAATTCTATGTTTAATCGTTTATTTCAATATATTTGTGAAATAAAAAAAAAAAAAGATTGATAGATCGAGATTTTGACATAAAAACTATTGCAGAGATTGTAAAGTATCGAAGTTAGTTTTACACAAAGTCATCAAGTATATCAGTTTCTATTGCTTGCAACACATGTAATATTAAAAAAGGAAACAGCTATCATTTACCCGGAGCAGAGATGATATACTGTTTGCAGCACATGAATATTTTGCAATTAATATCAAAATTGGTTATCATAACAATAGATAGCCATCGTTGCGTCTATTTCTTATATCTTCAATTTCGTCGATTTTATGGTGGATTTAGAACGATTGTAGGTAAATAATTCATAATTGTAAATTCAATTTGATCTGAGAATTTAATCTAAATTAGAAAAAAACACAATTTTAAAAATAAAGTAAAGAATCATTGGCGAAAAATGTTCAAGCGTGTATACACACAAAAATGATAATATACACTTGAAAGCAACAAGCAAGTCATTAAAATAGGGCCATCATTCGTGCAATGCAATGGTGAAAATGTCAAAATTGGAGATGAATTCAATACGATGCTGTTTGCGTGTCGTCGTTCTTAGCTGTATCAAGAACAAATTGCCAAAATTCAAGCGATATTAAGTAAACTTTTGCACACACATTTTCATGAATTGTAATACCCATTCGTCTTGCTTGCCCGTATCTGAGACACTCTCGCGCGACTTATTGAAAAGTTTCGTTTCATATGCTTACAATGAAATATAAATCGCTCTCAACGGAGATAAGCATGATATAAATTGTTTGGTTGATTTTTCAGATCAAGACGTTATCTTAGATATGTACATTTTTGCACCAATTTTGTCATGCATGTTTTCTGTGTACTCTGTTTTATATATGTATATATATGTATCATTGGATGTATGTATGTATGCAAACTTAATCTGAAGCAAGCATCTATGGCAACAATGAAATGCTATCGGCAACACACAAAATTTATCCATTGAATTTATTAGTTCGTTGTGTTGAACGATAATGTCTGGTTGTTTCATCGCATTTGTTTGGGTTTTGTATGTATTTTAACGCATAATGCCAAGTTTTCGTTTTCGCGATAAAAGTTTCCAGTCTCGGCTGGAAACAAAATATTAATTAATAATTGATAAGATGAATTTCTCAGAATTTCTAGTTTTCCATGCATTATAACACGCACGCACGCACACATTCTTACCCACCACAAAACTCGCAAAGCGTTGAGCTTATTAATTTTAGTATCAACAACAAAAACAACAACAAAACCAATTACTAATTTGTTTTATACGATTTTCCCGATAACAAACAGGGGCAAACGATGCTACAAACTCAATTTTACGTTTATTTTTGCCCCCATCAATTCGCCATATAGCGATTAATATACACAAAACCAACATTGCCAAATGTTGCATTACAATTGCTAATAAGATTCATGAAATTGAAAGTGAGGCTTTTAATTGAAAATTTACATCTAGATCACCTTCAAAATTATTATCACAAAAGTGTGTTAACATTAAAAAGCAATCGTTGCTGTGATCTGTTCACATTCTGGATATAGAAAATGGAACATCCACAGAGAATAAAAACTTTGTGCCGTGTTAAATGTTACCATGAGAGTTAGCTCATGGTCGTGATCATCAAATATGACAACACGTTTTAACAAACACGAATAATATAAGCATCGCTTTTTAGGCATAATTTAACTATTACATAATCCGATCAATCTTATAAGAATATAAGCTAGAATATAAGTAAAACTGAATGTTGAAATGAATACCTGATCTGAATAAAGATATTTAAATTTCATCTTAGTTAATGTTTATTCAGACAATATAGTTTATTCAGTCTTATTATTGAAATTCAAGGCCAATGATTCGATTCCTATTTTTAAAAATAGAATAGTTGAAATTTCAATATAAATATTGATTGAAATTTTTGAGTTGCCTTTTTAGGCTGTTGATGTTTCAAAAAAATTTCAAATGTAACTGTTCTACGCGAAATTAATTTCAAATGATTTCTATAAATATGCGGATGTTTTCTCCAAAATGTAGATATAGCATTTGATCAAGAAATGCGAATAGTATGGGAAATTAACTGGAAAAAAACGTTTGGTATTTAATGTATACAAGTTTAGATAGCTGTGGTTTTGTTATAGAGATTTTAATTGAGGAAGCACTTAAACTTACAATTGATATTAATTATTAAATGAAACAGTATACGATGGTATAAATAACAATTTCGGTTGCATTAGTGAATATATGCTTAATTCGGTATAAATGAAATATGAGTGATTGGAAGACCTTTCAAATATTCAAATCATTTTCAATTTCCAAACATTTGAATAAAAAATAGTTAGAACTTAAAGAGTTTTTGTATTTATATTTATGCGTGTATTTGTGTATTTGTGTATTTGTATACGACGATGAAGTCAAGATGAAATGTGTGTGTTTATAGATGCTACATAAGGCACCAGTTAAAATATAAGACACAAATTTATGTGGAGAACATGGTTATGTTATTTTATGCGCCAGCCATTCCCAGAATAATTTGTGTGTAAAGAGTATATATGTATATTGAAATGATCAAATATTTATGCTTATCTGTATGACACGACATGTCGAAAATTGTTTCTAATCCATGACAATAAGACGATACCATTTCGAAAAATCTTCATCAATAATAATCCCAAAAATATCATGAAACATGGACAAACTATGTTCAATCCCATTTTAACCAAAATATATAGAGACTGGAGTGCTGATGGAAACTTTCGAGATATCGCTTCCAAATCGTTGTTTGCCTTTAGTTTTTTTTTTTCTCTGTCCTCTCTCTATCCTTTTGATTCATTTCATTTATAATCGTGTTTATGCAAGTATGCTGTTTATATTTTTCGAACCACAGCAAAGAGCACCACTTATTTACCACGCAATGAATTGCAAGGCACAGACTTTGAATAATATTTGTTCATCTTTCTACTAAAAATATTTATTTTAGAACGTATTATGTAAATCTAATAACTACACTATGTTTTTGTAAGAAATGTGATGGCGCTGTTTGTACCATCACCACCACCATCACCATTCGCTATGCTATGTTTTAACTGTTTCATTTTTCTCTCTTATATGTTTATTTCTATTGAACTGCGTTGACGGAATTTTCCCATTCAGGGTTTATGTCATTACATTATACTGTATACAGTTGATTTCCTTTTCTTGCACGCATTCATCGTTCAAATAGTTCGATGTCTAGAGCGACGCTGATCAAAACCTCAACTACAATCTCCATAAAACTATTTATGTATGATTTATATAATATATTTGTTATAATATCGCTTGCTGTTGTTGGACATGACATGAAACAACTTCAACTCATCCCACCGATTTCATCTACTCAAATCTGTACACACCATATATAAAATATATATATATATATATATATATATATATATATAATTCGTTCGTTCGTTCGTTCGTTGGCAAGCGGATAATTTTCATATATTTACATATGTTATGCTGTCAAAAATTTGCTCACGCAGTAGTAGCGCGAAAATAGTTGCGAAATAAGCCCGTCATTCAAAAAAAAGAAAAATAATTTCTTATAGTGACGTGAAGTTGATATGCCTTCCAGTAAATCGTTGCTGCACGATCATACTGAACAAGAATAAAATAGTTTAGCATAAAACAAACAAGCGCAAAAACTATTTCTCAGATTCTATGCAAAACTTACAAAAAATCAAGAGATGAAAAATGCGATTAATAGTGGTGTGATATCAGAGATGCTAAAATGGCACATTTACTGCTTCTTGAATCGTTGTGTATATGAATGAATCTTTTGCTTTAACATGTTACCAAAGTACAAAAAATGCTATAGATTTAAACGTTTGTGTCATCTTTGCTCTTCTCTGCCGCTTTCAATCAGCATATGAATCCGCTATATAATATGTCATCGTTCTAATGCTTTTAAAATGGGTTTGACTTTGTCGTTCTTCATTTGTGATCATTTTCAGCCATCATCGCTTGAACTTATCTTAATGGCAATATTTTAGTGAATAAAACTCTGATGGATATGAATTAAGCGATCTTTAGCCAACGATAGCTTACGACACTCTCTGTATGCCCAAACATTTTCCGTACTTGGCACTTTTTGCTGCCGTGTTTTCTTACATTTTATTTGTATAAACTGAGGCAAATGGAATTTATACATTCGTTTAGCACACACAAACATACACTCCAATACATGAAACTAAAAGTGGTTGCACACAATTTCAGCACTATCCGAATTACTTACTCCATCTTTTCAATCATTCGCATTTCGCTCTCACTCTTGCCTCAATATTATTTTTGTAGCGTGGCTGTTTTGCATATTCTTGTGCGCTTAGTTCTACTTTTAACATCCATTTCATTTGTTTACATAATGTCTCTATCTTATTTTCCATTACATCTCCATTTCATGTTCGTACTTCCAAGACAAACAGCCGATGCTTTTGTTTGTATTGTACATTAGTGTAGTGTGTATTCTTTTAAATTCTCCCTCAGTCTCGTTCACTTGTTTCTAATGGCTCCAATGTAATATGTGTTGAAGTGTATGCAAACAAAAAACTTTCAGCAACGAATACAATGTGCGTTTTTGTTTTGTCTGATAATTTCATAGCGACTCTTTGCAATAGTTCATTGCTTTTCAAATTGCCGCCTCTGGAAATGAGAAACAATTCAGTTATGCATACATACACACACATCGACAGAAAAAAAGTATACTGTATATTTTTCTTTCGAAGTTTTATTAAGCGTATGAAAGCATTTCAGAAATTCATTTTCGGTGTTTGGATAATAACTTTAGCAAACTTCACTTACACACTTACACACACTTCTAGCGGAAGCAGTCTTTTTTTTTCCAATGCCAATCACCCACAAATGTGAGCATGAATGCCACAATCATGTTATCATTTAATCCTCAGTGTGCTTAATTTTGTTATCATTATGTAACTAGTTTGGCAGCCCAAAATATTTAAAAGCTTTATTCTAGACATTCCCATTTGAATTTCTTTGAAAATAGTTTTGAAAGCTGCTGAGTTCTGATTTGGCTTGTTCAATTTAGAATAAATCAAGATCAATTGTCAGAAGGACAAATGGTAATCAAATATAAAATGCTTGCATATATTTGACAGTATTTTATCAATCAAAGGCTTCTTTCAATGCTCAAGAAAATAACAAAATAAGAAAAATACCCAAATCGGTTATATTTTATGAAATTCTCATTTTAAATTTTAATTCAATTTCATATATTTGCATCTTTTTCTCTTGAATGAATTGAATCACAAAGAAGAAATAAGTAAATATGCATCGCAAATCAGAAGGTTCATGTCATTTAAAAATTCGGTATCATTTCTGAATTACACTATTTAAGATGAATGTCAACGATTTTTCATTTTTGTGATTGATTTTTTCAATGCGGACAAGTTGTCATTCTCAGTGCACAGATAATCGATATAAGATACAAAATAAGGGATGAAATTAAGAGAACCAAAAGTTTTCGTAACGAATCATGTTGATATGATATATAAAAAAAATGCTTACATTCGATTCCATATCATAGTTTAAACTTGAGTTTTCGTCCAATCAAGGGCCAAATCAAATTGTATGAATGGTCACTACATTATAACTTAAGTCATGGAAGAAATCAGCTTTTCAATCAAACATCATCGTTTCTCTGCGTCTGATTCGAACATCAAGTTCATATTCACATTATCATTTTATGATTGAGATGTTGCTTGACTTCTTCCCTTTTTCAATCTAATGCCAAATTATATGAATTGATGTGGTTTTTTTTTATTTTTGTATTTGTTGTAAAAAAAAAAAAAATGAAATGAATCCTCATCACACAAAAAGTCAACAGCAGCATTTTTATTTCTAGCCACCTCATTTGCATTTTTTTTAACATTTGACTTTTTTTTTGGTAACGAAAAATAAGCCTCAAAATTACATACACTCATAAACGATGAAAAAAAAGAGAAATGGTTGATAGATGTATGCGAATTGAAAAGAGCCGCATGCAAATCACCTGTTCGATTCGTTCGAAAATTTGTGAAATTTGTATTTTATTATTCAGAAAGAAGGTTTAAATGGAAAAAAGGAACAATTTAAATCGAAAGTTTCTGAGTTGGTTGATAAAAAATTGTTGTTAAGAAAAGTGAGGACAAGTGAAAATTGAGGAAAAAAAAGTCAAGAGTTAGCATTGGATTTTAAATTATTCATTTGTATAGACCCCAATTTTAAGCCAACAGAAAAAATGTTTGTGAAGCAGACCTTTGATTTTCATGCATAACTTAACCATTTCTCATTAACGTTCTGGCCTCAATCGAAAATCCATTGGGGGAAAACAACCAGTTGAATCGAGTACGGTTAAAATGATTTGCTTTAAGAGCGCATATACTTTTTTAATTTTTTTCGTTCTTTTCAGCATCCCACACATTTCAGTCGATTTAAAAGTGCTTCATTTAACTTTGAAGTTCTTCATTTCAATAGCATACTTTTTTTTAATCCATATGATATTTTCTGCTTTAATTTCAATTTTGGTTTCGTTTTTTTTTTTCTTGTTTTGTGGGACATCAAAATTAATAAAAATTCATCCCAAATTCCCAGAAGCGTACAAAAGAACAATATGAAGAAGTGAGAAAATCTTATATTAAAACGGAAGGGAAAAAAGCAAGCGAATACCATTAAATATTGGGACAAACTGTCTTTGCGGTATGTGATGATTTACTGACTGAAAACGTATTTATAACACTTCCGAGACGGGCGCAAGATTGAATGGTGTTGAATATAGTTAAAGTGGAACTCTGCCAAGAATCGGAGCAAAATTTCCAACTTTTCTATAAAGCTGCATAAAAATCGTTCAGTCTGTTCCAAGTTGGTTAGGTGCTTTTTTTTATCGTCATCGTATTCTTCATCTTCTTCTCGTCTTCTTTCGTTTAACGTCAGTTTCCCCCTTTTTTGCACTTATGCTAGAGTGTATGGCAACAAATCGTCCTCAACACTTCGACAGAAATATGGAGCAGCTTTTCACTCACATCGCCTTAGCAGGTAAATTACAGAAGTCAACGGAGAGACTGAGAAAAAAAAATATTCGTTGTTTTTTTTATTTACAAAGTTTTTGACAGTTTTAAATACAATTTTTTGCAGAAAAGCAAAGGATTTGCTTGATGTATTGAAAAAGCAATGCCATTTGTGTATGTGCGCACAAGAGAAGACAAAAAATCGATGCGGAATCAGGAAAACGTTGTGAAATGAAGAAAACGAAGCAAAACACACATTGAACAAGTACAACTTTGTAAACGAAATGAAGAGAGAAGAAAGTCGAAAAAGAAGGGAAAAACATTTCCAAGTATTTTCTCATTCATGTAAGTACCTTTTGGATACCACTTTTCATAGGATCAATTCGAAGTATAAGAATCGTTTAGCAATCTTTTATAATTAGTTTTTTTTTTTCTTCATCAAAACCCATTCCATTTTACGTGCAAACTGAAATTCAATGTTCACCCACATTTTGCGGCTTGATTTGCCCCACCCATTTGCGCTAAAAAGAATTTCTGAGGCTAAGGCTAAACGAGGGATTAAATTGGATGTGTGCACGTGAAAATTTTGAGGATTTGAAACTATTTCAATTGAAATAAAACGTATCGTTGGGATTATGTTTGAGTTGGTGAATGAGCGCACGTTCCAAGTGGTTGTTGCTCGGTGAAAAACTTTTCGATTTTTGTGAATTTAATTTTTATTTCTTCTTCAATTCATTCAAAGTAGGCAAAGAATATATTTTCCATCAGTACAAAAGCACATCGTTACATTTTCGAATCAATTGTTGAAATCTGTTCATGAAATGAATTGAGTTTTGCCAAACAAAATGAAAAAGAAAAAAATAATAAAAAAAAATTGCTAAATGTATTTCGTTATATAAAATTCATTAGTATTATGTTATAAGTTTGGCAACAATTTCATTTAAATTCGCGTATATATTACTGGAAATTTCAACGCACAATCTTTCATTTGATAAAACAAGTAAGATCAATTTTTGATTATATTTATTGCAACATTGCAAATGGAATTATCAAACGGATTATGTTATTTTCAGCAGAATCGTGAATATATATATATATATATATATATCGGTCGATGATTCAAACAAGCAAACATTTCGATATAAAAAGGAATTTTCTTTGGAACAAATAGAAAAAACGATAATAAGAAGAAAAATGAGTTCTTGAATGTTGCGAAAAACGTCGTAATTCTAGAAAACATATATAATCGGGAAAAGTTAATTTTAGCATGAAAAAGTTTTTTTTACCTTTAATTTACGGTATTCATAAACTTCCATGATTCAATTCAAATAGATGTGTAGGTTTAGGCATTGAAATTTTATTTGCGAAGTAAATTTTATCGTGACTGCTGAAGTGATAACATAGATTTAACTCAACAAATTATGAATGCGCACGCACACTGTGTGTACAATTTATGACATAAATGTGGTTATACTCTGAGTAGAGCGTTTAAAAGCAATAAATGTTTCAAATACGAATCCATTAGGAAATTATTAAAGTGAAGAATTAGCACTCGATTCAAGCACTCAATTTAAGCTCAATTTTCAAAACATCTGAAAAAAAGGCATTAACGCATTGGTAGTTTTACCATAAAACTTTTATGGATTAAGTATGAAACCACCAATATTGGATTGAAACAAAAGATTTTATATTGAATGTGTGATTGAGTCCGTTTCCATTCTAAAATGTTTTTCATATAAGCTTAGTGGTGATGTGATAAAAACCATTTTGTTTCATAGAAAAATGCAACTACTGAATCAGACGAGAATTTGTTCGTGATAGAATCATATTGCATGAATGGATGATCTAACTTTCATTTTGCCATAAATTCGCTTTGCTAGATATTGTTTTTTAAGCGAGACTTGATTTCAAACTCGGCAATGTGCTTCAAAAATAATGAAAATGAGTGGGTTTATTTGTATTTTCCTATTTAAATGATGTTGATCATCAGGCTATATGCAATTATGCTAGCAAATTCAAGGGAAATAGAGTGAGTAATAAATAAAATAATTTTATATAAAGTCAAATGAGAGAAAGGAATGAAAGTTGTGTAAATGACGCTCGATTGGAGTGTTATTTGCTTTTAGACAAAGGCTCAGAGCTATATAGGCAGACATTAAATTTATAGTGAGTTATCGAGCATTAAAACTCTATCAAATTGAGGTTTTTTTTTGTCGATTTTTCAACATTTATATACTACATAAATATTGGAAATTATTGTACAAAATGTATTGCTTGATAGTTTGATAGCTTGAAGTGGTATTTTATTGTTTAAAAGCGATTGTAATTTTCAAATGAGTGATGCTTACAACTTGTCACAAAACTATTTCAATGTATTATAAATAATCGGCACAAATGTTGGATACTTGGAAAAGCTGTGGTGTTTTAATACATTCAGTTGGCGATGCCAAGGGATGAAAATTGCTTGAACAACAAAAACAATGGCAAAAATACAGTCTGATGAGGGGTTTCAGCGGGTTTCAGCGTAAAAGAGGTTAAATGTATATTTATAACTTATATATGTGTGTAATGTGTATGTATTAAATTAAAGAACATTTCCAATTAAAATTTGTTGTGTCCGTAAATTTTGTGGTTTTATCAAATATACTGGTGTTGGTGTTGTTGTCACAGTCATCGTCGTCAACAACATATATACGTACATTATAACGTACAATCAATACACGAGCGTATTCAGAAGCGTTGTAGTTCTCCTGTTATTGAAATATATAAAATTCAAACAAAAAGGACACAAAGTGCGAAATAAATGAATAAACAATCTGTTGGAATTGTGATCACAGTGTTGCGTACACATTGTGTGATTTCATGAAATTCCATTACAGTTAGTATTTTTAGTCCTTATTCCATAGAATAGAATAGAAATTGAAAAATGTATACAAGAACATTTTGTTTTGTGTTTTGTATTTAGTATTAGTGGCTAATGGATGGTTTTTGTCATCGACAGATTTGCATGCATACGTTTAAAGCATAATATGAAGAATTTGTAATCACGGTCACAACTTGAAATATTATTTTTCATTTTCAAATAAATTCAATTTCAAATGTTCATTTGTCATTGATTTGTGAATGCACATTGATTTGATGAGTGTCAAACGACACACCAATACACGCTTACAGAATCGTAAGCATACGCTGTTCAAAATACACAGTAGTGTTGAACACCGTTTTATTTGAAACTGTAAACATTTGCACAGTGTATGCGATTTCAGTATGACAGTTGTATTAGTTTTAACACAGTAGCTATGTGTATCGCACATAGTCATTCTTTGAACTATGTCCAGTATGCATATATAAAATGAAAATAATATTTCAATTTCATGTATGTAAAATGTGTATGCATTATGCATAGTAAATGATTTACTACATTTCGTATGAGAGTTTTTTTTGTGTGTTCCTTGTTGACATGTGGCACTGTTCCCTAGTAATAATTAAGAGTTTAATATTCTTTTTTTAAGCATGTGATAATTGTTTGTCCAAAAAAATACAATAATTTTAGCAATTGAAAGATAACATCACAATATTACGATATATGATCTTGATTTTGATAAGTAATTGAGAATTTTGATAAGTAATTTTGGTTGTGCCTTACATATTATCGTCCGTTTATAACTTTGCATATCTTTTTACATAATTGAATGAACATTATTTGAATGAATAAAACATAGTAAAATCGTGGCTCATACTTTTGCTTGCCCGAAATTAATAACAGTGGATATGCCTATAGATAATAGATGACAAAATGCTTTTCAGAGCAAACTCAATAAAGCTTACTGCGTACAAAATTTATGATGGTCGTTAAATGGTCTCTACGATGTGTTCGTATTCATTGTTACATATTTGGACATTTTACACCTTTTGTTATTCATGTTCTAACGATTTATAAAGTCTTTGTTACGCATTTATATGACCGAAACAAAAATCGTTGAAACTTAATTCTGATCAAGTCTCTCAAATTTGTATTGCAAACGATGACACTTCATGTTAATGATTCGAAATGCCATGTTTATGATTAATTTTATTCTAATTTATTTTTAATTATGCTTTTCGATCTCTGGCTACTGTTCTCAAGCACTGACATGCATTGTTTTTATGGTAATTTTGTTAATTGGAAAACTAAATAGCACATCATTTGATTTTCAATTTATAATAATTGTTGCAACCCAATAGAAAATTGTCTGCTTATGATATGTTAAGATCAATGAATCTATAATGCAAAATGATTCCATTTTAGCACATATAAAGCTCTCAATTTTTCGTTCTCAATTTTCACATCGTTTATGAAACAATTGACCTCCCGCTTAAAATTGAGTAAAACACAAACACAAATTAATGGTTTGTCTTCATTTCTAATTTAACCAATTCGAAATATCCACAGCAAACATGCCATTTACTAATTTTCTCGCGGTTTTAGCGTAAAAATGTTATGGCAAGGGGCGGGATAGTAATGTCAAGAACACAAAAATGAAATCCGTCATTACCAATGCATTTGATTAGCTGTTGGTGCGGTGTGACTGCTAAGCAAATTCACAAAAACAATCATCATTTGCATCTGTTACGTGTGTTGTTCAACAGTATTACCAAAAGCAATAAGCCTGAACTGAATACATTGTTTACAAAGTTTTTTTTTTTTTGTGTTTCCCATGACTGTCGTTTTAATCCCAAACACATGCGAACGCCGTTCGGAATATTTCACGTTGATCCACGTGCGAGTAAATGAATGTTTTTGTATACGTAGTATATCTGTTCATATGGAATTTTCCATATAATCATTCAGTGCACCTGTTTATTCTCATTCTTATGAATGCTTTGAAATGCCACAAAAAAGTTTCAGCAAAGTCAAACCGATAAGCGTCAACGAAAATTGGCTACAAATGATACAAACACATGCACTAACCAAAAAGCCCACATTTTCGCAAAATACAACAAATGATACAACCAAATTTGTACCACCATTTTCACAAATCCGTATTCATTTGAATATACATTTTCGTTTAATTGAAATCAAAAAGGGGGCCTGAAACATAGCAGACGTATACCATAAAATACTTCATAAAATCCACACTTTTCTGCTGCTTTCTCTCTCTCTCTCTCTCTCTCTCTCTCTATCTCTCTCTCTCTCTTCTCTTTCTTCCCCTATCATTTTCCTCTTTGTCTCACTAGCTAGCTCTTTTGTTCAATTTTGGAATGGTGCCAGCCATCCAACGAATTTTGTGAGTTTTCTCGCGCAACTGTTTCCTACTATGTGTTCCGATATAAATTTGATTACTCTTACGCAAATAAAATGTTACTACGTGAAAATGTACACATCTCTTCATTGATTTGCTTGCTTTTGATTACTCTGAAGCATTTTGCACATGATTCGTAACTTTTCCTGATTGTAATCATGTTTTGAATGTAACAATCCGTGTTCCATCGTACTAACGCTCAACTTTAAAATTATACAATACAAAATGCATAATAAAATAATTATGTGTCTTCAACTATACATACGATATGATATGACAAATGTTTAAATATATGTAACGATTTAAATTAGTTAATTTATCAGATTTTTTTGTGATATTTTTTATTTTATTTATATTTACGATTCGACCGTTTAAAAGTATTCCATTTTAATTAGAAGCATTTGATTTTGACATTTATCTAATAATGCCAAATATCTATAAGAACAGGAAAAACACATGTATATTTTCGTAGTCCATCGAAATTAAATAGACGTTTGTTTTAAATCAATTTAAACAGCAATATCATTCAGCTTATTATTATTTATGTTTTGAAGCAGCACTTTTCTTCTTTGCTTGATTTAAAATCATTTACCTGAATTATGTGAGTTTAAGTTGACCAAGTACTAATAAATGAAACGACGACCTAAAGACTAGATATTAATGAAATTAAAATTTGTAATTGGCATAATATTTTCGTACGGCAAAAAGAATGTACGACAAAACATTTTGATTTTTTGTTTTAGTAAATTTCATTTGGAAACATGTACACATTTTTTTAAAATATTGTCTCTGTAATGTACGTAACATTGAATTTCTTAACAAATTGTGGGAATTGAAATTGTTTTCAAATAAAATTATAGACATAATCTACATCAATAACTGTACATTTTCTAATTATAACGAACTATATTGATAAATTGCGTTGCGACCCAGGAAAAGATTCATTTTCCAAATTTTAAGTCCACATTGCATGATTTATATGGTAATATATCTTACAAGCAAAATGGGTATTTTGTTCGATACGGTAAAACTCAATAATGATGATATTGTTGAATAAATTGTTCAAATATTCTTTTTGTAACAAAGTGAATTTGAAATTATTTCAAACTTGAATGTTTTCATTACAATTATAATGATAACGCTTAGTGTATAAACGAAAGTAAATGCGAATTTGGAAAGCAAACAAAAATGTGAAAAATCAAATTAAATTGAAAAAGGTAGAACTTTTAAGCGAGAAACAAGTAAGAAAACAATATCAATGGAATTTCATTAGAATTATGAAATCCACAAGGTGAGAGTGAAGACAAGCGAGAGCTTCTCTTCCTCTCTAGAGATGTTTTTTTTTTGCGTTTTCGAGTTTTAATTCCACAATTTCAAGTATGCCAAGTTATGTGCTTATTGTTGAAACCACAAGCACATTGAAATATTTGACTCGATGGTAATTAAATTTATTGATTTTATAATGTCAACGACAACCAGGCGAGTGAGCGAGATATTAATCAAAGAAAAGATTCCTTTTTGTTTGTTAGACACAATACACAATCGGCCTCTTTACACAATGGCTGATATTGACTTATTTTCAATGTGGAAGTTGAAACGAAGTGGCTTTAATTTAAAATTAACTGGCCTCGTTCAAAGTATTTTGCATTGCAAAAAGAGGATTTATAACAGTAATTCAACAAGTTTTTTTTGTGAATATCAATCAGGGGCGTTAGAATTCGATTATCTTGATTCTGGATTCTGTGTATTTTTTCACTAAAAAAATACATAAATATTTTTCATTATTTGTTTTCACTATGCATTGTTGATTGTTATGATATTAAAAAATTCAATACATTTGGAACACGAAACATAACTAAACAATTGTAATGAATATAATTCCATTATCGCATCTATACCTATTACAATCGCAACTATGTTTGCTTGTTCATTATGTATTGCAATACATGCACATACTTTTCATTCATCAAAGGTCAAATTGAATGGTTTTGCTTTACATTGTAAATAAAAAAACGAATTCCATCAAAAAATTCCCATCTTTTTGCGCTGAATAAAGATAATCTTTTAATGTATTCCAAACCAAGTGTATATTTATCAATATATGTTTGGTTTTGAAGTGGCGAGTAATAACAAAACCTTTGATTAATTAAAGGCGAATAACAGATTTTATTATTCGCTGTACATTTGTGTTGAAATTGGAATGTGATACGAATTGTATTATTTTTTGTGCAAAAACACTCAAGGCAACTCCATTCTTGATCTTCCTTACACATTTAATTCAAAACCTCCCTCTTAAATCGATATTTAATTGGCCATTTATGTATTTCGTATATACATGATATACTAAATGAATAACATCAAAGTTACATAAGCGCAAATCAACAGCTATATAGTATATGGAAATGAATGTGAAAATGGTAAGGTGGTCTGTTTTATTTTTGTTTTTCAACATTGTTATTTAAATGGTTTTGTGCCTATTTGATTTAAATACGATTGAAATTCTATGTTTTCGATAAACATTTTTTATGTTCGCATTGATTGATACGCGTGTAAACTTCTCAACATTCGATAATGATATTCTATTCATTAAAATGTCTACAAACAGTAAATCGGTTCAAAAGATGACATAAAATTGTCTCTAATATATGAACATTCTATCACTGCTCAATTGAACATATTCCTTATGTTTCATAATTAAATTTTTCTATGATTTATTTCAATTAGAATGAATTCGTATCGAAAACTTTAGAATTTCAAGCTCATTATAACAGCTTAGACTGTCTTTGACCTTTTTTGATCGTCTTATGTCAACTTGTATCAGTATCAACTTGTTTTCTTCAATATCGATTTTGCACAGGAATCAAATCCATTATGATTCAGTTGTTTAAATTGCATGAAAAAATTACACAATGCAACATGTATTTCGCTTAAACTAGTGCTTATTTTCTGTAAGAAGGATGTTTCGATACATTGCGATAATTATTAAAATAATAAAGATTGCTTAGTAATATTGCCTATATTATTTGTTCAACAGAAATAAACTACTAGAAAGTTTGAGTATGAAAAAAATATACTGCATTGTGTTATTATATACATAAAATGTCGAAATAAAAAGGCTGACTAATTATTATATCAATAATACTGAACTGAAATCGGGGAGATTAAAAAAAGATTCGTTTTTTTTTGCCCTTTGTCACATTTGGATCGAAATGGAATTTTCGTGCAATAAATAAGCAAAAAATGTCTCAGATGAATATTTAGTATTTATAGCATTTATTCTCCAACAATTTCCACTTTTCAGAAGAAAAATTCAAAATTCTTGGTAAAATGTTCATCTCAATAAGTCAAATTTTTTTAAATTTCAATCAATTCTTGGCATAAGAAAAAATGTGTTAGCTTAAGCAAGATTTCAGCCGACTTATTTGAATATAATCTGATAATGTTGTTTAAATCAGATTTACATTAACACCATGGACCATGTTCAAAGTCATGTCAAATTCGTATGCATATTGGAGCTTTTTTGGATTCTTTAAGTATGTGTAAAATGAAGGATTTGATCATATATAAAATGTTATGGTAATAATTTTATTTGTTTCAATAGCGTTTTCTATCCCTTCCATTGAGGAAATGCTTTTCATATAGAAAATGTTTGTTTTAACTAAGTTTGATCACAAATTGTAAATAATGAATGTTGGCTTGAGATAATGTGTACAGACCCTTGCACAGCTCTGTTTCTCTTTACTATTTGCTAAGCTAAAGGAAGATGCTCCAATACATCCATATGGAGAAATTTTATTAATTAAATTGGAAAATTAATCTAAACATGTTTGTATGTATGTGCAAGTGTGGTGCAGACAGGGCAACATCATACATATGTTATGTGAAAAGAGAACTGAAATCGAAAATTCATTGAAAGTAGACATCAAAATCACGCCATACACGTACATCCACTTTGCTTAATGGGTATGAAAGATAATTCAGGCGGGATGACGAATTTGCACATAGTAAATCACATTGAATGGTGAAACGATAAGGGTGAGAGAATGAGAGACAGAGAGAGAGAGAGTGAGAGAGAGAGAGAGAGAGAGAGAAAGAGAGAGGGAAAGAAAGATACACAGATATCTTTTGATCATTAGAAAGAGCAAGAGTGAAAATTATGAAAAATTTAACATGATTTACTTGAAGCACAGTACACATATAATATATATATTGATTGAAATCGGGTACTTCTTGAAGCAACAATATACTCAGAACAATTTTTAAGTGAAATACATATTCAAAAACAGGATATTTTATGAATAGCGTAATTTAATGGCATCGTAAATTTAGTTATATCATAATAAAATTAGTAAACTAAAGGCAGTATTTGTTTGACATGCTTCTCATAACATTAATATCCTTTTGTTTTTGCCTTTAGATTGAACTGTGTTCCATTGTATTATATTGTATTATGTTGCAGGACGAATATGAAATATAATCAACATAGTAAATTCGTCATATTCAACAGCAACAAATAACTTGAAGCTAATGAACAATTTCTATTGAAAAAGATGTATAAACAAAACTAATGATATGGTTTGCTGATGATTTTTGTCGTTTTGAATTGAAATGAAGTGCCGGTACTGTTACACAATACAGTATCGGACTTTAGAGAGCTATAAGATCATGCTTTGCACTAGGCTTTGCATCACATTCAAACAGACACAATTTGAACATGCTTACAATATATTTCGCTACAGTAGAATTAGTGGAAAATTAGCCATAAAATATAATTCAGTGCCCGGTTGGTGGTAACACATTAAACAGCATGTGTTAATATACATAGGTTTTTAATTTATGGTATTGAACGAGATGCTGGGTGGAGTTCATACTTCAGATTGCTTCATTTCATCAATTGTAAAAGATGTTTTCATCCTTGTGTATCTTACAAGCGAACAAAAAAAAATCATTATATCTATTTGTTGCCAGTTATTGTCATTATAGATACAATGAAATCATTAGATAAATATTCATATGAAATTGAAGATGTTTTGATCTAATTTTTTACGCATAAAATGACTGAAATCAGATTCCGCGCTCAGTTGGAAATTCATTCAGCAACAAAGTCTAATTATTATCCTAAAATGCCAGAGGCAATTTTTTTTATACTGAATGTACTTACTGATATTAAGGTTAATCACCTTTCGAACTCTGCTTTTATAACAATTTTGAAGTTGAAAAAATGTTATTATTTCCTGGGAGGCTTAAAGCGATTATTGTTGATTTATCAAATAGCTTCCAGATCTTCGTGTTATTCGAAATCTCAAATGAACAAGCATGTTTGAGGTTGAACTTCATAAACCTCAAAAAC
This sequence comes from Resseliella maxima, assembly GCA_029041755.1. Taxonomy (NCBI): domain Eukaryota; kingdom Metazoa; phylum Arthropoda; class Insecta; order Diptera; family Cecidomyiidae; genus Resseliella; species Resseliella maxima. The sequence continues at coordinate 1,256,037 of JAQOWM010000600.1, read as the reverse complement.
ACATACATTTATGTCATTTCGTGCATGTATAAAATGTCATCCAATTTGAAAATGTTTTTAGTTTCGATTCGGCGTAATCGATATAATCATAATCATTCTCATTATTATTATTATTATTATTATTATTATTATTATTATTATTATTATTATTATTATTAGTCAAGTTTTGACGTTATGGATTTTGATGGTTTATTGGATGGTATGCATGCAACCACCAAAATTGATGGAGATGAAATAACATGGATGATGAAATCTTTACACAAATGACGTTTACTGTTTGGCAATTGAAGTGAAAACTAGTATAAATTAATCGAAATGAAATATCTCTCATTGCAAAATATGGCCGCATATTGATAAATGATAATACTAGTATATATTTGTCTCCATAGACACTTATTTAGAATTTGGCTCATCTGTAGTATATGTGGCTTAGTAATTAATCAAATACCGAATGCATTGATTCCAAAAACCTCGAAACGCACCACATATATAAAAAATCAAGAAGGATAATGAAAATGGAGTAAGAAGAGAGATATGGTGAAAGGTAATTTATTGAATCCAAGTTTCTCGTTTGCATTCCGTTTTCATAATTCATAAATGTGTTTTTCGGTCACGCTCACCAAGTGTGCACATCAGTCAAAAGTACTGTCATTCCATCTGGCTTTGGATTTAGGCTATTACCTTTGAAATTCCGATTCTTCTTATTTTATAATTTGAAAAAGATTCAACAAATTCAGCATATTCGTATGCAAAATAGTTGAACATTTCGACATTTATTTCGTATTTTGTTTGCTTTGGTTCTGGCAAAACGTTTTGTATTAACCCACCAAATTGATCGTTTTAGATACTTTCTGGTCATTTGGTCTGAATAAAAGTTTATTAAAGTAATATATTGCTTTATACGATGAATTCAGTGGAATAGTCATGGTATTTCAATGATAAAAAAAGTTTTATTGCAGCCTCAAAAATTGAGTATTTGTAGTCAACACACAAAAGTCAGGTCTAGAGATAGCATGATTTATCGTAAATTGGCAAAGTTTTTGCAATAATGAATGCCATCCATCTGAATTATTATGCAGGATATCTGATGATGGTATATGTATACCAACTATTCGGGCTTGCATGTATGACTGTCTAGGGTGTTACACATCACCTTCATCATTCATTGGTAGAAAAAGACTGTGATTTTGTCTTCAATCCAACTGATTGCAAACAGAATTGTCGAAGGAATAGCATTAGAAATGTGATGTGTCCCAATACGTTTTCGATTTCGATTACGTGCATTTGTATCATTGATTTGACTGCGAATGCATCTAAACGAATTGATAACTATGTAATGTTGCGAAAGATAAAATCACAGTGGTTTTCTTCGATTCGTTCTTTCGGTGTACTTACTTGCAATGACATGCTTCATTCCAGTATTGCAATGATAATTTTATTAGTTTTTCGTTCTATTTGCTTAACATGGCACGATAAAATTGTTACAGACTACAACGCTTACGAAGACATAACTAATATTCTTCGATTCTATTCTGTTTCATCTCATCTTATCTTCATTTTGTGTTCATATATAGTGTATGATGATTAGTTTTCATTGCGTTTTTCTCGTTAATATAACATTAGAATCAATACAGAAATGCATTTTTCTGTCTCGGATGCCTCTATTGCTAACGTAAGCACACATTCATATTAGTATTTGTAGCCAGCTACATAAAGCCCAATATATTCGGGTTTTTCAATGCTACTCAATTTACAACAGCACTGTTGGGACTTTGGTTTAAATGCATACACATAAAATAGCATTTTCTCACTCAGAAAACTATTGAGAATATTTCATTTACAGTGTGCACTGCCAAAGCGAATATAAATTGGAAAAGATTATGCAATGGAATGCAATATAAATTCAAATTATTTTTTCCACATTGTGGCCTCAGTAAGCAAACGCATTTGCCTGCAAGCAAACGAATTTGTGCGCACGCTATATGCAGTTAATTAATATTGAAAATCCAATTCACAAGTGACAAAATGCGCTGCTGAATTCAAAATGTTGAAAGCAAAAATACAATCGGGGCTCCCTTTCTCTCTCTCTCTCTCTCTCTCTCTCTCTCTCTCTCACTCTGTCTGTTTGTCTCCATTTCTCTCTTTTTTACTATGTGTCTGTCTTTATCTTGCTTTCTCTCTTTTGCTCTATTCCAAAATTGATTGATTTTTCCCGAGCTCATTCGTTCTCATTTAATCTTGTCATAATCAAAGTTTGTCGTTGCAAACGGGCGTATTCCAAATTGGCATGACAATTTCATTCAAGTAGAAATTGCACCCATCGATGATCTTTATTAAAGTCAAAAGTAAACTTATCCAAACAATTTTAATTGGAAATTGAGCAGTTTTGATGTGAAAAGATGATGATGAAGAAAAAAAAATCAACAGTAACATTTGTATTTGTATTTGCATAGGATGCAAACATTTCATTTTTATAGGAAGCAAGCATACAGAGTTTTGAGCGTTAGCTTTTTCCTGTTTGAAGTTTTGTGCTTGAACATTGGAACATTGTTTTTCTAAGCCAAAGCATTGCGAAAATCATTACACAGAAAAACAATAACAACAACAACTTTTAATTGGCGCCCCAAGAAATCTTTGTTGTTTAATTTTTTTCAAATATATTTCAATTTGTTAACATGGGTCTTAGTTAAGCAGATCTAATAAGTACTCGCAATGGATTTATTAACTTGTATTTTTGTACATTTTCATTTTGAGTTCGAAAAGTATAAACCAAACACATTTTATGAACAACCACTGTTTTCAACTCTCACAAATGAACACTTTTCCAGATGCATATTTGTGTTTATGAAACTCTCACTTGTCGAATGTCAATAGTGAATTGGCAAGAAGCAAGAGTTGAATAGTGATGATAGTGATGGCCATCCGGTGTATCGGTGATAATGACAGCTGACAGAACAGCGTACACAATTTCGAAACTTGAATCTATACGCATTATTGGATTCATTTTGTTTCTAAAAGTATTGTTATAAACAAGTTCAAATTTATGAACCAACTAATTCAATTCACATCAGTGCGGTTTGAAAGTTTTTGAATTTTACCAAAAATAGGAAGACATGATAGATGAAAATAACCCATTCTCACCCATTCAATGAAAACTTCAACTTACAGTTTTATAAAATATGGTGGAAAATTAAACCGACGTTTGAAACCCACCTCACGCTAGTTTGTAATTTAAACTGTAGAAAAGGTAGTTTCGTTTGCAGTTGCTAATTAAACAATTTAATTAGTTGCCAACAGTTTTTTTCTGTTTTGTTTTTTCATCCCATGTCGGTGTTTGTATATAAATATATATATTTATATGTATGTGTGTGTGTGTGTGTGTGTGTTGTGTGTGTGTGTTGAGCGTGAGAAATGCGTCCATGAAATGCAAATCCAATGTGAAATCCATATTCGAAGTTTAATCAAATTACCATGAACTCAATTAAATAAAACCGATGCCGGATTTACCGCAGAAATATAGAAGAAAAAATGAAAAAATGAAAAAATTTCGTACACGAGAAAACTATCATTCGAAATATCATCGTAAATGAAGTTGATTACGTTGGCTTTTTTTTCGAGAAAATATTTTAAATAATACATAAATTAACGATCGATATTAAATGAGCACTTACCCGACTGCGACTACGCCCACCTTGTCCATCGTATGGTCGTTGCGGTGACTGTAATAAATAACAATAACAAAAAAATGTTTTCGCTTTACAAAAATTGAATGTGATCAACATTTGCCAAACAATGTAACCAAATTAACATTTCAATTTCAAATTCAACAATATTCAAAAAGAGTTCTATTTTTATTGGAATGGAATTTACAATAAAAAAAACTGGTACTCTACTGCTGTCCGGTGAGAAAATAAAAAGAAAACCAAAACGAACTCTAATTAAATGAATCACATCGAGAGAAATGGGAAAAATTATCAATTTTTTTTTTTTCCATTCAAATATTTGTAATAATTAGAAAATGTCATAAAAACCAAATATGTTTCAACTGCAAAAAATTAGATTATGATCCGATATGTTTTACGTTTTACGTTTTATCGCAATTGGAGCTATCTATTGCCCCCAAAAATCGTGTCACTATGTTTATATAATAGTTAGTGCTTTGTCTGTTTGTGTGTGTGTGTGTTATGTATAGTATGTGAAAAGAGGAAAATCCTATTTTTTTTCCTTTTTTCTATCTTATTTTGATATCTATTGAGTATGTATGTGTTATTTTAAATGTACATATTCTCCTCTTGATCTACTCAATAGATATGGATTTGGGTTAGTTTTTTGAAGTTGTCAACACATCTGATGTGCACAATTTTGCAAATAAAATTTAATGATTTGAATGTATGTACAATGTTTGTGAGTGGAATTTTCTCTTTCTACTGTATCCGGCTTTATTGAATGAAATAGAAATTTTTGTTATGAAATGTTGTACAGTTATTTATTAAATTTTTTTTTATTTTTGTTTGCTGTATATGCGATAAGGAAAAAGCATCATCAGCATGTAATAAATACACAATAGCTCTTTTTTCCATCCCCTGAAAAGCATACAATGATTAAGCGAACGAATATACAATAAGCTGAAGGCAATAATACTACAGTGTATCATTTGAAGGCACACAACATCAGCAAATTGCTTCGAATGAATGACGATGAGGAAGAAAAAAATTCAAAACAATACGCATTAATGAACGGTCCAGATAAACAACAGCTAACTTATCAATATGGAAGCATCGTAACAAAGCTAATTTTTTATGCAGAAAAAAAAATGGAAGAATAAACAAACTCCAATTGTTTTCTACAAATTGCTTTTATTTTTCATGAGTTCATCAAAAAAAAAAAAAAAAAAATAGAATCAAATTCAGGAGAAAGTTTCAAAGCATTCCAATAATGATGTTCCTTATTGAATGATAAACAAATCTTTTTTAAATTGAGACAAAGTAGCAAAAATTGATTTATGTGGCCGAAGTCATTATTACCGCTCGACATATATCGCAAACAAATTCTCAATATACAACTGGAATCAATCAAACATAAATGTTTCCAACATTGAGACTATCAATAAAAATGAATCGCGTGCAAAAATATATAAAATCCGAATGAAATAACTTGCTCGCAAAATACAAATCATTGTTTGTTTTGGAATTCAAAACAAAATGTACAATAATTACTTGGTTTTTATTTGAAAAAAAAAAAAAAATTGTTATTAAGATTTACACACAGAGTAAATTGATATTTATCAAGGATATACATAGTTATCCCATTTATTTTTAACAAATTTGAGGTGCAAGTGCAATCAAATGAATGTGTGCTAAATGTGATGAAGATGAATAGGATAGTGTGTGTGTATGTATGTGTTTAAATAAGCAGAATAGAATTGAGAAATGAAATCATGCAAAATTTTTTGAAAATCATTCAAAACAGAAGCCAAAACAATTACTAAAATACTAATAGATATGTGTATGCTGTATGTTGGTGAATTACAATAGTCTCTCAAGGCTCCCAAAAACCCTTGTACTGTATTTTATTTCAATTAAAGCACTTGATAAGTGATTATAATTCTTCATGGTTTCTCTTTATTTTTTGGGTGGCTGCTAGAATGAGAAATCACAATTCGGAATGGTTCGAGAATGTATAAATTCAACAAATTCCATCATATATACATAATTCTCCAACATTATGTGAATTAAATGTCGGACGATGAAATGATTCAGTTTTCACAATAAAATTTCTGGTTCATTGTGCAAGAATTTTTTAGAATGTAAGACCAAATATGCAAGCAAATTTATTTTATTTGTGTCATTTTTATGAATGTTCGCCAGTGTACACAGACACTTATACACAAAAAAGTAAATAAATGGTTAAAATATGGTTATTGGTCTTAATGCATGACACTCTCGCTTACATTCCTAATGCATTTTCAGTAGCTGTCTGATGTCTCTGTGTGTTTTTTTTTCTCTCTCCTTTTCTCCCACTGTTGTTTCGGTCACATAAATAATGGCTTCGACACAACAAACGAGGAAAAAACGGGGGAAACAACGAGCGATAAATTAAAATATGTGTAGACATAACTTTGTAATTCTCTTTTTTTTGCAGCACATATACACAAACGCACATGCCAGGGCAGACAAAGAAAAAACAAAATAAACAGAGTATTGCTTTATAAATCAGTTGACATTTGAAAGAAAAAAAAAAAAAAAAACAAAAAAAACAAACAGAAAATGTTCAATCCGATAGCATTCGGTCGGTAGGTCGTTGGTATTCGGGTCAGAAGATTACATTCGCATGAAAATTTATGAGTTTTATGATAACGATCGGAAAATTCTCTGTCAGTTTATGGTTTAGCGTGAATTGGCTTGTTTTTTTTTCTTCATTTTTGAATTAACAACAACGAAACATAAAAATGAATGGATCTCGTCGAGTATTTTCGGACAGGTTGACACATTATCAGTTATTGGGTTGTTTGGTAATAAATTTATTTGGTCATGTATTGTCGGTGAATTGTGAGTTTTGAGAGAGTGAGAATGATGAGAAATGAAGATGATTGAACATACCGTAGAATCGAATGTATTGCGTTTTCGTAAACGATTTCGTACCTTAGCCACTTCACGTGTCGATATTCCCATTTTTTCGTGATGTCGCAATTGTACTGGATAAATAATTTGATAATAATGGCCGCCAATGCGTCGCACCAGCTCCTGATTTTGCCGATACTCTTTGAGTAGTCGTTCGACTTCGCCTAAAATAAAAAAATAGCGAGAGAGAGAGAGAGAGAGAGTGAGAAATTAATTGATTAGAATCATAAATGAAATCATATGCTAGAATTGAGTAAATTGATATCAATAAAAAATGTTTTAAAATTGTTCATCAAATGTTAAATTTGATATTAAATTACCGAATTTAATTCATAAATGATAAAATAGTATAAAATAACAATTAATCCATTTTATTTTAAATTAAAACCTAATAAAACATTATTAGCATGTTAGTTTATGGATTTAAATCATCACACAATTTTCACATTTGTCCGATTTTATTTTAATGAATATTATTTTTTATAGACCATATACCTGTTTATTTATAGAAATGACAACATGTAGCACGATTGATTTGGTGAAAAGATCATTAAATAAGTTTGGCGGTTGATTGAATTAAACAAGTAATTGTCGGAAAAAAGTCTTATAAAAATCAATTCATTAAGACACATTTGAATATTTTCATAATAAATTTGATTAATTAAATTGAATAAAATAGTAAAATATTTTATTCAGTTGAATTCGTTGTTGAAATGGCTTTAATTTGATTTTTGCGAATTTCGTAGAGAAATTTTATCAAATAATAAATTGAAAATTATGGCTGCATTTCAACACACAAAATGAATGCTCTTCGGACAATAACAGATCGAATGGCAACAAAATTGGATATTCAGTTCAACAAAATGAAATGAAATTACTCATTGAATCAGCATGAGCCATATTCAACATGACAATGAATCCGAAAATTGAGTAAAAACATTTTAAAAAACAGAAAACAAAAAATTAACAAACTGTCTAAATTCGTTAAAAAGTATAAGAGATGGACAGCAACAACGTATGGCAAAATATTTAAAAGGAATAAACTACATTCCAAATTCTGTGGTCAGAAATGTCACATACACATCATAGACTCGCCCCCGCTATATATGCAACCATGCATTCATTGAAAATTGTTCGTTACCATCACATTTATTTTTCGCCAATGCCAGCCAGCACGATTACAGATAAATACTTCTCATCAAATAAGAGAAGAGAAATTAAAATAAATGCCCGTTTCTATTTTATCACTAGTCTCGCATCGCGCATATGTTACACGACAAATGTCCAACTATTCTACAACAAATGCACATGCATATAACAGAAATTATTACTTGAAATAGGTTTTGGATGTCGCAAATGAATGAGCAAAAATCGTCCAGTCACAAATTTGCCTTTCCGTTGGTTGGATTATTGCTTGGACACAAATGATGCGCAGCACTCAATTCTCTGCAAATTGGCAACCAAACGTTTTTCTTTTGCACAGCCAACATTTCAAAGAATTTCTTGTGTTCATATTAAAATTGTGTAGTAAACTCTTTAGGTTCTATCACAGACAGACAGACAGAATCCATTTTATGAATTCGTATGAAATTTGTTATCTAATTTTCATTTGTCTATGTTGGTTTCCGTGCAACGTATTTCATTTTCTAGGCATCTTATTTTTTCAGAGCAACCAATGTTATTTTTCTTGCACATATTTTTGTCTTGTATTCATAGCACATGAATTGACCGAAACAAAAATTATGCAAAAATAATAGTAAAAAAAAACGACTTCAATAGATAACTGATGTTTTACTCGACTCTCGAGGATTCACAATCGACTGTATTGTTCATGTCTAAAAATTAGCCTTTGAATTTGTTTTTCTGCCCATTGTTGAAGTCAATTTTTTTAATCATGTTGCTATTGCTATTGTTCTCTAACATTGGTATATTTGCTTTAATCATAAGCACAATTGTGAGATGTTTCGCTGATGACATAAATTGTATTTGCGGTTTTTCCACTGGCTTTATCCTGAATAATTGCTAACGTGAAAAACAGTGATGAAAAAAAAAAAACAAATTGTGTCGCCTCGCTGTGAACTTGTTTCATGAATTCGAATATCGAATGTGATGGTAACATATAAAAGGCGACCACAGTCTGATATAGAAAAAAAAAATCGAATGAAGAACATTAACAAAAGCAGAATTATGAGACTGTCTTGACAATAAATTTTCTACTTGCTTTGGAATTTATAACAAGAGCCAGTGAATTCAGTAGGTGTGCTGTTTGCATGTTATTTAGACGATAGTCATTGCCATTGCCATTGAAAATGATGATAGTCACACTACTATTGAAAATGACGGCTGTTGCAGCAAAACGAACATTGTGTGACATGCATGCGATTTTTGTTTGGAAATCCCAAATGCGAATGAGACTGTACAAAACGAGATATACATACTACATACAGAAAAGAGCACATACAAAAATGGCAAGATATTTATTTGTTGCCCCATTGTTTTCATCCCAATCGGTGGTTCGTATTTTGCATATTATTCGCTTATATTACACATAATCCATATTTCATGGAATATGTGTGACGGTTGGACAAGTGCTTGGATAACGTGGTGGCAACGATAAAACCGATAGGTAGGTTGCATGTTATGTATATATATATATATGCGATCGTAGCGGTAAAATCAACCAATTTCAAAGTGTTTGTAAAAATTTATGAGATGACAAAATGAATGTGAAATGTGCATACATTTCGGGCGTTTCTTTGTCCATTTTTATCATTGTCTCATTCTCCTCACTGTCCACATTTTTGCTTTCATTCTCTCTTTTTCTCTATTTCTCTATTTGTATTTTGAATTGTATGGAGATGCACTTCATCCGTGCGTTTTTCCATTCACAATTTGCATTTGGGAACATCAAATGCGATGAGAGACCATTTCATGTTGTCACAAAAAGTATATGAAATTTATTCGATTCAAGTTGGGCTCGGGTTGAATTTATCATTTCTTTGCACCAATTCATTATGACAGCTTTAGAGAGAATAAGAGTCGTTGGACTAACTTTGGCGTTGATGTTTTTATTTAATAAAAACTACGATATGGTATTTGTTACTATAAAAGCCAAAAAGTGACAAACGACACTAACCACACTATATACTATACTATTCAATTCATCTTTTTGGAACGAGCTTATATTATTCTCTGTATATGGCTACTTTCATCTGTCTTAATCTCGAAGACAAAGTCATAATCTCGTACAAATTCTTCAACAATTTCTTCTGTTTTGTTTCCATCGTCGTACACATAGAATTTTTTTTTTTTGTTGGTTTTTGTTTCTTTCTTTTTCTCTGGTTGAATCGCAATAGTTTTAAATGTGCTTCCATTTTGGTTAGCAGTTTCGTAAATTCGTATGCATTGACTTTTAGCACCATTGCAGTAAAGTGTTGAAATACAACAATACTGTATGTAGTCTGAAGTGTTTTTCTGCCGCGTAGATTGCTAATATTCGGGACACGTCTTAAGCCTTTTTTTTCAGTCACAAAATCAAATCGGAGATGGAATACCAACAAAAATTATGCGAACAACTGCACTTGCCGAGAGAAAAAGATAGAACGAGTGTATCGAATGAGAAAATGCATTACTAAACATACGATGAAAGATGGAAGATGACAATGAAGAGAAAAATCGTAAGGAAAAAATGCAAACGTAACTTTAAAACCAGAAATTCAGTTTGTGAAAGATGATCACATTTATATGTGTGAGTTGGTTGCTAGTGATTATTATACTTTTATTTTTCGCCAAGTGTTGGGTTTCATTGGGGTGGATTGCCTCTTTTTTCCCTCTGAAATGTCAATTCTTCTTTTCCATTTTATTTATGTTTCACCATTGCAAATTCAAAGCAGCGACCAATACTGCGCTCTCTTTTTTTTCTAAAAAAATCTGGATTTCGTTGAATGCTCTTTCTTTTTCTTCATTTTTATCCTCTATCCATAAGTTTGTAGGGAAAATTGAGAACAATTTTTGGTGTCTTCTCCAACTTTGCGTAAATTTCAGAAGCGAACCAAAATGAAAGAAAAAAAAATAATGGATGATGGTTACAACAATGGAATCGTTCATGCATTTGGCGATGGTACACAAGTCATAACACCATCTTAAAACACTAAATTTTCCATTGGTTCGTCGCAAGCAAAGCAAATGGAAGAAAAACAAGACGAAAATAAAATAAGAGCTGAGACGAGAAAAAGAAGGTGAAAAAGAGAAGAAGTGAAAAACAACATGGAAACTAAAATCACATTGGTTTCATTGCAAGTTGGAAATATTTTTTTCTGTTCTCTAACTACCCTGCATTCGACTGGTAACGGATTGCATTTCAATGAAAATATTGCAAAAAACATAAATTTAGATGATATTGCACATTTTTAACATTTTTGTTGAACATGGCCTTAAGTGAATTCACTGAAGTCATATTTTTAATACATTTGAAATTCGAACATCATAAAAACTTTCCCATCTAACCAGTTAAAAATCAAAATTTGGTTTTCACAAATTCAATTTGTTTGCGTTTTTTTTTTTTTGAATTTTTTAATTTTTTCATTTTTTGATTATATTTTAAAAAAAATGCATATTCTTTCTTCACAACAGCAACTAGAGAATAAAATTAAGTAACATTCTACAAAAGATGCAAAATATCATTTGGCATTTTAATTTGTACAAGTTGCGAGTGATTTTCATAGAGAGGCCATTGAATTTATTCATAAGCAAATGTAAAGCAAAACAAGAGAATAAAATTGCTATTCAAGTTGAAAACATACTGAAAATCTTTAACACAACGTCAACTTATTGTTAACTATGATGGAAAGTGATTAACTATAGTGAAAAGACTTTTAATATTTGATGTTTTGTGTCGGAGTAAATAAATGCTTTGAAATCGGAGTATGTTTCGACGAAGCAGCCTGCAATAACATAAAGTGAAATTGCATTTAATTTTTGTATGTATTAAAAGCAAAAAAGGAAACGAGAAAATTCATTCTAAATAGGAAAGTTTTCGCGTCATTTCCTCGTTACTGTTGTCATAAGTGCACTGTCGTCCTGCAAAGATGTTGACATATTGGAGAATGTGAAAGGGCGATGGAGAAGAATTTTCAGGAAGAAAATTTGTTAAGTTTGCAATTTATTTAAAATTTCCATGTTTATTGCTTATTGTGAGCTATTTTTCCGAATATTTCAGCTTCTTGAACTAAATTTGCATTTTAATCTCTTCATTCATGTACAGATTTTTTTCTTTCTTTTCTGTTCATATACAATTTCCGCCAGCATTTATTCGTGTCTTTTTCTTGTTTTTCGCATATTTTTTTTGTCTAAGACGTGCGCTTTGTTGTTTGGCTTAATTTTTCTTTAAAGCATAGCAAAATTCATTGTATGCAACATGCTTATGCAATTATTTCGTTGCTGTTTCATATTACAATTCGAAGATATGCTGTTTAATAAACTCATAAGAACATATTCAGTTGTCAAAAAATATGCTTCGTGCTCCAATTAAATTTATTCGTTCGCCGAACAATAAAAATGAACGGCAAAGCTCCAAATGAGTGAGACAAAGCGAAATCTATTAAAACTAAAATTGGTGTGAGTTTGCATATTTTTTTCAAGCTTCAGTTGGCGGAAAATACAAAAGACTGATTGCTATGTATATGCTGGTGTTTGTTACAGAGAATGCAAATCTCCTATTTTTAGTCAGCTATTCATCTCAAGGAACTGAGATAGGCTGCTTTATTTGTAATATATATACTGTGCTGTAAAGAGAAAGAAAGAGAAGAACAAGAGAAACGAAGGGAATAGTAAACAAACACATAAATGACTCACTGCTATGGCTTAAATAAAGTCACGCGCGCAGTGTACTAAAAGCGTCCTCTTCTTTGTTTTTTCTTTGTTCTTCTCCACAGCACAGTATATGTATATGTATGATATACAAATAGCAGCTTAATTCTCAGTTGCCTGAGATGAAAAGCTGCCTGAGAATAGTATATTTGCATTTTCTGGTTTGCTATGAATTACAAGATACGAATGTCACTTTAAACCTTAAATGTCAATCGGTACATGTTAAACGAAAATAATAGTAAAGTTATATAACTAATAGTAGCATAAAATAATCTAATAGAAAAATAATAGACAGCGTGATTTGACTTTCAAGCAAAAATCTTATCCTAAGACTGTGTCCTGTGTACTACCTTACAATGCGATCCCTCGTTAGATATTTATTATTATTTTTCGTATTACACGAACATTTTGCAATTTATTTTGGCATTAATTTTGAATATTTACTTGAATATCGAAAGATTTCATCCAGACGTTACACTGGGCTGTCATTAGCCAGCTAAATAATATTGGCCAAATAACGTTAGCCGCTGACACGATGTTGTATATAAACGAAGAAGTAAGAAGAATCAATACATAGACAACATACGAAGAAAGAAGCACATGACAACGAACTAAGTGGTGCACGCCGCTTACTTCGATCATGCAAATGCGTCGCTTCTTTTTATACACGCGTATCACTTAATTAGTTGGTATGTGCTTCTTCCTTCGTGTGTCGCTTATGTATTGATTCTTCTTTCTTCTTCTTCGTTTATATACAACATCGTGTCAGCGGCTAACGTTATTTCGACAATGTTATTTAGCTGGCTAATAACAACTTAGTGTACCGTCTGATTTCATCATAACAGCATAGATGAAAAGATGTAATATTTCATAGAATGAAACTTTGTGCGAGATTCGAAATGCACTTAACATTACTGGATGAACATTGAACATGCCTTAATAAAAATTAATAACTATATATTAATATATTATAATTTAACGTAAAGTAGAGCGGTGATATGCCTCAATATTCGAACAGCCGCAAAATGTCAAAGGAATGAAAAGATGAGCCGTTTGCTAAACACAACCAAACAGCCACACCCACACCAATTCCAATAAATGTGTTATTCTTGCCTTGCAATTGCTGTGTGTGACATGTTGCAAAATGCGCAACATTTTGAATCGATCAAAGTCATGCTAGAGCCATTGATTGCATGCTTTTGGTGAATGCCAACGAAAGAGGAAAATTCAAATTACAATTAAGTGCCCTTTTATTTGCTCGTCAAGAATTTTGATATCTGTTTTAGATAACACTCACTTTATACATCATTCACAGCAAATAATGATGCTTTTGATATATGCTTTAATGGAACTTTTGAAAATTGTTAATATCATAATATTATGTTATATAAAAATACAGTAGAAAGTCTAACATCAAATATTCCCCCTTTAAATATGATGAACCAAGCAATGTTATCAATGGAAAATATTCGGTAGATTTTGCATCGCACTAACATGCCGCATCGAATCAACAAAACTAATCTAGCAACATCATTGCACCGTAAATAATATTTAAGTAGATTGTTATTACTTTGTGAACATCATGGCAATTTTCTGTCAATTTCAGTTCTTTAGGAATTTTCAGAAGCACATTCATTCGTTCGCCACGTTTTTGTTTCTTATTCGTTTTTTACATTTTTTTAAGCTGATGGACAAGTAGTTTCAGTAAGAGACTAGCTCTTGTCTTATACACCCACGTCAAATGCCGACAACATTTCATTGGCTATGTACTTCAACTTCATCAAAAGCTCATTTTATCTAATTTTTGTGCAATATAAATGAGCATTTACGTACACCTGGTGCGCATCCAGTATGCTGGGTTGCATACACATACCCGAAACTCGCTCAAAACTAAGTAGAGTTTTCTTTAGTGTATTTTTTTTAATAGTATGTGTTTCTGTGTCTGTGTTTACTAAGTTTGTGTGTTTCTATCATCTTATTTCACTATTCGTTATTTCAAACACACAATTTAAATTCAGCACAAGGAAACAAAACAAAAAAATTACGACAATTATTGGCTCCTTTTCAAAGTGATACGCGTATAAAATCCAATTTGTAATTTATGTAAGAATAAGACTTGAAAAATAATAAAAATAGATGAGGAAAAATTATATACACATCGCGACATAGCAATAGCAATTTGATACGAACATTCATCAGCAAAATTCAAGCTTTTTTCGATGCTGTCACTCGTTGTTGAATTGTCCTTGAAGTACGTAAGTTTTCCATGGAAATGCACTCGAAGGCTCCATTACTTGTACGGTATGCGGAAGCAATTTTGCTTAGATGATGAGCATTAAGATATGCTTGAGGTAATGGGTCAAGTATAATAGGCTTTCATTCGTCTTTTGCTATTCTTGACGAAAACTAGAAAATTGAAGGTGGAAATAATGTTAATGGAATACACAACAACGACGAGGAGATGAACTAAGTTTAAGAGTTTACTTCTAAATATATCATAATATAGAATAGAATAGTTAATCTTAATGCGGTTGTTGTTTCTTTCTTTATTTTTCGTTTTACAATGGATCTGCTATTTAATGCCACTTTATATCATGATAGTGTGGAATTTCAGTGCAATCATCTTGAGAATTAAAAACCAATCAAACGGATATAGCAAAGCATCGATTTGGTGCAGTCACTTGAATTGGATTTCAAATTAATTTTATTGTGTGAACAGTGAACACATTAAACTAAGCGATTGGGCACAAATAATTCTTTGCTTGTTACAAAGATCGCTTGAATAAGTGCTTCCAATGAAATCGAAATGGAATGCAATAGATTCGAGGAATAAAAAAAAACTCATTACGTGTCAAGTAGAGTTTTATCGTCATTCACCAAAATAAACTGGGTGAAGAGAGAAATGGAGGAAAATATGGAGAGAATCACATCACGAACTTCTTCTTCTTCTTCTTCTTCAATCAAAATCTAGAAATGAGAAACTATTCACAAACTTACTTTTGTTGTTATCGGTATTTGGATTCGGTTTATGTGAACGTGTACGAGAAAGATTCGTTGAATGATAATCGAGGTACGGATAACGTTATTGACCTCTGTATCATCTCGTCATTTTGCTTAGCATTTTATGTATTATGCTACTCGATGTCACCACCCGTTACATCTGCTCTCTCTCTCTCTCTCTCTCTCTCTTTCTTTCTCTCTCTCTCCTTCTTTCTCACAATACTCTTGCTACAATCAAAATCGAAATGAACAAAAAGAATGTGTTTTGGAACCTATGAATGCATACACACGCAGCTGCTGCTGTCACTTAATACAATTCAACTTTCGCATTTTGTATCCCTATTTGAACTGTGTGTGTCTGTTGACTCCTACACATTTAATACGTTATTCAAACCGAGCGCATTTCAAGTGTACTACCAAATAAAAATAGAAAGTGGTGAAACGATAAAACTTTCTTTTTGCCTGACTTTTACTTTTCCAAACATTATTTTTGAGATCATTTTGTACTTTTTTCTTTTCTTTTCTTTTGCCCCTTTCTCTGCATTTACGTGCTTCATCCAAAGCAAAAAAAAAAAAACTTTTTATGAAGATTCAATGTTATTGTTTTCCCCTTTTTTTATTCTTGCCATTTAGATCATGATGCTGCTGATGAGTACGAATGCAATTTCGACGGTATCCAAACAAGTTGCAAAATTAAGAAAATAATCCGAACATGAATCTCAATTGCGATTCGCACAAACGTTCTTATTTCTTTGCTCGTTTTATCACACTTAAAGCGAGAAAAAACAAACTCTCATCACTTTGAATTGAGGAGCGTGAAAAGAATATCATCAGTTTTTAGTGTGCATGCAGGTAAAATATACGAAAATGGCAGAAGAAGAATACTGGTATTGATTGTGCTACACTTTCTGACTAGTTCGCGAGTCACAATGACTCGCAAAAATAAACTATAAATTGGTATCTTTTTTCGCGTACATCAAGCTTCGTATAAACTTAAATCTATACATAGAGATTTGGTAGCATTTTGCCATCATTCTTTCTTTCATTTTTCCTTCCTTCCTTCCTTTCATTCATTCTTTCTTTCGAAAGTGGTAAAAATTGATCACACTACACAAATCGAATTATTGCCTTTTCTCTCCTTCTTCATTGTATTCGTGCGGTAAGTAAACATTTTATTCGTCGGTTATTATCGCACGGTTGATATTTTTCTTTTTTTAAATGCAAATCGATATTCGTTCATTTGAAATTGCTTTTGCTTCCACATTTCTATTCAAGATTGATTACAAACATTTCGCCGAACCAAACAAAAAAAAAATATTTTGCCTGATATTTCAATTTAAAATCACTCAAATATCTAATATTGAAATCATGCTGTTTACCAAAGCGAAACAATGATCAAGTGAGAGCAAGAAGACGACGAAAAAAAAAAACGATATGAAACAACTCGACATCAAAGTATTCAAATTTATCTACGGTTGCTTAAGTTTCGCAACGTTCAACGGCGTTTAGTCGACAGCGAAAAAAAAAATCTTCCAAAAGTAATCAAATGAGATTTACTGAACTGAAAATCTCGATTCTCAACTCGTTTATTTCGTTTTTCTGTGATTGATAAAAAAAAAATTCAAAGTGTTTTCTCTTTTTCGCTGTAAGTTATAACGCACTTTTGCGTTTAATGGAATCTCAGTTATTTGAACGAAATTGAATTCGGTTCATATTTCTTTGCCAATGGCAGAATCACGTTTCCTTTTTATTTTCGATGTATAACAACATAATTAAAAAATTGCTGTTAGTATATGTAAATTTTTATGCGACGAATATGAACAGACATGGTAAAGTATCTAAAAAATTCATCAATAAAAATCAAGATAAAAGACATTTCATTTGTATGGTTTCGATTTTTTTGGGAATATTTTTTCGTTTTTTTATTTAAAAACATTTTCCAAATTTTAAATGAAGAAACTGTATAAAATTTGAAGCAAAAGTAGTAGTACGCCTACACTTAAATCAATTCTTGAATAATACTTGAAAATGTCGATGTTTAAAATGTTCTATTTGAAAGCTATTCACATTTAATAGCTCTTATACATCAAAAATATTACACAAAATTCAAAACAGTTTACAAGTGGAGCTGGCGAATGATTCATGTGCCAAATCAATTCTCAGGTCAATATAAATAATCATGATTTTATGACTTATTTGCTCGAAATCATTTATGTGAAAACATTATTATTTTTCTTTTTATTTTGAGAGGTGGAATGGGGGGGGGGGGGCAGAAATTTGTACAGTGAAATCGAAAAAGAAATATTTACAATTGATGTTATGTTTGAACAGTTTTTGCTATTTATTCTATATCAATAGAAAAGTCATAAAGTATATTCTTACACATTTATTTATTTGCTGCCATTGCGACAGATGTAAAAATGGGCATGTTGAATTATAAATGCTTTTTTTTTGTTTTTTTTTTCGAAATAGCTCGTATTACGTCAAATATGTTGCTGATAATGATGAAGTTAAATTATCGGACTATATATGTAAATCATAAAAGGAATAAATGCTTTTGTGCGCCCATTGATAGTAAATAATATTTTACTTTCTTCATTCCATGTATTTTTTCGTGTTAGATTTTTAAAAATTTCCCTCATGCGAACAGATAAAATGCGTACTGATAATAATACTCCAATGAGCATGTAAGTGCGAGGAACCTTTTATGAAAATTGATATGAAATGGACTTTTTTCTTGAGTTGTTTCTGCTGCTACAGCTTTTGATATTGAAGTAATATGAAAATATTTTTCAAGGAATATATCCATTTTGAATATTTAATATACCAGTTCAGGTGTGTGCACTGTTCGCACTCGAAATTTGAAATGTATTCATCAAACTCATTCAATTCGATACTTTTGTGTTGAAGAAAATGTATTTTATTGTAAAATTAAATACATCAAATGCAAACAAAAATTCAAAAACATAAAATAAGGAAAAAACGATGAATTTACGTGTTTTCTAGGGTGTCAAAAAGGCAAGCAATCGTACAAAGTGAAAAGATGGAATAATAAATGTACAGAATATCGATCGTTGTTTTGTTGACTTTACACGGCATTCACTACCGGGATATTAATCGCAGCTAAACTGTATGGATATGAGCAAAGGAGCCTGTCAATGTTCAAGCTAAAGAGAAAAGAGAGTAACACACGCTTTTCTATCATTTTACCATTTTCATTTCAATAGCATTTTATGTATCATTTGTGGTGCCGTCACAGTGCTCTGCCTCAATCAATTTTCATTTAACGCGAAAAGCATTTCTATCAACGATGGAACAATGTAACAATGTGAAAATAACAGTGCAACACGAAAAATATGCAGATGATAAAAACAACGACAGATACACGCATTTGATTTTTGTACGCTTTTTCTTTTTCATTCTAACATGCGTTTGCTCGCTCATCATACAAACACATACACACAGAAACTATACAAAATGATAACGAGTTGAATGAGTTTACTGTTTGGCATTCTGTCGGTGATAAATTGTGTAGCAGAATTGAATGGCATGTGCATTCGGAACGTGCAAATTACAATTTTCATTGGTGAGAATGAGAGCAGCTTGTGTTCTTAGGCATCAAGAAGCGCATATACTATCGATTCATTTGACTTTGAATGACGAAGAATGCGTGTTTTCTCCCGATTTTGAATTAAGCATTGCAAAACTAACAAACAATGAAAGCGTATACAATCTTCAATGTTTCAGCGTAAAACAATGGACGAATAAGTTTTCTGACAACAAACTTTTGTGAATTTCATGCATTGAACTTCCATGTCAAACAAAACGCGCTAGATAAGAAAAATACATACACAATGTACATATAAGTGCTTTTAATGCTTATATATCACTAAAACAAATTTGAATTGGGCGTATATGTGCGTGTTTTCCTCTACATTTTCTTAGCTATTGTTCTAGCGAAAAACATTCATCGATAAACGAATACAAGACCGTTTGCATTCGTTGAAATGTGACGTAAAGAAACATCAATGGAAATCCTCAATTATAATAAAAAATATGCGGAACTGGATTTTCGAAAATACAACACATCATTTCAGTGCTTTTGCGTTAAGAACTTTGCTACTTTTTTTTATAGAAAGATTTCTTGTCTGACAAATGGGGCAAAATCGTGCAATTTTGGATTCAATGTCACATATTTCAATGGATTTTTGATAACATCAAGTATATACATATATTGAATATATTAAATCATCAATATTTTTATGTATATTGAGTGAATTAAAAGACAAAATTTTTTCTTTTTATTTACTTTACATTTTTTTTTTCTGCCGATTTACTTTTTTTGATGCGAGAGCGCTTGAGCGCAATTCAAATCATAATTATTCCTTTCGGCAGTCCATATTAAAAATCGCACCGTGAGTCACGGTCCGTGACTAATGAAATGTATAAATGCGTCAAAGAAATTATAATAAATTCTGACGAAAAATGATTTTGTATGTGTAAATGTGAAATTTTTGGTGACAGTGCCGGATCTTATTATTCGGGGGCCCTGAAGCAGACCTCCTAATGAGAGCTCTTATTCTTCGTATATCTAAAGCTGTCAAAAGACGGACACGGACATCAAAAATTCTGTCCATCCGTCCTTCTTCCCAAGAAGATCCAAAACGATTTGGTTATATCTGAGAATATAAATGAGTAATGTTGTTACCAATTTTTAAATGATGATGCCACTAATAGTATAATGAATTGTCGAGGACAAGCTCACATTGATGCCAAGTATTTTATTCGCTAATTGCTTACATGGTGAAATTGTGCCGCAATCAATCGTACGTACGTACGGGCAATAATTGATTGACTGTCTTTTGATATGTTAATTTTATAAATGCGCATTAGCACATGTGCTTCAACTTTTTGTTAATTTATGTGATGGCAAAAATTGATTCAATTCTTTTGATTACTTTTTATTTTATTTTTGGTAAAGCTAGAGTGCCCTAACGCGGCTCCCTGACTTGCTTCAGGGTAAATGTGGCACTGGTTGGTGATAAAGCTCATTGTTATTTGTAATAAATGGATGTATGTTGAACAATCAAATTTTTCGTTGTGTACATTTATAACAAACGCACTTAACAAAATGTGGAGCACTGCCCCGTATACACACTAATACGATAGAAAGGAAAAACCTAATATTCTTGTCGACGAGCGCCACTTCAATCTCAATTATGTTTAAAGCATCATCAACATTGTCATTACGACTGGCAGGTATGCAAACCTGCGTAGATGTGTCTGCTTAACCACACACACACACACGTACACATAAATGTTGGCAGATATCCGAATGATTTTGTACACGACACATGACAGAGAGCGAAAGCGTTATCTTCATTAACAATCCCCCTTTTGAATTTTGCAATCCCAATTATTTTTTGATGTCATGATATCAGTACACCGATCACACTCAAAAAAGAATGGAACATACATTGAAACGTTTTTTTTTTATATTTTTTTTCCAATTTTATCTATTTTTTGTCTTCGTTTTCTCAATTGTAGAATTGGTGGAATGTGTGACATTTTCTCTTTTGACAACAAATCTCGTTGTTGCGAGATGTGTCTCCTTTTTCTTCCTTACATTCATTTTTACATGACTGCTCCGTCGAATGGCTTTGTGAGAGAGAAAAAAACAACAGATAAAGTCATGAATAAATGTAGAAAAAGAGATAGAAAAGCAATTCCAGGTCTTTGCTTTAGTGAATACATGTAGAAACTAGAACACGAAATACAATCATAGAAAAAGGAAAAATAAACATTTTTTCGTGCCTTTTTTTAGGTTGCAATATCTGTGCCGGCAAAAAGTGTATATTTATTCACATTACGGCAAATATTCACAAAATTGCTACAAAAAGTAACATTTCGTCTTATCTCCATCTTTTTTTATCAGAAATTATTATTTATCATATTTTTTTTCACTCAGTAGTATGTTCGCTTCAAACAAATGTTTCAAAATTCAGGTAACACAACACGAAACGTGAAATGCGATGCAAAAGTTATTTGATATTTTTTTCCTCTTATTATCATTCTACATTGTACAATGTAAACGGAAGGGATTTTTTTTTTAATAACAATGGTAAATAGATCCTGTACAAATATTCAATACGCACGAATGCCACGTGCAGTGGAAGTTTGATGACTATGATTTGGTGGTGAGACGTGTGAGAACAGAGATACAACAAAAACACGATGAAGTGTGACATAGCTTAGTCAGTGTTAATGCTGCAGTACTATTTGATACATCTAGAAAATCGATAATGAATTAATGTAACCTCCTACAAAAAATAGAATAAAAACCATAATGCTTTTAAGCATCGACAAGAACTGCTAACGTTGACTAATTATAATTAACTGAAAGGTTGGTGCAAGTATCATCCATATAGCCCACCATCATTTACATATTTTGTTCGTGGTGTTTTGTACTACGCAGCGAAACAAAGCCATCTTTCTTATTACTTTTCATTCTCTTTTGTTTGCATTTTAATTTTCCATTTGGATGTTTTACAATATAATGTGTCTTTTTTAATTATAATTTTTTACTTTATTTTTTTTTTCTTCGTTGGCAGAAAATCTATTAAAACTATGTATATTTTATCATTAACACCAGCTACATTAACCGAAAATTTTGCAGAGCAAAGAAAAAGTATTTATTTTCTGCACCATGAAGCATGTAAACAAATTAACTTTTCCACGTTTGCTTCTTGTTTGATATATTATTATATATGCTGAAGAAAGAGATCTTCATTGGGCGTATAGAAAAATATTTGAAGAAAACCATACAATATACTTGTGCAGTGAAACCATTTCAAATTTCAATCATTTCATTTTGTGCATTGTTTCGTGATTTTTCATTGTTTTCTGGAGCTGATTTAACTTTATTTCTTCAATGGAATATACAAAATACCAATGAATACAAAAATATTTTAAAAAATAGATCACACGATATAATAATTATAATTATAAAATTTTCCATGCAATTATCAAAAAACAAAACAAAAAAAAAACATTTAAATTTCTATTTTTATATAAGATTTTCCTTGCCTTTTATTTTTAATCAAAATGCAGACATTGTTTCAAACTTGTACATTCAATTTTTGCATTTTCTTCGTTCAAGTTATTTTCAGTTTTCAAACTCATTATACAGTTTTCTGTTCAAGGTAAAACATTCAAATGAGATATTCAATTGGATATTTTTAATTTAAAAAATCATTTCTTTTTGGTTTGCAAATAAGTTCTTTCTGTATTTTCATTTGAAAAGCCAAAAAACAACTACATCGCATAAAGAAATACTAGTCCAAATTCTCTGTTTTTTTTCGGTTATAATGTCAAATAAAAAGTTGGCAATTATCTTCGCATCTCTATCAAGTTTCACCGGTCGATGGCAAAAGTAATAAGATCAATGCATTGATAACATGTTATTGAATTAAAATGCTTTTTTTCTTCTTCATTATGAAATACAATTTCAAAAATTCAAAGCTACAGTTATAATGAGATGTTATCGGACGGAAATATTAATCAATTTCCTCATATCGATCATCGTTGTCGTCATCGTTCATCAAGCAGCAATCAGAAGTAATTTGCTGACTTTTGCTTGTGTGAGATGCATTCTTCATGAAAATTGTATGAATGATGTAGACTCGCTTTACTATTATTCAAGCGGACTATTCAATGACATTTTTTTGTGCTTCGAATACTAAAGGTTCAACAGATGGCGCCTGTGATATGTTAAATGAATTTAAGTGTATTTATTTTTCTGAACACAATACAATATTTCTCGATACATTTTGTTCTATATATGGAGACTTGAGTGTCACTAGATGGAGGTTAAAGCGAATTTGTCATACTATTGTCAATGTTACAGCATTCAATGCACTCAAAGTTCGCTATTATTGCACATTGCATCAGATTAAATGTTGCAACTTTTCACTAAAATATGAATAAAGTATTTTGTTTCTATAGTCGTAGTACACGTATGTTGAAAGAACTAAGAAAATGGTTATGGTTCGGTTTCTGGTAAATTTTGAATTAGAGCGTGTCATAACAAGAACTGATTGAAAACAAAATTTTTAGTTTATTTATTCACATTGAATCGTCATTGTCGAACTTATTGGACTTTTTTAGTTAGTACAAAGCTTTTTTTCATCGAATTTTCAATTCGTAGCCGCATGAAATTGTGTTTTTCTCTCATTTGTAAATATTGATTTCACTATTTTAGTTTTAAATTCAAAAAAAAGTGACATGTTTTTTAAACGGTAGCAGTTCACATATTTTTACTACCACGAAAATACTACATTAAATTGCATTTGACATGTAAAGCCACTATCCATCTGTATTGATGGAAAAGCAATACACAATAAAAATGAGAGAGAGAGAGAGAGAACGAGAGAGAGAGAGAGAGATAGAGCGAGAGAAAGGAGAACGAAAATCCAAACCCTTGATTGTATTTTTATGTGCTGCTCATAAATAATAACGAATACACATGACAAAAGGAATGTAATCAATCCAACCATGTACATTACTTATTCAAATGATTTTCTTTTGGGGATTTCTCTACATTGGGCAAGTGTGTGTTGCCTTTTTGGTTTGGACATACACATGTGAAATATACATCAATCGATTGATGAGATGAAAAAAATCGAATCGAATCATAGCATAACGGCGATAGTCATGAAAATGGGTTTTGATATTCGCTCTCTATATCGACATTTTTTCTTATTTTTTTTATTTTTTCTGGTTTCGTTTTGGTCGCTATTCAACAAGAGAAATTGACATTATCCATTTGAAATGGCGTTGGATCTATCGAGAACATTTTGTGTTATCTTTTTTTTTTATATGAATTGGTTTTTCCTTGCTTGTGTTGTTTAACGATTTTTCACTGAACTTCAATTGCTTCGATCGTTTTTATGGTAGATATTCGTTCTTTTTATGCCATAAATCGTAATGCAGTGGCCATATTTTTCATTTTATAGAAACCAAGATATGTGATCGACATTGTGGAATAGCGGGACAAAAATTGACTCAATCAAATGTGACTCTATCAACAAATATTTCTTTCCTTTATTTGGCAGATTGCTTGCTTTCTTATATTTTATTAAATACGATCCACTCCACTCCACATTATTGTCGTTTTCCATGACTTACATATATTCCTCTTCCTTTTATATTAATGTCGTTATTTTTTCCATTGGACACGGAACCAACACGAATAAGAATTGTGATTGAAAATGACAAACATTACCACAAGAAATATATTCACACATACGGTTTGTTTTTTTGTTCGAAAAATAAACCCAAATACCGCACACTTTGGTTTCTCTTTAAGTTTGAATTATGCGCATCGCGGATAATATGGCATTTCAAGTGAATGTAAAAGTATTCACAACACTCTCACTTTCTTTCTTTCTTACTCTATTGAGTCGTCTACTAAATGTGTAACATAAAATTCGTGTCAAACAATTCAATTCAGTAACTTTGGTGGAAAATCACATAAAAACAACTCATAAAATCGAATGATTCTTCCGATGACGTTATAAGTGAGTGTAAGCGCGCCCCGACATACGGATTCTACAACGGCGATATCATAATACCTTTTTTGCGTCACTGGATGTGTCGTTATCGTAATAACGGCATTTTTATATTATTCGTACCTTTTTTTTCTTTTTCTATTTCTCTCCTATTCTCTCCATTTATATTGATTGCTTTATTTGTTTTTGCCGTTTTGCTCGTGAAATGTTTTTCGCGATTTTATGGCCATTTGATTTGAAATGGAATTTTCTCACACTTGACTCAATATAACACTTTAGTTGCGTGCACATCTTCTCCTGAATGTAATCGAAATGAATAAGTTGGAATGTGACTCTGTGCACCCATTTTGATACCATTTATGTAGTCTAGTCACTTTTGATTGAGCCATTTCGTTTTGGTAACTTTTGACCTCAACTAGACAACACTTTGAATTCACTTTAAATATACATTTCGATTTGAATCGTCGAGATGATCAGTGTCATCATCATCATCTCTACAAATCTCCACTCTAAATATATTTAGCGTTTTTTTTTATTCGCTTGGTTTTATTTTTTACTACTTCTATTCATTGGTTACTCTATTATCTAATTTATAAGACATTTTGATTCAAAAATATATACACTTAACATATGCTTTTTTGCATTTTAATTTAAAATATCAGAAAATAATGTTGACTTGGAAATGATAACCGAATAATGTTCAAGAGCTAGAGATGAGATGCATTTTTAATATTCATATTGACAAATTACTGACAGCAAGCTTCTTCTTATAAATCTTACTTGTATTAGACATTCATCTACAGGCTTGTCCTGTCTTGTCAAAACATTTATTTCACATTTTTGCGATATAGATTTTTTTTTGTTAATAAAATGAAAAAGAATCAGTAAAAATCGATTTAAAAGTTAGCACAATTTTTTCCCTTTTTCACTATTTGCGTTGTTGTTAATACAAATTTCAGAAGCGTATCAATCATCATTCAAATTCAAAGCATCATCATAAAAATGTTTACGTTTGAAGAATTTTTTGAATAACAAAGAGAGTCATTTTAGTCCATATGAAAATGAAAAGTGCTTGAAGCAAAAACCAGTGTATTTCATTTTATGAGTATGATGCACGTACAGCAGTAACTACTAACAACAAAAAAAGCATTTGGCAAATTTATCCGAATGCGATTGAGTGAAAACTAGAAGCATTTCCAGACAAAAATGAATTGAGGTTGACGATAAAGAATTGCCAGCAGTTTCAGTAATTTGACCTATCCAACCACAAACAACAAATAGTCATTGCAATAGAAACAGGACACATTTTTTCCCTCTCAAATACCAAAATAAACAACGAACAGGAACAAAGCTCATATAATCATTTCTTTTTCATTTAGTGTGTTTTGTTGCAATTCACAATCTATAAACTACGAATACGCCAAAAGTAAAAAATTGTGAAATTCATTCGGCATGTGTGAGTGTCGCTGTTTTATTATTTACGTCATTTTGATTTTATTTGCGTTTTTAAAAAGAGAGACATTTGTGAGAACAATGGCCGATGTGTATTTGTGGTTGAACGAGATGAGCTCTCTCTCTCTCTCTCTCTACTTGCTCCCCCTCAAACTTCCTCCTATTTGTCTCCCTCCATCACAATCAAAACACACATCAAACAAACAACAATCGTCCCCAAAAAAATATTTTGCTATACCGCGTGAATAAACGAACAAAAGCCATTTCATCTGTCACTATAAATGGAATGGCTTTAGTAAAACAATGCAACGAAAATTGCAGTCGCTCAAAATGTTCACAACAAAACTATAATGAACAAACAAAAAACACTCAAAGATAAAAGAAAATACCGTGAAACTCAACGTTTGGGACATTGCGCCCAAATAAATGATGAATTCTCATCCATTTTATTGTCGATCTGATGCTCGTTATTTTTTTTTTCTGCATCCCTCTGTCTCAATTTATGGATTTTTCACATTGTGAAATAGTGCGTTATATGCATGCAACCATATCGTGATTTAACATTTTGATTCAAATCGCGTTGAACATTTTTAGATCGTGGAATAAAAACGCAAACACTAAATGTAACCAGATTGCCAGCGAAATAAACTTTGAATGTTTTTGTGAATCTGTCGACATCATTCGTATTGTGGTTTCGGATTATTGTTGCGAGTCATTTTTACAGTAAAAATCTGACTGCATTTATGCAAGTATTCAATCGATTTGTTGCATTTAAGATGCATAAAAAAAAACAAAAACTCCATTTGAAGTCATTTTAAACCATCACATTGAAATAATTGTATTCAACCACTTTTATTCAATTATTTGTTATCGTTTTTATGTAACCAACTCAATTCTGTGTAGTTACAATCAGAAGATTTTTTCTCATTTTTTTTACTCTTTTTATATTCCAGTAGCAAACGTGAAAAATAAAAATAAACCTTAAATGTTTTTGCATTAGCAAAAATTCCATTGTGGTTCATCTCTCTTTTTTAATTTGATAAAAATGTGAACAAAGAGAAGAAATATTGGTCCATTGAATTGAATTTCCCAAAGAAGTGCAAACCATTAAGTAAATTGTAAAAAAGTAGATATTTCAGCCGATAATCATTTTCTGAGATAAGCGTTTATTTATACGTTTTACTTTCAACAACAAAACCAACAGTATATAGACGATATAATAAAAATGATATAAAAATGGTCCCGAAACAAGAAATGCCTTGTTCTAATATTCTGTGAATGATCATTATCTTTGCCATGGATGCAAATCCAAAGCTTTTTGTTTAGCTAAAATTAGAAAAATAAAACCGCAGCTGCCATTGACCATTGGGAAGAGCAAAAAAAAAGATTTTTTTATTGTTGAGTTAATTTTTTTTGAGTGTTTTCGCCATGGGCAAGTTTTTCTGAATGTGCTTCATTGAAATATATGTTTTTTGAGAGACAGCTGATGTGCGATTTTTTTGTCATCACAAGACAGTGCTAGCCGTCTGAACACTTGTTTCCATTCTCATCTATTCATTGTTCGCATGTTGTTTTCTTTCTTTCTCTCTTTCTTCCCCACTTTCTCTTTCTCTTTCACTCTCTCTCTCTCTCTCTCTCTCTCTCTCTCTCTCTCTCTCTCTCTTTTATTCCTGATTAGTTAATAATAATATGTGCACTTGAACGACGCCAAAAGAGAAGTCATTCAACTGCATAAAAGAATCTCTCTCTCTCTCTCTCTCTCTCTCTCTCTCTCTCTCTCTTATGTTTAGCACATTGATGGTTGGTTGCTTGTCGCCGATAACAAGGCCAATCGGCAAGCATAGACATTTTTAGTAATTAGATCGAATATATCTTATTCCAAATGGAAAAGAAATTCTTTGTCATTTTCATCGTTATAAAAGGTCATTAATTTGAAATAGAGCAAAGTGCCAACAGTGCCCGTTCGGATCAATAATTGAATCCATTTTTCTTTAGAAAGAGAATCCTAAAAAAATATGAAGAGCAAATTCAAGAGAAAAAAACAATTAGACGATTTCGTAGAGGTGAGTTGTATTTTGTACGTTTGGGTGAAAATTAATGGTGTTGCGCTGGTAACTGTAATGTGAAATTGGAAGAGTCGTTAATTGCTTTTTTTTTGAGAATTGTGCCCTAGAGTAAACTGATTATTTCGTTTAATTGGTCAAAGTGATGATGGTTAAATATCTCAATCTTTATCAAATTCATTAGATTTTTTTTTTGTCATTATGGTGAGGCCAATGTTTCGTTTCGGCTAATCATCAAACCCAGTTAGATGACGTTCTTCGCATACACCCAGCCAATTCAATTAAAACTAATTCTAATCATAACGACGATGAGACGAAGAAAAATAATTGTCCTGATGTGCAGCATCAGCTTGCGAAAATGAGCAAATCATTGGGTTTTGAAAGTCATACTGCACAAGCAAAAGACGGGCTCACTACCACACTGAATGTTGAGTACAGTCACTCAGATACATATATATACAAACAAACATTCATACATAATACATATCCACACAAAAAGTACCGTTCATTGGCATATCAAAACGACATTGACAATTGTGGATAAAATCCCCTGTGAAATGCTTACATACACATACATCGCAGTTTTGTGCAATAGCATGAATGATAAGTAGCTCTCTAAAACAGAGGCAAGGTGTCATCAATGCAAATATTCACCGTATTCACGCTGAACGACAACATTCTTTCATCCAGTTAGTGAAAATATAATTCGCTCGATGCGAGATGTCATTACCTTAATAAACGTGCATAAACTCGCACTCAAAATTTGGATGCTTGGCTCTGTGTTATTGTCATTGACAAAATGCGTGCAAACGTGTTTTTCCTAGTGTTTTTCCTCAATGGTCTATTCGTTTTGTTCCTTGAATTATCCCCTCAACTTTGACGTCGTTGACGCTGTCGTTGGCGCTATCGTTGTCGACTACATTGCTTACCAAATGAACATACACAGTATTCAATCGGGGCAAAAATACCGAAAATGAAACACACGTAATCCACGTTAACGCTCACATGATATACTTTCACTTTTCATTTCAATGACTTGACTTAGTCGTTCTCTTTGTGTATTGCTCACGATGCATAATCCAAAACCCAACATAATGATAATAATAGTGATGATGATAATGATGATGCTGTAAGATGCTGCTTTGGTTTAATGAACAATGTGTATAATAAATAGAATGAGCCTCGAAAAAAAATCTTGACAAAACACTTGATTCGTATGAATGTATTGGTTTTCATACGCTTAAGATTGTTCGATAGAATTTCTGTTGTACTTTCTTCCTTCTGTCTTTCAGCTAATACTGTGTTTGCTTGCCGAACTCAGCATATTTTTCTTTTCTTTTTTTTTTTTTATAAGAAAAAGAACTTCATCGATTGCGGCGTATGTTAAATGCCAAAGATTTGAAAGACTTGTATAAGAATTTGGGATCGAAATTAGGCTCACTTTTTCTCTCTCGATTGCAAGAATTTGTTATATTTGACACACAAAGCACGAACACACGAATTACCATTCGCATGACAAAATAAAAGAAACTCAAGCAAAAATACTGACTTAAAAAATGAACCAAAACAACATAGAAAAAAATGAGTGAGCAAGCAAAAGAATGAAACGGAAAAGCTCTCACGCACACACGCACACACAACAAAATGACACAAAATAGCTTAGAATAAAAGCAAAGAGGAAGAGAGTAAGGAGCCAATACTGAAATGAGAGAACCCCAATGAAATGAAATACGGTAATACAGCCGAACTAAGATAATAATAATATATGTTGTAGCTGGGATAATTTGGATGGGCTATGAGCAATATTGTATGTATATGTGTCAAAATCTTGTGCTGGTTCGCTATCTTTGTGCTTTTGCGTCTCTTTTCCGCTTTCAGTCTGATAGTTATTTCGATTAATGTTGGTGTTGCTTCGTTTCCGAGCGCACCACAATACGTTTGCTGCAGCGCTTTTTTTCGGCTTTTATTTTCGTACATTTTCCATAGAGAAATGTGTACATTGTGTCGGAATGCCACCGACTGCGCGAGTGTATTATTGTTGAAACAGTTAAATCTTTGACAGGGCGTGACACCATTTACATTTATGGCTTTCGTTTTGCTATGCTACACTTGATTTTAATGCAAAACACATCCACACATATACAAACACAAACACACAAAGACAAAGCGGAGAGAAAGAGAAAGAGAAAGATATAATTCGGTACATAGATGAACGATGAACCGAGCTTGCTTCAAGAGCTTTGACAAGTGAATGAATAAAAATAAAGCAACGGTAACGTGGCATAACAACCGTAATAAGGATAAATTTTTATGAGATAGAGAGTGACACGAAAAATATACAAGCGACAAACCAAAAAAACAGAGCGAGAGTAAAAGAGAGAAAAAAGTTTTCCGTTCGCTTGGCGTGACATTCCAATGGTTGGAATTGTTTTGTTGATTTTTCGTACAGCCACGAGGAATTTCGCAAAGTGTGTGTGTGTGTGTGTGTATTTTCTGAACATTCGAATCGGCACATAGGCAATTTTTTCACAATCTTCTTACTTTTTTTGTCGGTTTAAATGCATGAAATACCTTTGAACCAAAGTCATTTGCTTAATATTGGTATGGCAATGTCAAAGTTGTGTGTTATTATTATTTTCCTCTTCTTCTTTCATTTTTTGGGATTTTACCTTTAGATCAACGAACTGAAAATACTTACAAACATTAATGACATCTCACACCCGCCCGAAAAAATTTTCTCTATTTTTTTTTTCTCATGCTTTTTAACTTCTTGACTGTTTGTATATCGGTTCCGTTCCGAGAAACAGTTGAAAATTACCGATTTCAAAGTTGGTACTTTAGATGGATTTGAAATTCGTATTTCACTTGGAAGAGTTTCCTAATTCAAAATTTTCCTCAGAAACTTTTTCCTAAATTGCATATCAGATAGAAGAAGAAAAAAAAAGAAGAAACAGATTTGAAATCGACATAAAATAAGCAATTGAATACAGTGTTTTTATTATGTCACTACATAAAATCAAAATTCATTCCAGTTGACTTCATAAAAAACACTCTATCACATAAATTTCACTTTGCATAGATCGAGTGATGTCATGACCGTTTTGTTACTGATATTGAATGAAAGTTTATTAAAATTCAGCAACAGATGTCATTTCCATATTGTAGCATCTTTTGAAATCATTCTACATGTGTACAATTGTGATAAATTTACCGAGTTGCATGTGTCATTGTTGACATCAATTCTCTATTAAACCATGCTTTTTTCTCATCTCATTTATCGAAATATTTAATATATAGAAGAAAAAACCCAAAACATTTGTCTATTGTATTCAAAACCACATGCATGAGTGAAACGCGATAGAAAAGTGCACTGTTGCCAGGCCAATGGTCTCGAGTAAGCATTAGCAAATTGTTAACGCTTAACGCATAACACATACGCATTCCATTTATAGTTGACAATGATATTCATCTAAATATTAGACCAGAACGAAGTATCCCAATCATTTTCTATAAATACGAATTTCGTATTGTGTTGAAATTCCATGTCGAAATCAAACAACCTAACGCTTTCAGTATACGGTAGCACAAATGTCCATTTCAATGCATATCATCCGTATAAAATAAATGGCATGAATTCTCATTATCTGGCCGAAAGTGATTATTTGTGCCATTGTTTTTTTGTTTTTTTTTTTTTTGGTTTGGCATTGTTTGAATTGTTAGCAAAACAATGAAGGACAATTTGTATGTGTATTTATTATTTATACACATTTATGATGAGAATGCATATGAGATGGAAAAAAAGTAAAGTTGAGTGAATGTTAATCACTAGCTCGATATATGACATGTTCAGAATATGGTTTTTCAATAAACAATGAATGATACTATAATGACTGTTTGGTTCTATTTCGATCACTGCAACTTTTAAACATGTATGCAAAATCTTGTGTAAATTTCGGAGCTTGGTCAAAGCGCATGACATACGATGCATAAAATGCAATATGCATGAAAATTAAATTTATTCTTCATTGACTGGCACAAACGATGCTGATATTAGAAATCAGGATATATACATTGCTGCTACCTAACAACAAAATACTTTAATGACATCATGAAAAACGTTGATTGCACTTCAAACTTCATTTCTGTTATTGTCATTTTGTTAACGCTTCACCCATGGTTATCCCAATCAGAAATTTAACGTCAGTCAAAGCATCACTTGTACATACCCTTGATACTTCTCATTTGATGGTGACTAGGAGAATAAAAAGACTTTTTTCGTAACCGGACATGGGAAAGGCAGTATGACCGAGCCTCTATAAAAGCTACATTTCATTATTTGAGCACATAATCATATATCATTTACACATACAAACGAAGAGTTGATAATGAATTTGTCGTTGGCTTAAAAATGTATCTCAGGCCTTTTGAATCTGAAACTTGACTTTTTGTTTCTACTATTCTCGTTCAGCGACGCACGGTTGTCAACAAAATTTGGTAAAACTGAAATGCCTACTCTGTAATTCATTTTGATTGTGTTCAACAATGAATAAGATGAAACGCAGAGGCCCGATCATCAGCACGGCACACCATACACAGACAAAATAACAATAGAAGCGTGCAGAAGTGGAAACACAACATGAGTTGTGATATAAATTTTAATGTAAAAAGATTGCATTCGATTCACCGTATAACCGAAACACAGAAGCACATTCATTTATAAATTATATTGCCAGTTTGTGTCCTACGCAATCTATGCTTGGCGGTTTCTCCATCAACACTTAGCACAATGGCATTGGATCTTAGAAAACAGTGACAAAATTCTCATTTCACCTCACTGTCGTTCATTTCAGTTGTCTCAGTGTGTATAGAAATAACGAGATTTCTATCTTTTGTGCTTTTTCTTACTGGTTTTTGTTTGCGCTATATTTGTTTTTTTTTTTGTTATTTTCTTTTTATTGCTAAATCACGTCGCTTCAAACGTCGGCCCAAAGACATTATTTGTAAAATTATCTTGTATTTGGTCTTTTCTCTTTTTCTTATTTTTGCTTGAATTTTTTCTAATTTATGACATTGTTTGTAAATTATATTCATACTTCATTTGAAAAAGTGGTAACAAAACATTTTGCTATGAAATACGCTTAGCTCATTCGTCATGCGCGCACTCGCGCTCAATCGATAAAAGAGCAAAACAAAACAATTTCTGCAATGAGAATGATTTTTTTTCCCTTTTATTGTCGTCGTATAATTTTAATTTTTTTTTTCCTGTTTTTTTCCTATTTATTCACCATAGCAAACCGTAACAATGAATTATAGATCTTCGTACAAATCAGATATTGCCATCCGCATAACAAGATTTCTATCGCTAAGATTTTATAGAGTTTCATGTAATTTTCTGACAAACAGCTCTATTCAAAAAGTGTCATCGTTTTGCCAGTGGCTATATCTAACCTGATTTTTCCATTATATCATCAAAGAATAGAGGAGAGGAACATTTCCTTTTGGTCTATTCTAATATTTTCCTTGTTGCTTGTTTGTATGATGGCAAATATTATCTCAAAATGGGAGTTGCGACCAATATTCCTCTATTCTTCCTTCTCACTTTGAATCACGTTTTGTTTGCGTGCCGGGGCACAATCATCGCTTACACGTAATTATGAGTATTATAAACCCAAAACAGCATTAGCCAAAACCGAAAATAAAAAGAAAGCGATAACAATGAATTATATACATTTGTGCTGAACCCATTGGATATCATATACAGTGTGACAACACAGTCTGCTATTGAAATTTATATGATTCAGTAATAATTTAACTGGATTAATTTAGTAGCTCATGCAATCGAAGAATAGTAAAACGCTTTCTCACATTTATTTTTAGATATATCTGAAATACTTTACTGTTGAAGCAACAGTGTTGCTTCGTTGTTACGACCAAGGGTAAAACGAAAACCTCTTTAGAAAATATTCATCTCAAAAGTAATAATCTGGCCAAACATAAAGAGCTTTAGATGGAAACTAAATATGACACAAAAGCGACTGGCAATGAAAGGAATAATACAAATACATATTTGCAGTGCATGCCCACCAAAGGGCAACATATCATAAAGAACAATTAATATGATGAATTGATGATTGTTATCATTTCGATTGAATGAATTATTATTAGAGTAGCGTTAGTTCATGTTTTTCCCTTTTGATCATCGAAATACTTAAGGAAAAATGATTAGTAAACAATGTGCTCGAATTAAAATCGAATGAAGTCCCGAATGAAAATAAAAGAGAGAAAACGTGTGTGTGAAAAATATGGACCGAAATTTGATTAAAAAGTCTATTTCAACACATGGTCCAAAAGGGATGACATTCCTAAGGTAATTTTTACGCCCTATGTGCGGAAAATTTCCTTTTTTTACCTCTATGTTACTGATTATAAAAATTAAAAATTTTATAAATTATTTATTGATTGAGAAATCAAGATTACAATCGCGTAGAACTTTAAAAAATCTGTTTAGGATATAATGCTCAGCGTTCTACCTTTCCCTAGACTAGGGACCCTAGTTATGTGTAGTTATAATAAATTGTGAATAAAGGTTAACTTAAAAAATTAAAATTTTACGCTCCATTAATTGGCATCTAATGTTTTTGCCCTTGACTCTAATTTTTTGGAATATTCAGAAATTATAATTTCTAATGAATTTGAAATTCGAAAATTTGAATAATTTAGATTACCATAATCATTCGATAGTAATGATAAAAAAGTTTTTCTCTTTTGCTTCAGTCAATATGCTTATTATCGTTTTTGATTACCAAGTGAACAAATCAAAAATATAAATTCTCATTGTGTGACATTGAATGATTTTCTCACATAACTTTTATGACATTTTCACTATTGAAATATGTCCATTGTGTAAATATAAAAAGATTTCAATATTGGTCTTATAAATCGATTTAAATGGTAATTTCTTGGTGTAAATTTTATTCGCTGACTACAAACTACTTCGTCGAAATGAATTGTATGCAGTTTATTTCATTGTTTTTGTTGTAATGAGATATTATTGTTGTCACAGGGAGAGAAAGAGTGAGATAGAGACACAAACAGTTTTGCATTGATTCAATTTCGAGAATT
This sequence comes from Resseliella maxima, assembly GCA_029041755.1. Taxonomy (NCBI): domain Eukaryota; kingdom Metazoa; phylum Arthropoda; class Insecta; order Diptera; family Cecidomyiidae; genus Resseliella; species Resseliella maxima. Next base: position 1,220,343 of record JAQOWM010000600.1, on the reverse strand, counting down.
ATATTTTGAATGTGGATGTTCTGTATTAGCGCAATGAACACTAAGTCATCATACAGACAACATTACACACAACTAGACGTAGACACAGAGTAAGCTTTTACAAATTCCCAGATTTTCATGCATAATATTTCATTTATTTCACATCACAGTCAAATGGCTTCTGCGTTGTTCCCTTTCTCATTGCAAAAAAAAAAAAAAAAAAATGAATTATAAGAACAAGAGCGAAAAAATCGCATATGTCAGCTACAACATAGATTATCCTTATAGATATGTTTTTATTCCAACTAAACGATGTGCACAATAAACTTCATCATTTCAACAAACCGCTTCTTTTTCTTCATTGTTTTTTTTTTCTCTGAATAATGTCTCTTTTGTTGTTCACTATTTACAGAAAAAATGATACATGCAACTCACGCAAATTCATAGCATCAATAATGTCTGTATGTGTATGTTGTTGATTGTTGTTGTTGCATAGTGCATACGAGTGCATTTATGATTTACATTTTTTGTTTTTTTCTTGTCCTCGTCGTATTGTGCTTTTTTTATTTGAATATTTGCAACCAACAAATGATATTAGGTGAAGCACCGTTGGCATACATTGGGTATGTGTATCCGTTTATATCGCTTACTTAAATTTGTAGTACGATTGTCATCTTGAGAAGTGGAGTGCTAGCGTAAAATTTAAATTGCACGTTTTGTATATTTAATGGTAAACAATAATATGCAAAATTGTGAAAAAATTTCCATAACAAAAAAAAGAAGAAAAAAAAAATTGGACACGTTTTGAAGGGCTCATTCCATCACTCCATCACCATGCACACTTTGAGCGGGTTAAGAAAGTCATTTCTATTCATATTATGCTTGGCTATGCTATTTTCTATGTCGATGAGTTTGGTGTTTTTGGTTGATTTCTTCCGATAAATCGAACAAAAATGAATGTTCTTCATAGACGAAGGGACGGATGACCGAATGTGCATTCAATGAATCGCTTCAGTTCACTATCGAAATTGGATTTTGCATATAATTCACATAAATGCAATTTATAAGCTCTTTAATATTTTGAAACTGTTGAATTCTTTGAAATAGTTTCGTTTTCTATTTTGTATACTTGATTTCATGTCGAATGTGCCGAGAAAATGTCGATTCGCAAGAAATTTGGGAATTTATTTTGCAAAGCTGTTTTTCAAATTGATCAAATTGCAAAATATGTCGAACGATAATAATTTGAGTTTTTTCCAGTTGTGCATTGAATCTCTTGTGGATTTTTGTTTCTAAATTTTTTTTTCTACTGTTTACAATTTACCGTCGAAAATAATTGAGTTTGGCTTTTTTATAAAGAGACCATGAACCATATGGGCTCTTGTTAATTCAACGAAGGAAATCAAATGCAATCAACACAAATCACGTTCGATTCATATACACACAAAAATGCGTATAACTGCTGCTGCAGCTGAGTTTCTTAATTTTCCAGCAATCATTTGTTGAATGAATTCGATTTGATAAAGAGGTCGTCTTACTACAGGATTATATACCATAGGTTTTAATGTGTACTTTCATTCACAGGTCATTATAATAATCATTAGTTTGTGTATGCATGGTAGTATGTGTACACGTGTGTATGTATGTATATGTATGTTTGAGTCACTGCAGTCATTTAAATTGACGTATTCATATGGAAATTTCGTGTTGATGTGCATTAAAGTTATGATGAGCATCGTTTTCGCTGCAAATGGGAATTCAAATTCCATCTTTTCCACTTTATATGCATCTGTGACGAACAAACCGCACAAATTAAGTGAAAACGAATAAGAAGTAAAAAAAAACCCATAGCGTAGAAATGGAAAGAATTAAGCAAAACGAACGTTTGTCATTTCAACTTGTATTAAAGAAGAATACATGAGTTTTTGTGCATACAAATTGCCGTTTTATGTAACCAATTTTTGTCATTAAACTTTCGAAATGGATTCCATTTCAGTGTGTTCACTTGACTTATTTGCCATGTCTACGTGCAAATCCAACACATTGCACAGACAGACAGACATGTCATTGCGGCGAAAAGGTGGCACAAATTCAATTTCTCTTCTCTCATTCACATAATTTGGTCTCTCTTTTTTTTTCATCTTCATAGAGATAGAATATGGAAGATTCGTCATCGTCTTCATATTCAGTGTTCGCTTCGTTTGTATTTATTATGCGGCATATGTATAATCATTGAAAAGAGCGATCAAATGCCGTTGAATGCTGTTGTTGCCGTTGTCGATGTCAGTTTTTGGCATCAGCGATTCTCCATAGCTTTGCGCAATGAGTTGTATATGTAATACCATCATCGCTCATCATACAATTTTTGTTATGATGCGTATTATTACGGGCGCGTGTTTAAAATAATGTGAAGAGTCATCTCCCTTTCTCACCCATTTATGATCATAACCTTCGCTTCGTTTGATTATATAATATATAAATATATACATAAGTATATACACCTATTTTTTTAGTGTTCGCACTTGAGAAGATTTTTAGTATTTTAGCTTTTATACGACCAAGCACGAATTAATCTTTGTATGCATTTGATGGTTTGTAATATGTGCCTTAGTGCGAGTGCTATGTGTAAAATGCTTTTGCCAGAAATTGTCTGCGCGAATGCATTTTATGCTCCAGTGAATTTTCATCTTCTACTTGAATAAAGGTGAGTAAATGCTATACATAAATGTATAATTATATATATGCTTAAAAACGAAAACGTCAAAACTCAATGAACGAAGGTGATGCGTTCCTTCTATTTTTTTTTTTACTTTTTTACCTTAGCTTTTATTTAATGATCGCAATAAAACGTGTCAGCGATGCGCATTGCAATTCGCTGATTATTTCTCTCGAATGTTCACTTGCTTGTCTCTTTTTGCGAAAGAGTTTTTCATATTTCATCATTACAAATCAAACTTTCTTTCGTTAAATTGCAGCATGACACACATGATAGTTTAAGTTAACAAATCGTATGTGAGTCAAGTCATTTTCGAATAAAAACTAGAATAGTGTATGTCAGGCAAACAGTCATTGCTTTTTTCATTTCGTTCTTCAGTTTTATGTTATAATATAGATATATACATAAATATATTGCCTGTATTTTCGTGTGTGTCGCACGTTCCCAAAAAACGATCTTGTTATTCTTATTTTCCATAGAAATGTGCATTACCAAATTGTTGCCTGTACACTTAGTGTGAAATTTTTAGCTTTGCTTAATGCTACAAGTTGAATATATAATACCACTTAATACCAATCATGCATATTCTTCCAATTTTTTTTTTGTATGTACTCTTCAATCATTCGAACATTTTTACACGAATAAACAACAAACTGTAACAAAACAAGGTGTATGCAGTTTCTGTAATATGATTTTAAAAATCTATTTATCTGTTAAAATTTTTTTTAAGTTGCCTTCAAATGAGATAAACAATTTTTTTATGTGTGCTTTTATTACATTCTACAAAATAATTGTTTTTGTTTTCAAAATGTGAAAACCACCCTATTTGATTGATCACGGAATTATTGCACGTCCAAATACTTGTGAAATAATGCCAGAATGTTTGCTGATTTTTTTTCATGCATAATCCATAGCAACACAGTTATTAATCTGCCATTGAGAACCACTTGACTGCTTACATACAGTTTTAATCTTTATCAAGAACTTTGTTTACCAGCACTTATCTCGTCTCTTCGATCATGTAAAATTTTGTATTCGATAACAACCGCTTTTCTCATACGTATATACACATATCTCGTTTCATTACGCAAATACATTGTCCCTCTTTCATATCAGCCGAACATATTCCAAGGAAATTATCAATCCATGTGTAGGATGTTGTAATCTTTTCGACAACAAATTCATTATATTACATTTTCAATGTATTTAATACCTGTATATAGAGATGTTCAACATAGTGTACAAGTTTTTTGGCAATTTATTCTGCATACGAAATGTTACATTGGTGAGAACTCTTCATTGATCAAAATGAATCATTCACGTTACCATGGTTGATAAGAGTCTGATGTTATACTGCCTGCGCATCTGCCTGTCTTAATTGGAATTCTTCAAAATATCTTTATTTCTCTCTTATTCTCTTTCTAAACTGAGTATAGCAAAAAAAAAATAAAAAGAAAAATAAATAAATTTTGACAACATCAAAACTTCAATGTGTTAAGTGTTTTGCATTTTTAGCGTGCGCTCTGTTCTATTTTGTACTCAAGTTTTTGAAGTGGTAGATTAAAAGTGCATTTAACAAGCAACTGCAAACATGATTGATTTTTCAATATTGATGTTGCAACGCAAATTACAAACAAATTTTATCATCAAAATGAATCGAAGGTTTGCATATTAAATATGTTTTTCCTTAAAATTTAATATTTAAAACCATATCAAAATCTCATAATAAATCTATGAGAGAAATATTATTTGCATTATTATTCCATTCTTATGCTGCGCAACTAACGACTATTCTCGGATATGATTCTAATTATACTAAACCCATTCATGGTTTCGAGTATGTCGATGGCTCTTGGATTATTACAGTTTGAGGCAATATATGTTAAAAGTTTCAGCAAAGATGATAAAATTGGACTTGTTCAAATTAAATTTAAATTTGAAGGGAGATACATTGAATCTTATCAAAGTGTTGCTTGTCATGTTCTCTAAATGAATATGTCTAACAATTTTCGACAATGTGTTGTGTTGTGTTGTGTTGAGTCGTGACATGAACTTTGCGCTCATGCTTCTAATATTTTGTTCCATCACTGGAAATTAATCCCATTTCATTTTTCCACTCATAAGCATTAGTGCTTGCACTCACTTGAAAATAGCACGAATCACTGGAACTTCTGTTTAAAAACTTTGTCAATTTTAACGGCTTTTATTATCTCATTAAAGTTATTAACGTTTTAGATCCAATTACTAATTATGCGCTTAAATGCATCGTGCAAAAAAAAAAAACGTTACATTTTCTCAATTTAAAAGATCAATTTCATGACTTTGGTTGTATAAAAGCTATGCTAACGTTGTCTATAATTGAATCAATGTTTGTAAATGTGTTTGAAAAACGTTCACAACAACATCTCAATCAAATCAAGACACCCATATGAGGTGTATATTATTACACCATGCATACACCATATAAATGCATTAAACTGTTAAAGATTCACTTTAATTTGAGTGCGTTGTAACAAAAGCTTTGGGCTGTAGAATACAGAGTGTGTGAAGAAAAGTGGAGGGATTTGATTGTATTTTTTTTTTCTTGTCACTTGAAATCACAGTTTTTCTTTCGTTTTTCTGTTTTGTGTTTGTTATTTTATATTTCGATGTTATAAAGTTGAAGTTTTGGTAGAATTGAGGAATTTGTGCGAAAGTGAGAAAATGTTTTTTGGGGTCTATGATAAAAAGTCGTTGCTTAGCAAAATCGTCGTCAACTAAATAAACATTAGGTCACATATGTTAACCACTTGAGCATACGTTGCCACAATAAAATTCAATTGTGTACAACAATGATTCGTAATACAGAAGCAAACTTATACATTCAAACCAAAACCATACTGTATTCAGAGATGCGATTTTTTTTATAAGATGTTACATATCCAAACAAAAGCCACAATACAAACACAATGCGACTGTTAGCTGTTCTCATGTGGTTCATACATAATTTCATATTGCCGCCGGACAAATGAGACAATCAGTAACAAACAGAGAAACCTACATTGATGTCGGCATCCACAAATAATAAGAAGCAAACGTAATCAAAACGAGAAAATTAAAAATGAATACACTCTAGTTAAATGGGGAAGAATGTCAACTGCCTGCACGACTACTAACAAAACTTGCCTATTTAAATACACGTTTGTCCTACATTCTCGGTGCTCGATTCTCTGGCAGAATTATGGAGAGGAAAAAATCCGATAGTAAAAAGAAAACACACAGAGAGAGAGAGAGAGGGTGAGAGGCAGAAAGAGAGAGAAAGAGAGAGAGAGAGAGAGAGAGAGAGAGAGGATGAGAGGCAGAAAGAGAGAGAAGAAAATGGCAAAATGTGAAATATGAATACATTGAAATGAGATCAACAATATTGTTCTATATTGTTTGGCATAATTTTCATGACTTCTTTCTAGCTTCTCACAGACGTAAACAGCAGCGAACGGTTTCGCAAGGATAATTGCATGAATATACACTATATGATATGGTATGGTATGGTATAGTATGCTTTTGTGAATGCTTTACTATTGAGTGTTTATCATTTTTCAGTGTTACCATATAAAAGTGTGTTGATTTTTTTGTTCGGATACAATATGCGCCATATTTAAGAGAATCTTCTCCTCATTTTCGAGTTTCATTCAAGTTTTCACTAGTTTTCGTATTTGGTCTGACTTATATTGTGGAATTAAAAGGAAATAGAAAATGCAAGCCACTAGACTTGGTATATACTTTTTGATTTGAGGCGCATGTTTTTCACTCTTTTTATTTTTTTAAATGGAAAACCACTATGCCTACGGCACTAAAAATGCGCTTTCCTGTTTGTTAGTTGCAATCATACTATTATGCGGTGAACGAAACATTAAGATGTAGGTGACACACAAATATAAGGTTAATATTTAATGTTCTAGCCAAAAAGATTTCACACAATCCATGGGCCGTGTTTTATTAAATATGAAACTTGATACAGTTTTTCCTTTTTATATTTTCATACACTGACAGAACTGTTCGTACATTTACTACGACTTTTTTGAAATTTAACGTTTTTCTGCGTCTGTTGAAAAATTCACAACATAGTCGTACTGTACGACTCGTACACATACTTCTATACTATTTATATACAGTTGAGTGCGAAGGAGAAATATTTTCGCACACAGCTATGTTTCCCCTCTTCCCGCTCAATAAAACATATAGAAATCTGTGTACGACAATGTTGTGAATTTTTCAACACATGTAGAAAAACGTCAAAATTCAAATAAGTCGTACTAGATGTACAAATAGTTCTGTCTGTGTACATTTCAAATTATCCTAAACGTTTTGAACGCCATTTCACACAGCATTATTATTTGCCAACAAGTATATGATGGTGTAATGGATTGATGTAATTTTGAAAACCTGTTTCATAACCGTTAGACTATTTTTTTTTTTCAACTTTCAAGTGAAAAGTGTATTAAATGTTCACCTTATGAGTAAATTCACCTTAAGATGCCCTTAAAAATACACAATGTTTATTTATTTCGAATCCCTATTTTCATGCAATATTTGAGATGTGATAAAATTATGAGCAAATTTTTCTCTGTAAATTTTGTCGTATTTTTATTGGGAAAAAGATTATGATATTGATGAAAATTATTTATGAAAGAATAACAACATTCAAAATAAGCATTGGAAACGATTTCAAATGTCAACTTAAGTAGCTCTTGGAAACTGGATCGGTAGTTCGTAAATGATATTGTCGATACGGCATTGTTTTAGTTCAATGTTACGAGATATTGTATCATGACAAATAGAAATATTGAATGGGCGTTTCACTTGTAAATAAACCGTAATCAGATATTTTCATTCAAATAAAACGAAACCAACCAAGAAACAGAATAAAATGAAATTATTTGATGTAATGGAGTAGAGCAGAGCGAGTGCGTATACATTATTTGTTTGTCCATAGCCATAGATGTAAGGTATATCCAAACAAAATTCTTCTTTTTTTCTCTCTGTATTTTCGCAAATATCAGATCTACATTCATTCACAAGATAAAAGATAAGTGGTTTGTTCGGCTGGTTGAGAACCATTTTTAGATTTATATGAAATCTTTATGTTTAATGTCTTATGATTATAACTGTAGTACAAATGAACGAAAGCTTTTGTATGAAAAGGCAAGAGTGTAGAAAAGACCTCTTGAGAATCAACTAATTGACCACATCTTGCTTGTGTAGCAAAATAATTAGGTTCTGCAACTATAGAATGATGAGCTCTTGCAATTCCGTATCCAATTTATTTTATACAAAATGTAGCGAACAAACAGAAAATAAAAGAGAGGCAAACTCACTATTTCGTTTCATTCAATCATATTATATGGACACAAAATGCAACCAGTCACCCATATGAATTGGACTCTCCCAGAGGGTTCATTGAAAATAATTGCACTTGAAAGATATGTGCTAATGCCAAATGAAAAGTGAAATTGGTCTCATTTCTTACTTGCGTCAATTGCTTTTTTTTTCTGTTTTTCTTCATTCTTTCTTCCTATCATTACCCTTTTTAAACATTTCAAGAGCACCAAATCGATATCGTGCAAACGAATTTATACACAATCATGAGCAATGGCTTTTTAAATACTCGATCCATTCAAAGACGTTAATGAGAACGTATCAATACAATTTCGTTTTGCCAAAGTTTCTTTCATTGGTATTGGTCATTTGTTCAACAGTTCAACGTTTTGATATTTTATTTCCTTGATTGCTCCTTAATTCGTTGTGAAGTAAAGTTTGGATAACAACTAAACTAACATGTGTAAATATATTTTTACAAAATGGGGCAAAATGTCAATCAAAATGAAAGGCCAAAAAGTAACGAAGATGCAAACTTTTTTTGTCTTACATCGAAACAAAAAAAGAAAAAATAGATATAATAAATGTCATCATTTGATAGAAAGATATGGAGATCCATAGGAAATGTAACCTTTAAAAGAAGCAAATAAAATTTTGGATATATATCCCAAATTTTTTCTTTGGCAAAAGTTCGACACATGAACCAAAATGGAATTGAGAAGAAACTTCTGCAAATAGTACATAAAAGCGATCATTATTCCGAAATATGTATTCATATGATGTTGCCATGCCATTGGTTTATGTCATTTTCATCTCGCTTTTTTTTTATTTTTCCCGTTCTCTCTTTTTCTCTATTGGTCTTTATTCGTATATTCGTCAGCTAATATCATCAACCGTTAGCTGAGTATATTCAGCGAATACAATGTTTTTTTTTAGTAGGAAGTTCGTGCACCATCGACATTCAATTTTTTCTACAATTGAAATGTTCTTCACATCTTTCGCGCTCGCTTTTTGCCTTACAAATAGATCGAACTTTTTTTCACCATCTTCAATCTAATTTCATATTATCTTCTTCGTTTTTCTCTCTTATTTTAGTTGTATGATTTTCTTTTAGTTAAAGTTTTCAATGTTTTTTTTTTGCCAATGTTTGAATAGTTCGAAAGAAAGATTCGGAAGAGAATAGCGTAGAATAAAATGAAGAATAGAAGAAAATTAGAGTCTTCGAAATATAACGAGGACAAAAAATAGAGTATTGAAAGGGGGAAAGTTTTTGAAATTTTCTTCCATTATTCTCTTGTTGATATTTTTATAGTTGTGAGACAAAGTTCTGGTTGGTGATATGTCAACTTCTCGATCTATTCCTATTTCCCATTCTATGGAAAGGAACAATGGATATTATACAACAGAGAAATATATTTATAGAGTTATGCAGTGAAGAGTTCGAAGAAATAGGAAAAAAAATGCACGAAACCAAGATACGATGAATATTTCCGACAAGTGGACACCACGCAGTGTACAATGTGTTGAAGTAAATGGAATTCATAGAACAACAACAAAAATAACAATAAGACGAGCAATAGAACGACGAAGCAATCTGTAAACGAAACAAGACGCAATGCGGCTTCATTGAACACAACATTGAACAAGTCGAAAGATGAAGGAAAAAAACAAACCGAAGCTGAAGGGTAAAAAATTGGTTCAGATGCGAAGTGAGAGCAAAAAAATTGCAGTGAAGACATAAGAAATGAGCGTCATGAATTCTTGAGCTTGGACACACTTGGATAGTAAATAGCCATTTCTTTTTCTCTTCTCATCGAGTATGTGTTGCATTAGCTGAAATATATAGAGCCCAAGCGGTTGTAATCGACTATAAAGCACTACAAGCTCACTTTCTCAACAAAACATGCGTATGAGAACATGCCACGCCATTGCTTAGGTCATTTTTCCTTTTAGTGAAATATTTTGTACCAGTTTTCGTTTTATTTCTTTTTAGCCTAACTCAGTGATGCCGTTTCATGTTCTATGTCATTAATTTTTCATCCCATTTCCTGTCTTTTTCCATTATTATAACACATATTTTTTGCCTTCACAATTTGGCATTGTGGTTTTTGTTACATTTCCATTTTCTGCAGACCATTTTTTTCACTCTTTTCCATCGTATTTTTCCATCACTTCTTGTAAGCTTAAATGGTTTGCGCCTTTTGTACACATATCTAATTAAATCCGATGCAATTGTAAAGGTGTAAAAAATTTTGACTGCTTTAAATTGCAAAAGGTAGAAAGAGTTTTTTCGGTCTGTGTCTGAGTCGGATTCTGTATAGAAAAAATGAAATAATGCGCAATTCACCACAGTTTAAATCCATTCACTACATCTTTCATTTATATTTCGCTCTACGTTTATAATGCAATTAAAACTAATTCAAAACTCGTGGCTCCGTTCAATTTAAAATTTATGAAATATTGTTAAATGTTTATTTGAATTGAAAGCACGCGGTTTTCCTTATTATTTGTTGTGTCCGTGTCTGTGCCTGAGTAGGAATCTGTTTGTATTTCATTGTGTGAATGCTTAACGTGTGAACGGGCACAGTCGTTGTTCGGCAAATAGTTGTTCATATTTTACTTACTTTATCGTTTGTGATTTTTTTTTTCTTTTCATTTTTCTCGCTTATTTCATCTTGTTATTGTTTACTATAGCAAGTATACTGCGATTGCTAATGCTTGTGTTCTTTATCTCTTCCGTTTTCGTTATTGTTTCCTTTAGTTTTAATCCGTTTTCGGCCACAATGATAAGTTGGACGAGCGCACGAATAATGCACGATATTTTCCCTTTTCATCATAACTCGAATTTTTTTTTTTTGCGTTGATTTTATTTTGTATTGCACCCAGATTACAATGAGTGGGTGAATGTGCGCATTTTTCATTTCTAATTATCCGTTCCTTTGTTTATAAATATATATTTGTCTTTCTCATGGTTGGATTATTTACTCAGTGATTGTTCTTATGATTCTAGATGATTTGAATCGAGATACGCACAATTCATTCCAATTAAATGAGTAATTAAGTGTAATACAGAGGGTGCGTGTGTGCACAGCAACGAAACAATAATGACAATGGAAATGATTTTCCACAGAAGCAGGACAAGAAGAAGAAGAAGAAGAAGAAGAAGGAAGAATATAAAGAGAGAAAGAGAAACGGTTTTTCGACTCGCATAAATGAATAATATCATTCAACCAGATTTTTGTTTTATTTTTCCATTCGTCAGATGGATGACATGCGCATAATTATTGTGTATGAATGTGACTGTCTATGGAATGAATAGGCAATTCAATTTTTTTCTTTTTCAATGCAATAGAAAACATAGAGAAATCGGCACTGATTTCCTGCATTTCAAATGCCAGCAAATTGGCCAATTGTTCATGAGTAAAAAAGCTTTGAACTTTTAGTCAATTCTTCGAGATGGAATGAAAATGATAAAAAAAAACATGTGAGTGTTGCAAGAGGGCAAAATAAAAAGTCTGATTCACTGATTTTTCTCTATTCATCATCGAGACCAACACGTTACACGAAAAATTGGAAAATTTGCATACGAACAATTTGAGCAATTCAAGAAATTACAAAAATACGGTTTCTGATTTAGTTTGTGATCTGTACCGTTGACAACTGAACATATCCAGATATTACATTTGAGGCACAATTGAATTGCATTTTACCAATGAAAGCTTATTGCGCATAACAAACCGAAGTGAATTTAATCGCATTTACAACAGTAAAAATACCAAATTACAATTTGTAATTTACAAATGAATTCATTGAGCACATTTTGAGATTACAAATGATAGCACATGTGAGTAAAAATTAAAGTTTTTAATGTTTCTGATAGGTTTTCACAGAGAATTGAATTACTTAATTTGGTGAAAGTTATGTCTGTGGTACAAAAGACAAATTCTTTTTCATTTTTTTTTCGATTCTATTAGATGAGTTTGTCACTGATTTGTTCACACAACTCCAGAAGTTTGTTTACACAAAACCAATATGGAAAATACTGTGCAAAATTGACAAGCCAACAACTTACATAAACTTAAAAGCCAAAATGTCGTAACCAAATCTGACAACAGAAAGCATTTTGAATTTGTGGCTTCTTTTCAACGTCATCGACATGTTGAATTTTTGATGGCAGATAAAGTTATGTTGCTGATAACAAAAGTAAATGAAATTTGCGCTAAACTCAAACCGAAACATGGATAAAAAAAAAAAAACAAAAACTTTTTCCATTGAATGACCGAGCGCTTTTAATTTGAATGCATTTTATTGAATATAACAAGCTCTCAATTCCCTCGTCTCTTTCTCTATATTTATAATCTCTCTTCTCTGAAGAATTGGCAAAAGAGTTTTCAAATATCGATGATGTTTCATTTTTTATTTAGAACGAGAAAATAAATGTATTTAGTGAAATGAGTTGGTATAGTTTTTCTATCATTTCAAAACATTTTCAATAAAATTTAGTTGAATAACTTCAAACTCCAGAGTCTGAAGAATTCAATTGAGAAAAAAAATTGATGAAATCTCAAATATTGTTTTCAAACAATGCAGTGAACTGTACGCGCTTCAGCCTTATTTTTTTTTGTATAAATTGTAAGCAAAAACTTATTTGCTACCCCTTTTATATGGAAAAATTCTTTGAATATATTCCACATACATGAAGGTATGTATGTATACATGCTCAAACTGCTTGGGAATAAATTAGCTGATGAAAAATGTCCGACCAGCCAGCATGAGGATGAGAAATTGCTCATGTTTTGCTATCAAGAGAAATGGTGGTTAATGTAATAAAAAAAAAACCGAGAAAGTTTTTCTTTTTTTTATTTCTTCATTTTTTGCTTCCGGTTCGCATTTACAGTCGTTAAATGGAATCTAGAATGGAATGAAATTTCGTTGCTGCGCCTTCTTTATTTCATTCAATTACAACGATACACTTATACACTTATACATACAAACATGAAAATAAATGGTTCGCATTCTTTTTTCTTCTTGTTGTTTAATTTGATTTTTCTTCCTTTTTAACTCTAAAATTAAAGCCTACGGCATAGTTTTCTTTGTCCCTAATTTAATATATGGTAGCAATTTTGGAAATTATCTGGCGGAACTTTTTTTGTATGCAGTGTAATGAAACAGCAAACAGTTTTGGCGATCGGGGTCAGAACACGCAAAATTTGATATCATTCAAAAAAATTCCGAACCCACACCAATTCGTGTAGTTATATGACAATGAAAATTGAAGAAAACTCATTATACAAAAGTCATGTTGAAAATATAGAGCCGGATGAGCCGCTATGTAATTGCCGAACATTAATTTAGGCAATTAACATTAATTAAATGTTATTTGTGTTTTAACTATAGAAACAACAAATAAACTCTTGTATTTGCATTGTTTAAATGTATTAATTTTCATTTGTTTACGCTAACAAACTGATGTTCCTCTTAAATTGATTCCCGAACTTATTCCCGAGTCTAGTTTTAAAATTAAACTTTTTGAAAACTTAAAACATTCAAACATAAAATTGAACCATCAATGAATAATTTAATGAAATTTTCTTTTCAGTTATACGATAAATTATTTTGTATTTTATATAAAAAGTACAACGAACCAAAGACAAATCAATATGAAAAATATTAGTTTTTCATTTTCAGATCATTTTTAGCAAAAATGGAAAATAAAAAGGAAAAAAGAACAGTTTTATTCATCGCAACAAAACACTTACCAACTGGACTCTCGTCATTCCAGAACGAATCATCTAATGTATAATCGGCTTCTGTAACGAAATGCAGCATAGCAAATAATACGAATTAATACAACGTTTCAAGTAAAAAAAAAAGAAAGAAAGTATAATCAAATTGTCCTTAATTCTCTATGCTCCCCTCTTAACTCTTGACATATCATCAGAATACATTTGCTAAATGTTCACATTTTGCATAAGAAGCACTTGCACTTCTTAATTGAGCGATAGCAAATAACATGGAAAACGAACCGAAAATTAAAATGGGAAAAAGTTTTCTTTTCACATCCATTAGAAAAGTGCATTAATTATAATTTTTGTTTTCGCTTTTTTTCGTGGCATTTCCATTTATTTTCCGTTTTCAAATACGAACGAAACGAATGGATTTCAAGACCAAGTGCAATTTTGCACAACTTCTTCTTCTTCTTCTTCTTTCGAACATAAGTCAAATGGCTTACGCTCATTTTACTCTTCTTTTCCTTGGCTCTTTCGCTCATTTATTCGTTCAATACTTTTCTGTTTTTGTTACTTTTCATCGGTGCATTGAAACAGAATCGACTTTGTAAGAGTGGCATTTTCTTTCAACTGGCATAAACTTATCAACTTTTATTATTTAATGCATTTTTCGTTCTGCAGCCCCGTCTCTTGTTTGCCTTCCTCAATTTTTGCTCTTTTGCTCCCATTTACAGTATTTTACCATTCAATGCTCTTTCAATCTATCTTCTCCTCTTTCTTCATATCTTGGCTTCAACTCTGACGGCTTTTCCAACAATATTATCTCTTTTCCTGCTATTTGACGCTTGATGACTTTATCAATATGGAAAACTAAACTTTTAATGCTCTTTTCAAAAGTAAAGCAACTTTTCTCTTTTCATCAAATGAATAATGAAACATAATCTTGCCGATCCACTCATAGAACTTCATGGAAATTTCCGTTGGGATTCCTCTTGATACTATTGGTCTGTTTCATTTTTTTATTTTATATTATTTCGATACAAAACTTTTTAAAACGGCATTGTTTTTTTCAATTAATATCGCAAATATCGTTACTTCAATTGCACTTCAATTAATTTCCTAACATAAAATAGTAAGCCAATCAATCTTGATAATTCGTTAACTGAGGAAATCTCTGTTCTTTATAATCTGACGGATGATTTTTAATTAAAATGAACAGTTTTCATTTTTTGCATTATTTTCAATATGAAAATCAGTTTACAATATTGAAAACAAAAATGTGTATTCCGATGCACCATTCGTCATTTATTAATTCTTGAATATTCAATAATTCATTTTCACTATATTTTGCAAAAAAAAATCCACGGATTTTATTACATTTGTTTCAGACGAAAAACGATTTTTTTCCTTTTTTTATTTCAATGGAATTGTAATTAAGTTAAATTTTTTTATTGAAATCATTATACAACTAATTTCGAACCAAATTTCGTGCGGGTACATTCTTGGAATTCAATATATTACCTTAATGAAAAAAAAAAAAAATTGGCAACAGCTTTTAAATGAAATTGTCTCTATTTAATTTTTTCGCATTTACAAAGCTCTCAAAGTTTTTTTCATTAATATTTGGCCCTTTGTTGATTTTTTATATTTATTAATAAGTTTGTTATTTACTTTTTGCATTTTGATTGGATCGTGAAATCTATTTTGTTGAAAGACAGATACAATTATGTGAGTTATTAATAATCGTATTTAAAACATCCTGTAGTTTTGGATATATTTCTGAAATCAAATATTTTCATCACTTCGAAAAGATAGTTCCACATCAATTGTTCTTGTTCTGTTAAGATTATTGATTTTTCCAGTTTTCACATCTTTTGATATGCCTAACAATGATCAAAAAGTATCAATAAATGTACCGACATAATTAACATAGTAATGGGGCTTGTGTGCATGTGGCATTTTATTAAATTTGTAAACAAAACATCAGCAAAATCTATAAATTGTTGGAAATATCAAGGAAAAAGGTTCCCATTAAAAAAACTGAATTTGTATTTTTTCTTCTTTTTAATATCTTAATCACAATCAATCAATTGCACCAAGCAATTGCACGTTTAAAAAGTTGTTTCGTCGATTTGAAGTTGCGTTGAGAATTATTATAATGTTTTTGAAGAATATCTTCAATTTTGCGGGGAAGATTTTTCTGTAATGCATATGCTACTTTTACATTTTTCTTCAATTTTTTCAAACTATGTTTCATTTTAATTTTGATTATTTTATTTGACATATGCCTTTTGCATATACCAATATTTTCACTAATTGTTTGCATTTGCTCTGCTTGTTTCACTGTAATATACGTAGTTTCTGAATTATTCCGTATTATTGAATCGATTGAATTCAAAGAAATTTTAATTTTTTGAGTTGCATTGACAAATATTTTCAAGAATTCATCTAGTTGATATGCAAGTTTTGAAATAATTTCCGTTGGTTTTTCTATTTTTATTTTAAGTGTATTCACCAGATCGAAAAGTTGTTTTACTTGACTTTGATCCAGAATCTTGATATAGTCTTCATACTTGATCAACAAATTATGATAACTAAAAGTTGCGTTAAGAAACCAATTTTCAATGGATGACGGAAATTGTTTGGCATAATTAACAATTTCTTGTAGATCATTGGTAATTGTTTTATTAAGATTTTTGATTTGTCCAGTTTGCGCAATTGAGTTAATATAATCGACATGTTCATCAGTAATTTTGCTCATCACTATTAGACATTTATCAATAACAATTTGATTATAAAGTATTATACTGATCAATAATGATATCCATTCGAAATTTATGTCTGGATTAGCAAGCAATCTTATAGAGTTTCTAAATTCAGTAACATTTTTAAATTCATTAAACCAATAATTTTTCACTCTTATCACTGTATCGGCATTTGCTGTTGCAATGGAAGTATTGTCACTAGGAAATGGCCTAATGAAATTATTTCCAACCACAAGTTGATTTATCTAAAATTTTCATTATAAATGATTAAATACTGATTGTTAGAATAGTATGAATATATAATTTACCCCAATAATACCAAATAAAAAAATAATTTGCAACATCTGTCGCTCTGTGCGATCGCTTCAGACTTCGAATCAATATCTGTTCATTATTGACGAGCACTGAGCCTTTCCATAAATTTTGTTGTTGTATTTGATTAGTTCGAACTCACACCACTTCCATTCACAATGCAAATCTAATGCGTTTGAGTTTGGCGCTGTTTATGTGTTGTTCAGTGAAGATTCAGTGTTTGAATATTGAAGAGTTCAAATGTAACTAATAATCGATTGAAAATTAAAGTGTTTCTTCGCACAAAATCTTTATTTAATTTAATTTAATTGTCTTTGAACGCGTTTATTCTACGTTCTACTGTGAGGCGTAAAATAAATAATTAAACTGCATTAGGCAATAAGACGAAACAACTGACTTGAATTTGTTTTTACCTTTACAAAATTCATTTTACATCTCATTAGAACATTCATCATCATAAAAATGTTTGTGGAAATAATTATATTTCGCGTACGTTTAAAAAACTAATATGTTTTCATTAATTATTCATTAATTATTCATTTGAATTGACATTGTCTTTTATTGTTTCGAAACATTTGTATTGACGTCTTTTTGAAATGTTCACAAAACCAATTATTAGACAGCGATAAAAGTTGTATAAAATTATCGTTTATAATTTGTATAATATGATAAATGAATCGTTGATGAAATGTGCATATATTTATGGTAAATTAATTTTGTGTTTTGTAATCAGATAATTTGCAGTGAATCATAAAAGTCGGTATTTCCTATACGTAGTATTTTTCAAATCACATCAGCATTATTCAATCTAAATACCTAATCGATTAAATCCAGAAATCAAAACAATTTCGAATGCTCGAACATTTCGATATGAGACTGAAGGCAGGATAACAGTCAAAACATATGTTTCAAATTGACGTATTTGAGCGGTGAATACATGAACCGTAAAAATGCTTTAGTCTCATATTCCCTGTTCAATTTCCATATGGTATGCCTATAGTCAAGACTTTTAAACAGCTAGCCCTTGGTGTAGCCAAACAAAAATATACATACACCGACTTTTTTTTAGGAATAAATACAATGCTCGTTTTTCCAACAATTTAGGCGTGAAATCGATGTTTTCTGCTACTTCGAAATGAATATTTGTACATATACAAATAGTACATATCAATGGTTACAAAATACAAACCATCGTACAAATTCCAGCATTGGTGTGTTTACGTTTTCTTTTCTTTCAAAAAATTGTTCCACTTAACACATATTACAAATGGAGAACAAGACCAATTTTAATACACAATCAGTAAAAGGAAAAATCCCACTGCAATGGGCTTGTGTTCGCATCTTATGTTTCTGATTGTGAAATCTTTTTTATGTGTGTAAATGTTTCTGGTTGTGTTTGTGAGTGTGCGGAACGTGTGTATCGTATACGTGCTTATATTTTAATCTTATTGAGACGACAAAATAGGGACTTAAGAAAACTGAACCTGAAAAGCAATCAGCGTGAAATAACAAATAGAACTGGTGTATCGGCGATTTGCTGAGTGCAAAAACATTCAAATGGAAAGCCAACGTCATGCAATAAAGAGGCGAAAGAGAGGTAAAAAGAGAGAGATTTTTACTCACAAAAAAGACCATAACAATGCCGTGATTATTTCAAAGAAAAAAAAAGTAGTACACGAGCAGCATCGTCGATCAACAGCAGGAAAGAATTATCGTAATTTGCTTTAAAGCTTTCGTTTTTATCACATTTTTTGGGTAAGTGTGTGTAGCATTTATTTTTTCTCTCTTTTTCGTGTTCGCTTTTGCTTCCGTTTTCAGTTCCTTTTCGTCGTTTGTACAATTTTTCTCGTTAATAATGTGCCACCATAAGAAAATGATGTAAAATTAATCTATGCCATACTAGACTATGCAACAGAAATAATCCAATCAATAGAGTATCTAGAAAAAGATGCTTTTTGAGACGAAAAAAAATACATATCGAATGGTGATTATGTATTCGATGGTTGGAAATTTTCCGTTTCCGATTTGAATAATTTGACTTCATATCTGTGAGGGCAAACACGACACGCGACTCAATCATAATTTGATTCGAAAAATGTTTTCCAAGAAGCATACAAAAAAAAAAGAACGAAAAGAAAATGCGTGTAGCGAATGACATCATTTTTGAGGGGATTTTCATCATTACTCAGGTAGTTATTATTGATGAACATATGGCTTTCTTTTTCCAACAATTTACTTCACGTGTTTTTTTGTCTTTTTGGATGACAGATCAAAATATCAAAATACCACTACTATTTTATACGTTTTTTATTAAAGAAAAGTTTAGTGGAACCATTGCTAGCCATAAAATGCGATTGATAACGATAAAATGACCGATTGTGTTCACAAAATAAAGTAACGTAACGCAACATTTTGCTTACTTGTCATAAATGTAGGAAAAAGGAAATGTCTTCTTTTTTTTGCTTTTCCTTCTTTCATCAGATCAACGCAATTCAATTGAAACAAATACCAGAACAAAAGTGGATGACCAGTTTTTGGTTTCAGTGTGTACAATATCAAATTCGGTTAGCTCAAGTCCTATAGATATAATTTCGGTCACGAAATATTTGCTCACTAAGATTAATCCATAAAATATTTTGTTACTTCTTAGGTCGTAAATCGATGACAAGAATGGAAAACAAAGATACGAGTGAATCGAGCATGCAATCATGTTTAAAGAGCGGCAAGCATTTTCAATGGGAAATAAGATGCTTGAAATGAAGCCACGTTTGAGTAGTTTGAACTGCCATTTTAAATAGCAAACATAATGCCAAATGATGGTTTAACTATTTCAACATCATTACATTTAAACTGATGGAACGAGTGACACCCATATACACACAAGCACACAAAATGCACTGTACATGAACAGCGATTTTGAATGAAACATTGTCGTAAAGTGATGACGTGCAAGGAATGGCTTAAGTTTTACTCAAAATTGTATAAAGATAAAAAGCATCCAACAAACGGAACAAAAGTGACATCATTTTCTAAGAGCTGACCAGTTTTGCTAACATGAGAGAGAAATAAAAGGATATTTCATTTTGGTTTTTGATAAGACTTGCAATTGTGATACGAACAAAACAAAGGACAGCATTAATATATTGTATTATTTCGATTTAAAGTGAATTTCCGGCAAATAACATTGTGAGTGTATGTTTTGGTGCGTGAATCTCTAAATTGAAGGGAGTTATAATAGAATCGTGTATTATTTGGAATAATTTACAGTTGCTCAGTCTGTTAACGCGCCACGGTGATTTATTTTCATGGTCGAGAGAAAGCCTTTCTATTTTGCGTCCTCTCTTCATAAATGTATTTTCTTTTTGCTATTTCGATATATATACATATACAAAAAAGGAGATACATTACACTGAACAAAGGAAAAATACTTGGATTAAAAGAAGAAAATTAGCATACGTATTATAGAGTCGTTTTCTGTCGATTCTTTAAAAGTATCTACATCTACACGCAGCAAGAGATAAAATTTATTATGTTTTTTAATCTCGTCTTTTCTCTCGCTGTGTGTTTGCATATTTTCTTCGATACTTTCTTTTTTCTTTGTTTGTTGATAATTTTGGGTCGTTTCGTATTCTCATTGCTGGCTATATAATCACCATTCACTTCAATGCATTGTATGTATGTTGAAAATTCTTTGAGAGATATAAAAGAGAGAGAAAGAGATAGAGCATGTGAGAGAGAGAGAGAGTTAGAAAGAGAAAAAGAGAATTGTAGTATAATTTTTCTCAATTTGATGAGATCGTCGAAATTCATCGTTTTATTTTATGACCATGTTGCTTGGATACCGACAACGACTCGCTCATACAATTCATAATTTTGGATTGCGCTCCAATATTCTCAGCTCCCATAGAAACTGAACGGATGAATTTATACACACAAGTTGAGGCGGATAAAAGATGATAATAAAACGCCTAAGCTTTTCATTTTGGTCGTTGCATGAACTGTTCATCTATAAGAGTACGTACTGTGTACGTGAGTGTGTATGCGAGAGAGAGAGAGAGAGAGAAAGAGAGAGTGCCAGGGCTACCACCGTACCGCGCACTTATTGTGTGATGAATGTAAACAATTGTCTCTCTATATTTAATGGCATGATAAGCAAAAAAAGCAACATCTACTTGCTCATTCTCACGCTCTCATTTTATTCACATTTTGCATGTGATGTGTTCGTTTCGTTGCAAAAACATCTAACACAGTCCTTGGCCCGGTGAACCAACTACATCTCATTCACTTCTTTGTTTATATTTATGTTTTTGTTTCAATATCTCATAGTCGTTGTCGCAGTTGCGCTCAAAGTGAAATGCCAAGTAGGCATCATAGTACGCATACACTAAACGCACATAAAAACCATTGAGTGATTACAAAAGTTGAAGATTCTTTTAGCTCGTATATACCGTAATATTTATATATTTACATATATATATATTCGCTCTCTTTTACTCATTGCGGTTATTCGTGTTGTCTTTCACTTTCTGCCACCAATTTCTAGCAAATTTATCATTTTTATCCGTTCATCCAAAATAAATTGAGAAAAATTAAGACTATTGGTTAAGTATATGTAGATTTGTAGAATGTAGAGCTTTTTGTAATAATTTTTTTTCTTTTGTTCAATATTATTCTCCATTTTGGTTTGATTGGCGAAAACACTCGTCAACTGTATGAATACATGTAGATGATAAAATCAAACGTAAATCTGCATTCAGAATAGAAAAATACCAAATGAAAAATGGAAAAGAAATAAAAAAAAGACAATAGTAGTTTTTTTTTAATTTGTCTGCGCGTATCACCATCATCATTCATTTTTATTTGTTTCATCTTATTGCTCTCATATTTTATTTGTTTTCGCATTGAAGTATTTTCCAGAGACCGCACAGTTTCATTTGCCAAAGAGCACTATGTCAATAAATCTTATTATTAATAGCAAGATATTTTCAATGATTTCATTTGTTATGGCAAATCTTCATGCCAGAATTCAATATTTATTTCATAGATAAAGCCATTTTTCATTATATTTTTAATTGAAATGTTGTGAATTCCTATTCAAATACATTCAATCAGCAATATTTTCCATTGAAATCAATATTTAGTTTTCTTACGTTTCTTAAATGCTGTTAAATCAACTTCCGCTTTATAACGCAGCTTTTATTTTTCAATTATATTGTGTATGTAGTGTCATAATAGACGATGGAATTTCTCATGGTAAGCGAATTATAAAAAAACATTTTGAAATTAACAAAACTTCTAATTTTAATACCAAATCAATTTTGGGATATAAATGATGTAATTAATGAGATGGATATTGAAAATGATATTTTTTCAAGACTTGGAAATATTACATAAAAAATGGAAGATCTTATAAAATCTGTAAAAACTTTTTGATCATTATTTTCAATGTGTTGATTCGCACAATGGTTATCGTTTGCAAATTTTGCAGTTATCGTTTGTAAATAGCTGAACGAGTTTCAGAGATAATTAAAACTAATTCTAACTTTTTTTTACAAGTTTTTGAAAATCATCGATTGTATTGAATTCGGCTCACTCGCAACAAGAATGATGGATTTTTTAAGGCTAAAAAAAAGACGCCAGTGATTAAAAGTTTCAAAAGTCATTTTTACCATTTTGATGGAAACCGACAAAACTTTTCATTTCCCATAATTTTCATTTTTGCCATTATCAGCATCAGCAATCCATGCCGATCCATGCAAACCAAAGCAGCTTTCGAATATAGAGGGGTATATATAACATTGCCTCACTTCCTCCCAATATTCAAGTTTATCATGGCGCAATAAAGTATTCATTCAGCATATCCGTTTAACATACGTACAATTCTTCGTACGCGAATTGCTAAACATGAAAAATCTCTGCAATTTATTTAAATTAATATTATGCAAGTATTTTATTTTTTTTACCTATTCTTTTTGTTGGGCATACGTTCTTTCCATATGTACTTTGCACACGTATTGAAAGTGAAAAAATATTTGACTCTCGAGTATACTAGTAAATGAAGAACTGTCTATGAGTATGCGTGTGTGTGTGTGTGTGTGCAAGAGAGATAGAGAGAGAGTAAGAGAGAGAAAATGTAGAAACTGAGGAAGTAGAGAAGGTAGACAGTGAGTGAGTGAGTGAATGAGTGAATGATTGAACAAAACAACCAGAGTGGGAATGTAGCAACGTAGCTGTTCTCTGATGTTTGGAAAGTAAACGTGATTGATATGAATGCACTGTAATTTTTCTTGTGCTGGTTTGAGATTCAGTTGTAATAATTTATTTGAGATTTTTTTTGGTACATTTGCCAGAGGGTACCGTTTCTCCATTTCATACAATAATGTTCATTTTTCTGAAAATATCATAACAAACTGAACGAAAAGAACAACTGTGGATAACATCACCAGTGAAAATGAGTAATATTGAGGTTGATTTTTTGTGCTGAAATCGCATCAAGCTTGATCGATTAGTTCCATTTTGCCATCGTTCAACTAAATCGGCTCAAAAAATATACGAAAAGCTCATTACGTGAATATCTTTTTTTGTTGCTAGACTCAGCAGGGAAAATTGTCTGCGTTATATATATGTATATTTTTTTTGCAAGGGAATTCTTCTGAAAATGTTTTTGGTAGAATGCTTTGGCACAAGTAAATTAGCCAAAACTCATCCATTGCGTCAATGAATTTTCGAGCGATGAAAAAATCTATGTAATCCATTGTAGAGTGAAGTTTTTCGAACATTTTTTGTTGGCAAAGAATACAAATGAAAAATAAAAATGAGAGCAACAACATGCAGGGTTTACTATGGCAAAACAATTTTCGGGCTTATCAAAACTATTTTTTGTATTCTTTTATGAGTTTGAAACTCAACGCCACAATATCAACGTCGTATAAATTTACCTGAAGCTCTCGTACCTCTTTGGGATATCACTTCACCGAATCTATTGCAAATAATCAATGATATGCTTCCGAAGAAATTATTTTTTTGCTTCTTTAGTTTTTGTAGCATTGATCTGGTTAAGATTTTTTTTTTGAACAGCATGATGCTTTGTATACTTCGAATGTTCGATGAAGAATTGACTGTATGGCGACAGAAAGAAATCTAAAAATTGGCTTTGAAACAAGAAAATTCATCAAACATTTCTATTACCAGATACATCATACGTACCATGGAAGGTCTTTGAATAGAAAATGTAAGGTCTTTGGTCACAAGCAATTGCTGTCTGATGACTATCACGATGTAATAGTTATGCACAGCATTTGCCATTTTAAGCTCAAGAGTAATAAGTACACTCACAATACGCGTTTCTTATATATAGCTTAGTTTATGCGACTTGGTAATAGGCGCTGTGTGTGTTTGTGTTTTTCAGTTTCATATTGAATGAAATAACTTGAAAATGTCTGTTACTATTCCATATTATTGTTATTGTTTCAAAACCTGATGAATACAGGCAACATTTGGCTTTTCGTATGGAAATGAATGCACAGAATGTGAACCGCTTTTGATGATGAGTTGCCGCTTTCAATTTTTTTTTTTTATCTTTTTTCTTCGCATCTTGTCCATATCCTAAATGCTCTGATGCTTAACGCTTTTTATTTGCCCTCTAATCGTTAGTCAGCGAAAATGTCTGAGGGACTGTGGTTATGTGTAAAATTGCTCAAATTGCTTTTAGTTTAGTTGAAATACTGGTCTCACCGATAAAACAGAAGCTAGCTTACGAGGATCATCATTACATTTAATTATCTTAGAGAATGAGCACTCAGCATAAGTAGTCCGGTATTATTTCGTCATCGTTTTTTGTCTGTCAACCCCAAAAAGGAATCGCTTACACGCAATAGCAATGGATATGAAAAAATGAACTATATTTTTTCATCGGCATCTGTTAACGATAAGTATAGAATATATATGGGATAAAGACAAGTAAAATTGAGAAACAACGAAAAGAAGAATGAGATTGAACATCATTGCATGCATTTGAATTCAAACACATTTTCAGACTTCAACAATTTTACTATAGTAGCTACGCTACTGATTATGGTTACTACTAAAAAATTCTTTTCTGTTCAGTCTTTCTCTTAGTATAAAAATTTTTAAAACACAACATCTTTCTTCTTTCTCTCTTTCTCTCTTTGAAACCATATTTAAAATGACTTTTGTGGTCAAAATCAATAAGGAAAGAACATAGAATTCTTTGGGAGTTTTTCTATTGGATTGGATTATTGGCATTACACTGATGTAGTACCTCCTCCCTCAAATAAATACATGAACTTCAAAGTGAAAACCAATCAATTTCACTGAACATTTTTAACAAAGTTCCCGCATATTCATGGCATTTGGAATTTTTGTTCGAAAATAAATTTTATGATTCTGGCAATGAATATTAACTTTTCATAGCAATGTTATTGCCATGGAACTAATTAGCTGCTCAACTTTTAATCGAAGCATGCACACAGATACACACGTTCAAGTCAAAATGTCGTGTTTTTACGTTAGGTAATTTTATGACAACAAGGCAAAAGTAACCCCATCAAAGCACTTTCTTTCGATAGCTCAAGAAATTGTAGCGACAAAGAAGAAATGTCATAAAAGTTAAATATGCTTGTCTCTTTCAGTTGCCTTTTCTGTATACGCCAGAAATTATCATACGGTCACAAAAAGTGCTAGTAAAATTGTTGGTAGATTGTTCGCGAGCAAAATCAAAACACAAAGACAGTGAACACAGAAGATTTTTCGTTAAAAAGATGTATCTAACGATGAAATTCACTTGAAAAAATATATTTTGCAAAATAAGCGAAACAAATATACACAAAATACAGAGATAGAGAGAAAGAAGGAGAGAGAAGGACGTGAACCGAAAGAGAGATGGAGTGGAAATTTGTGACACAGCGATTTGCACACATGCACACACCGGAAATTTGATAAATCATCTATAGAAAATTGAAGAAAATGCCAAGCATGGCAAAACTATGCGGGAAGGAGATGAGAGCAACTCATTCAGTGACGCCTGCATACCATCGTTTGTGTTAGTTGAACCATACAAACCCCGAATTATTTCCACATTCATTGCTAGTGTTCAGTGCACTTAGAGCGTTTACAACTCGATTAAAACCGGAAATTAATCTGTTTTTATTTTATTCCGCACATTCAGTGCTACTGCTGCTTTTCTGTATGACCGAGAGCATAAATGGCGGACGCGAAACACCCTGAATAATAATGTTATGTTGGCCATGGTGTAAATTGCGCTCAACTATGAACTGCTATGAACCAAAGTTAAATAACGGTAAATGGAGAAAATATCATCAAAACAGAGAGAATTAAGACGCCTTTAAAAAGGCGATCTTCAGACTGTCACTCGTTGAAAATAATACTTGATGTGTATAAATGTAGAAAAAAGGTCTCACATTGAAAAAAGGCACATGGGAAAAGTTTTCGTTTTGCAAATATTCATAATTAAAACGAATCATGGAAAATGCAGAAAATGCTTTAATTTAATCAAAAATATTTAAATATACCACAATCAGAAGAGCAAGGATAGAAAAAGAAAAGAATAAAGAGAGAGAGAGAGAGAGAGAGAAATTAAAGGGAAAATCCAAAGGCAGAAATAATTTTATTACTTGAGCGTGCGAAAACTGTGTACGCGAAATGGAGATGAAAACTTCACGCACGATTGAAAATAAAATACATATAAAAACTCTCCCTTTCTCCCTGACGCACAATTTCTCATGAAATGGTTGCTCAACTCAGCCGCAATACATATCATTAAGTCAAATGTTAAACGCGGCATTTCCCATCAAACTGTTACAAATGAGTAATAAAACGTGTTTATTACATATCAAAGCAACAATAAATTTTCTTTTCATTGCACACAAATAACTTTCATAGCAGCTTTCAAGACACACCGCCAAATGAAATTTTCTATTTATTTTGCGAGACTCTGAAGAATTGAATTAACGCCAGTAAAAATGGAAAGAAAAAAAAAATATATATGTAAATTTTGTATTGTGTCATTTTTATCTTCATCCTTTTTTTTATCCTTGTCATGTATAAACCATAAATTTAATGAAATTTTTTCTCAACGGCTCATTAATTTCTCTTGCAAAAATATTCGAAGCATATTTAAGGAACGCAACATAACTCATATAACAAGATGTAAACGATCACATTTTGTATCGGAAATATCACTGTAAGAGAGATACATATTTCGAAATGGCAATAAATGGTTACATTTCTAGTAAATATTTTATGTCCCGATTCAAATTGACCAAAAATTTCACAGCATAGACAGTGTGAGAAAAAAAGGAACGAAATGATCTCGATTAAACCAGACAACATGTTTGAAGTTGTCTTGAAAGTAGCATTTATTCCGAGATTAAGTAATTAGTAACTTTGTTACGTTGTCAAAGTTGTTTCGCTATTCACTGCGCAACAATTTGAAATTAATCTCACATAATACCAACGGATTGCAAGCACACAAAATTGAAAAACGCACATTTAAAGTATGTATTCCATTTGTGATGAGCAAAATGGGCAAAAGTAACGATGAAACATCGTCGAGACAATGAATTTGCATGTTAAATTACAAATTAAAATGTTTCCAGTGGTTCGATTTTGGGTTTCGGGTTCATTTGAAATTTGGTCAAAGCATCTAATTTAATTGGTCTGAGAATTCTATTTCTCTCACTTTCTTTCTCTTTTATGCTTTACTTCAAAATGAATAAATGTTTAGTTTTTATTTTCTTGAGAAATTTGCGCGTGTTTTGAATAAACTACAAATATGAATTGAGATCAACTCAAATGAACTCACTAAGATTTGCGAAACAATACCATTCGTATCAAAGAATATTAAAAATAAGGGTAATCAATAACCATTTCAGACCAGGAACCGATTCGTTTCAAAGACCTTTTGTCTCAAAGCTTTCAAACCAATTCAAAGAGAAACATTTTTATCATTTGTTCGTTTGTTGATTCATTCAAAGCAAAGTCATTTGCGTAATTAAACTTTCAAGATATATTGAATGATCAAGAACAAAAGGTGCTTAAAATAAAGATGTCAGCACGATAAAAAACCAAAATGTCATGTATAAATAACTACAACGAGCTTCACAGCAAAACTATAGTAACACATTTTCATTATTGTATTACAATACAATGTCAATTGTTGACAACATTTTTCAAAGAGTATACAATACCAAATTGTTGGAATGTTTTCATTTTGATGAGAATATAAATTCGGCATTTAATTTTAATGACCATTACTTTATAATAGCTATTCGAAATTTCTTCAAAACTGCATTTGTATCAAGTGCATTCCAAATCGAAACATTTATGTTTGCTGTCTAGCAAATGCCCAAGTGTTGCATTGTTTAAGAAGGTGGGAATAAGATTAAATTGTATAATGTGTTTCATTCTACAGAAAGGTATGACGCAAACAAAATGAACTAACGAAAATTGGATTCAAATGAAATTTAAACCAATAAATCTTTTTGATTTGTATTCCTGTCCAAAATGAAATTATTTACTGCGATGATATTATATTTTACTTCGTTTCACTACAAATATTGTGCGGTTTTAAAAATTATAATTTGATTTATGTATTTGAAATGTTTGTCGAAAGAAAAAAATGAGTATTTGGTTCATTTCTGTTACTACTTTTAAATTTTATCGATTCGAAATATGAATTAAAATGTTCACATTCAACCAAAGTTTATCAAAAGTATTGAAATTGATTTCATTTAAAAATTCGCTCACAAGAGATCAATGTATTGCATTGTGTATTGTGCAGATGCATTAACATTTCATTAGTTGGTATTTGTTTTTATTTCGTTAATTTCAGATGCATATAATCAGTTGAAAACACCTAAAACCATTCGATTTTTTGAACAAAAACTTCTATAATGCATGCAATTTCATTAAACTGTATTGTTACATTTATGACCAGAAATATAAAATTATCTCATGTGTTATTTTAATTGCAAAGACTAGTGAATACGAGCGTGCGAAGCGTATGGATATATTCATGATAATTTGCGGATTGCCACAAATTATTTGAAAATGATTTCAATACATGTCACAACATTTGTTAACTATTTAAGCATTTTTTTTTTATGCTCTATGCCTCTATTTCAATTTATCTCACAGTGTTGTGTATAAGTGAGTCTCAATTACCAAACTCTCTAATTATGTACGTATCTGTTCTACACCATTTTCACAAACTCTCCATTCAAATATTGCAGCAAACCACATTGAATATAGTGTGTAAATGATTATTTTTTTATCATTTTATGTTTGAAAATGTTGATGAAGTAGTGCGAGAGTAATCCATGAACGTGGTTTCGTGCAGCTGTATTTGATGCTAAGTCCTAGGCATGGTTCGATGACCATGTGACAAAGGATATGCGTTTTTATTTATTTATTTGTTGATTCATCTAAACAAAACATGCATATTTAATCGGATGAATCATTATGGTGACATTCTCGAATCACATCACTGAAAAAAATTTTTACGCTTGTTAATTGGATATGGAAATGAATATTATATTTGTTAGTGTGTTCCCATCCCCCCTCAATTGATAATTAGTTTGACGTATTATAATTTATAGCATGTCATTTCGAATTGATGAATATATTGTTGTTGCCATTCCGTATTTTCTGATATTTTCATTTCAACATCGGTTTGGTTAATATGTGCCTGACAAATTCAATTACATTCATGGCGCTAATCTATCTAATTTTGTTTATTTTTTTAAAAATTTTCCATTTTTCAAAATATTTTTTCCTAGTTTTGTTAAATTTTTTGCTTTTTAATCTGTATCTGCATGTGACTAATATGTTGTTTGAAGTTTATAATGTTTCAGCAGTGGTTTATGGTGTCTTTTTTTTATTGCATTGTAGATTTTGCGATTGTTCGGGTTCAGAATCCAAACGCTTTGCCAATATAAATTATGACGGTAAAGCGTAAGCATTCTAATTTCGACAAATCGCTGAAAACTGCCGACGGTGAAGAATCGTTCATATTGCCCATTCATCGATAAAAAGAATAAATGAAAATAATATTTTAACATCTCCGCTCTCTGATGGAAGGAACCAATAGAACAAATTCCAGATAACTTTTTCATGTTCAAAATATCTAAATCATAAGAAAGTTGAAATGATTTTTTGATGAGTACTGTATTTAATATAATGGACGGTAAAATTTGCCGGGGTTGACAATTAAAATTGAATATTTATTCATTTACCGCTACGGTTTGTTGATTAACTCTTGATCGGCTGTATATTTATTAAATAGATTTGACCAATTAAAAAATTATTTTAAATGACAATTAAATGAATAAACTCATTTGGTTTCACTTTTACAGGAGATGAATGTAAGCAAAATGCGTTATGCAATAGTTCAAACCTAAAGAAAAAGTTTTAAAATGAATTGTAATGCAAATTCCCTCTATTCCATTCACATCCATTCCACAAACACAATTTCTATCTCTCTCTCCCCGGTTCCTATCCCTAGAAACAAAAGTTTTCCGTTTTAAATTGTTGCTAATTAAATTATTATTTTCAAATGTATACTCAAAATAATCAATCATTCGTATGTTGCAACAGTATAATTTGAATATAAAAAAAATTGATGAAAATGATGGATTTATCTGTTAGCCATAACAAGTTTCGATAATCAAACTTACGATGCAAATATGTATGAAATATTAATTTAACCAAATGCTTGAATAAAGTATATCATTTGGAGGTTTTTCCATGCAGTTGCAGGTGTACGTGTTTTGTGGTTTAAATAGATAATTAGATCAAAGTGTTAAACCTCATCACACGAGATTCGATCAATTGGAAATGTTAAATTTTAAATTTTAATTGTTCACATTCAATTCAATTGAGTACATTTCTTTCCAATTGTTTTTAATTCAACCACTATGAATGCAAAAGCGTATTAATTATAATAGAGAATAGTTTGAATAACAAAAAAGCCATTTTCAATAATAAATTATTGTGTTTACATGCCTATTCTCGATTCGAGAATGTCGAAACTTCTTAAAATATAAACGTATTTCTAGAGGTTCCATTCAATTTCAGTCTTAAAATGTATTTAATTCAGAACATAAAGCAAAATGATAAATTATTCCGAATTGACCTGAAAATAATCTTTGAAATGTAAAACAGATCAATTTAGTAATGAACGAAACGTAAAAGTGAATTTAATCAAAGACATGGAAGTGGCATCAATAATTTGTTCATAAAAAATAGTCTGAATTGTCATCTTGAAATGGAGATTTGGATTTTCAA
Source organism: Resseliella maxima (assembly GCA_029041755.1). NCBI lineage: Eukaryota > Metazoa > Arthropoda > Insecta > Diptera > Cecidomyiidae > Resseliella > Resseliella maxima. Next base: position 1,189,162 of record JAQOWM010000600.1, on the reverse strand, counting down.
AGTAGGTATATTGACGTAACCAATAAAAATCGTTTTCAAACGATGAACTATCACATCAATAAGATGGGAACAGACACATTTTAAAATAATCATTTCCCATACAGACTCAAAAAGGCAACTCGTGCATAAAAAAATAATTGCATCAGAAATCGAATGATTGGGCCCATTCACTGAGGTCAATTTAGTTAAATGATGAAAAATATATATTTCGTGCATGCACGTAACGCGTTGCGTAATTAAATAAAAAGTAATGAAATACACTTAAACAATTTGTCCATGATTGAATTTACTGTTGTAAGATGGGAAGTGACTGCGTCTAAAATTCACATTAAGCATGATGAGTGTAAAAATTATGCCAATGGCTTATGGTTACAATATCAAATAAAGGATATCAGTGATAAATTAGTACTAATGCAAATGGTACCGATTGAGTGCTTAAAGTCTCTTATGGCCGTGGATAGACAGTGTTTAAATTTCAGATAATACTGAGTTATGCGGTTGCGTATTTTTCAAAAGGATTTTAAGCTGTATAATTCCAGTCATGAAATTTTATTTATTATTTCTTTCGAGTGAGATTGAAATGAATAGCGACCCTTATATGCATATATGCTGGTTGGTGCGGTTTTTCCACTTTGATAGTTCAAAGAAATGTCAGAATAAATCTAAATTCAGCTTCCTTTTTTTTAACCACATACTCACATGCGCGCACATGTAATATGATGCCGAATGTACAGCAAATGATTTTCGTTTGCCTATTCATCTTTTTGCTGACCATCGCATGCCTAAACGTATACACACACACACACATTCGCACAGTACATTATAACATTGCACGCATATAAAATCAAATCCCTTTGATCATCTCGAAACTCATTTAGTTATGAATTTTTGAAATCATAAATCAAATAGGAAATGGTATAAAATGCGAAAATACAAAATTGACGTCCGAATGAGAGGGAGAAGAATAAAACGAATAAAAAAAGCAGCTATTGCTCTTTGACTCTTTAACGTTATTCCGTGCAGTTACCAGGTCTGAATCATTCAGCCGAATAATAGAGATATAAGAGGTTTTTGTTTTATTTTCTGCCGATTCGCTCTTTCTCCCTCTCTCTCTCTCTCTCACTCTCTCTCTCTCTCTATTCTCTTTCTTTCTTTCTATGCTTTTATTTACTTTGAATAGAGATTTTGATGTAGTTTACAAAGGACTAACCTTTTGAGGTAGACAACATACAAAGCAAGCACTCAATAAGCATAGCCTTTACGCTGGTTGCTCTACGTAATGCATTTGCCAATTTTCCTATTTAACGCTCGAAATATATAAGGCAACAAAAAAATATTCCGGAAATACTGTGGAATAGCATATTCCTTTGCTTTAATTAAAACGTCGATTCAGCATTGTTTAAAAGTCAAAATACGAACGGATTCGGCCGAGTGTCTGGAGCAACCACATTAAACACAACTATTTTTTATTCTCGAGAGAGAGAGAGAGAGAGAGAGAGAGAGAGAGAGAGAGAGGAGCGAGAGCGGATTCATACATTGTTCAGGAAATATATCATTCAACACTGTATTTCATGCATCAAAACGTACGAATATATATATTTTAGTAAAGAGAAGCTGCGTACATTGATTAAAATTCAGCTTTAAATGTTGAAATTACAGAAGAATGATACATGCCATTCATTTTTTTGGTTATGGCTATGAAAAAAAAAACAATTATACATTTGGCATATGCCAAAAGGTCGGTTACAATTTGTTGCGGACTTTCAACATTTTCCTTTTTTGTTTGCCAGAAATATGTATTCAAACTAGATTTCTAGTTGTATTTTTTTATTTAATTCTTACGGTTTTGCGTTGTTGTCATGCATACACTTACAATGAATGCCTTTTCTGTGATTATAAGCTCAAAACTCAATATCCGCACATAATCATCACCATTCACATGACGATTTTATAATCCTTTTGAATAAAGCATCCATTGTGAATATAATAATATCTCTTAAATCAGATATTTGTCAAGCATTTGTTTGTCGACGGAAATTTTTCAGAATCGAATACAAATATCTCAGCCCAGAAAAATATAAACTCCCACTTAAATGGGAAATTGATCTTTTATCTGATCAATTTAATGAACTGGGCCAATGCATTTATTGAAAATATTCGCGCGGACGTAATATGTACACATTTAACATGTAATATATTATTTGAGTAGTGAAACAGCGCTTACATACTCGCATTGATTGCTCGTTGATTTGCCGCTTATTTGATTCCAGTTGAATGAAATATGAAAATTTTATGTTCCATACGTTATGTATGAGGCAATTTTTAGCTTTTATCTAAAAAAATCTTAAGAGAATATGATGCATTATTTTTCTGTTCTGAAATTGAGTCCAATAGGGTAAATTGTGTTGGCTAAATTAATGAATTTGTTGTTTATAAGACAGAAAGAGTGAGAAAGAGAATGATCACGAGCGGATTTAATCATGTAAAATGATGATAAGCGTTGAATTTATAATGTGCAAGTTCAAAAAGATCACAACATTTTGATTTGTTACCGAATATTACTGTTCGACAATATTATTTACCCATTTTAAATTCATTGTAATATTGAACAATTGGCACGAAAACGACTATTCAGTACATAAATAAGATTATTATTTCATCCCACTCATTCAGATATATGAGAATTAATTCCATATTTGATTGATTACTTATTCGTTTGTCTGCATTTTCCAAGAGATGTTTTATAACACAGCATTTGTTGAACGGATTACTGATCATTTATCGATAATATGTTATAACATACATACCTGACATTAAATGAATGATTAAAATGCGTTATCTCTTGTTTTGTACACATATTGCCTATTGCAAAAACAAATACATTTTACATAAACACATTATTAATGGTCCATGGTCATGAAGATTTAACTTTTCACGTACTTTAATTAATGAAACAGGTACATTTTTGATTTATAACTGTTGATAAAATTGTATACACGAATATATTGTTCGATCGGTTTCTATGTTAATTGATAACATTAAAATCTACTAAATTAATCGATACATTTCGGATTAGTTTGTGTTCACAATATGTACATTACACATACGCATAATATTCGTAACATTTTTCAGTATATGTGAGCTCGCTTAATAGAAAATTGTTCAAGTATTTGGTTTTTCGGGAAAAACAATAGTTAGTTCTAGGAAAAAAAACAAAACCCATCTTGAAATGGAATTGGAATTGTAAAGGGGTTAATACATAACTTTAACCACATTGTATAATGGTTTATTATGTTTCTACCTTGGTTGGAGTTATCTTTAAGTTTTAAAACCAAAGTGAAAACCTTTTTTGGTTTTAAAAAAGAGAAAACCTTATTTTCAATCATTTCAAATTGGAAAAATAAAATACTGATTTTCGTACTCAGTTTTTATTGGAGAAAATACCCGCGGTATTCGATAATTTTTTTTAATAGTCAGTTGTTTTCAAATGTGTTAGGCTTATAATTAATGAAATATTCGCATTCAGTGCGGTGATAAAACGGTTGCAACTCATTCACATCGTATAAAAATCAACATGGCAAAAAAAATCCGAGAAAAACACCCATAAATTCGAAATGATATAAAATATTCAGTGGTATTCATGTTTATATGTAGCATATATGTAGTGTGTTAATCTCACAAAAATAATTTGAATTGTATTTTCGCTTCACGACTGAAACAGCTTACTTCATGAATAGTAAAGAAATGAGCTTTAAATCGATTACAATTCATACGCGTATAATGTATGCGGTACACATATGCAGTGCTGATTTCAAATTCAACTTAAAATATTCATGTTCATCTACTCTTGTGCTTTTTTTTTGCATTTTCACATCCTACACATTTGAAATGCGACCAGATTTAATAAACAGTTAACTGACAAGTGGCACTGTCAAGTGCCTCCAAAATCGTATAATAAAAAGTCGTAATCACATTTTGTTATATAAAACAAATTGTTGTACTTTACTTTCACACCGTTTACCTGTCGAATAGTACAAGACACATGCAAATCCAATCATTTTCAAATCTCACACTCAAGCGCAAAGTGAAAGTGCGACCTGTTTCAGAATCATATGTCTGTCAAACATATGCCAAAAATTGGTGAAAAATAAAAAGGAAAAAATCGAATCCGATGATATTGCGTTAAATAATAAAAGAGAGAACATAAGTCTGACAAAAATACCGATTTGCACGGAAAACGTATTGTGCCACGTAAAATCACGCACACATTGGATTGAATATACAATTTGATCACGTTTAGTTATTTATTTCGGGTTAAAGTATTGCAAATGACAGAAAATTAAATCTAGAATACAGCTAGTCTATAGTAAATAATGACTAGCATTATGGATTGAGCAAAAATCCCTTATACTTTTCGTTTCACGTCGATATGCTTCTTGCCTATTCTGATTTTATTCCTTTTTTCAATTCCATTGAAAGATAATCATGCGTACCATGACCCTTGAACAAAAAAAAGTATTTTTGTAACAAACAATTTCAAGACGTCATTAGTCAATTCAAAATCAGTCGAAAATATAAACGAAATCACACATGTACTTCTCGTATTAGATGGTTCACAACACATAAGAAAAACAAGGCCAAATTTTGAAAGAAAAATTCTTAATGATAGGCTGAGAATAAATACTGTTGAATGTGAAATTAATGAGTATACTCTATAGAGTGAGAAATTCAAAATTTTAGAAAAAAATCTATGAAATTATTGGCAATTTAAGGAATTAAAAATTTATTTGATTTTTTTCTGTTTTTTGTTCATGTCCATGAAAGTTGCTTTTATAGTTAATAATAAGTTTTATCAATAAAATGACATTTAAAAGAAAAGTATGAAAATAATTTCAATCACACATTGTTTAATAACGTAAACATTCAAAAATAGTCGTTGCACTGAATAAACTTCAGAAGTGAGAATTTTCCACAAGCCTAACTTATAATCCTTTTCTTCCTTTCTTTTGTTCTGAGCATATGCCTGTTCTACGTTCATGAAGTTTTTTTATGCAGTAATTGTCGTCATTTCAGTATAATCATGGACATTACTAAAAAAAACCTACTACGACATAATGCGTTTAATATGTTTTATTACATTTTCTGCATGGAAATAGAGAGCGAGCAAGAGTAAGACATAAGACGTATAAAAATAAAACTTAATAAGAAATGCGGTATTCTTTTAACGCATTACAGCATTGCCCGCGAAATTCGGCAGCATGTTTCTATGTTGCGTACACCAGCTTTCGTTTCCAAATTTCTATAGAAAGAAAAATATCTGTTGAATTAGGTATAAAAATAAACAAAACATAAGAGAACGATGATGGAAAAATATATTTTACTTGATGGTTGCGTTACCCTCGATTCAGTTTGACATTTCTTCATATATTCAAAAGCATTAACTGCCATAATATAATAACACATCCGCATACGCGATTATGTATATTTCAATGTTAATTTTCGCTTTAATCTACTTTGTCTATTTCATTATTACCGTAAAATGTATGTGGCTGTATGTGTGCGGTGGATGTTTTGGAGCTTTGACAATGCTTTGGAATTTGGTTACAATAAAAAAAAATGCTCTGTCAAGAAGAACGAAACGCACGGCTGAACAAGGCAAATGAACAACGTATTCATTGCTCTTAGCTTTTATATTTTAAATTAACCAATAGAATACAAAGGGTTGGTAGTATGCTGAGATTCGCTAATGCATATACGTAATATCGTATCTGCTGTAAGACGTTTTTAATCACTTGTTTTTCTCATATTCAATGCGATGGAAACACACACACACACACACATGGTAGTATAATTACAAAAACATCCATATGTTTGTTTCTATTTGAATTGAATAACTTGTGTAATGATAATAAACAGAACAAACCAGAACGTTTTCAAAACATGTTTTTTTTTCTTGCTTTAACATTAAAGATGACAATCGTACCTAAAAATTATGCAAGTTTTTGCTTCGTGAAAGATCTAAGTGCTTTTATACGATTAGGTTTGCATCGATGTAATTCGGTAAAATTAAAGATATTTCCATGGAATATTGTACAACTGTTGAAAATAGCGAGCTACGATTAGAAATATATTGTTGTTCAATGAACAGAGAATATATAAAGAGACTTTATTAAAGACGTTGTATCAATAGCGGCGGGGCAAAATGCAAGGACATTTATTTATGTGCCTTTAAGGATTAGGGATGTTGTACGTCAGAGAGAGAGAGAGCCATATATTGGAAAAGCAAAGCCTATTTTGGATATTTTGTTGGCATCTATGCGAGCATGCAGTTCATAAATTAGTCGTACACACGCACGCACGCACGCAAACACATTCAAAGTGAAACGAAGTAAATTATCTATGTTGGGGAATCAATTTATTTGCTCTATTAATTTGCAGCCCCTCAATGAGATACTCACTAATAAAAGGTATACTAGTGAAAACAGATGAGTCTCTCACATAAGATAAAGAGCATCATTTCAGTTTGAAGGAATTTAGTTCATGTGCCTAAGACTGAGTTTCATTTTCTTCAGCATACAAATATTTCAAATATATTTATTTATATTTCTTTGATGTTAGACAACTTTTAAGATAAATAGATTTCATTACATCATTTACCAATTAAAACTTGTACGGTTGTATTGTTGAATGTGGGTAAAATGTTCGTACCATGCAAAAAGTTTGAATAATTTTCAAGACATTTTTCAAACACCATTATTATTGTATTCAATTCAGTCTAGGAGAAATATTATTGTCCATGCTGTCATTCAAATGGGCAGAGTTAAGAACATGTTTTTGGTGACTGCAATTATGTGATAAAGCCCGGTAAATTTTTTAATTATTTTGTCTTTTTTTCTTGTCGTAAAACTAATTATTTTATATTTCTTCAGCCTAATAGTTATCTCATCTTAAAATAAAACAGAACATTCAAGTATCTCAAAAACAATTCTATTTTCGCTTCTCATGGTCTATTATTGTTGGCATGGAAGAACGGTCACCATGGCACACGCCTTTCGGATGAGAGTAGCTCTTACTTTTAATGTATCGACGGTATGCGAATTCATATCTTAAGTCTATCGCAAAGATCCGTTTTTAAATTGATACTTACTTGATTTGAGTTATAACTGAGCTACGCTTTCTCTTGGTCTATTGACAAAAACAAATATCAAGAAGAATTGTATCGGAAAATATCGGGATTATTCGTATCAAGTATTATGCTTTAATATGAATAAAAAAAAACAGCCTCCCACGATAGTCTCGACATTAATAAAGTATTTGACGTAGAATTTTCGACTGAAAGCACTAAGAAGGAATAAATTTGATTTTCATGGAAATTGTTCGCAACTAATACATTCAATTTCATAATTTATATTCAATTTTGGTCCAACAAAATTCTCTCACATTTTTGCTTCATTTGCCAATAAAGTACGTATCCCACATGATTTTTTCTTTGCATTATAGTTTACGCTCAGAACTAAATCGATTTCAGCTTATTGTAGGTTTTTCGTTTTGAGCGTATAACTTGGAATCACTTGAGGCAATCAATGCGAAATGAAACACGTAATATGTAATCATCCAGCGAATTCAATTTAATCTATTTATTTAATCATATTTTGTGTCAAAACGGTGTTCAATGTCAATCTGATTCAAGCAGATAAGCAGACAGACATTGAAATACCAAATATCATTATAATTAAATATTGTTACATTATACTCTTATTCTCTTCATCATTCTATTACAATCCATTTCTACCTTTCAACATACAATGTCCGAAAATTAATCAAATTAGTTTTGGAATTTCGAATTAATTGCTGCAAGCGATAAATCCTTTATGTAATTTTTCAGGCTGAAAATTAATTTATAATCGGAATTACGTATCATGTAATCATTATACCAGTGTAATTGATTGTTTTTATTTCAACCGAATCACGACATTTTAAAATGATCATTTTAATCGGTAAATCCAAAATGAACCGCAATGAATACCGGCGTACAATTTAACTGAAATCCCTCAAATGTTTAACTTTTTTTTCTATCGGTTATTGACATAAATATATATTTTACATAATTTAGTATTTATTGAATGCTCACACATTTTTTTTCCTGTACAAACTGCTGATTTATTTGATGAAATGTTTATAAAGTTATTAAAATCAAATGCAATTGATGATTCAGATACGAAATTGCTGTTAACGTAATTCTTAGAATGAATAATTATATGCACAAAAGAATATTTAAATGTAAATGTTTGGATTTTCATTAATAAATCGCTCAAGTGAATACAAACCATTTCCATCATGTCCATGCTTACTGTTCACTCAATAATGAATAGACTACGCACAAACATAAATATCAGTAGTGTTTGTTTGTTTGTTTTTGTGTGCGAATGCATCTTTATAAATATTTTAATCGAAAAACCTATTTAATTGATTTTTCCAAACGAAAAACTAATGCTTCTTCCGCTAGTATTTAAATGAATTTCAATTTTACGCTTAATTCAATCATCCACGAATCGTGGACCACGACTGAATGAAATTCTACACACAAGCACACAGAGATGCAATGGAAAACATTTAACAAACTAGAGAGAAAAAAAAACAGTTGAAATGTGTGTGAAAAACGCCATATTTGATTGGAATTTGATTTTTTTTCAGATGAAAGAGTTTTCATTCGATTTTAATGAGTAATTTTTTTTCCCGTAAAAGCATGTACAACTAAAGAATAAATGCGTTCGTTGTTTTTTTTCTTTTTGTGAATGTTTTCCTTTGTTGTCGTAATTTAATTATTTTATCTAAAAATTTATCACTGCAAAATACAAATTAAGCAAAGAATTTAAATGTGTTGGTGAGTTTTATTACTACGTCAGCCTGACTATTCATGGAAGAATTAATATCACATTGCTAATTATGAATTTGAAAAAAAAGAATCCCCGCTGAAAAAGAGAGTTTCACCGCAGGCTATTTTAAATTAAATGCTCTTAATTGCATTGCACTATAAGGAATACCCAGTTGAATTTGGTGTAAAATTTCAATAAAATTTAACGCAGTTTACTGTCACCGATAAATTATATTAGCTCAATAACACATTTATTACATTTTTCATTAGCAATCAAATGTTTCAAAGTGCGCCGTGTGCATTTGCTTCTTGTAACATTTAATATACATTTTTGTGCAATAAAATATTAAATTTAATAACCAATCAATTCGTTCGTGGTATGTTGTGAAATTATATTTGTATTTATTTATTTCTGATTCCGATTTATGAAATTTCTGTTATTGCCAATTCATTTTATGATTTTCAATGAGTTTGCTTTTACGTTATCTCTCTTTTTTCCACTTTTTCTCTTCCCTCTATTCTGGTCTTTCTCGTTCTCACTCAATTTTTCGTTGCAAAATCGTATATATCAGATTTGATTGACATTAAAAAACCACTGTCGGTTCCATCGTAATATGATTTTTAAATTGTGTAAAATTACCACCGTGCTATTTTTTAATATAAATCCCGAAAAAAATTTGAATGCAACAAACTAATTACAAATTGTTCGTTATATTCCGCCGGTTTTTTTTTTTTTCTTTCATTTTGGTTTTTCACTATCAAACATTGCCAATCTATAGCACGAAAATGTTGACATCACACAAAAATTCATTTGTGGATACAATTTCATGGGAATAATATTTTTCATTCTACAAATATTGAATTTTAATTTTTACATGTTTTACAGAAAAAATATGAGATTTCCTTGAACTCCCAAAGAGAATTTGAAAGTCTAGATTTCAAAATGCAATTAAATTTCAGTTTTTTTTTCCATCCAGGAAAAATGTAATTTTTTCGTTGTTTAAATCCCCAATTTATTATTAAAAAGGCATACTTTTGAGATCAAGTACCCGAAACTTTTTATACTTGTGTTTGTTTTATGTTAGTTGTGTATGTATTTTCATTTATTTGAAATTTGATTTGGCTTTGGGACAAAATAAACAGTTATTTCTCAATTTACTAATTTATTTATGAATACTGTTGAAATGGCTAAATACATAGAGCGAGAGAGAGAGAGAGAGAGAGAGAGAACAGCAAGTAATTTAAAATCGAAGCTCTAAATTGCATGCATACGCATACATAATATATTAGTTGAATCAATTAATCATTTTTAATTTCATATCTGCATAAAATATATGTCATTAAAATACAAAAAAAAAAGATATATATTTAAAAGCCATTTTGAAAACTGAACAACTAATTGCATATTTGTCTCGATATTATTGATTTCATAAAAAATATAAAACAAGTAATATTGTTTTGCAATTTGATTCATGAAATAAACAAAATGTTATTGATTTATTGTTTTGAAATTTTCGTCAATGAAGTGAATCAACAATTTTAATTTTCATGTAGGGACAATCCACTCATTTTGCTTTTTTTTTTTAATTTATGCGCAAGACAAAGAATGTCCATAACTCATTTTCATTTAATGACATTTCAGTATTACCTGTCCGAAATGATTGACATTCAAAACATTCAACAAATTGAAAATTGAACTTTTAGCATCGTTGTTTAACATCTCAAAGAGTGTGGGTTCATCGTATCTACTACTTTTTTCCTGAAAATTCAAGAATATTAATTTCATAATGGAATTTCGTTTCATTTCAAACAGAGAGTGTGAGAATTGTTGAAGGTTTGTTTATGACAAACTCATTCTGTGAACATTGCAGGGGCTCCATTGAACGTCAATTGCAACATATTGCTCATTCCGTGAATAAATTGCATTTTCATGAGTACACTCAAAACCAAATACAGTATTTCTATCGAGGTCAGACAAAGAGACTTCAAACGGTTGCCAATGCTTTTTTTCCTTTTTCCCATTTTGTTGCTTTATTTTTGAATGTTGTTATTTGTGCAACTCTAGAGATGAAAATTATTCTTGAAATGCAAACGAATTGCTCTTTAGAAAATAATATACACATAATACACCGTATTGACCTGGTCAAAGTGAAATTCTTGTTTGAAGAAAGTTAAAATTCTAAGCAATTTTTTCAGTATATTTTTCAAGAAAATGGGTCCTTCAAGATCGAGAGAGAAAGTGAGAGGGGAGAGCATATCGTTGCCAATATGTATCACACAAAATTGACTAAATATATGTATGTGTTCTGAATAAATAAACTTATGCCTTATCACATTAAGTATCCCAACAGATTTCTTCATGTGCACAATTTGTTTGCATTATTGTTGTTGAAGAGGAATAGAGAGAATGAAGGGGAAAAATGTCAAACGCTTTGAAATAAAATTACCTACTACAAATGACATTTTCATTAATTAAGGTCGAAACGTTTACATGTTGGTGACAAACCTAATTCAATCAGTTTGTCATATAGGATTTATGTGCTCACTTCGTCGTTTTGATTCCCATATCACTTGAAAACAAGATGTGATGTTTATAACCATACGTTTCTTTTTTCATTACTTTATAATTTAAATCACATTTACCCATTTCATTCAATCTTGACAATTTTAGAAATGGAAAGCAAGGGAAAGCTTATGAATTTTCGTTCATTTTTTTTTTTTTTTTTTCAAAAGTATCGCAGTAAATTGTTTTTTTTTGCCAAAAAAAAAACTTCATCATTTTCATCTCAAGCTGAGTCATTTAGTAAAAAATTTAACAATACGATTCCGTCAAACATAACAATGTCTATACTTATCATACGGAACAGAACAAATGCTCTTATTTACAATAACATTCTGACTAAATAAAAATTGTATAAATGTACCGAACTTGAATGATTGAATCGAACAAAAAAATACAACATTTCAAACGGATCACAAGGAAAATTACATAATCAAGATTGGCTATTCGAAACAACAGCCCGTTTTATATATGATTCAATGTGAATATATACAACTCAAAATTAAAACATACATGTGTCGCATGTCAATAAGGCAGCTCAATTCAAAGTAGTATCGAATTATTCATATTCGTTTTCGTGCATTTCGTGTATTCGCAGTGGAAAAAATATTGTATTACAATTGGAATTCGGTTGCTTTTTATGTATCACATGAACAGTCGTTTGGCATAAAAAATCCACTGTGAAAGCTTCATAATACGAATAGTTACGAAAAAAAAACAATGGTAAAAAGAGATACCACTGAGTTGAAAGGCTCATAAAATGTATCGAATGTGGAATTAAACATCCATCAGTAGTCGCTCAAATTCAGACGTTACACTGAGCTGTCATTAGACAGCTAAATAATATTGTCGAAATAACGTTAGCCGATGACACGATGTTGTATGTAAACGAAGAAAAAAGAAGAATCAATACATAGACGACACACGAAGGAAGAAGCACATACCAACGAATTAAGTTGTGCGCATGTATAAAAAGAATCGATGCTTATTCATGATCGAAGTAAGCGGCGCACACCACTCAGTACGTTGCTATGTGCTTCCTTTGTGTGACGCCTATGTAATAATTCTTCTTTCTTCTTCGTTTATATACGACATCGTGTCAGTAGCTAACGTTATTTCGACAATATTATTTAGCTGACTAATGACAGCTCAGTGTAACGTCTGCTAAAATTCGATTTGAAAAAAAAAAAAAAAAAAAACAACAATAACAACAAAGTCCCCTTCCAAGTTGTAAAATAAGTTGAATAAACTTTTTGAGAGCGCTTTTAATGTATAAGCGATTAAATGACAAAATGGAAAATCCATCAAAATTTGAAGGGCTTTATTCAAACATGTGTAAAATATACTTATGTATGGTATATTTACATGAGAAATTATTTGCTGTAACGCGACGTTATCTCCTATTAAATTGGTAATAGCGGAGTAAAATATGTAATGGTCGCTTATATGAGTGGTCTTTTTTTTAACGTACAATTACAATATGAAACGTAATAAAAAAAAAATGTTGAGCTTGATTGGGCGCAAATAAAAATCTAATGACAAAAATTTCACTTTGAAAATTGATGTCCATTGTATCATATCAACTATCTATTGTTGTGTTCCCAACAATAACCATTCAATTTTCATCGTCAATTTTACCAACAGTAGCTAGTACACTACATTCCATACATTCTGATGAATACAAACACATTCTTGGAAATCTAATGCATTAAAATAGCTAAAAACTGTTTTTACACACTGGATTGTTGGATGATTGTTTTGGTAAAGAGTTTACCGATAAAGATGTGTTATGTATGCATGGGGTGAAATTAAAGCCGACACTGAAGAGATGATGTTTTGTATTTTCTTTTCCTCAGCACAAGAATATATATATTTATTTTTCCATCAAGAAAATAGCCATAAAAGACTCATTTATCATCATGTTAAAGTTGTTAAAGAGAATCCGCATATCCGAGCAGTCAACAGCAAAATTCTTTGCATTTACGGCAACTAAGCACATATCTCTGTGACATATATACATATTTCAGTTTAGCAAACTGTGAAGCTGCATGTCGGAATCGAAATTCGGTTTGTCGCTTTTCGGATGACCAAAGAATAAAAAGAAACAAACTGAGAAATGAAGATCGAATACATGCTGTATACATGTTTTAGTTATGTGTGCATGATGCGGATAATAAACTGGCTACTCCGACAGATTATTTTGTGTGAAAATGAACCAAGTTTACCAAAAACGATTCCCATCAATTGTTGTTACTGTTGGGAATAAACTATTAAATAAATTTTCCAACAGAAAATTATGCTGCTCAGCTTGCTCGAAAGTGATATCATGGTATTGCGTGTGTTCTTCTTAATATACTTATTATTTCAAAGGTAAATTGTTAGCACACACACCATATACCTGTACATTACAATTTTGAGATAAAAACCACACCCGAAATTCATCATCGAAATGTTTTATGGAAAAGTACATTATGACATCTAGATAGAGGAAGACTTATATCCGAGAGTCACCAAAACTGATATATTTTTTTCATTGCCATTGTGGCGGAACAATGGATCGTCAACAACATGTGATAAATTGTGTATTAAGCGTTCAACATTATTCACATTCTTTTCTAGAATTTTCACACAACATTCAACCAGATAAATGATGTTTCCAATAAAATGTGTCGCGACTCAACTGTTCAGAGAAGCTTCGGGCGGAGAAGAAGAGGAAAACTTGTATTTTTCTTATTTCTCTAACCGTATGAACAATAGATATTATCGATGAGATAATAATGGACTGTTCGATTATATAAATAGAGTTGTATAACATAATTTCAATATTACTATCATTGGTTAGTAGTTTTTTTTTTCTCTAATACATGAGACAATCATATATTGTGGATGGGAATCTATTTCAAGTATGTTTGCAATTACAACTGTCAAGCGGAAAAAGTGATATAGTATCGTTGCCAGTGAAATTTCATCAATGATACCCCAACATTTCAGCACGTGCTCGACATTTTTTCTAAACTAAATGTGTTTTATATTCAAGCGTCTTCTTATCGATCACGATTTTGTTTGGAAGAAAAGTTTTGCAAATGATTTACCCACAAATTGATACACCGGCCAAGTTATTTCAAGAAGAAATTGTATTTTGAAAATGCTTGAATTAATTCCATTTGCGACTTAATTTGTAAGCTGGAGCTTAAGCTTTGTTGTTCTAAATGGTGGCAAGCATAGGAATCGATAAATGATGACGAATGAAGATGATATTGTTGATGACAATGATGTTGATGGTTACATCAATGGTTCATATCATTAAGCATCTTACGTTGACGGTGGTGCTTTGAAGCGTAACAAGCACGTCAGCAAGGCGGCTTAAGTAACAAAACATGTATCGTCAATTTATAGTGAAATGGGAAGTTATCGAAAAGACAAAATGAAAAGATCAAATAAAAGAAATGCGATGAAATTAAATAAATTCGATGCGTATGTGAATATTATCGCCATACTCTGTTCAAGTTTTCGTTACATTTTTTCGTTCTATTTCTGTTCGTTTAGTTGTTGTTGTTGTCGAGGGGATCCCATGTCACAAACATAAAATCTTTCATATTTTCTGCGGCAAAAGCGATACATAATTTGCACCATTGAATGTGTCGACTATCCACGATTTTACACTATACAAACGCACGTACGCACTAACATCACACATCATCACACACATGATATTTGATGAAATAAATCGAATTTTCGTCATATCTACACACACACATACACATATATAAAAATGTGTTTTTGTCTATTGGCGTATTGTTACTGTTTTTCTGCCACTTTTCCACTTGCTCTTTTCTTGTGTCATTCTAACATTTTCATCTTTCAGTTTGCTGGCACAGTTGTTGACTGGCTGTGAATAAATAAACGCATTCTACGCGATATAGCATGATTTATATCATATTTGTTTTTCTCTTTTTTCACATTTTGTTGATATTGTAGCTTCTTCTTTCATTTTATTTTTTTTTTTTTTTTGCTTCGATTCGATATTCGACAAATGTGTACGGAATTCGATTCGATTAGAAGTGCCTGTGGCTCTGATATTGATAAGGCAATGTGCTACTGTTTTATGACGCATTGATTTTGCCATAGACACATACAATGCCAAGATAATTTGACGAGTGTGCTAGCGTAAATGAAAATAAATATGTGCTTCTTCATTGAGACCAATAAAAAATTTACTAACTATTGCTGCAAAAAAGAGCTATGGTAGAGGAACGAAAAAAGAAAACAAATCAGTCACTTGATAAATATTATGATCAATTTGTGAAAACATGTCGCTGGAATATGAAATCCGAGAGTTTTTGGCAATATAAAAAGATAAATGTGAAAGAATGCGTCTAATTTTTGCTTGCTTATATTGACCATGAACTCGTCTAAATATTTATGCATCATTGTGAAAGTGTCATATGTCCAAATTCAATAACAAAAAACAAATGGAAGAAACAAAAGACAGATAGAAAGCGAAATAGTATGAGAATGCATTTGATATTCCAACTCAATCAGTTTTAATGGGGAAATTTATTTTGAAAGATGCAGCGTAGCCAAAATATGGATATAGATAATTTACTTCAATTTTTAAATCGAACCAATGTTATTTGGAGTGGAAAAATTTGATGTGAATTTGTAACGATTTATTCAACAATAAATCCTCCACCAAGGGTATTCGATAAAAATTTGAATAGGCATTGTGGGTGGAAAATAAGAGCGAGAGACGTTTTTATGTCAATTTAAACGATGCTCCGACCAAAGATATACACAGCTTTGTTACCATAATTTCAAGTGAGTTATATTGTGAGCCTTGTCATTATTTCAGTCATCGGAAATATATTCGCTTTGATACTAATCCCTTTTTCGAAACTCACATTTATATTCTATATCAAACGAATTCATTCTGATCGAGAAAATATGAGTTTTAGATTTCTTCAGATCAAACGAAATATGATAGAAAAAAACTGTCGAAAAAATTTCATTTGATTTAATCTGTACAGTGTACATTCATACGAAATCATACCGCGACAAATGTATTCGTTTCGACGAGTGCTGCCATTTTGAAAAATTTTTATGAGTTAAAATACAAACAATCATTGTTTGATATTTTTGAGATGGCGTTGGCAACTCCATTAAAACTCCTTTTATACAGAATTTTGCCACAGTTTGTACGAAACTGCTAAAAGGGAGAATACAAAATATGCCAATGGCATATTTAGTGACATTTGAAATTCATTTGTGTTCAGTTTGGTAATTGGTATGCTTGTGGCAATATTTTATTTCTCACATCCAATCGTGTGTGTGTGTGTGTTGCTTTGTACTCTCATCACACATATGCTTCGTTGGGTATTTGCATGTGTTTGTGAATGGGGTTGATTTGTTGATGGATTTCCGCCCGTTCAATTGTGATGAAAATGCGAGACTACATGAAATTCGATAAAGAGAAACGAAACCAAAATTTACGAAATAATTTCATAAAAATTGCGCACTGACTAATGTTACGATTGTTATTTTCGTTCATTCAAGTGCATGTGTTTTGGATTTTATTTCGCAACAAGCGGTCGCATAGGCAGCCAAAAAAAAAAAACGCAACCAACCAACGAATGCCGCGTGTGATCACAGATAGAGTAGACTATATATGTGAGAATTTTTTTCATTTTAATGCATGTGACGTGAGATACTGAATGTTCCGCAATTATTTTCGATTAATTGTGTGCAATATTGCAAATGTTTTGATAACAATGCAATCGATCGATATAGGAATTTTTGAAGTTTTTCATACAGAAATCGTATTTGAATTGTCATTGAAACGAATGGATGAGAGCTTCAGATTTTCTAAACATCTGAATAGAGCAATAAACCGCTTTTATTGATCTATCACATGTCGTTTTTTTATTCTTATTCTCACAGATGCTTACTATTCTGAAAATGTTTCGATATATCGATGTGTGTTTTTTTCTTTTTCTCGGAGAAAAAACCGCCGGAAATGCAATGAGAACTAATCGATTTCTTAGTTTCAACCTGGAGGTGTGCGTGTTTTGTATGCTAATGGGCATTGACACAGTTTGCAATGTGCTTTCTATTTTATTTATTTATTTATTTATTTATTTACCAAATACTGGCATGTACAATATAAGTAGATTTGTGTAGTATAATTAGTTTAGTTAGTTTCGTTTGGAAATTAGCAAAAATTTAAAGAAAGTAAATAATTAAGAGTATTCAAGTCAAATTATCAATCAAAAATGATTTCGTTAGGAAAAACCACTCTTTTTCTAAACTCTTTATCTAACAACAATTATGTATCTCATATTAAAACTATTAAAAATTAATACAAATAACATTAAAGATAGAAGCAGAGAACAATTTGTTTGAAAATGTTATAAGTCATAGTCAATAAATTAAATTTGCGTCCAAGATCCAAACGCTTCATTGTGCAGATCCAATAGACATCGTTTAAATTCAAAGTATGAAAATAAATGTTTTAAATATGCTAGAAAATATCAATTGAATTAAAATAGTGTAGTGAATCATCCAAATATGAAGCGAAATAAAATCAAATTCAGACAAATGGCCAAGCGAACAAGTGAAATTCAAACGGTAATACTGCTTCCATCTCAAGGGATTGAATTAATAAAACATTTAGCACAAAAAAATGCATAGAATGAATGTGCGAAAAATATCCCCGAAAAATGGAAAATGGAATTTGTAAACGTTGCGTCTCTGGTGATTTGTCGATTGTGGTTAGAAATATTCCCAACTCTTAATCAAATAACAAATGGTCGAACGATAGTGTAGCACAAACACAAAACCTCCATAGCTATTGACTATGGAATTTACACTCAATCGATTGCTACGTTTTTTGCTCAACGGAACAAAACTTTTTCACGCAGCGCTAAATTTCATCAACTCACCCAAAATGGACCATGTTTACCAATCGTTTTACTTATCCTCTCTCTTTTTCTCTATATTCCATTCTCGTGTTTGCTTCATCAATTTGATTTTGCTACATGAACAATTCCGCTGTCGATTTTCGTTAGAACTATCATTATTTATCTTCTTGTTACTGTATTTAATATTTGTCGAACATGTCATTTCGAACCGATGAAATCAAAGCGACATCGAGTGAAAAATGAATTGGAAAACATTGTCAGGTGTTTGGATTGTTGCACACACAAAAAAGTATGATATCGATTTTCCCATGAAATGATGTTTATTCTGGATTTTAGTAAACATGGCACAAAATATATCTAATGCTTACAAATTTCGGGCATTTTTTTTTTCAATTTGTACATAATCTAGTGTTGAAAGCGCTCTACAACACCAGTAGAAATGTGTCATTTGTTAAAATAGATCATTTCTATTTACCATCAGCTTATTCGGCAAGTTTTTTTTTTCGTCACGTTGAGGCTGAATGATTTGTTCATTCTCTACAAATATTATGGCTAATGGTAATACGTCTAATTGAACATATCTAGATATTCTTTTTATCTTTACAAATTGAATGTCTCAAAGTGGATTTTATTTGATTTATTTTGTGAGAATAATACAAATGAAACCTTTTCAAAAATCTGAAATAATTGCCAATTTCGTTAGAAAATTCAATTTTATCTCTAACAAATATAGGCTTTTATTTGGATCATGACTATTACAAAAAAAAAAAGAAAAAAAAAATAAGTAGCCGAGGAAATAATTAATAGCATTTTCAATGAAATTCAGAAATGTGTCCATGAAATTTTGACGAATAAATGCCGGTAAATACATACATAATTCATCTGGAAATAAGATGAATAATTTCATGGAAACATAATTGAATGCCTAACAGCGACTTATAAAAAGAATCATTTGTCTGAATTGTAATTTTTTTTTTAAATTTTTTTCCATCCGTGTAATTTCTTTTCAAAATTCGGTTGAAATAAAAAGCAAAAGCGCAAATAATTAATACGCAGTGTGAATAATAAATCGTGGCAGATGGAACAATGATCTTAATAAAATCTCGTAATCCGTTTCGTCGGATACAGTATTTGGATTGCCCAAGAGAACACATCGAAGAAGAGTGAGCAATAAAGAGAGTTAGAAAGGGGGGAGAGAGAGAGAGAGAGAGAAAGTGAACGAAAGGGAATTGTTCCATCAAAAAGACATAGTAATTGTAGCCAATTGCATAATTTACACAGCACATTTCCAACTCGACAGCTACAATGAATAGAATGATTTAATGTAGCTGTTGCATTCATTTGCTCATTCAACGAATATTATTATTTGATATAATTTCCATTGTTTCGTTTATTTAAATGGTATATTTAATGTAATTGTATGTGATCTGAATGTGCCGAGCTGATAACAATTGTATATGATATATACTGTCATTAATCGATTTTTGACATAAAAGGTGTAACGGAAATCAAGAATGTGTATTTAAGCTTATGACGTGGAAGTTGGTTATTTGTGACGTGCTTTGAAACTCAATTCAATTTGATTGAAATTAAATAATTTCATCTTTTTGTCTAAATTAATGTAATTTTCAAACGGAGCAGTGCGCGCGTTTCGAATTAAAATAAGATTTTAGAACAAAAGCTTAACGAAATCGAAATCTTGTTGGAATATTGATTTATGCATTGAATGTTGGTGTTGAGAATCGGGTAAGCGTTTCGACTTTACAACTGAGTAAAAAGTTCTTAAAATAATATAATTGTACGCACATTTGTATTATTTCACAATGTGACTCACGTGCACATTTGATGAAGTTGCCACGTACCGTTTTTATCCAACAATTTTATTTTCGCGCATCGTGCGTAAAGCCATCTATCGAGCCGAGATTCTGGAGCATTTACGACTTTATAAAACATTGGCCTGAACATTGTTGTTTTTTTAAAACAGCATTCAACGATGGTTTCGGAACACGTTTTAACATAAATCTCTGCCTTCACAATCAATTCAATGGTTAAAGCACAAAAAATCGTTGCGTGTCAAAGTAATTCGTTTTGTGCTTTTTTCTTATTCTTTCTTCTACTCTTTTTCATGAGTGTGCGTAAGTGTATGAGCAATAGCACGAGCATCAGTGCCCGATGATCGGAGAGCGTAAATCACGAACAGAAACAAATGCGAATAAAAAAAAGTTGTTATTCACCAAATTTCAAAAGTTTGCCAAGAGCGTAATGCCAAAGAAAGATTATAAATTTTGTCGACAGTGAGAAAAATAAAGTTAGTGGCGGTTGCTTTGGCATATGTTATCTCTTGTGTCTTCTTCACGTTGGTCGTGTGTTTTTTTCACTTCTTTTTTTTTTCTTTTGCTGTTGTCTTCGTTGCTGTGAATCCAAAGAGCTGAACAGGAAGTGAAACAAGAGTGCTATCAAACCGTAAGACGATTGACATTGTGTATGCGTGTCCGCTGTGCGCCACCTTCACTCTCTATTTCTATTTCAGTCTCACCGTCTTTTTCTCATACACATAAAATAATAATAAATCAACGGGGGAACAATGGAAAGATGCTTTGCATGTGATCTCTCACTTTTTATTCGGAGATGCCATTTCATCCAGTTCGCTTTGTCGCATATTTTATCACGTATACTTATTGATGCCGTGCGTTTTTCGTTTAAATTGTACGATTTTCTGGATTTTCGCACTTTACTGCAAAATATACAAAAGCTCGCTTATCTCGTGTACTGTATGTGTGTGTGTGTGTGTGTGTGTGTGTGTGTGTGTTGTGAGTTTTTTTCTTCTGAATTTATGGGTGTTATTGTCTTTTGTATTTGCGATTGTGTTTGCATTCACTAAAATGGAGGTGCCAGTCGATGAAGGAAAAAAAAAACCCACAAATGTGATTTTGTTGGTAACATTTGCTATCTGAAAATTTATTCATTTTTGATTACGCTTTTACATTTTGCCACTTGAATTGATTGAGCGCATACTCAGTTCGAACACATTTTTTTACAGAAAATCCATTTCAATTGAAGTGATAACACAATAAACCCAACAAGTGAAGTAACCACAAAACCATTTACAATAGGCATACATCAGTGTTTGTTTCCAATGCTAAGCGATTATAAATTCAAGAGTTCAGTGATCTTGCCGATGATATAAATCAGGCGACTGTAAATTCAACATCACTGAAATAATAAATTCAAAATCATTGAAATACTAAGGAAATATAAAGAGACATTTAGTAAAATTATAATGGCTGCCAATATCTGATTCACTAATGGAATACAAGGGATGTTTTATCATTCCCATACATATCATTCACTGAAAAACTGTTTTTATTCATTTTACCAACAAAAAATACCCAATTATTTTAGACATATGCATAGATGAAATGTTGATGGATTTAAAATCTTGACATTTTGTTCCATATATTAGTGTCGAAACATACGACACGTATATCTAGTGAGAATAAAACCAACAACGAGACCACTGAAAAATGTCAATAGCATGACATCACGATACATTAGGGTCGAATAACTTGTTTTCAATATTTAAGTTGTGAGCTTCAACATCCGAGAATTTTCATGAACGTAAAATATAAATTCGGTACACACAAAATCACTGACACTCGATGTAGCACAATAAATAGCAAAACAAAACATATTATCATTAAAATTTGTGGTTTTTGCCACAACATAAATGTTATCGAACATGATATTCAGATCATGATTTTTGCTAGTAAAATGGTACCTTATTGAAATGTGTTGGATTTTAGTTATTAAATTTTTGACGTCTACATTGTTTGGTTTGCCACTATATGTAAATTTATAAAAGCAAACAAATTAGCTGGAAGAAAACCCGGAAAAAAAACATTGTTCATCATTTTGTTTTCTATTCAGAAAATTGTTTGATTTTCAGCCAACCCACACAATCACGGATTTTAAAATATTTGTGCAAACATAAAATTAGTTCACGATGCGATTACTAAAGTTTTTCGCGTTTAATTTCTCAGCATGTACTACTGTGGGCAAAACCTACCGGGAAATTTAAATTTAAACTTCATTGGTCTTCCGATAGGGACAAGTGTTTTTATTTTTAGGTTGGCAGTACTGTCTTTGACATCTGTGTCAAATTTCATGACAATATCTCTATTTTTCAAGTAGTTTGGTTTGTGATTTGTGAGCAACCAAAAGTGCATTTGGCGATTTTGCACATTTTTTCCATTTTTTTCTCAAAAGAAGTTATAATAAATTTTGTTTGCAATATCAAATTTCGACAAACAGATCTTTTGAGATCATATATTGAACCTTCCTCTATCGAACTGTAATAAGATCCAGGTTTTTCAAACGACAGAAAATTTTCCTAGAAGTTGAAGAACACCTAAACCTCTGAAAATCGGCTTGAACGACCATCAACATCAAAAAAATGAGAAAATTTTCAGTGAAACATCGTCGATGAACTTTAAGAGTGATGGTTAGATCTCTTCGTTCTCCACATAAACTATGAACACCGTTTCAAAAGCTTTTTTTTAAGTTAAAAGTTCCAATTCACGTTTGGTTCCAAAACCATGAAATTTCTTTGATTGGTTTTTTTAGATTTTTCCACCAAAAATTCAACTCATATCGTTCCGCAACCACCTTATTCACCTGATTTAGCTCCGTGTGACTTCTGGCTGTTCTCTAAGCTAAAAAGACCGCTCCGGGGACATCGTTTTGAGTCGATTGAAGAGATTCAACGTGAATCGGCGCGCGCTCTGAAGGCCATCCCTGCCAGTGGCTTTTTGGCATGCATCGAAGATTGGAAAATACGTTGGCATAAGTGCATTGCGTCGGGAGGGGATTACTTTGAAGGCGATGAAATTGATTTGGAAGAATAAAAAAAGAATTTTTGAAATATAACCAAATTCCCGGTAGGTTTTGCCCACAGTAGTAGTATTTTTTATACTTCAATTTTGCATGCTGTTTTTTTTTTAATTTAGCGTCCACACTTGGAAAATAAGCTGCATATTTCAATGAAATTGTTACCGATTGCAAAAAAAAGCACATCATATTACACATTGTTTTCAGTTTTGTGATATCGTTAGCTTGCCGCTTGTTCAAAAACCATTTGTCCGATTATTTTTTCATTCTCATGGAATTTTTCATACACATTTTTATCTTGCTCTTTCATATCCTATATATTTTGATTGAAAAATTTCGTAGAATTAAAATAAAAAAACTTATCAAAAGCACACATTTAACAATTAGTCCATAATAATGTTCCAAAATATTCAGAAAAATCAAATATTCTTCAAATTGTAAACTAATTTTATCAATTTAGATATGGAATAATTTTTTCGTATACATCGGAAAACAAATTTCATTCAACTTTTTTCAAATTGAATGTTATTTTAAATGAATATTATGCCAATGATATATGGTTTTCCTATTGAAACGATCAATATTTTCAATAATATCTGTATTTATATAAGTAAAAAGTATGGCATCTTTCGTAAAATCGCTTTTTTTATAATGCATTATATCACATAATATAGTTCTGAATAGCGAATACATAAAATGTCAAAAATGTAGGTAATAATGAAAGAAAATGTAAAAGAGAACATTGAGCGTTTCATTTCTTTAAAATAAGTCCCTGCCGTTTGCTCTATAAATTGTTGGGTGAGCAACCGAGATTTCAAAGTGATAAGTGTAATTTAAATGTTGGAATTGTTGTTGAAAATTAATGTCAGTTGGAAACGAGTTCATTTCCCATTCGAAATGGTGAAGAGAAAATACATTTCAATATTCTCACATTGGTGGCAATGTATTAGAAGATTGATGATACTGCATAGGAAAACATTTTTCTTACTTGTCTCATAAAATGAATGCTTTTTAGATTACGCGTTTTTCTCTCTCTCTCTCTCTCTCTCTCTCTCTCTCTCTCTCTCTCTCTCTCTCTCTCTCTCTCTCTCCTCTTTTAAATGATCTATATGATAAACGGGTCGATTTTGTACAAGAAATCGATTGTTAAGGCAAGTAAAAATTTCAAATTGTTGATAGAAGACATTTTTGGTCGAATTCCAAATGTACATGAAATTTGGGTATTCAATATTTTTCGATGGGTAAAAACGCTAATGGAAAATAATAAAATATAGTACAAACCTCCAGTTGACGCAACAATTCCGATGATGTGGGCCAAAAGGAGCGCCAGAAAATGGGAAACAAGCCTCATGGCGTCGTCCTCTTAAATTCTAAACCGGTTTTCTCGTTATGGTTGTTATTTTGAAACAAGAACGTGCGTATAATTTACGTTATTCTTGTTATTGTTGTTATTTCAGCTGATTGTGTTATCGTCCCTTTGGTGGATATCCTTGTCGATGCGTTGCTATATTGTCGATGCAATGTTTGCGCGGTCGACACCACCACGAGGCCATTCGTACAGTAAAATCGTTTTCACACTTGTATTATTCATTCACGATCACTAGAAACCCGAAACATAACGGATACCAGCGACTTAGGCGCAAAATAGGGCATTAAAACACCAAAGCCAGGCAATTTTTTTCTCTCTGTGTATGTGCAATGATGCCGATGACTACGATATTCGGCATAAAAATTGTACAAATTGCGATTAAATAACCTTGGCAACGTTTGCGCGCATTGGTAATGACCTTTTTGGACGTATGAATTGTTTACTTGTTCTTTTTTTATTTAGTTCAGTTTATGTATTGCTTTATCTTTGCTTTCAACTGGACACCTTCGTTGCAGAAAAATTTCTATTTGACCCACAAAAAATGAAATGGGAGCGTGTCTTACCTGGAAAGAAAAATTAAAATAAATTGTTAAACTTGAATGATTAAATGATAATAAAAAAAAATAATAAATAGAATTTTCATAGAATTTTTGGCACTTGTGCATGAAAAGCATGGATATCAAGAAATAATCGATGAAAATATATTGATGCAAATTCAGGACAAGTCAAGTAAATTGAATTAAATATATTCTTTCAAAAAGTAGAATTGTTTTATACACACAGACGGGTGATGCGCAGTTTTACTGCACAATTTTGCAGAGAAACATTTTCTGCACAAAACAATACAGAAAACTGGCACAAATGTGCAGAAAACTGGCACAAATTTGTGCCATTTCTCAAAATTTGTTTGTACCATATAAATGGCAAATACTGTATATTTTTCAGTGGTTATCAGAATCAGATTAATTTTTTCCAAAATTAAAAAATTAATTTTGTCCGAAAAATAAGTAAATTAAAATAAATAATTTTCAGTCTGCTATTTAATAGGCGGTATTCGATAGGATAATTATGCGCACTAATTTTTGTATGAAATTCTATATGGGAAGTTCTGGAATTCAGGCTAAATCCTGAGAATCCATGGATCAGCCTAGGCATATGACACTTTTATAAATAGGTCTCAACTTCCTATATGGAATTTCATATAAATATCAGTGTGCATAATTTTATGTGTATTTTTATATGTTCTGGAATCCTGGCCAAATCCTAAGAATCCATGGATCAGCCAGCCTGGGCAAGTGACACCTCTATCAATAGGTCTTGAATCTATGAACTGGGCCCCAATGAGCTAGGACCAAAGTTCACTTATTTTTTCCATTTTCCGATCGGAAAAACGTGAAAAATCGATTGGTAAATATTTTTAGGTGTGCATTTAATTTTGGTTGCCCGCTGATACAATACGTCATTATACGTGTGTGTTTTATATTGCGGCTAACGCACACACAGATCCAGCTCTTGCGGAGATCTTATGGATATATCCTATCCAAAAAACAATGTATGGCAATTAATATGGTACAAAAAAATTTTGAGAAATGGAACAAATTTGTGCCAGTTTTCCGCACATTTTGTATTGTTTTGTGCAGAAAACTCTTCTCTGCAAAATTGTGCAGTAAAACTGCGCATCACCCGTCTGTGTGTATAAATTTATAGCTCAAAAAATCAGTAATTATTTCATTATTGTACTCTACATAACTGAATTTGATTTAACCGTGTACATACGTTGTTTTATTTCGAAATTAGTTTATCTGAAATAAACTTTTTTTATTAAAATTGAAAAAAAAAAACTGTGGAATTGTTTCGATTTAGAGTGCAAATGAATTGAAGGAAAAATTGCTCAAAGGCTAATTATTTTCAATTAAGTATAATTATTGGAAGTGCTTAATGTAATTACTCATTTTGTCGAGCTGAAAATTACACTTGGTCTGCACTGTAGAATTGGTCTTTGTGTTCTTCTTCTATATATTCTCGCAAGCGGGCGCATAATTAATAACTAATTGCAGCTTTGTTAATTCGCCATTTCAGGCAATTTAACTTTGTTTTCGCAAAATTTTGTCCATTTTCCATAATTTACATGCATTCTTTCATTTCTGTAACAGAAAATAATTTATTTTTTTTTTTTTTTCATTTTTCCGGTCCATAAGCCACCCTCCATTGTTTTTTGTACAACATTTTACCTTGATAATTGGTTTTTGAAGAGGATTTAATTTTTCATTCGTATTTTTTTTAAGTAACTAGATTATATTGTCGAAACGAATTCGAACCACGATTAAATTACAAAAAAAAATAAAAAAAAATGAAAAAACAAGAACCATTTGGTTGAAATCAAGAATATTGTTTCAAATGCGAAGCAAAAATGAGGGAGAAATATGGAAAAATGGTGGAAAATAAATGCACCAGAATTAAGTAAGTACAAACACTTAGCAAAAACTCAATTTTATGAACGTTATAAAGCAATTTATGTTGCGCTTTATTTTTAACCGCATTGAGAATCGTATTTCAGAAACCCAAAAGCGAAAGCAGCAAAATTCGCATTGTCGGATAGGCAAGTGTGGGAACAACTTTTTTTGCTTGCGCTTTATTTTGTTATTTTTGTATGTTCTCTGGTGCGATGAGTCTCCAGTGCTGTTTTTAGAAAGTTTTAAGCATGTCACCAAATATTCTTTCACCACAAATTGGTTTGTATTTGCCGCGTGTCGAAATTCAACAACCAAAATCCGTTTCAATTCACATTGGATCAATAAAAGTCAGATACTTTATCATAAGTTATTACAGGAATTCAAAATACAAAATTGTCCACACCCTCGAAGTGGAACGAAACGATGCACACACTTAAGCATACGATAAAAACACATTCGGGTATTATTTAAACTAAACTTATGAAAACTACGGAAAAACTAAACTTTATTGCCAATTCACATTCACATGCCGAGTGCAAAACACCCGAAAACGAAATAGTTGAATTATTTAAATTACCAGTGATGATGTAGCCACCAATGGAAAATATGTATGAAAAACGGCAAACATTTGCTAGCGCATGTAAAAATCTCAGCATTCCACTTCAATACGAATGATGTGAAAAAGAGCTACCAAATTGCAACGCCTTTAAATAAACGAATAAAGTCCCTCGAGAAAGAAAGTGAGAAGGAAAGAACGAGAGAGAGAGGGGGAGAGAGAGAGAGACAAAGAAACGAAGCGGCATGGGATGAGATAGAGAAACCCAAATGAAATAGCAAATGCTCATATGAGAACGCAGAGCACAGCTCTTGGCTTGTTGCCCGTAATAAAATATAATTTTCATGCATGCTCATCGCAATTCAAAGCTCGCACCTTTTTACTACCTGTCGCTATCCTAATTCTCTTGCAAATAGCAAAATCCAAACAAAATGCTTTGCCTTTGGCCAAAGCGTCTCGGTAGATTGCCAATAATCATACACTCACATAATGCCAACTTGGATTGTTTTTTTTTTTTACTATATTCTCTTTTCATTCTCAAATGCAACCCAAAATTCTTAGCGAGATTGGCGTTTAAGCCGTGGGTTCATTGATTGATACACACACAACTGGAATTAATTTTGATTCGTTCAGCGGTACTAATTGAAATTTTTGTAATTAAATGATAGAATCAATTTGGATTGCAGATACAAAGTGATTTTTTAATAAAAATTGGCTAAATTTTCATGAAAATTCGTACATTAATGTGAATTTTTTTTCCATAGCACTTTATTAGTATGTCAATAATAACAGTTTATAGCTTTAACGTTAGTTCAAATATTTTGTAAATCATCGTTAGGGTGAATCTGAATATTTTATTCGTTGTTAAACTTTTGGTTGAGTGCACCATGGTTTTCATGTAATGTATTATAGTTTTTCTTCCTACGGGTATCCATAATGAAAAATAAAAGGCTCAATTATGCAATGCTTTTAGCCGATGCTTTGGAAATTCCACTATTTCACACTTTTAAATGGGACACTTTGCTCCTTATTCTTCTTCCCTCATCATTACAAATAACATGCAATTAAAATGCGATTTGAACCTATAAAAAGAAGTTCGAAATGAATTAAACGAATCGAATATATCTAAAAAAAAAGACGATCCAAGACAAGTGGGTGTACGGTAAAATGAAATGTTTTAAGACTGAAGTGAGTCAAACAAAATATATTAATGATACGACGAATTCTACTGTTTGAGCCAAAAAAAACAAAGCTAAACACTATGAAGAACAAAAGATTAAGAATGAATTTTGTGCAGAGTGTTTTGTATTAAAAAAAAAAGTGCACAAACCAATTGAAATATGCGATGTGTAATCCAGGATGTGTTCGTACCATGGAATAACGAAAACGTAAACGACAACGAAAATAGAAACGAAAAAATAGGAAAAAGAAAACTAAGAATTTATAGCTTACATAAAATGTACGGCTCTGTTCTTTTCATACCCTATTTATTCTCGCCACTTCGTCTGTCTCAAAAATATTTTTCCCATTGTTTCTTTCGTTTGCCCTTCTACGTCGACACAATTCGATAAATAAAATTCTCGACATTTCTTACGGTTTCCATCAAAAGAAGAAAAAAGAAAGATTCAACTGAAATTCACATCGAGAAAGTGAAGTTGCTCTATGCATTTGGTATGTGCCAAAGCAGATTCAAGCTAAAATAATCAGGGTCATTCTGGGCGGTTCGGAGTTTTAAGTGATAATTTTTCTGTGTGTATATTTTTGCTCTTGCAATAGGATCATACAAGGAATTTACACAGCACAACTAAAATATAAACATTAAGATATTCGTTAAAAGAAATGAACAAGCCGATGAAAAATCGTTGAAAAATGAATGAGAAAAAAAAAAATATAGAAAATTATTGGGCAACAAGAGCAAAAATAATGGTTTGGCCAAAAATATCATCTAAAAATGGGAAAATAGCACAAGCGAACCAGACAGAAATAAATGCATCGTATATTGTTTTAACGTTAATGGATTTCGATGGAACTGATCCCAAATTGAAAAACGAAGTGAATTCTGCATCACGAATTTTTCACATTTTTTATGCAAGAGCCCACAAAATGTCTACGTGTTTTTGGCGAATGTAATAAATTTCAACAAAAAACCTCTTTCGGCTTCATCCTCCTGTTGATTTTCTCTCTCTCTCTTTCTGATTCCCTGACGCTCTCTTTCCCTTTTACGCTGACAAGTAGCAGCGATTCAAAAGGCAAACAAAACACCTTGAAAAATATATTGAAATCATAAACTCGTTTAAATTATTCATCTGATCCATGAGCAGGAAGACGTCTTCATAGTTTCTTTCAGTCAAATAACGAACTTTCAAGCGGGCAATTTGGCAATTCAAGACCGTCCAATATTCATAAAACTTTCGATAAGCTCTAAAACGTGCACAATTTCGTTATTCATTCTGGGTAATAATCATAGAGCCATCAAAAACCACAACTCGACTATAAATAGCACTCAAAACTAATGGCAGACAATATTCACAACGAAAGCAATCTTTTCTTTGCCCGCTGAATCGTCGTCATTTGCTCAGTTCGACAGACCCATGCATTTTGCGTTGAGCATTTTCAAATGTTTATTTGGAATTTCTTTTTTTCTACATTTCAATGATAAGCATAGAGATCGCTAAAACATTTACTGTTTTCAATGAACAAAAAGTCGTCTCTCCAAACCATCATATTTCAAAGCATTTTGTTTCACCCTCCGAATGAAACATTGAATGGCAAATTTTTTTTAACCATTTTGTTTTTTTATTTATTTATTATTTTTTTTTTTTTTTGAAAAAAGAAAACCGTGGTAACATGAAGAGAGTGAGATAGACTTTGGCATTGAAGACATTTTCACAGCATTCATGAAATGTAACGATGAAATTTCTGTTTTATTTGTTTCAAGCATATCTAAATGTATCGTTGACCTGTGTAAGTATGGTACAAGTGTATATTCACTATTATATTTTTACGAACGGCAATTGACCGAGAAATATTTACGATCCACTAAAACTTGCGCACATTTTCTCGCCCCATTCGGAATGTATGGTTGAAAATATCAAGCGAAATATTCAAAAACAACTGTGTGAAGGGAAGTAGGTACTGGTGCTACTACTGTTAGTACAATCCACGAGGTAATCATGCAATTTCACTGAACAAATAACAATATAATCATACCAAACACATTCCAACAATACAAATTTATTTCAGCACTTTTATTGTGCGCCTAGCTTTTTTTTTTTACTCAGTATTATTATTCTTGTTTGAGTTGTTTTGCTTCTTTATCTCTTCAATTTCTTAGTGCGTCTGTTTGTGTTCAGGTTTTTTTTTTGTCCGAAGTACGAATAATTCATGAAATGAAGAAAAAAAATAAAAATAAAATGGGAACAGGGGATTTGAATTGGCTACTTCGTTAGAAATTCACATAGAAATCGAAAAAGTAACCAATTTCACGCAGACGCATAAAAAACAGTTAAGACAAATGAATGGATTTGTTCGTCAGTTGTTCTGTGTTGGTTGATACGAGACCTTTGCTTTTTCTTATTCTATTTTTTTTTTCTTCATTTTTATCATAGTTTGTTCACTTGCACCGAACAAAGAAAAACGTTTCCGACAAAAATTGTCTAAAGTCTCATGTGACCCAACCACGATGTACATAGCTGACAAAAGTTTTGCATATTTTTTTTTCTTTATCGATTGGAT
Source organism: Resseliella maxima (assembly GCA_029041755.1). Taxonomy (NCBI): domain Eukaryota; kingdom Metazoa; phylum Arthropoda; class Insecta; order Diptera; family Cecidomyiidae; genus Resseliella; species Resseliella maxima. The sequence continues at coordinate 1,157,810 of JAQOWM010000600.1, read as the reverse complement.
TTAACCATTATGTGTTCAAATTTTCCCTAGTAGGTCGACGAATTTTTGAAACGTGATTGATTGGAGACATTGACGTAAGTTCTAAAAGTTGGAACAGACTTTTCAGATTCAAAGAAACACATACTTAAGCAAAAAAAAAAAAATGCCAATAGATTAAAGTCGAACTGCTACGGTTTTATTGAAAACGAGGCACATTTCAATTCCAGTTTTGTCCCGTGTTGGTATTGGCAGCAGCTGAACGGGAAAAAAGAGAGGATAGAGAGAGAGAGAAGAAAAGTTTCTTGGTCGAAACATGAGTTAAGAGTCTACTTTAGGATTTGCATGTAGAAAAGGCATCCGATTTTCAAATTAAGTTGAACAAAAAGTTACGTAGAACTGGTAAACGAACAGCCCACTTGTAGATTTATCTACAGTTCTTTGAAAAAAAAGGTACGATTGAGAAAAACTTATTTCTTTTAATTAATATAATCATGTGCCCACGAGAGAAACTTTCATGCACACATATAATCGTATTATTTCCAATTAAGGCAGCGAATTTTTCTTAACATAGACACACACATGCAGTCATCTGAAAACAAATGTCTGTTTCAATTTGTACAAATGTGTGCAGACCACGCACTGATAACAAAAGGGCAGAACGTGTCGATGAATATCATTCGAATTCAATTCAATTCAATTCAATTCATACATACATAATTTCCATGTATAACAAGGGTTTTGATTGTTGAGAAAAGGCGTGAAATCGATTCTGGCTTGCGGAAAAAGCTAATTGTTTTGGGAAAATCAAAAAAACGCAAAGTCATTTTGGTTTTAAATGTCTTTATAGGTTTTTATTGAAACCGTATGGTGGTTCGTTTTTATTTGCTTGCTTGTATACGTGAAGCAAATTAAAATTGTTTGAAAAGGAAAAGAAATAACTTTAACTTATCTTTCTCTTAAGAAAAAAAAAACTCAAAAATTCATAAATTTTATCATGAGTAAATTCAATTTATCAATATTAATATATAATTTGAAACTTTAAATATTATTTAACCAAAATAATGTGTAATGGCTTTCCTCTTTGGAATATGCTATTCATTTATAGTTACACAAAATGTGGTTCTTGAAATTTATTTGAGTGTTTGAGTTTGTTAACCGCAAAACTTGATTGCAATGCAAATGAGTGAGAGAAAAAAAGAGAAGAGAGAGGAAGTATTCCGGAGAAAATTTTGGCATATAGATGACCATCGAATGATGACGCTGCATATTGTGGTCGATAAATTATAAAAGGTCAAAACTGGCTATGCTCCAGCGGTGGCATTTTATATTGATCGTTTCATTCTTTATAAAACAAACTTATTGTTATCTCAAAAGTAATAGTTCCACTTGAATTCATTAACACCAAAAATGAATTTTATGCATTGCCTTTCGAAATAACAGTTTGACAGCAATGATTTGAGACCACAAAATAAACATAAAAGATTGCCAATTTTGTAAAGCACAAGAATTAATCTACAAAATCACATGATTTTCCAATAAATAATAAATCGAAATTTGTGGTATTAGTATTGTCATTAAAAGACCGCTTCGGTAATGTCTATGCCTTTGTTAATCCGCTAAAAATAGAAATTTCATGTAATGAGATTTTATATGTCGTTGCGATGATCATGATGAGACCCAACGGCGGTGCTGTATGTGTACATACAAATCGAAATTAAATAGACTTAATGTTAAATTGCCTGGCCATCTATTGACCATTAAATGCCATAAAGAGAATGCAGTCATGACTTTGATGTATTTCTAACTAGATCCAAATTCGAAATGAAGTCAAATGCGCTGTGTACACAATGTACATCGTACATTGCACAGACCTAATGTGCAATAGGATAGTGTATACATATTAACCGATGACAGTATAGATCGTAATGATTTTGTATGCATAATGTCAATTGCCGTTCCGATGATTTTCAAATAGAAAGAGTTGAACTTAATGGCGTTTTGGCATTTAATTGAAACGGTTTGCGGTATATGGGACGGTATTTTAGTTTCACCGCACAAACTGGGAAAGCACGAACGGGCATACACTGATTTGCGATGGACAAAACAAGCCACTGTTACAGCTACCACCATCGCGAATAAATCAGATTGCTAAATGCAAGTAGATTGAATGAAAACTCTGTAATTAATATCGGTTGACTGCAGTTAGAAGTACCCATTTCACTGAGACGTACTACAAAACGCAAATGGAATAGAGTTACTGATTGCAATTTCTGGTTTTTGCTTTAACTTTTCTATGGCATTTATAGATTTTACCATAAATGTTAAAGCTCTCATACGCACCAAAAAATACTCGGCATTGTTTGTTCGGCGCAAAAATTTCATATTTTCATAGTCAACATTGATTACATGCGCAATGGAAAAAATTTATGGTCTCATATGACCAATATCAACTAAATAATGCATGGAATTTGATTTTAATAAGAATTTATGCTATATTTTGGCAATATTTTGCTCAATTCATTGCGAATCAGAATGAAATTGAGTTGTGAACTTTGCCGAGATACACTATAGAGATAGAGGAAGAAAGAGAGAGAGAGAGAGAGAGAGAGAGAAGAGACCATTCAGCCAGCCACAGTGCAAATCATCGACACACAAAGTCAAGCAATGGAATGAAATTGTATTTTGTTGGCAAATGAACAAACACAAAATTATTATTGTTATTAAAAATGTTCTTGACTTTGTGTTATGACCTTTTTGTATTTCATTAAAATTGAAGTACAGCACACACAAAATCCATATCGCACAAAAATATGCACGAGTTAAATGTCTGCTGTGGTTTTCACTTTTACGAAAATTAAGCCACTAGCTGATTACAAACATGTCCCAGCGAGCGTGTAAGTAGTGTAAATAGTTCCCCGGACCACAGTTTATATGTTTATGCAATGGATTTTCATCGACTCTTTTTCTCTCCCTCTTCCATCTCTCTCTATTCTCTTCTTCTGTTTAATTTTACTTGTGCATTGAACTTTTAAAATACTTACAAGTGGTTGTGTGAATATGTTTACTATTGTGTTCAAAACTATTATCGCTCGGCTCTTTCATGAATCGAAAGATTAAGTTTTTCCATTTTTCAATGATTTCATTTCATTTTATATATACTGATTTTGAAATGAGTTTTTGGCTTAGGGTTAAATTGAAAAAAGATTTTCGAGCAAAAAGATTGAAAAATGCATTTTTTATGAGTCAAAAATTTAATATAATTTAATTTCGAATCAAAAAGCAAAATTTATTTAATTAAAATTTTCAAAATGTTCAAGTAAAGCATCAATGCAAATATGAGTACAAACAATAGATTCCGCTCGATCGAATTATGAGTAATGTTGAATTTTTTGAAATGTAATATCAAAAGTGATAGATAAGATTCTTACTAGCTATTTATTAAATTATGTTCACATATTTTAGCAAATCACAAAGATGATATCAAGTGTGTAACGTAAAAAGCTCCCAAATGGAATGTTTTTGAAATGAGAAATATTGCATTTTATTAAATAAATTATGTGAATTCATATGGCTTGAGAATTTGTTCTCCTAACAATTTTAGCGTTTCGAAAATGCTTCAAGTTAAGTCATGTCAACGTGTTTAATGAAATAGATATTAAACGATGAGAAAAACGTTTCAGAACGTTCTCAGTTTTCATTGGTTTTATACACACAAGAGTCGTTTACTTTCAACAATTTTCTTGTTGCTTCTCTCATTATGTTCATTCTGTTGAATCATTTTAAGATGAAAAACCAAGATTCTACATCGTCGTTCTAATACAAATTGAAAGGAAACTCGTCCTCGTTTGGCCGGATGGATCTGATTTCGTATGCTTCCATCGTTTCTATGAGAGCACAAATTTTGAATTAAAAATTCAAATACATATGCAAATGCAAATGCAGTTGCATTAACCATATCGCATATAAAAGAAGAACTTTGTGTGTTTTTCATAACAAAAAAATTTCGTGAAATTGTGTGATGTTAAGTCATAGCGCATTGAGTTTATTTGAAGAAAAACAACAAGAATAACAATAACAACTCAATATTCCTTCGGCAGCAGATGAGAATACAATGGAACGCAACCGAACTAGAAAAACAGAATATTGACAATGGAGAATTTATTCACAGAACATCATCACAATTTTGCATACATGTCGACATTTTGTGCATTTCAAGTGTCATGGATAAAATTCGATTCAACTTATGCATTTAGAATAAAGGGAACCGACAGAATATTCGTGTATGCACTTCATATTTTCAATTCCATACATATATCCATACATCGCATCGTACGTTTATTATCGGACCATTGCTTTCAAGTTCGAAGACTGAAATTGTATGACCGATTGACTAGCTGAAATCGTCTTCACCAATTCTACATCCAATTCATTGATTCAAATCTCACACTCTATTAACATATAAATAATACTCAGTAGGACTTAAGGGATGCATGAATATTTCATAATCATGTTACATTTCTACAGATGTTTGGCTACAGATGCTTCGGAACTGGCTGTTCGAACTATCAAATCGTATTCATAGTAAGAGCCTACACAATGATTGTTATTTTGCATTAAAATAAAAAATGGTTCACACAATCTCATTTCAACATTCAAAGAAGAAATGTATATAATTGGAAATTCACTTTTTTTTTTTTATTGAAATCAACATATTTAGTTACATTGAACATATTCATGATAGTAAAATGGAATGTTTCAGTTCAGAAAAAAATGCATGAAGAAATATAATGATTCGTTTTGAATACTTTGAAAGTGAATATTTTTCAATTCGATTAATTTAAGTTTTGGGCTATCGATGTACATAAATTGAACCGTTCTCGTACATAGTTTTGACCCAAAATTTTTCATTTCGCACAATAATTAGGGTGGAACGTGACTTGAAGAACTACTATGAGTAAATTCTCTAAATTTAATGTTGAATTCGACAAGTTTACGACATTTACATTTATTTTAAACATTTTATTTTTTCTGTTCATAATTATTCAAGGACGATTGACATACATATTGAAAGTTTATTGTTGACGATTACATTTTTGTTGCAATTTCAAATTCCTTTGAACTATTAATTATGTTTCTTTCAAGTGTCCATTCTTGCATGATTTGCATTTTAAATTAAAGACAAAGAGGAGAGTATACTCTCCTAGTATACTAGTAGCCATGCTGAAATTTGCGTGATTGGTAATATTCGCCAATTTTTTTCATGGATTAATAAAAAAGTTTTCAGAAATATTTCGAAACAAATTCAAAAATGTTTCGAAAATGTTGTGCTGAGAATGTGATAAATTAGATTAAAAAAATTCTTGAAAGTTCGAAACAAAAAAATGTTGGTGGTAATATGAAATTTCATAAATGAAAAACCAAAGCCGCTAAAATATGGTCAAAATGATGTGTTGGAATTCAAGCACATTTTAAAATTCAACTCGTCTATTATTGAACTAAAACATTTGAAATAGCAACAACAAAAGAAGAAGAAAATTTTTTTTATAAACGATAAAAAGTGAATTTTCCCAATTTTTTTCCTTATCTATTTTCATGTTATTTTGCTCCCCGTCAGGATTGTCCCTTAGACTATCGCATTTTTTTTTATGGTATACCTTTTCTCCTTTTTGGCTAATTTAAACAACATGATTCGTCATATATTGCGCGCATTCACATTTCACATTGACCGGGAGCCTTTCTCACACATCAGTGAAAATGCAAAATACAAATAATGCGGCAGCCATCAAAGCAGCTGAAAAACAAATTACCAGACGACAGAAGAGAGAGAAAAATGTAGAAAATATGGGTAGAAAGACTGTATCCATTTCTATATATATATATATATATATATATTATTGCATGGAAAATGAAACGTGAGTGACGACCATTTTGTGCAGGCAATTTTTTTTCCTGCATGTGGTGTGGATGACTGCACAAAGTACCAGTAAAAAATCAAATACGCATGAACCAAACCGACAAACAACAACCGAATAGGGAAAAGAGAAAGGAAAACACACAACAACCTATTCAATCATTGAACATACATTATGATGACACAGGATACAAAATCCTAGACGAAATCACCTGTCATTTTCCAGAATGTACCAGCATGTATGTTTATGTTTACAATTCTGTACACAATATTCAGAAAAATTGAATCACCCTGTGAAAATTGCAAGAAAATACCCATATATATATACATATTTCGTATCCATATATGAGCTTGATCATAACAGTAAAACGAGAGCAAAATGATAATAACAGAATAAGATGAACCGCAATCTTGGTCGTTGCCAATCTTATGGCAAACTATTCAAAATTGCCTCAGCAGGCGACTCAAGTTCTTTTTCCTTATTTTATACAAATAAACCACAAACACCGGAGAGTATGTGTGGGAACTTCACCAAATGGAATGTAAGTACAATAATTTTTGCTTTTATTTTGTAAAAATATATCTTCATAAGAAGCAGAAGCAGAAACCCCAATAGATATTTATATATATATGGTGGGTGAATGAGTGAGCATTTCATTAAATTCGCATTCGACATTGAGCTTTTCTTTGCAACATTCTATGCATCTTTAGGTTTGTTTTTATTCCAATGAAATGTTTGGTTTTCATTCTCCAAACGCCCAACAAATTTTTCGCTCAATGATTCTTTTATATATAAGTATATATATACGTATATGTATATCTATCTATTTTCTATTCCTTAATATTCATTTGTATGCATGTTATGCATGTGTTATGATACATCAAGTCAACGTAGATTTTGAACGGCACACATAATGCCGTGTGTACTGTATGTATATCGTCCACTTGTTCTGTTCACAGTACCGTGTATGAAGTGAGCTGGTTTATTTTTCATCTTATTGCTATCAAAGCAACGACGAAATGTGAAGGAAGCAACAAAAAAACAACAACAATCTGAAATAACACAGAGAGAGAGAGAGAGAGAGAGAGAGAGAGAGAGAGAGAGAGAGAGAGAGAAATAGCAAAAGAATGAGCGTGGAAAAAAAACCCAGCTGCAACTCTTTCGCTAGAAACAAATTACTTTGTTTATGCTTCGGAATCAAACGTCAAAGGCAAGAATAATAACAATTGTTATGAAACTAGAACATCATGCACATAAAGCACATGGAAATATAACGCTGAATGTTAAGTTTTTATTGAAGCAGAAGGAATGAAAAATTGGCAAGGAAAAATATCAAAGAGTTTTTTCCCCCACATACATACAATTATAGCCATCACACTCGCTGCGAGTGATTCGCATTGACGGTAGGATTGAAAAAAAAAAATCTGATAGAACAATGTTAATTGCCGCGCTCCACATCTGAAGTTAACGTCCAGAACGCAAAATTTAGTTCAATTTTTTCGTATTTTTCGTGTCAGCAAAGGAACGAACGAGAAAACGGAATGGATAAACGAACGAAAAAAAAACGAACAAAGCTTATAAAAGGTGAATTTCAAAGTGAACGGAAGTAAATTAAAAAGCAGCGATCAGTGTTTTTCGTATTCATCTTTTTCTTCTGCATTTTGTAATTGAATTGACATCAAAGGGAAAGAAGACGGGCACCGAGCCGATCTCATTATGTTAATGGAATCCAATCGCATTTCGATAATATACGGAATTCCTTTTTTTTTATTTCGCATCGATTAGTTATAGCTTCTTCGTTTTTTCCTCTTTTCTTTTTTCTTTTCTTCTTCTGAAAAATTACCTGTAAATGTTTTACGATATACCTGGAAATGACAAGTAACATTTGGATTAAAATGGACCGGTATTCATCCAATACAGGGTGGTCAAATTCAATTGAAAGCATTCATTTTTATTCAAACCCAAAATGTCAAGCTGTTTTAATAAGTGAAACGCTATAGTATTTCATTTTTAACCAGTAGAGCTCACATAGTGCATCGCACTGTTTCACTAAAAGAGGGGTTTGGAAATGAGCTGTTCCACAAAAAAAAAGGATAACGTTAAAAAAAATGTACAATCATGATAGTTATAATGGAATAATTCGTTGTTGTACTGCAGTATCTTCCTCTGCGTCTCGGTGCGCCATTGTTACTCAAAACGGGTTTTTTTCTCTTTTTCGCTTCCGTTCTTTTGTAAAATTGTCAATGTGAGTATACTCATTGACCGTATCTCTAATTTCATATACCTTTCGATCTAAAACTGCAACTATAAATACTCGACACAAACCTTCACCCACACACAAACACACACACAAAAAGGTCTCAGTCACGTAGCAACCATTTATAATGTTAGCCATTTTGTATGTGTGTGTGTAAGTTTCTATTTTGCTCTATTGCTTTTATCTTTGACTTCTTGTATGAATACATTGCTTTCTCTTCCCCCCCACCCCCCATTCTATCGTTCTATTTCTCCCTTTACTATTTACAATTCCTTTTGTGTGAGTGGCCATGCCGTTAAATTGGTGTAAGTTTCATTTCATTTTCTCGACAATTGTAAATTGTTACCTATATTATGTTATTGTGAACATGGAACATCAAAACAAATAAACTAGCATCATACATATTGTAGTTTATATCGCTTGTTGTCTTCATATGTAAAATGGCGAATAAATTAATGCACGATGAAGGGTTGCAATTTCAAAATCTGCAACAATATAATGGAGTGAACATTTTCATTTGTTGTATCGAACTTTTTCTGGCCATTTAATGTTATGATCTCATACATTAGCTTCGTTGTAAACAAGCTTCATTTTGCTACCGTAGGCTACAGTATACTTTTTCACGGAATACTTGTGATAAAAAATATCAACAAAGAATCAAGTTAAAGATTTTTTATTGGCATACACACCATGAATCTCGTGCTCTTGATTTCGTGCACTGTCAAAACCTGCAAAAACAAAATAAAGTACAAGGAACCACAATTGCCCGAATGAAAAAGCGAAAATGAAGCGAAAACGCTCAAGTGAACCGTGGCAGCCATAACATAACAAATGTCAAAAAAATCAGATCGTAATAAAAAATATTCAGTCATGTCTTCATTTCTTCATGTCTTCATGTGTTTCATTTTTATGCAATGACATTTTTTATCTGTTGTTGTTCTGTATATCTCTCTCTCTCTCTCACTCCCACACTCTCTATTTATCTCTATTTTTTCGTCGCCTTTTTTGACAGTAATGTGATGTAGCTTTGTAGCTTGATTGCTCTGAACCATTCAAGACAATTGCTTGCCACTATAAAATGCCAAGCGGATAACAACAGCAACACCGGCAGACAACAGCAAATACAAAACAATGCAGCACATCAAACGTTGTAAATATATGCGAAAATGTTAGTATCTGTGAGTGTATGCAGCATGTGATGTGCGTTGATGCGTTAAGGTTAGATATTTTATGAGCTATCAAAGCATGCTCTCATTTTGTTTTCGTTTTTAATGAGCAACCAGAAAACATGAATGGAATTCTGAATTCTGAATGGTGAAGCGCAAGAGGTGCGATATATGTGTGTGTTAGATTTGGGTTAGATGTCTTTTTTTTTATTTTAACACATATACAAAAATTGATGGCTGCAAATGAGAAAAATGGAGTAAAATACAAGCGTAAAAATGGCCCGCTATCAAAATGAAATGAGTATGAGAAAAAACGGAGACAAAAGAAGAAACGGAGAGAGATATAGAGTGAGAGAGAGAGAATTGTGTGTCGTTTGCCATCGACATCGCTATAACAAACTCAATTTACACATGGATTTAGAAATTTTTATTGCACATTCAACGTACGCGACTACATTTTACCACATGAATTTTTTCTCACTCTTTTTTTTTGCTCTCGTTTGCCCTCTCACTCGTTTCATATTCCATTTTGGTTTGAAAACAGCGTTGTTTCATCAGGGGTGATGGTGATTGTGACTGTTGGAATTTTATTGGCAGCATTTTATTTGGACAGACAGTGCTTGCGGCAATAAAATATACAGTTAATTTTGTTGACATTCGGGTTTCCAAGTGTTTCGCGTACCACTCATAAATTTGAACTAGAATCCTTTTCTCTGGACGGTACACATAATAACAATAAAACATGTCATATGTAAATGCTCACCATAAAGATCATCATTTCAAATTGCGTAGCAAAAGCTAAATTTAATCTAAGTAAATGAAAAAAAAAAAAAAAAAATTCAACTGGATATTTTTCATTTAATTAAAAGCTTGTGAAAATGGTTATTCTCTGATAATCAGGTGAATACATCATATTTATTAGATGCTGACAATTATATTACAATGTTCAATCATCAAATCACTCGATGCCAACGGGTTGGATATCGAAATTCTTGAATAAATTTATCACATACAGTTTATAACTATACAAAAATGAATTCCTCTTATCAAACTCATTTTTGCGACTTTTCCATAGCATCATTTTGGCAACATAAAATGTTCATCGCACGTAAAGTGTGTTTTTGGTACATGAATAAGTGATGTGCAAAATATCTAATAATTCCTACATTATGCAAAATGTGGACACTGCATATGTGGACGCATTACAAAAGTGGTTTGCCCGGTATTCAAATAATGTTTTGCTCATTTGATTTTGCTTACAAAATTATACTATGAAAAGTGCCCAAGCTAAACGAACCATGCTTGTTAAATATCATATATGGCATTGTATTAGCCATGCAGCGAAAATTATACAAACCCCATTGTGTCAATCTTCCTTGCTAACAAATGTTCATCTGTATATAACATCATTTTCGTATTGCTGCGCAAATAAACTAGAAATGTGTGAACTTCATGAATCATTCGATTATGGAAGGCATTCAAAATTGGCTTGTTATAATGAATGCAACTTTGTTTCTCGGATATTCCTTAGAAATGGATAATCTATATGGTATTCAAACATTCCGCTAGGTAAAGGCCAATACTAGCACCGAAAATTCCGAAAAACGTAACCAATCTATCTAATTTTGCAAGAAATTTCTCATTTGCTATAATATGGAGTCCATACAGATAAAATTGCCGCTTATAATTTCGACGAATGTTTTCATTTTTCTCCGACTTCGTCTGAAGCCATGTCAACGGTCGAAAATTTACGATGCCAAAAGATGTTTTTGTAAAATTATGTGTATGGAGCAACTAAAGATGGCTAACGACATTGAACGAGATTGAAAATGGGAATTCTTGGTGTTTCTAGTTCGCTTGTTGTACAGTATGTGAACGATGTGCACGATTCACAAGCGACCACATTTTCTCGCTCACTTGTTAAACACATATTGCAATAGATTTTTCAATGTCTGTTATTCCCATTTGGCTTGTCGTACATCTTCATCTTTTTCTCTTTGTATTGCGCGTATATGTATGTGTATACAGTGCGGATATTGAATGTACAATGCAACTTGCATCACTTACACCATTATCACTTTATGTTGCCGTTCGATGTAAAGTAGATGTACGCTCCATTCTCTTTTCTCTATCGGCCGTCGCATTCATTTTGCGAACTCATTATGAACCACTATTTTCACATATTTAAGTACACAAGTCTTTTGAGCGGTGCTTTCTATAAGAAATTCACTTGAGCTAACTCACCGTCCTACATATTTCTCTTTTCTCCCTTCATCATCTCTGCTGTTTAACACATTTCTCATCCCACTTACACCATTTAGATTTAGCTCTCTTATCGCTTTTGGCTACATTGGAATTTAAGTGAAATGGCAAAATTTTAGCCACTGAAACATGAAGATGAAGCAGGAAAATGAGAGATACAAAGGAAGAGAAAGAGAGAGAGAGAGAAAGAGAGAGAAAGAGAGAGAGAGAGAGAGAGAGAGATGGAAAAAGGAAGAAAAACGACAATGCTTTATAGAAATGTAAACATGCGATGTTACAAAAGTACACAATCAGCGAAAACACGTGCTGTGCCTGCAGCGTCCAATGAACAAAGATAGCATTTCAACTGGTTTTATCAAAACCTTAACAAGTTGCTTTATTTCGGATGTGTTCTTTTCAGTCTTTGGCATTAGCTTTTTGTTTGCATTGGACAAGAGAGGATGTGGATGTATAAGCACTGACAATGAATCAATCGAATGCAATGTACAAGAAATAGTTTTGTAGACAACTATACAGTTATACCAATTGAATCGGGATTTTCGTCTTTGTTGTCTTTTTATTTTTTGTGTATTTGTGTTGTTTTTGTGTATGCGCTACAACATTCATATTTGGTTAGCATTACTTGCGTGGCATCTTTCGAAATTGCAAAACCAAAGTCGAGTCATTTGGGGTTAGGATTCTCTGGCTCAGACAAAGCTTACTAACTATTCACATTTGTGAAAATGATAAATTCTCATATATTTCAACTGTTTCTATTCGTTGAACATCCATTTCGGTATTATGTTATGTCATTCATCAACAAAAGTGAACATGGAAACATTCCATTTTCTTATTGAGTTCGCAACAAGATGGTTATTTGTGTGTTGAATGGAAATTCATGTTTTGATCACAAATTGCATATTTTATTTTTGGCAAATTTTTGGGTCTGCTACCAAAGTGGCCCGAACCATTCCATCATTTAAACGGAAGAAGGTGGGAGAAACAGGCAGAGTGGCAAAAGCGATAAAAAGATGAAAAAAGAAGAAGGTAAGAAAAGGAAAAAAAAAGGAGAATGAAAAGAAAAGAAATTATCATTCATGAGCACTTTTCATTTCCAGCTCACTCTTCTATCTTTATCAATGGTGGAAATGAATAAGATGACTGTGAAAGCTTTCAGTACATTCAATTAATGTGATCATTAATCACAAGCGCTTTTATTCTAACGCCATTCACTTAATTAATTTTGGCATTGTTCGTTTGCAATACGAACATTTCAACGCCCAGTGCGCAAATAGACAAACAACCGAAACGAAATTGTAACGACCCAATTCGCAGCACATTGCCGCCACGAACAAGAAAAAAAAAATAAAACAATATAAGATTGTAATTTCATTCAATAAATGATTTACGGCAGTGAAATGAGAAATTCTCAACTAACAAAATGTTGCTGTAAAGCATATGACATAACATAAAATGAGAATATAAAAATAAGCACTGGTGAAAAAAAAACAAAAAAAAAAAAAAAAAGAAATCAGAAAAACATGCCATGAAATTTTCTTGGGATTTCAATTAAAATCTTTTAGTTAGAGAGCGTGAGAAAAAAGAAACGTGGAGAATCTCGACAAAATTGAGTGTTGCATAAATTGCATTTACACATTGAATGACGGAGCACATGGAAAACCCAGTACTAGTTTGGTTCTTTTTTATTGCACATGACGTAACAAAAATTCAAAGCCAAAGCATCGACGGCAATACGTTACTTACCAACGGTATAAAAGTAAATCTGAGCTTATGGAAACAGGTGTAACAAACCCCCCCCACCAAAAAAAAATGCTAATGAAACGCATGAATTTTTAATGAACAACTCAAATGATTCGCCTCGTTCATGGACCAGCGGAAAACAAATACCATTTACAGTACTCAGACACACACATACACATTGTAACAGATAATGACCAGAGAAGCATGAAATGGCGTAACGAATAAGTACAAAAAGAAAAAATCACTAGCCGGAATGATGGGTTTCCTCGTTACTTGTGATTGAATTTCGTGATTTATCCAATGATTTTATTCCCTTATTTATTGAGGATCGTTCCGGAGTAAAGCGATAGCAAAATTGATAAAACGTGCTGTATACAAAGTGCAATTTTGATGCTCGAAAAACAGAAGAAAGAGAGATTTTTAAGGCAAGGTGTCGTTACACGTTTTACTAATCGATTTTTTTTGGATTTTTTGTGTATTTTTAGCATGGGTTTGACATCAATGTCACCTTATCGATATTTGATCTAGGCTGAAACGAGTTTTTGACTCCAAAAATATCCAAAAAAAAAAAACAAAAAAAAATAAATAATGAAGCCACATTTATGCAGCGCGACGCCGAAGCAGACCCAATTTATTTTTAGTCTTGTGTATGCCTTACATGCATGGTAACGAACAATCTTAGAGATTACGGCTTATTCAATGTATGAATAAAATGATGATGTTAATAAACATCGACATATGCTGTGTCGCGTAATTTAATCACAAAAGAAACCAAATGAATTTGCTGTTCACGATCCTGTATTATGTTTTTTTTTTTTTTTTGTTGGCTTACGCAACGGCCAAAATAAGTAGACAAACTGAATTGATTCAAAATGAAGGCGAAAAAGAAGCAGAAATAGTAAAAATAATTTGGTGCTTTATCTGGTTTTTGTGCGAAAAAAAGCCCAAAATACAATAGACCGAATTCCGAATCGACTTTGAATAGACATTATATACCAACAGTAATACACATAACTTGACATTTTTAGATAAGTATAGTTTTGTAAACATCTCGCATAAAGTCAAACAAAACCATCATTCTCGTTCATATTGTCATTTATTTTAGATGGTTATTCAGTCGCCATTGTAAGTACAAGAATTACAAGCGTTCCTCGACTCTTTTTTTTTCTCTTTTATGCTTTGTTCGATGTGAATGAAAAAAATAACAACGAATACATTGCAAATGTAAATACATTTCGTGGCTATATTTGGTGGCATTTGTGTGCGACGTCACATACATATTGTTTAACTGGATTCCTATCGTTTTTTTTTTTTTTCATGCGTCATGGGAGCCATTCGTTTTATCTTTTCCTCTTCACAATACATTTTAATGGAGAGTGATACATGCATTCCTTTTGCTTCATACGCTATCCACCAAAGAATAATAAATAATTTTGTATGTGTTTGTATATCTTCCCTCGTTTCAGTGTACAGTTTTCATTGTATACACGCACGTATACGCGTGCATGGATGCATACACAGGCAATTCTTTATTTAGATGACATTTATTTATTCCCACTTTTTTTTTCAGTGAAAATCATCAATTTTCACGAGTTAAAGAAACTGTACCATATGAGATAGTTGTCTTATTTTCTCATACAAACCGAAACATACATTTCATTTATGTAAAATGTGAGTGCTACCTGCTTTTATAATTTTCGCAAGGGAATATCGTTTTAAATTGATAATAAAAAAAAAATCGAATTTGGCACTAAACATCATTTCAAGTGATTCCATTTTATAGAATTTGATCGAAATTGGTATATTTTCTATAAAAATCTTTCATGCAAAACTCAAAATGAAGTCATCATTGTCAAATGGGTTTTAAAAGTACACATTTTTTTGGTGCAAAAGTAATTCATTAACCATATTGAGCACAACCTTTCAAAATAATCAATAACGTTTATCACGTATACTTGACACAAACAAGTTTTTCATTCTAAATAAAAGAGCTCAGTGATTTTCATGATATTCACCAAAAGCCATTTTTATTGACTGCTCAAAGGTTCAATGTAATTTGATTTTTCACTTATTAGATTTAATAAGCAATAAATTTAAAAGGCAAAAAACCACCATGAATATTCCATTTTATACTTATAAAAAATGATGTATCGCGCACTTTTTCTCTCACTTAGCACCCCTTTTTGTCCATTTTGCTTCCATTTTCACCCTTTTCTTCGGCAAATTATCATTTTTTTTTATGATTTGTTTTGGTTCATCAATGGGAAAAAGCTTCGTCGCATTATGCGGCCATGCGTAACGAAATTATTGTGACATAATTATTTCAATGACCGTACATAATTCTCAACGCTTGGTCGAACGTCATAAACACACACCAAATGCAAACAATTTAACATTGGCTTACCAAAACAGAAACAGTTTTCCTATCTTATTTCGACTGCTTGACGGCCTACGCATTAAATGTGATTTATTATATTTTTTTGTTCCGGCTTATTTTATCCTATATCCGGCAACAAATGTACGACTTTTTGTCAAAATTTAACCATAACAAATTCTTTGGCACATCATAACTGCCATTTTTCGTGCGTGATGCTTATGCAAAAGACATCAAAGATACAATAATAGCAACAGCACAAGAACAACATAACTTGTTGAACTTAAAGCGTTTCACATTATTTTCGACCATTTTCAATGGGTGATCTAATTATTAAAGAATACTTTTGAAGAACAAAATCGCTTGAATGCAAAACCCAAATTCGTTGGGATTCACTTTTAATAGACATTTCCATCGGTTAGAACAAAACCTTGTTTATGATAGAAACAAGCAACAATGGACATCGTTTAAGTAAACAATGAATAGTTAACATGCGTAGGACTTGTATGTTTTGAAGATTTTTCTCTTTTGATTATTAAAAGAACCAACAACATTTGGTTGTAAAATAAAATGGAAAAATTCACGAGCAAATTATTCAGTTCGATATTTCTATCTGTATTCGTTTCCACGATAACTAATACATACAAAATAAAAATTGCTTTTCATTTAATTGAAGACTGAAAAATAAAATAAGAGTAAAAATGTGTGCGACTCGACGCAGTACAATAAGTCGGCGATAAAAAATGCGTCAAAGTAAATGGCCGATACTAAAAAATTTGCTGAGGAAACAGTGACGAAGCAAACATAATGTACGAGATGAAACAAAGCACCTAGAAGGGAAAGAAAGAAAGAAAGAAAGAAAGGAAGAGAGAGAGAGAGAGAGAGAGAGAGAGGAGAGAAAGAGAGGTAGAGAGGTAGAGTGAAAACCAAAAAATACTGAACAAAGTTTTGTTTTTTTCGCTTCATCAAACTTTAACGATATATCTTTTCCGATATGTTGTTGCTATATTGAATCTGAAGAGTGGATACTTTTCTTTATTTTTTCATTACTTTATCTACTCGCTCCAGACTAAGTTTATCTGAGTGATGTTCGTTTGGTGCCAGCAGCCGCACTTATATACACACACACAAATACACATTTATCGAAGGAAAATTGTGTGCAAGAAACTGAGAATGAGAATAAGCAGCAAAAATATACATGAAGCTTTGGATAAAAATCGATCGATGAAAAGTACCAACAACTTAACTGTATACAGTATACACCCTTAAACTAATGATTTGACGAAACAACATGAAAATCAATCAATCCGATTCGAATGTGAAGCGAATGAGTGTGAAGTACATATTCCCGCTGGTTGTTTCTTCCCTCCTCAATCACTTATGGATGTTTCATTGCATATCCCAACGTTCGTTCAGCAAAAACGTTAGAGTTTAGTTTGTTTTGATGAGAATAGCACGTTTGAAACATAAAGTTTACTGGTGAGATTACAACTCAACGCGAACTCAATTCGAAAGTTGTTGTTGTAGTGTTTTTTCTTTTTTTTTTTCATTTTCTCTTGTTTGCTGTGTGTGAATTTGCGTGATTGTATAAAATTCGAACCCGGATTCTCTATTGTTTGCAAAAAACAAATGACCGAATTATTGAATGCAAAATATACAATAATTCCATGGTAATTTTAAATGCAATATTTCAAATTCATCAATTGTGTATACAATTCGAACGATGTGGCTAAATTGTTTCCTTATCGAACGAAATGTAGGTTTTGCTTGATGATGCTATTGCTGTTGTGACGATGGTGCGCTTATGGGCCACAGAGTTGAAAGTCAATGATGTAAAAATGCTTCGCATTGTAAATATTAGTCATTTAATGCTGGAAGTAAGCGAAGCGTGAAAAGAGAACGATTTTAAGGGGAAACCGCAAAAAATTTATTGCTTCTTTTTCTCTATGTTTGGCTATGCGTTGGCAACATGCACCTCTTAAGCTTGCATGCAATTACCATCATCAATATCTTTGCATAAGAATTAAATTACCAGTTAGGCTCGTCTGCTTAACCACACCACAATGCAAATGTAAATAATGATTCAGTTTATTTTCCGGTTGAGGTTTATTTATTTATGGTTTCCTCTTCATTCAACGCTTGAGACAAAATACTCTCGCCTTAAAGTATTTTAAAATTACAAAAAAAAAGAAAAAAATACTTTAAATAGCATTTTATGCGGTAGACCAACATCTATTTGATCTAAAATACGCCAAATAGACTTCACATTCATGGAAAACAATTTGTAAAATTTGGCAATCAATTTGATTTTAAATCTTCTTCCAGAATCTAGTGTTGATATTAGATATTGTAATCGATTTGATGTTCATGAGTATCAGACGACGAAGAAGAAGAATAAGAAGACAAAAACAATTATATTATATAAATGTGGTCCCAATTGATCCCGAGCATTTTTTTTTTTTTTTAATAATTTCGATAAAAGCTATCGAAAATACCACCCTATTAACATTAAAAGCTCAATCGATATTGTTCAATTCCTTGCTTGAACGGATGAAATTTCGGATGCTATTCTATTGTTTGGCATTTGCTCCGATGAATTTATATTGAATCCACTATCCGATAATGGATTTTCTGTGTGTCTCAGGGTGTGTATTTGTATATGTGTGTATGCGGTCGAGATGAGAAACAATGGGAGTAAGCTATCAAACTGGAATAGAGAAACGAACAGACAATTTAATTCGATGAAAATATTTTATGTGGCTTTTCTCTCGTCTACCAGCAAACGATAACACAGCATGTATTTGTATATTTTGTCCCGGTAACGAACTCACTCTGACCCTACCCCTGGTTTATGGTATCTCTACTCTCCTAGCTATTTATCTATCGCACAATTTCTATCGCATAATCTTATTAATGAAACTTATAATCATAATAACAATGGAAATATGCAATAAAACCAAATCAAAAAAAAAGTATATAAATAAAAAGAAAACTGTTATTGAAAGCATAAAACATGCAAGCCATTTTAATATCGAAACTTTCCATCTCCTTTGCTCTGCAATAGATCGTCCATTATTTCCGTTATTTGACTGTGGAAATTGGTTTGCTTTGACGACAATTTAATATACGAATAAGAAATGAAAAGAAATGAAACGAGAAGAAAAAAATATATATACCAAAAATGCGTACGCCGCACTTAAAATCCGGAATGGTTTCCGACAATAGAACGGAAAAAATAGAAAGAAAAAAATATCATTCGAAAAACAGTGTGCTGAAGGAGGCGCATATGATAATAGTAAATCATTTCATTTTCCTTCACTGACACCACCCCTCCCCCCCTGCAAAACTCCAATTTCGGCATTTATTATTTATTATCTATTTGTATTTTTCTAAGGAATTTGAGTTGGATTGATTGTATTTACGTATGAAAGTTTCGGTCGTTTTTTTAGATTTTCGTCATTCTAATGGGTTAGCCTCTTCACATAATCGAATTGATAACGTTAACGATGGTGAAATAAAAACATCATTTTTTGATTGATTTTACTTATTTACGGCAACGTACAACACATATTCAACCGATATATTTTATTTTATTTGGCTCTGAATTTTATTCGATCGTTATGTGGTTTTTATTTTTCCCATTTGATTTGAGGTGTGCTCGATGAGCTTATAAGATTTTTATCATTTTCTCGACCGGTGAGCCATTGGAAAAGCGTTTGTTTTTTCTTTGTTTTACTTTGTATATGATCGAGAGTTTCCTAGCTTTTGGCACAGCACGTAGAGAGTAATGCATAATTCATAGGAAGAGAGACAGATCAGTGTGTGAAATTAGAATGGCAAAATCAAGAAAAAAACGCTTACTTTAGAAAGAGAATGCGAGATAAAATGTAGGAATGAGTGTGTGAGAATTAGAGAGGGAGAGAGAGAGAGAGAGAGAGAGAGAGAGAGAGTGAGTTGACAAACATCCATTTATTTGATTTGATTCATTACATTCAGAATGCATGATTCGCATTGCGAATTGATGTAGAATCATGGTTTCAGTGTGGTTGTGTGTGTGTGTGCTTGAGCACAGCACGAATCTCGCGAGAAAAATGTTTTCGTCGATTCTGAACAAAAGAACTCACTATGGGCCGATGCACATATTTGTCGACAGAAAATTCAAAGCAAGAATGAGAGAATCAAACCGAGCACCCGAAACCATTTGCTCATACATATTTGATATGTATGTAGAATTAAATAAAACGATTTTTAATGCAAATTGAGGATCAAAGCAGCAACGCAAAACACTATGCTTATACCAGTGACACATGTGCCACACATACGACAAAAAAAGCGAAGAAAAATAAACGCATAAATTCACTTCAACAAAATGATAACAAAAAATAAAAACGAAATTCGTAAACCACTACCAAAATAAACGAGTTTCACGCAGAATGGCGTAAAAATGGCTCAGTGTTTTGTAGCCATCGTTGTCACCGCTATTGAATTTAGTTTGTTTAGCGATACAGGAAAACGACACCGAATATGTTGTAAATCATTTTATTCTGATTTTTATTCCAATCTCTCTATCTGGTCTGTTTAGCTAAATACACACATTTGCCATTCAAAAAGTATGCACGCACATGTGTTTTTTTTTGTGTTGTTGAAAAATCATTCTTTTTGTTTTAGAATAAATGATAAAAAATGTCGAAATGAACATTGAGTATTCGACTGCTGGCTATATGCTTGCATTTTTCAAATGTCCCAAACGAATAGAAAGTTTGAATTCCAAATGGAACGAAGGGTCCAACAACCAATGAAACTGGCCCGATTTCGAAATTCGCGTGCCATTTCGGCTTAATTTCTCATTTTTACATTACACTGCCCTACTTCTCTGTAGATTTATTTTTTTTCTGTCTCTTCTATTTCAAATGCGACATTCGTTTTTTACTTGATCCGGATGAGAAAAAAAATTACAACAACAAAAAATCACCCGAGACTACAATACATAAATGTATGGATAGATTGAAATAACAGCAACTGTGCAGCAGCAGCTCAACAAATGATACAAAATTTGCTATAACTTATTTGATTTATGTTTTATGGCTTTTTCATATCCGAAATATACATATTGTATGTATGCATTGTAAAACACGCGACCAAACTCGACAAAACCAAAAGACACACGGAGCGAGAGATGTACGCATGAAGGAAAAAAAAAGACGTGTACGAAATAATAGCGAGCAAGCTACTGGGTGAAATGTATTTTGTAGGCTTTTTATTCGGTTGACACATAATGTATCTTCCATTTAATGTGTGTACATCTTCACGTGAACATGTTCAGTACACCGTGTGTTGTGTTGTGTGTCGTCGGCAGCAGCATCATCAGCATCAAAAAAAAAAAAAAAAAAGTCTTGCGTATACACAACGAAAAATTTGTTCAACGTGCTCATATCGACGTTAGCAACTACTGTAGAAATTAATTTAATGGCATTTTTTCTGTTTCCAACCATTTTCATTCATTATGCAACTTTTCTCTCTCTCTCTCTCTCTCTCTCTCTCTCTCTCTCTCTCTTTCTCTCTATTCCGTTTTCTCATGATTGCAACTTTTTTCTGTAATTCTGCTCCGAAAGTTAATTTTTATTTTGTCATTTGTTTTTAAAATGCATACATGACATTCGCTTATGATCACATGCCCACTTTATGCTTTATGTGCAACGAAGCTTACATTCATAAACATTTCTCTCTCATTCTCTCCACTTCTTTAGAATCGCTGAGATGTAAATGTGTTTCATTTAGTTTATTTTACCATTTTGAATTTTCATGATATTTTCAAGTAAATCTAGCCACAACCTGTTTTTGCAGCAGTACTAGCAATACTGCAACTATTACGTTTCATCAACAATGACTAACAATTAGGAAGTATGATTACAACAAACAATAATGAAAATAACACATTGTAATCGTCTCTGTTATAAATCAAGTTCTCATTGCATTTCTCTTTTTCTCTACATCAGTACATTTTTTTTACGGAAAGAATAGAAAAAAAAAGAAGTAGATGGAATAGGATGACAAGAAGAGAAAAAGAATTTTAAAAATGGTAAAAAGAATCAAGCATCGAAGCGGACTGACTAAAATGAACACAACAATAAATAAATAAGTTTAAATGTATCGCTGTACCTACACTATAAGGACAATGTTCGCTACAATTCTTTCTATCCCTGATGATATTGTAACAACCAGACCATCAACAAGAATTTCCTTCGCAAAGTAATGCACAAACAAACTAAATATTTACAATTTCTATTTTTACACGAATATTGAATGTTTCGTTGATGGAATTTTTTTTTTTTTGTGTTTCATTGTTGCCATTGTTGAAAAGAGGTTTTTTTTTCATCACTTTAGTATTTGTTTTTATTTTCTCTATATTTCTCTCGAATTTCTGCAAGTATTTATCAATAGACAAAAATGTGAAACAACGAAATAAAATTATTGGTGGACATAAACATATGTAGTTTGTTTGTTGATCGTTCCTTTTTTTGCTCCGCAGGCGGTATTGTTGTTTAAGCGAAGTTTTTGTACCAGCTCGTTCTCAATCACTAAATTATTGAAATGAAAAATGTTTTTTTTATTGTAAACAATGATTGGGTAGAAAAAGTTTCATCTGAAAAGCGGGACAGTACATTTAAATTTGTGGTTTTTAAATATACAACATTTTGTTATGCGCAATAAATCGAGATTATTTTGAGATCGCATAAAAAGATTGAATGATGACTTTATATATAGTCGCTCCTAAAAAAAATCGAATGACTAAAACAGAAAACAAACTCTTCGGTCAATACATTTTATTAGAATTTAGCAGAAAAAAAAAAATAACGAATGGAAGCGATTTTATGACGAGATGGGGTTGTAATTGCACAGTAGTCCAACATGGCTACCAACAAAATACGTCAAAACCATTGATTTTAGCTTATCATGATTATATAAAATGACAAAAATTAAACTGAACATTGAGAGCCACTAAATTTGTCCGGTAACAAGATGAAAAAAGCAACCGCAATGGCTGTTGCGATAGAAAAAAATGAATAAATGAAACGTTAATGTCGCCTCATTGTAGATTAACTGTGTGAATGTGTACGCGTGTGTGCGTGATGTGTGACATAAATCCAATCAAATTCACTTATACGCATGCAACCAACTCAATTCGTTCTACAATTCATACGCAAATCTGGTGTGAGTGTTTGTCATGATGCTATTGAATTGAGGGCGATAGCATTTCGCGTATATATTGAGTGATTCGTTGTTATGCTTGTTATTCGGTCTTCTGCAGACTCAATGCATGTAAATTGCCTATTGAGTGTAAAAGAGCGAGGCACTCACTACATCCTCTCGCCTCACTATCTCTATATAGATGAGACTGGCGTCGAGTTCAAGCTCATCAAAGAAAAAGTGTCATAAACATAAAGCAGTACACCAACATTTCATGACATCTTCGAAATGAAAGCTATTTGCGACCTATACGAAAACAGAACTGAGAGTGTTGTACAGTTTTCGTGTTGTGTTGGTGAAATGAGAATACAAAAAAAAAAAGTTATTTTATTTGGAGTGGCGGGCTGATGAATGCGACACCAATAAAGAGAAATAGGGAACAGAAGAGAGTAAGAGAGGGCAAAAGAGACAAGGAGAAAGATGAGCTGAGAGTGAGACAGTAGCAACAGAATATAAAGTGCTTGTACGAATTTAAATGAAACGGAATTTTCCGCCCGAGAGTTAGAGTAAACAATTTGTATTTGTAATAATCATTGCAACGATGTTCGCTTCAGTTTCTCTCTCTCTCCCTCTCTCACTCTCTTTTTCTTTCACTCACACTTTCTCTTTTCCCCAGTCTCTCTATCTATGTTTTTATCCTTGTCATGCCTGAAAGGTACAATAAAATAAACAAGCTATTAAATCGCTACAAGTGCAACTCCAATCGAAATGATATTCCGCGACATTGGAACAAAATAAAACACGCACATCAAACAATAAATGCAATTGGCGTTGAGCTCGGTAGCGCACACAATGAGTAAGCTAGTGAGCGAGTGCGGAAAAGTGTGAGAGAAAATCATCCAGCACAATTCCGAACAGTATTCACCTTTTGAACTTTGTCACATGCGTTCAAACTCTACATATGGCAAGTGTCGTCCAAATGACATAAAAATAAATTTCAATTTTCACTTTCTTTTGCTTCTTTTTTTTTTTGTTTCAATTTCTTCTTTTTCTTGTTTTTCTTTTTACGAATTCAAATAGAACACTTTGCACAGAGTCTCAAATGAAATTTCGTTTTGTATACTTGAGACTCCACAGGATATTAAGGATAACATACAAACGATTCAATTCAAATGGAAACAATAAAAACAGTGAACGTAAAAAGAAAAAAAAGAAATGTTGTGTGATTTAAAAGAAATTTCAAGATTACAAGTGGAAAACGTAAAATTACAAAAGCTGAGAAATGTGCCGCGGCTTAGAAGCGAAAAGAAAAATTCAAAAAATATAAAAGCGGGTATAAAATCGTAAGAGAGAGAGAGAGGGAGAGAAAGACGGGGAGGGAGAAGGGTGTTAGAGACACAAGAGAAAAAAATTTCACAAAAGCATTTATATTAGCTCACTTTGATTCTATTAAATTGGCCTTTTGTTTTTCCTTATGCTTTGTCAAGGCCCGCCATTTCGGGTTTCTTGCAGTACTATGTGTTCTCTGTCTTTGTCACTTTGATCATGTTTTTGAGTATCGGTCGCTTTTTTGCGATGTTTCCTATTGCGCGTACGCATATATACGGTAAACCAACCAGTACGACAGTACTTTGTGAAAAATTAATTCAGTTTTTATTGTGTGAGCACTCTTCCGCTCGCAAGCTTTTGATGTTGTGCTCTCGTCTTCATTGTGTGCAAAACGTGTGCATAGAATAGATGAAATGAAAATCACTGCTTTTCAACTAGTATTAAGCTGTTTATGAATTGAAAATTTTAACAAAAAAAAAAGTAAACAAGAAATAAATGCACGGTACGACTTTCGATCGCATATAACATTGAATGTTGCCTTCTGCATTGAAATGCAAAAGAAGTCTGAAATATACCAACGAGTCTTCAAAATTCATAACGTACGAAAAATCTGTGCTTCGAAACTTCAGCACAGTGCAAAATGTCATCCATGCTAAATTGCCTCATGAAATTTCCTTTGCATGCATCCGTAATCGCATAATCATTTTAACGAATGAGTTTTTAATTCAAAGGAATTTTTTTCGATTGAAACAAAGACCACTTGCATGGGACACAAATTACCTCAGGTAAATTCAAAGTAGATATTTTGTTTGTCCTCGGATATTTCATGTTTTTTTTTTCTTCGTGTATTAAGATTACCCAAAAGTTTATTGCCTCATCTACTGAGACAAAGAAAAAATGGAATTTAAAGTTTAACATTATTTGCAAAATGAGCTTGGAAAATTGAAACTCGATTCGCATCTCACTGTAAAAAAATTTATTTTGCGCCCAATGACAAGTATTATTACGTAGTTTTTACTGACTTTTTTTTATTTTTTCAACTGCATTTTACACATTATTTTGCATCGTTGCCTTCATTCGCTGTTTCTGTCATCATTTCAATCGATTAGTTTTTCACAGCACGTATAATATTGTGTTTGAAACTCGATTAATTTTGCGTCAAATTCAACGTCAAATTTTTAGTGTTATTTTCAGTAATGTCAGTGTCAAAAACATTGTGAACAGTTCCAAACGCATTAACGCTTTTGAATTGGTTTGGTTTGCAGATTATATCAACAATAAAGTGACAAAGAATTTTTTTTTTTATTTTCGCATAACAATTAACGCGTTGATGTACGAATTATTGCTGTCATCGTCTATCGTCATCGACTTTCAATGTGAAAACTATCGTTCCATTTCGATGCCATTGTGACTTTTATTTACATCAATCGAACTGGACATTAACGCATTTATTATTATTATTATATTTTCTCTTTTAGTCGTTTGTGTCAATCGCATTCCATTCTAATTATTTTCCATTTGATTTACCAATAAATGTCAATAATTATAGCATCACGAATGGCATTTAGCTTTACTAAAAATAGCCCAATAATAAAGCATTGAACATTTTGAATGGGTAATGACGTTATCTTATCGATGTCATTTTTCAAACTTGATTTGCAAGTAGTTGGCGCTCATTTACGCGTTAGAAATGCTTCGCGTATAATTCCCGCAATTCAGGATGCGATGCGAAAATGATCGATTTGGGAAAATTTCGCTGAATAGATGCATATTCTTTTATTTGATATTCGTTGTCGTTTGCTTGAAATGCCAATCGTTCGATTTTTGCCAAAAAAAAAAAGTTTTTTCTTTCTGCTGTGCTGGCAACCCAACAAACGAAAATAACTGATAATTTATTCGTTTGACGATAATTTATGCTGACACATAAATCGATTACATGTACGTTGAGATTGTGTTGATTGTTGCTGGTTGGTGCGTTTATACGCGCTACATTAACGAGACAGACACTCGCAACTTTTCTGTCCCCAGCTTTTTCTTTCTTCCTTTCTCTCTATCAATCTTTTTCGACCGCTATTTTGCGCTCTCTCTCTCTCTCCACTCTCTCGCGTGTTTGATCCCTGTTTTGCGTTCCATTCCGTTTCTCTTATAGTCGAATGGATAAAAACGATTGAGAAATGCAAACATAAAAATAAATTGGATGTCACACGTAGCGCGAAACGACAACGACGTGAAATTGAATCGTTTAAAAATGAGCATCGTAAAATTTATTTGGGCGAAAAACCAATGGGAAATACACGACGAATTCGTACGGAGCAAATTTCGAGATTTCCAATGTGAAGATATATATTTATATATATATGGCAAAAGAGAATGAACAGTGAAATCGATGGTGTGTTACGGTTTGTTTGCTTTGGAACGTGCGCGGGCCTTCATTACCATCATTTTTACTTTTTTCGTTGTCTTGAGCTGACGCCCTGAAATACATATTCTGTCGCTGGTGAAAAAACTATACATTTCGAAACAATTTGGATTTATCTTTTTTGACATCGTTCATTCTGATAAATTTCATGATGGTTTTTGTTGTTGCTGTTGTTTGCAGAAAAAAAAAGAGATACAATTCGTATTGAAACAAAGGAATGTTGTGAAATTATCATAATTCAACTATTGGCAACCATAGCATAACTCTTCGGCAGCAGCACTTTATTTTCATTGTGAGACATCCAAAGAACACGATAATTGGACCCAAATACCTATTTGGATTGGCTACATTTGGACACAAAATCATAAAAAATATATCACTAAAGCATATCGGAAAACATACCGCTCAAAAAATACGTTTCCCCCAGTCATAGATTTTAATTTGGAATTTATTAAATCTGATTGTTATTTTATTCAGATTTAAATGGCTTTGGTTGAAAAAAATATTCACATACACACACACACACAAGAACGTGTAATAAAGATAATTCAAGCAAGGTTCAGTTTTTCCAATGAGTGTATATGATGGTGTAAATGGAAGTGCTGGAAATCGGAAATGAAGCGCCAAACGACCCCTACTGTCAGTGCCAATTACATAATAAATCCATTAAATTTCACGAACCGAAATGTCCATAATGTATGTGCGCTGTTCTCGTAACACCGCTTTGGATTCAGTTATCCATTATTTTCGGGTCGTTTGAAAGGTAAATCTTTGTCGATTACTGGTTATTTTGCAGGTCATTTTAAGTTTATTTGTTTTTTTTTTTCTCTCCTCTTTTTAGTCCATTCAATCATCCATCTCATCGTCGGAATTTGTGTTATTTTACATACATTTTTCTTCTCTGATATGGTAAACATAAAGAATGCATGTAATCGAATTATCAACATTGAAAATGTTATGTATTCATCAGCAAATAAACGAAATGTAAAATGGCAGCCTAGAAAATAGCACTGTGGTTTATTTGAATGTTGAAAATTTGCTTCTACAATGATTTTAGTGGTCGTTTTGAATTGTGCGATTCAACATTCGTTTGACCAAGTTATTTAGTCAGAGGAAAATACGAAAGAACAAAATTGCCTTGTATATTTAACGAGAATGGCAGTGTTAAGCTTTTAAACGATCACTGACAAATCCTTCAAGTAATCATAAATCGAATTTTATTATCAGTTAGCATTTGGCCTGCTACGTGCTTGCTGTACAAACATTCAAAAATGATTGCTTTACATGCGGAATCATTGAAACGGAAGAACAACAAAATATACACTGAATGCACTGAAGAAGGAAGTAGAATGTAGAGAAGAATTGAGGGAAAAAAAATAGACGAATAATGCTGAAATAAAATCTCAAATAAATAAAATGCTAAGAGAAATTAAAGTTATGCTTACACTCAATCCAATTTGTTCTTCGGTTGGTTGTAGTGTGTTTCTAATTGTTGGCACCACGTTATAAAGAGTTTGAGTCAGCTCAAAATTTTTCTTCTTTTTATTTGGTTTTCTTTGTCCTTTTGGTATTGTGATCGTTTAATTCGTAAACCGTATTCTTAAATTGTCTCTTACAGCACTTGCACGTGATTTTATTGTAACGGGTTATCTGAGTTCACAGTTTTTTCTTGATTTCTCTAGTATTTTTGTTTTGCGTAGTTTGTATTTTTTTTAAAGTGCTTTGTCACATAAATGAAAAAAAGATGAATTTTCAAACACAATGCGATATTATATTAACCGATTCAATCGAATTGCTTATATTTAGGAATGAAATTTTATTTTGAAATGAGTTAATTCTATTTTTCTGTTGTTCAATAAATTTTTCGGTAATTCTTTGGTATTTGCATAAATGCCACAGCTCATCCTTAAATCGCTTATTATGTTGAGAGTATCCGACGAATTTATCTTAATGTTATCGATTTGTATTTTGGCATTTGTTGTGTTGTTTTCATGAAATGGAAATCGTGTATGCATACGAATTGACGGACGCAAAAACGGAACAAACAATGTGTATAATAATACAAAATTACGCCAACAGAAGGGAAAAATGAGCGATAGAGAAAGAGACAAAAAAAAAAATGGTCCGATTTACGTATGGTATGGAACGTAACACTGGAATATGTATAAAATATATATTTGCGCAAAGAGCGTTTTGCGTTATTGGGATTAATCGCAATAAATTTTTATTTCAAATGGCAGCACTACTCTTCGCCTGTATCGTTTGCTCGCATTTTTATGTTTATTAGTTCAATATGAATATTCGAATGGTATTTTTCTGGATGCGTGGCTATGGTCTCTTATTCCGCTTTTCTATATTCCGTATACTCTGTGTCTCGTCACGCGATTATCTATCTTTTTGATTTCGAATAGCTTTTCTTTCGATTTTCTGATCAGATGAAAAGATGCTTTTCATTCGATTTCGACTGTAATTAAATCGGCTTTCAAGCTCAACTAATTCACTTTCATGCTTTGTTTGACATTTTCTTTTTTCCATCCACTACGCGGCCAATGATTGTATTCTGCTCTTGCTCTATGTTTTGTCTTGGCAACAAGCTTCAAGCCAATTGATAATGGCAGAGAGAAAAAAGTCAAACAATTTATGCTGTCAGCTTAAATCACTTGGGTCGAATTTAAAGCATGTATCAATCCGTATTGTATATATACGCTTATGATATTGGTTTGTGTTTGGATACAAAAAATTGGGTAAAGTTGAAACGTTTATTCGTCGACGAATATGAATCCAGATGTGCCTGTACGCCTGACACACACAATCTTCTCTCTATGTATCTATATTCTCAATTTTTTCAACCTTTTGATTTAAAATCGAACACTGGTTTTATTTTGTTCGTATTTTTCAAACAGATTTGGGTTAAATTTTTTGTTACACTTTTTCAACAACGAGCTACTGTATGGACTATGGCTTCAAAGATTTGTCAATGTTACCGAAAGACAAATACAATATACGGAACGAAGTGCGTTCAAATGTTTGATAGTTGTTTTATTGCCTCCCAGAAAAATTGTTACTTTGTTGGATCACTCTCTCAGTTATTTTTTTTTTTTTTTATTTCGTTTATTTTGTTCGCATTAATGTCTATTGTGAAAACTACAATAAGATATATTTTTATCTTTTTTTTTTCGATTAATGTGCTTTTTGCTCGATGGTGAAATGTGAATGGGCCAAAACATATATTTTCTGTATGTACGTAGGAATGTGTTTTTCTCTCTTTTTCTTATTCTGTGTATTTTTGCAGTTAATAAAATTGCTACACATATATTAAGTTAATAATTGACATAAATATTGTGTGTATGGTAAGTAAGTGAGAGCAAATTTGTGCTGTAGTTTATTTTAGCCTTATGTTTGTTGCGGTTCAGGAGATTCGGTGTGCATATATCGATTATAATTATTTTTTATTTCTCGGGTGGATGCCGTTTGCAGCAGCGGTTAAATAAATTTATGGTTATGTGTTTTTATTGATAATGATGCAAAATTATGGAAATATTTTCGTCTTCTTCTGCCCGCGTGAACGCTTGAGTCTCTCTGTTCCTTTTTAATGATTTATACGGTTATTACTATGGAAAAGCAGTTAACTCGTCGGGTTCGAGTACGCTAAATTTTACGTTATGTTTCAATTAGTAATTTCGATTCGATTTGATTTTTATATATCGCCTTGTTTTTTTTTATATTCAGTATATGATTTACTACACATTGAAGAGTTATTTTGATTTAAAGAATAGGAATATGTATTTTTGATTTTAACGTTTAAAAAAATCCATTCAGTTTGTTTATTCGTTTTTTTTTTCTCCAATTTATTATGAAGTGCACTGTACACTTTGTTTTTATCAGGAATGGAATTTAGTTACAAATACACGTCATTCAAATTCAATCAAAATTCGATTTGTAAATTCAAGTTTTAACCTTTGCTTCGATTCGAAGCACAAACTGAACTAATTTTGAAATTAGATTTTAAATTAAATTTCCGTTTTATTTTTTCAAATCGAAGAGAATTTTAATTTTTTTTTTCAACACAAAATTGTTTTGATGACTTTTTTCATTTCTTATTCATTCAAAAAAACAAAAAAAAACAAAAAAAAAAAATTTAAAACGATTTTCGACCATTTTCAAATTCTGATAGATCACTCACTTGATTGAACACACCAAAATTCAATTTTTCGCGCACACACAACGAAATGATGTCTACTCTTTTCCACGTGTCGCGCCCAACTGTAAATTTTATAAAAATTTTACCGTTGATGCTGGTGTTAGAGATGCCAAAAGCCTTTTGGTCGCCACCACATCTCCATCTGAAACCAATACAAGCGCATTCATCATCTCGATGGATGGAAAATAGATACACGAACGGTTTTTCCAGTATACATTTGAAGAGCAGAGCTATGGATGTGAGAAAAGCTTGAATGAGATGTGCTTTTGAGATTTTATATTTGTGAGTGTGCGTGCAATATCACAGAGAAATGGAAAGGGGATGATGATTGTTGTAGTAGTGTACAAGCATCTCAATATTTCTCTCATTCATCCAGAGAAATTTGTTTTCTGTTATAATTCTTTGACTTTCAATGAACATATTCTGTCATTCAAATATTGCTTCTGATAACATTTCGTTACGAAATAATTTGTCAATTTACAACAGAATAAATTCAATGTTCATTCGCCAAAAATTAGAAATAAAGGCGCGAGATATTGTACCCAAATTCACATCTCGACGATTTGTTTGTATGGAGCTTTTGCAATGGAAAATGTACAATTCATTTGTTTGGTGTGTTTGCGAATGCGCATCACTAACATGAATATTACAATAAAAACGGCATTTTCTGTTACATTGAGAGAATTGTGTATTACGCGCGCGAAAGACAATTCTACCTCAACAAATCGTTAAGCAAATGTCACAATCTCAACAAAATGCATTTGTATTGGTGACTTTTTGTGTGTATTTAATAATTTTTTGAGCTTTTCGTCGTATCTCATGGACTGGAAGTATTGCTTTCTTGTGTGTGTGTGTGTGTGTGTGTGTGTGTGTGTGTGTGTGTGTGTGTGTGTGTGTGTGTGTGTGTGTGTGTGTGTGTGTGTGTGTGTGTTTTTTATGAGTATGTGTATTTGAGTTTGAGTTGGTGCACCTATATTATCTCATTGTTATATATCGTATCTGTGTATCGATTCTCGTGTTTTTCATGTTGTATAACTCACGCAAATATTCGATATCATGTAGCTCTCAATTTTGGATGCCATAAAGTACTGCTCACGCATTGAAGGGGAACATTCTGTTATACACAATACTGACCGATTAAATCGATGTATACCACATTCATTCACATGGATTATTTGTTCACCGAACTATTGGCTGTGCATAGAAATTGTATAAAAAGAAAACACGATTTGCTGATGGATTCAAACTGCACACAGATAGTACACACACACACACAAACGCACACTGTACATGGGTGTAGATTTATCGATGAGCACATTCAACTCATAGAATGAAGTGTTATGCCAATCGATGCTTTCAATCACAAGTCAAATCACAGGCTCATTGAACAAATTTGTTGAAAATACATTTTTAACTTTCACACTGACTTTAGTTATTTCAAGCATTTCAACTCTTTTTTTATATCATTCAAATTGACAAACCAATTTTATTTTAGTCTTAACAAAATGAAAGGTAATCAAAATTATCACTTTAATTTAAATAATTTATATAAAATGAAAATAAGCAACAACAGAAAAAAACACAACCTTAATAGCTTAGTTAGCTACGTGTACTGTGTATGCAAGTATTTTGTAGTATTTTCTTTTCAAAAAGTATTCTTCTGGAAATTACTCATGGGGCGAATAACGCTCACTAGAATTAATGAACTAGCAAGAACTAAATGGAAACTGTATAATATTTATGGAATTTATCATTCAAATATTCTTTCTAACAATTTCAACAACTGAAAACAATTAATATTATTTTTTCCAAAGAGCGATGACAAGGCATTCGAAATATATACTTCAGAGAGCGTTGCTGTGGCGTTGATTGTACTGCTCATTCAGAAAACGCGCATACGACTTATTCAGACAATTCTACTGATGAAAAGTTCAGATTAGTTCTTAGTTAGGGGAATTGGTGAAGTGTGCAACCAAAATAATGTGCTCTCTGACTACGCTATACAAATCACGTAACGTAGCTTACTACCTAAAAATATTTGTATGATATTGCACAGTGCACACTTTAAGAGAATTCGAAATTGTTTTGGATGTTTTTATGATTTAGGTTAGTTGATATGGATCCATTGAAGTAGAGTCAGTCATAAAAAGTCGTTTTGGTTTGCACATTCTCGGGAAGAAGGACGGACCAAATCATTTTGAAATTTCGAAATCAACATTTTGGTTATATTCATAGAAAAAAATTTATGATTTCGAATAACCAAATTTGTTTGACAGTGAACATAACCTAATTTCCTTGTGTGTATGCATTACGATTAAGTGAATTTATTTCTTCAGAAAATATTTAATTTAGCCATTTATTTCATTTAAGCGAATTTTTAGAAAAAAAAAAAAGTTTATTTATAATAACTCCGAAAATTCAATGATAACCATCACCTCAACTTATTTCGATCTAAATATATCACTTAGATTACTTAGTTAAAATTCTTTTGAAATTGATGCAAATGAAACAAATTTAAGTTTTATTGTAGAGTTAAAACTAATTGAAAAGAGCTTTCATATACAATTATTGGATTGACAATCTCTGCATGTAATTGAAGTTGTTTGATATTAAACTCTTCGTTTCGGACATTTATCAAAGATGTGATTAAATATAGCCGTTAGCAATTTTCATTATCTGACACTTTCAAAATATTCTGTATATAAAGCATTTTGTATGTAAAATGAGATGATTTTGATGTAAATGGTGCCATTGTTTTATTTAATGTTGAATAAATATGTATAATATGTATAATATAAATGTGTCTGGTTGCTGGGAGCCCGGTTATTTCATAGCCAATTGAATTATCGTTTTCTCTTGGATTGATGAAACAATATAGCATCATGTAAATCACTTATATAGTAAGCCTACACACATCCATCTATTAATATATATATATCTATAAAGGTGTAATTTTGTTACAGACTGCTTTCTATATGTCGATGTTGTATTGGTTTTTATTTCCACTTCTTTTTCTCTTTTTTTCCAATTACTGTTCGGTTTTTTGTTATATGTTTGTGCTATCGGCCCCCGTGCTATGAAAGCGATGAAAGTGACACACACGTGCGTGAATAATTCTACAGATGCGCTTAATATTTGCCAATAAAGAGATTTATGTAGTGCTACCTATCGAACATACATATTGTATTGAAACGAAGATCGGTATGGTGGTTCGGATAAAGTCTATTGATTGTTCGTCTATTGTTTAGATACTTGACATAACATATAGGCCTCTTGTTTGTATCCTCACTCTTCACCCTCAATCTATTAGAAACCATTTTATCCTATACCACAGTTTCACTATCAAATCGAATTGTGAGAAAATGCCAGCAAAACTTGTTGTTTTGAATGATTTCTCACTCTCCATAACACTCATTATAGTTAGTTTGTATGGTAGCCGCGTTAATATTTTATATTTGTGGCTAAACGATCCAATTAACCTAGTTTTGTTTTTACTTGTGCACTTTGACACATTGTTGTGGTTTGGTGCAGAAAATAAGATTGAAATCATTGAATAAACATGGCAAAGCCATCAAATGGCAGATAAAAACAAAACTACAATATACCATATCAACCTCAACATCCGATGCTGTTTGAGAATAGAATACATTCAGTTCGTTGCTACGTTTATTTGAAGCACTCTTTTTATTTTCTCTTTTCTTCTTCTCGTTTTTATTTTGCAGTATCGATAAAATATGAGCATTGAAATCGAAAGTCAAAGTAAAACATCGTAACCAAGTCATATCAAATTAGAGAATAAGGGGTTGTGAGTATGTGAATGTTGCACACAGCAAATAAAATACAAAAACAATCAAGGAATGTGTCGATAGTATATACTCGTTCGTTTGTCTGTTTATTTCGATCGCATTTAGTTCGGCAAACAAAAGTGAGCATCAACTGGCAATCGAAAAAATAATATCTGCCATCAATTGACGTGACACATAAAATTTATACATACTAGATATAAAACGACGCAACATATATTATATACAGGGTTCTTTGTGTGGTTTAATACCAATGTGAGCATCTGTGTGCCGTTGATTTTATATATGCGTTGATTTGAAATGCTGAATAAAACAAGTTGTTTTTCGCTTCATTATGAAAATACGTGTAGAGAAAGCGAAAAAAAAAAAAAATTGAAAACAGTTAGTCGAAACAAAGAGACAATTTACAAATGTCTCGTTCATTGTTTTTATTTCAAGTAACACATGCATTTTGCACCAATTGATTTTAGCCCCAAATTTATGTATCGTTTTTATTTGTTTGGCAGCTAAATTTCATTTTCTCACGTGGATAATATATTATAAATCAACCATTGTTATATTCGTAAGAAAACAAAATCATCAAGTCATTCCTTGAATTTAATTGACTCACGAATACAAATAAAGTCAATTGAATTGAAAGTATTTATTGATTACATTCATTTGTATTGTCTTTGAAAAAAAGAGAAAACATTTCATCCAATAAAGCAAACATTTTCTGCAGAATTAAATCAAATCAAATCAAATCATTTCCCTTTTATTATCCACACATGACACATGAAATATATTTCATTGATTCAGGCTATCTTTTCTTTTGCGTCGAAAAATAAAAATGTATACCAAAATATTCTCGTTATTCAACCAAACTTATGGTCTATATTTTTGACAACTTAACTCCTTTGGCCCATTGCCCAATTGCCGATCAACTAGATTAATTGTTATTTGGGTTTTACATTTGTTGTTTAAAACGGCCGTAAAATCTGTTTTGCACTTGAAACATCGTTAGCAGGATTCTAGATCAAATTATTAATAAAAGAAAATTGAGTTGCTTTAATGGTCAAATTCTGGCATTTCTTCGTTGGAATGTGTTTTGTTTTGTTTTATTTCATTTCATTTCCAAGTACTAAATCCAACTAAATAAACTTAATCCTACTGAACAACATTTGAAAAAGCATTAGACATGAAATATCTACA
This sequence comes from Resseliella maxima, assembly GCA_029041755.1. Classification (NCBI taxonomy): domain Eukaryota; kingdom Metazoa; phylum Arthropoda; class Insecta; order Diptera; family Cecidomyiidae; genus Resseliella; species Resseliella maxima. The sequence continues at coordinate 1,121,989 of JAQOWM010000600.1, read as the reverse complement.
ATGTTTATTTTTGTTTGCGAAATAAAATTAAATGCGATGCAGAGAAATGTCCGCAGTAAAAGTTATTAGATCGTGAAAAAGTAAAGCAAAAGTGATTCATTATTTATTCATTCATTTATTCAATTATTTATAAACGCAAGTAAAAACAAGTGGTTTGCATAAGTATAGTAAAAAAGCAGAGAATTGCTTGCGAATTCGTTTGTCTCTTTGATTTCCAACTCAAGTTTGTGCCACGGTATTAATCTCGAATTTATCGTAAATTATATATGCATCGTTGCACAAAAGCACTTAACGGATTAATCTATATTTATCTGTCAAACATCCGAAATGGAAATAAAAATCGGGAAAATAATGATAAATAATGATTTCCCGCACGTTCCGTTTATAAAATAATGACTTCAATTATGAATTATATTTTCTATCAAAATAAATTATCTGACCAATTCATCAAATTTCTATTCACTTAAAAATTCTCAGTTTAATTGCGTTAAAAGAAAAAAAAACCATGCGTTGAATATGCTGTGTACTTTGATTACCTGACATGATTTTATTAAACGCATTATGGTCGTTTCTTATTCCCTCTACGCTACCTAATTCTTGACAAACAAATTTAATCATAATTTAAACACCTAAACGGTAGTTTTAACATTTTGCCGTCGACTAGAGATTTGGCGCTGTCTTCTTTTGTACATGGCACTCAATTCAAGAATGTAGAGAAGTAAAGAATACACAGTTGAAAAGTCATTTTTGTTAGAATATAGTGTTTGAAGAATGTGTTAGATTTTCTTCTCGTTCTAACATTCATTTCCTCTAATAAAAGTGGTAATCTGCTGTCACACACTCAACCAAATTTGTAGAGAAAAAGAGATTTTGCGGCTTTCAAGCCACACATGTGCTTCGTAACGATCAAAATCGCTTTGGAACTAAACACAAAATTTGTTGTTAAAATATGCATGTTCCATAAATAATTTTCAGTGTAAACGCAAACGTTTATATTAGCAACTTGTTATTTTACACATTTACTGTTTGTTTGTAACCTTCGCTCAGACATGTGAATCCAAGTGTTTTGTTGCACAAACGAATTATATATATATAACGTATGTGTTAAATATTTAATGAGTGTAACACAAGGGTAGAAAAAATCGATTCCCTATGGAATTGGACATGAAGACCGCACATTAAAAATGTATTCAGTTTCAACGTTTTTGTGGATGGAATTACGTGGAATGTTACACAAGAGTCTAATAAAATTATGATTTTATTGTAAAATATTAAGCATTTTGTATGAATAGGTTTTTCAAAATTTTGTGAATTTCACACTTGGAAAAATCTCATCTTTCTCAAATTGCAAAAAAAATATTCTATGCTCACGAAACGATGACAATTTTGCCATTACCACTCATAGAATATTCATTTGAAGCTTCTCTTTAGATATAAGGTCTCGACGATTATTTGAACATTTTCTCGGTTTGGATCGGCGAGCGACTGTGGTTTTGTATCAACAGATTGGTGACACGAATAAAAAAAAAACACACAGTCATAGCTTTTCTAACGACTCAAATAATATAAGGGCAATTTTATCGGCAATAAAATTTCGATTTCTTGAACGTGTTCTGATCGTCAAGCGACTTGGAAATCAAAATGGTAAACGATTATGGATAATAAGAAAATCACAACATTGAATTCAGTTCAGCAAACGTATTTTATGAATAGAAAACCATAGCGATGGAAATTGAATGAGTTGTCGTCACTTTTAGAAATTTAAATTAAACAAAAACCACAATGAAAAAAGAAATATCATAATAATCAGAACGGAGCGCACATGTCACTAAATACACTTGTTGCTATTCCTATGTTCTTCATTCAGGCTTATCGATTATTCATTCAACCAAATTGATTTAATCATTCAACATTCCATAATGAAATGAATTAATCTTGATTATTCGGATCAACAATAATAGAGCATTTTAACGTCAATTTTAGTGGCAAATGAAATTGATCTCAATTAATAACTAATAATCCAAAAAAAAAAAAATAATAAAAAATTGAAAATCAAAGAAAAAAATATTTAATCCATAAATAATAGTAAAAAACCTCATACTATTTCCATTTCGATGTTTGATTCTTATTTACAACAATAATTTTAATTGAATGATTGCTTTGGAATTTATATCATTAGAGAAAATCACAGTCACATTATTTATGAAATTTATTATGATTAAGCATAAGCAAATAGTTCTATATTTGATTAATCCAATTTTGGATATACGCATTTTTGCACATTACCATTGAAACAATAAGAAACGAGGACAATTGGCTATATTTGTTTTACCATTGTGCAAGGTTTGTCCTTCGAGTCAAATAATTTGGCAATTTTTCCGTCGCAATATAATTCAAGCTTTGTGAGCTAAGGTCGAATAAAAAGAGTCTTTCCAAGTATAAGCAGAAGCGCAAGCACAATCACAATCTTAAATATAAATAAAAATATATTCAAAGACTCTTGATATTCGGTTTAATAGTAGAAAAGTGAAAAGTTTCAACGAAAAGTAGAATTTTAGGCTCACAAAATCAAATTTCTTATAACTTAACTTCACTTGAAATTTATGATTTTTGTGATGAATTTTCTTGGCCTTTTGAATGATGGCTCCAATATTTATACATCTACAACCGAAGAAAAACAACAAATATTAACACGACGCTTGAATATATTTAACGCTTTTCAAAACTTTTTTTTGATTTCAAAGAAATTTATTGTATGAATTTTGAAGAAAATTATTACATAATTGTGTATTTATTATTATAATAATAAATATTAATCATTAGTACTATTATAATACCGTGCGAATAAACAAAATACTAATCATAAGAGTCATTCAGTTCATTTAATTTTAGCTTCGTTTTTTTAAATTTCAAATATAGGTTCTTGTTTCTCATCTTATTTCTGCGATGAATTTGATTCTTTAGGCACGTGTAACCATAGAAATGGAAAAAGAGAGCAAGCAAGCGAGAGAGAGAAACAAGCATCATGGTACGCATACGTTCAACAACCTCTGAGTATTTATTAAATGTTGTATTGGGCATGGACTATAGAGATTTGAGAGGAAATAAAGTAATTTCATATCATATAAATATATTTTTTTTTTTATTTGATTTTGCAATTTGGGGAACAACTTTTTGAGTACAAATAAATGTCATATTTCACATAATCTACGTGACAAGTAAGATATTGAGAGTCAATGTTTATTTTTGTTTTTGTATGTTTGCACATGTGTATGTGTATTGTTTTTTTTTTTTTTTTTTTTTTTTGTTAATTTTCTCATCCTCTTCATCTTTAAGTAAGACTCAATTATTTCTTCGAAAAACATAAGAGACGATATAAGAAAGGAAAAAAAAACCAAGATTCAACTTTGCTTATAGTGTACGCAAGAATTTGGCATTGTTATTATGGTGTAGTACGTTGAATTTCTGTGTCGAAAGCCAAGGCTAATGTGAGATTTGGAAAAACCGCAATGAGTTGTAATGACTATATGACTATATTCGCACATAGCAAATACCATCCATGCAATATAAATAAGCCATGTAGCAGTGCTAAATATGTGTCGTAAGTCAAGCGCTTTGGCTAAACGTTTCTATTTTCTTTTGCTTATGCCATTGTATTTTCTTGACTACCATTTACTTATTGTCGCATAATGACCCAGGACGAAGCACGGTGATTTGTTCATTAAAAGTGTGCAATATGAGCATTTTATATTTAGAAAGTTTCTGTTTCGGGCTTTTTCTTTCTTTCTTACTCTCTTCCTTAAACATACACATTCTTTTTCTCTTTATATTCATATAATATCTTTCATTTGCTTCACATAAAGTATTGAACAACAATGAAAATTGCACAATATTATGACTTTTTTTGTTGTTTTGAAAAATATATATACAATCAAGATTATTGTAATAGAAGTAGAAGGCAACATCAGCTTGATGGCATTTCCAACCATTTTTCACTCATACGGTTTGTCAAAGAAATAATGACTTTTTAATGGCAACAAATTCAGAAGCCCATTATTTTTCCGTCTGTAGCTACAGCATCCGGTTCTTCATAGAAACGAAGAAGGCAAGATGAAATCAATTAAACGCCAAGCTTTTTCCCCCATCTGCTTTGTTGTATTGAACCAGTTTACCTAGCAAAACATACATATTTCGCAATTTATGATGCAAACGAGCACCTCAGACCTGCCTGTGCGCACTTTTCCTTTTATTAAATTTATTTTCGTTATTATTTATTTAGTTTGGTGGCAAATGGGCGTCGAAGTGAAAAACATACCGTGCAAATAAACAAATATTAGTATTTGCTACAAAACACAGATGCGTGCGTGTGAATGGTTCCATCGTCGACGTATTAGTTTTAGATTGCAATGTGCACACTCACACATACAGAGAGAAAGAGTGAGAGAGAGAGAGAGAGAGAGAGAGAGAGAGAGAGAGAAACGTACACACACAGTGGTAAATGGCAACAGCAGCCCATTTGATATGGTCACCACGAATCTAATTTAGTATCGAACTTGTTTATAAATATACGTGATACGAATAAATTGAAAGGTAAGGGTCATAGTGTAAACAATGCTGCAACGCGTGTACATGAGAAATGTTCAATGTTCATAGCATCAAAACTGAAGGTGAAACGATGAGGCATGAAAATGAAAATGAAAAAGATGGAAACAATGAATGGAAAACGTATTGAACCTGTACTTCCATTACTTGTTTGTCGGCTTCATTTTCTCTTTCTTCTTATTTTTCCCTTATATTCTTTACTTTTATTTCGTGTTTTCTCGCAGATGCTATTTGGGGCATAGCATATCGATGTCGGATACCTGCCAAGTTAATCAATTCCAACTTATTTCACTTGCAGCTCACTAACAACAATGGCTCTTATCCGTCTGTTTTGACACAACCATTTCAAATAGATCGATTCTTCTCGCCATCATCATATATTACGGTTATAGATGATTGATTATATCCTTATTTTTTTTTCTTTCCTTCGTTCATGCCATTTCATACAATTTGCGGTGAAAATCATTCAATACATGTCTAATGGTCAATTCGCGATCGACAATACTTGAAACAGTTTCGATTCCATTTCCAGTTCACTTGGTGTAATTCCTAAAATCTCATTTAAAGTTGAAAAAAAAAAAAACATGAAAACATACACACACTTCTCGAGCTGGATAATGAAAGAAGCGGTTTTCTATTTCAAATAAAAGCCAAACTCAAAGTTTTGCCATATCAGCACGTATGAGATTCAAGATAAGAACAAGTATGTATCAAACACAATGTGTACTCTCGATTAGTTGAGCAACTATATTCACGTCATTTATTATTATTATTATTTAGATTCAATTCTCCATGTTTGTAATACAAGCATTTTTCTTATACTGTCAGTTTCTTTTCATCCTAATGTGTTAAATTAGATGACATCTGCATGTGAAATAGTCAAACGAATAAATGGAAAATTTAGCATTTAACCAATGTTGAATCTTCAAACACCTTATAATTAAACTTACCCTTAGTCAAGCAAAGTATTACAAGAAAAAAAAAGAAAAAAAATTTAAGCACACCAAATAATTTTAAAATAGAATGAAATAGATGTGAATTGTTTGTTTGTTTTACTTAACCTTGGCTCATTTATGTCGGACCATGTGACACCTAAATACTAATGAATTTATGCGACATGCCATTGTCGCTCTAAGTTTGCACTCGAAAAATTGTTAGACTCATTAGCGCAACAACTGGAGCAACAAGCATTTAAAATGATTTTCTGCCAAGAACGTCATCATTTAAGGGCAAAAAGACTTTGTTTCAAAAACGCTTAACACCGATTCATCCAGCAAACAACTTTTGTATTTTCGACTAATTAGGTACATTCTTGTCCCTTTAATTTGTTTCATTTCTCATTTATTTTGTTTGGTGAAAATCGTTGCATTGAGATGACAAATGTATTTTTAAAACTGAATTTAAACTTTGGTCTTACTCTTTCTCTTGTTTCATCACACCATATTTCTATGACTTTTTCTCACTTTCATTTCAATCTTCTACTCTCAATTTGATTTCAAATTTGAATTTAATAACTGAATGGTTTTTAAACATTTCGAATTACAGAAATAAGGTTACTGAATTATAAATCGTCTTTTGTGTCTCAAAATCTCATTTAATGCTTACCAAATAATGGCTTGTCGGATGATTGTTGTTAAATTTTATTCAAATACCGGACGAAACTGGTCTTGATATTTGTTGAAGCAATATCTGCTACTAACACCAAATGGACACCGTTGGCGATTCATTCACGAATTGAAGTGTTTTGTTGTCACCACGAAACTTCATGTGGAATAATTCGATTGTTGTAACAATTCGTTGTAGTGGCTTTACTAATGATTCTATTGATTGCCAGTCAAATGAAAAGATTGATTTGAGTCCCAAAATTTGTGAACGATTGATGTATTTTACTATATTGAGCAATTTCGAACTTAATCAAAATCGAACGAACATGCTGTGATAAATAAATGCTGTGATTTTTACATATATATAGAGAAAAAGAAAATTTGATAGCAATTTTGAGTGATATCCTGTCTTGTACATTTTTTGTGAAATATTTTACTTCTGTGTGGATAATAATTTAGATGTTCTGAAGTTTTCAAAATCACTGCCTTAGAATAATGTCGTTTCGCAGCTGAGGGAAGATATATTTTTTTTATTTTCACCAAACTGTAACACACATTGCGTATGATAGAGTGTGGGTGAGTGTGTGTATTCGGCACGTCGAATTTTATGGTGTCATTTTTATGATTACATACATTTTCGTCTCTCAATGCGTACATTGCCATTGAATAGTTTCATTATGCTAGAGATTCATGACTCATGACCCATGAACTGTATTGTGACGACGGTTTAAGTTTCTTTTTTTCACGTAAACTGTAATTCTTTGCAAGTATGGAATGGAAACGATCAAATGGACCAAAAAATGAAATGTTTTCCTACTTCCTTTTCTACAGCAGTCAAAATAAATGATACAAATAATGTATACTCAGCAATATGATGACATTTTAGCTTATAGCGTAAATCTCAATTTCAAACGATTGAAAAATTTCAAAGTCTTCACATACACTACATGCAGATAGCAATTCAATGTGCATAAACACGACTTAAATCTGCAAAATTATTCAACAAAACATAATCTGCCAAAGAAACAGCAGACGACGAAAGTATTGAATTTGAATTTCAGCGGAATTATTTATTTCAAAAAAATAAATTATGATACTTTCGATCTAACAAATTGCTTTTCGTGATATAATAAGACGCATTTCATGAGACTGATGATATCGAATATTAAGTATATAGAATTCAATATTATCTAAAAATATTTGACGACGAACGAGCTCTTCATCTGCAACTGTAAATGAAAATTTGACTCGTGTAAACTGTGTAAAACACGCAAAGTTTTGCGTCTGACACATGACACATTTCCAGATTTGCTTTCGCCAAAACGCAAAAGTTTTCATCAAGCGATCCTAGTAAATATATTCTTGTGTGTTCTTCTGACATATATTTCATGTTGTTGCCACACAACCCTCTCTGCCAGCGGGTTAATACAAATGCTTTGATGTAAACAAAAAAAACCCAAATTTTTGTTATGCCCGGGCAATAGTTCAACATATCAAATTGAGTTGCTTATGAAACCATAACGAAGATCTTTTGCAATTTTTCAATAGACCTTTTTTTCTTCATGTATGGAATAAAAGAATTCGTTTTCCAATTTGTCGAATGTTTACTTATCTTATACTTATCAATGGATAAAGTTGGATAATTTATTGATAAAAACGAAAGAAAGTCTTGTTACAGTTATATTCAAATTGATTTATTATCTATTTTCCACTGAATATTATCCAGTATCTCTTAATTTTTTTCAAATTTTTTTTCACCATTTTGATCGAAACTATCACCTGCATATTGATACACTATAGCACTAACAAAGTAGCCTAATTTTTTTTAAAAAATCAACTATCAACTTCAGAAAAATATCTATCATGAATTCGTTTGCTTAATTGATGTACGTAATCAGAGAGAATCTATATTTGAAATAACATTTTGATAAACGATGACAAAATGAGTGCAAATATTTCAGAACATCTTGACATAGGTAAAAAAACACGAGAATAAGTGTTTACATTTGTGACATTTACAAAGACAAAATTGAGATGATCAAAGAAAGATGCTTAGAGATGTGGATGGCTTTTTTGGATTATAGAGTTTTTCAAGCAAGCGAAATTGATGCTATGAGAATTAAGCCAAAAGTTTTTTCTTTGCATGATTCATCAAAAATCCCAGCAAATGCTTTATTATTCGTTATTCGAATGATTTTCATGAGGAATGCTGTAAATCGATAATTATTTCATGCGTGCATTTGGTATATTCCCAGAACGGCTTGAGTATCTCTTGTATTCATGTTAACAAATTTCAAATACGATTGTCCATCAATGTTCAAGAGTTTCTGTTAACGCATGACATCGAAATTGTTATCGGTGGACCCAGGAGTACTGACTTTTGACCCCGTTCTATCACCGATTCAACATCAGAAACATTTTCAACGTCACTCCACCACGTCTCATTACCGTCCCAGTTTTCCATTTTCATTTAGTGTGTGTTAGAGATGTTTTGAGCATGTATGTGTGTGTATGTAATTTTTTTGTTCGGTTATTTGATTGTTTGTTTGTTGTGTATCTTTTATATTGCCTGGTCGCTTTTATATCAGATGCCTATTGTCTTTATCATCAATCTATTCTCGTAACTTTCACATTTGTAATAATAAATGATTATTGGATTGAGAAAAAAGGTCAACCCTGTCCTAAATTTTTATTGTTGTATTCTGCATTAAACTGTTTTCTTTGTCTTTTTGGCAAATTTAGAGCAACGAACAAAAGAAAAAAGTGAATAATTCAAACCATATAAAAAATGAAAAAGAAACACAGTAAAATAAATTGAACTGTACGGATTGTGTTACAAAAAAAAAAAAAAAAAAAAAAAAAAACGAAAGAAAAATCGATTTAGAAACATACAAAATTTAGGCATCTTATGCATTTAAAGGCATTTTCAGAGGACAAACATCAAATGAGCATGTGTTATCTTCCAAAATCTGAGCACCAAATCCGAAAATTACTGACACTTATTTCAATCCCATTTTCATCATTGACAATAGAAAAAGATAGAGAAGGAAAAAAAAGACATGGTAACACGAATAACAAAAGGCAAACATAATCCAAGTACGAAATAAATGATTGCTTTTGGTGGCACAGACGAAATAGAAATGAAAATAAATAGACAATTGGCCAACGGCTTCACATTCAACTGAAATGGAAAGATAGAGAAAAATAAAGAGAGAAAATAAGAAAGATTGAAAAATATCAGCCGTTTATCGTCAATACGAGACCGATTACACGAAACGATGATACAGACTGTTTGGCAAACCTTTACAATGTTGGATCTTTCATATATTTTTGATTTGTACTTGAATCAACATTATTTTACCTGTCGATATTTGCACAGAGAATGGCTTGTATGAAATCACAGTTTTATTGCTCAAAACCAAATGCACTGAACATGGATTAAATAAGCCAATGTAATGATGCGTTCATAGAAAATGTTGGTCACTTTGACTGAATGATTTTTTTTTTTTTTTTTTTTTTTTTGATGTTTGTGTATGTGAGAATATTTTCCATTCACTTCAATCTTTGTGATTGCACAGCAACAGCTTATTCGATGCCCAGAATATACCATGCAAATGGAAATAATACATTGACTATAACGAAGGGGAAAAAATATGTAGTTTTTCCCCATAGAAAACCAATATCAAAAGAAACATTTTCTTTTTTATAAAAGCACAATTTTGTTAATAGAAGTTTCCATACCAGTTTCTCTCATGAAATCTCGTTTTACACTTTTTCATGTCCATCCTAATCCAAATAATTCAAGTTTCTATCAAAAAGAAAATAGTTTTTTGCAATCAAATTCATTTGATGAAACAAATCAATGGTAATACAGTTTGAAATTTGTTTTTTTTTATTTGCGAAAAATGTGTTTGTTGACCAAAAATCAAATGTAATTCAATTGAAAAATATGCGGACAAAATTTGTTTGATACTTTGTAATACAATTTTGTCAGTTTGAGATTATTTTTTTTTTTTTTTTTTTGTAATTATTCCGCTATTTTTTATTACGAAACTATATCTATAAATTTTTAATCAAACAATTTGCATGTTATTTATTGCTGTACTGTACATTGTAAATTTTCATGAATGGAATAGATTTCAATATAAAACTGGAATGGAATTGATAAATAATGATGAATAGAGTTTGAAATTTTATCATAGTTTAATTTTGTATCATTTTTGAAATTCAAAATGTAATAAAATTGATAATATGGAATTGAAACATTGTCAGAAAACAATTCAAGAAGAGAAAAAATAGAATTTGCCAATACTAAATTTATTATTGAAACGAATCCATTTTTATGAGTTTATTTTCCATTCTTTGGTCACTTGTGAAATCAATGATATATTAAAATTAAAACCGTAGCTTAAATTCAAAGATTTTAGAGCAATTAATTATTTTTATTTATTTATTTGGTGATTTTATTGTCTGCCAATGAGGCAAATTAACATATAATTTCAATTGTGAAACTAAATCACACACAAGTTCCACGCCATCTACAACCGCACTCAAATGTACATGTAATATCATATCGGTGTGTGTCTTCACTAAGAAAGTTGGAAAACAGTATCAATTGATGTTATGTGGTCTTCACATTTACGTTTGTAGAGGGCGTTAAATTTTGTCTATCATCATCATAATTTGCCTCATTGTGTCTACCTAAAGCATGATGACATTTTATACAAATTAAAATTCAATTAGAAGGCTTGGGAAAAAGAGTGAAAATCGTACGATTCTCCTCGTTAAAAACCAAGATTTTTTAACTATAACAAATAGATTCTTAGAATCCTCAAATACAAAATACAATACCAAAAAATTTTAGTTTTATATTAGTTTTTTTTTTCCTGGAGAAAGTCTTTACTCAAAAGAAATTTCTATAAAGAAAAAAAGTTTTCTCAAATGTATTTTTGAAGAGAGTCGCTCAAAGTTAAACAGAAATTCACTTTGGAATTTGTAATAGTGTACAATAGTTACGATTTCACGTTCAAAAAGTTGTTGATGGAACGGTTGTAATGGTTACAATATTATGTGTACGCATCAGCCAATAATTGATTGCTGCTGATGGACTGATTCCATTTAATTGACATGACGATCTCCAATGTGGATTTTGCAAAATAGTTTAACGGTATTGTGTCAACAACTATGTCTCATTTGACAAAATTGCTCTGCATTGGACAAAAGTCAGTTTAATCGGGATCATCGATTCAACATTGTCTAGGCACAATGTGGTTTTTATTATTTTCATCGTTCAACTCAATCGACTCATGTTTTAATAATGAGTGGAATGATTGATTTAGATTTTCAAAAGGTCCCATGATAACACACATATGAAGCGACAACAAATATGCATTCACGTTAAAATTTTCGATGTCACTTGCCAAACAACATGTTGCTATTTCATACGCCGCTTTAGTGAAGTGTCCGTACAATGATCGTTTTGAGCTTGTCACCGCATTATTAAATCGGCTCAAACACCATAAAATAACCGATTCAGTCCAGTGATTGTAACACAATCTATTGTTATTGCATGATTTTTAGGTTTTCCAACCAAAATTGGCTTTGCTAATACCAATTTTTTTTTTCACTTTTCATTCATTGAAATGAAGAACATACATGAGAAAACTTTAATAAAATAGTTTATGAAATTCAAAGGATTATTGAAATATTCAGCTCAAATTGTTAGAACAATAATTCACAAAATATTGTTCATGAATTTAAAATTAAAACAAAATTATACTGATAGTTTTTAGCTAGAAAAATACGTCTGATAGCTTGGACCGAACGAATATAGATATTCTAGCATGTTTGTGAACACATGAAGATTGTGCATCGTGCTATAAATAAAAATTTCATTGGTCAATACTGTTTTTAATTGAATTTTTTTAACGTTGAGATGATGTGCAACGAGTCTATCATAAATTAGATTTATTCACTGGAACATTGGTATTTGGTTTTGTGTTTTTCGTCTTTTCTCCGCAGTGACTTTAGTGTGCACTACCATATTTTCGGAAAATTGCTGTCATAACAGGAATTAAATGCGATTAAGTCGAAAATGTGTGTAATAAATACGGGATACAGTGCGACAACTTAATTTTGAAAAACAAGCTTTTCCGTGTGACACTTAATGAACGGGCGTACACACCGTAGTTGTTCGAGGCAAAATTATGTGTTAGAAAGCTATAGTATCGTGAAAACACACTAACCACTTCATCACCTCAAGCAATTTTGTAGCACGTATACTGTATTCTCTTGCCTGGAATAAGCCAAATTTCTTCGTTTCAAGATAATCAATAAGAATGAAAGCACTTTGTGTCATGGTTGGCAGATACAGATACAGATACAAATACAGACAAGGACAACGACAACGACAACGACACACAAACATACACTCATTTAACAAAACATCGTAAAAAGTAGCTGCATGTTACATCTTCCTTAATGGCCAGTAACATGACTGAATTTTTAAAAAAGCACCACTCACTAAGCGTCTCAAAAGTTCCACCATGGCTTTGCATGGTCGGCTTCACCGCACCGTTTCCATCAGCCGATCTCTCCAGCAAAATTCATTTATTCACTTTTGAAACATACAATGCTGCTATAACTATGCGGTTGTGTGCTTTAATTGAAGATTATGTGAACGAAACTGTCTGTTCTGTTTTTTTTTTATTGCATTTGAACGTTGTTGGCTCTCTGCAATAGCCTCGATGCCTTCGCCACTTTTGCCATCTATCTCTCTCTTTTCGTTTTCTTTCTCTCATTTTCTCTATCATCTTCATCTGATCAACTCCAATTCTGACTAAATACAACGTATAACACATCACTTAGTATGCATGTGATGGTTTCGACAATAAATTTAATTGAAACGTTTTCTTTTTACGTTGAACAAATGAGTGGTTACGAAAGCGTGCATTCATTAAATGTCTTGATTTGGGACACTATCTGTCTTTCTCTTTCTCCTTCTCTTTCTCTCTTTCTCTCTTTCTCTCTTGTTCACTTTTAATTTTCCTAGCTTTTTACCCTCCATCGTTGTCCTTGTCTCTTACTTTAGAACATTGCCGATTTATGTATTGATTGAGCTATCTATAGCGTCTTGTTTGTCTATCTCTTTTTCTCCTTCGCTTCCTCTCTTTCTTTCTTTCTTTTTCTCTTTCTTTCTCTTTCGCTCTCTCTCTCTCTCTCTCTCTCTCTCTCTATCTCTATCTCTATCTCTCTTCACATTGGCTTTGGATTTTCAGAAAATGCCTTTTGATTACATGCAAAATGTGTTCAATGTTCCGTATTATCATAGGCTAAATGCTTAATTCAATGAAACTTAATTTCCTAAAACACACAAAATTTAATTATTTTCCATGTGCCCATTTACAGACTCGTTCGATGGCCCAAAGTGCGTTAAGTGTTTTAATATTCCGGCTAAGTGCTGTGTTGGAGTTTTGACCATCGAAAATTACATTTGAAGAACTGTGAAAAAAAAAAATTGGGCGTTTATTTTAAGAGAGCATCATCAATTTACAGCCATATGTAATATAGACAAAATAGTTTCAAGCCAAAATGTTGAAATTTAACTAAATTTGGCATCTGTTTTGTAAACTTCAATAATGTAATGTAGATTATCATCAAAAATGTTAATTCCATTCAGAAATTTATATATTTCCTTCAACTTCATTTCGCTTGCAAGTGAATGTGGAAATATTAAAAGGTAAAGCCGCGTGTTTTTAAGCTAATTGTATGTAAAATTGTGTATTTTTTCACGATATCAACATTTTTTCTCTAAATAGAAAATATTTACTGATTTTTTGCAATTAAAAACATTTAAATTACTTTGGACGCAAAACATTACTTAATAAATAATGATTTCACTCTCTGTTCCATAGAATAAATGCTAGAAAAATTCAATTATTTCTTTTATATCTTTGATTTGGAAAAAAATTACATCTAAAAGATATGCAATAAATGCACGCGATAATACTGTTTGAATGTTTCTGTGTTTCATTGAAATTAAACAATTTAAAAACCACAGCCAGAAGATTTATCTATGATTTTATATTATAAGTAACAGGCAACATACATTTCCATACAAAACATATGTTAACAGCGAAAGTAAAACAGAAAAGAAGATAAAACAATGAAGCGCATATTTTCAGTGTTGAAATCATCAAAATGCTGATAAGAAGCATAATTTGTTAAGGGAAATATCTTGTTATTTGTTATTGTCAGCAGTCAGTATCTTTTCATGTATGTCTGTATGTCTGCATGTGTATGTATGTGTCATGTGCCAAAGTGCCTGTAAGCAAGTTTTCGACTTTGTCGACAAATTTTTGCATGAAGTAACAGCCGTTTAGATGTTTTCATGAGCGCGCTAACGTGTATGTGATTTTTGTTCATTTTCTATCATTCAATCACTCGTTTGTGCAACGAAGCGAAAGAAGAAATAAAATGCGGGGCTCTCATTTTCTCCGTCAAATGTGATCTGGTCGTATTGACATCATCGCAAATATAAGTATGAAAAAAAATGAAGCATTAAAGCTTGTGAGCAAAACGATGATAACAATTTATTTAAACACTTGAATGGTGAGAAAAAAAGTTACGAAACAACTTTAAGAGAGAATAAGAAAGTGAAGGAGGGAGACAGAAAAAAAAAAACATCGAGTTGTGGGACAACGAGCGAAAAACGAAAAAAAAATAAATTTATGGCAAAATTACAGATCGGAAAATGCGTCAATATTTGCATGTTTACATACATCTAAAACATAATTTGTTTGGATGCCAATCAGGAGTATTTCCTTTGGATGAAGATTGAAATCAAGGCAAAATGTACACAGAAAATCATGATGATGATAGAAGCCTATAGTCGCCCGGCTCAACAGGCAACGTGTATGAAAATTGAATTGCTGTGTATTTGAATTGAATTTTGCTTTGGCTCCCCTCCAATTTACGACACATCTACAGCAATTAGGTGCTATGCGATGGACAGAAAATTATCCACAGTATTTTTACATTTTAGCTTGAAGTGTGAAAACACTAATGGGCGGAAACACCACTCACTTTTTTACCCTTCAAAATTCTGTCAAATGACAAAGTTCAAGCTTATAAAACAACTCGTTTGATTGAACGAAGGATGTGTTGCTCAATTTCAACGTCGAACAAACATAAGCATTGTTTATTCGAGTGTATCAAGAAGTGATAAAAAAAAAAACGAAAGAGAGGCAGCAAGAAGAGGAGGGAAAAAACTGCAATGTCGAGAAATTGCAATATAATGTGATGAAGTCAATGGAAAAATGGCAAAGCACAATCACAGATATATTCAACACCAATCCATATGCTGAATGTCATATTTCAATCGGAATTTCTTGTGTCGTTTTTGTGTGTTTCATTATTTGCTGTTTGTAATGTGGAATGCTTTGTCGGTAATAATTTTCGATTTGAATGAGGATCGCTTGAGGGCGACCTCGAAAATGACAGAATACAAACATACTCGCATAGAGCGGACGATTGACTTGGTTGTTTCATTCGACGTATTTTTTTTTTTTTATTTATATTCCTCGACAAATAGCAAAATTCACAGAAATCCTGAATCACTAGCTCATCCATTTCTACTAGTTTGAATCGCAGAGGGAAACTGCAGACAATGGATAAACAAACGAGAATACAGAGCAAGCATACAACATCATTTAATGTTCTTATTTATATTTGCTCGCTCTGTCTTCCGATCTTCTCATGTATTGCACATTTTGAAAGATTTTTTTTTTTGCTTTTTTTTTGTTTTGTTTTCGTTTCGTTATTCATACGCCACTTTATTTGCCCGTTTCCGTTCAAAATGTGCTTCGCACATGATGGAGATGGCAAAAGCCAGAAAATAATGGCACAGCAATGACACAACAGTTGCCATTTTACCATTCAGATCATATGTGTACGTTCGATATTCGCTCAATTTGCGCGTTATTGTATTGGCAAATGTTCACCGTATTGTCTCTGCACTCTTTTCTACTCCTTCTCTATATCTTTCTCTCTCTTTCTTTTTTATTCCCTCTTCCGTCCCATTTACTTTGTTCCATCTTCTCGTCTAGTCTCCAACAACTGAGCTATCAATTTATCTATATTTTTGCTTGAAAAGTTCACCAATTTACGATTATGAGTACGTATGTTCGTCTGTATTTTTTTGTTACAAGAATCAAAAAGCACACCATGCACAGTGTCAATAGCCAATCGAAACTGATGCAACTATATTCGGTCACCAGCATCATTCACCACGTTTAAGACACCACCCAACAACATTTTCCAAATAATCGCACAATTGCTTGAACATGTATTTCATTAGATTTTGCTTTTTACTCTGCGACATATTTGCACTTTGTTCAAATATTGAGCAGCGATTTTCAAGTCATGCATCGATTGCTATTTGCCAATGGTCGCTGTACTTGTTCTCTTTTTCTCTTGCTTTCTCTCTATCTCTGCCTCACTATCACTTTTTTTACTCTCTGAGAATCGGGGTTGCATCTTTACACATGATGTGCGCGATATTCGCCCATTTCTCTAATTTTAGTCTCTTTCATTTAGTAGTTATTCGAAATATCAGTCAGCAGTATTACAAAATGTAAATATTAAACTTTATATTGTTTATTGGCATCTCCCGGGCAGGCGCTAAATTACTCATGTACTTTATTGTATGATACAATCGACAATTGTACATGTTTCATTCTAAAATTTCTATTTTTTCGGTCTTACAATACGTCTATGGTTGTTTTACTTTTCCGCACAAAACACTCTATCGTGTGTAGCAAACTATTGGGATAGGCCAAAATTTATACATCACCAAAATGTATGTCTACGCGTTTGAAAGGTGAAGAACATGAATTATGGATACAGAAATCGTCGAGCATCATTCGACACTAATTTCTACTATTTTGATATCAAAAATTTATTCAAAATGAAATTTTCTTAGTCAAAATTAGTTTAGAATGTTGAAGAAGATTTTATTGTCATTTTGATTTGTTAAATGTAAATATTGTTATTGCAAGACAAAATTTATTGAATAAATATTGGAATGAATTGCATGTGTTTTATTTTCCAGTGTGGAAAAATATATCATACGAATATAATACTATTTATTTTTGTTGCTTTTCATTTTGATTTCCTGTCTCTTCACCTATGTACATAACACGATCACCGGATTTTCATTTCATTTCGCAGATTGGAATATTTATATTTGACTAAGGTTACTTTTTTTCTTTTTGTTCTGCCAATTTTAGGCCATGTGTGTTTAATTTAATTGGTTTATATATCGAAGGCGACCGATAGAATGTAAAAAAAAAATGAGCAAAAGGAACAATGTAGACGAAAACTGAAATTTATGGCTGAATATTGTGCATAAAATAGATTGAAATTTTCGACCAATTTGAGTCACTCACTGATTTGAATATTGGAATTGACTTTCAGTATGCTTGACGTCAAAAAGAGGTTAAGCCAAACGGATAATTTTGTTTGTATGAGATTTCACATGAAACAATTCTCAAACAAAAAATCCATTTACAAAGCTGATCCATTTACATTTGATACGAACAAACAAAAATACACACAAATACAGCATATACAACCAAATACTACGAATAAAATAAAGAAAAAAATAACCAAAGAACAAAATATTTATATATATCATTCAATTAAATTGTTTGTACTTCTTTTGAGGTTTTATCGAAGGGTCAAAAATCGATATGGATTCGTATTGAAATCAGAACGAATTCATTTAATCATCGTAAATCAATTTGATTGCAGCAACATGCTTACAAAATAGATTTCTTTGAATGCCAATCAATTTGATTTAAGAATGAAAAAAAGAAAACATATGAAAAAAGAGAAATAGGGACTTTTTGTTCCGCCAAAAATAGAATATTTCAATTTTTTATGTTTGAAACGATCAGTATGACGATTGCAATCTATAACTAGATTGCGAAATGAAACCATAAAAAAAACAAAATCAATTCAAATTGAAAATCACTTGAACAAAAATCACCGGAATTCGTATTTACTTTTTGTTCCACACACAAAAACACACACACAATAAATCATCAACCAAACGATAGTAAATCAAATGGGCGCTTTGTTAAGTTTTTGGGTTTTCAATTTACAGACATCGTTTCGTTTATATGTATAAGTGAATCTCATCTTTATTTAAATGTTGAAATGCGCGGAATGATGTATTTGCACGTGGAAATGTTTGTGTGAATATCAAAATTCATTCAACGATTTCGTAATCTTGTTTGATGGTCGTCATTAGATAACTGATTCATGGAAGATTTCATCGATTCATCGCATGCATTAAACACAAACCCCCACTTCCCCCCCCCCCCCCCACATGCACACAACACACAAAGAAAACTCTTAAACCCGTGAAATCGTTTTCGATCGATTTTATTTTGTGTGCACGGTGCACACTTCAATCATTTATTTACTGAGCGCGTGGTGCATAAAAGTTTCCGGTGCAAATTTGATTTACTTCCATTTTTCATGGTGCTTTTTGAACTCACAAACCGTTTCTGTTTTCAAAATCTAGTTTTTCCATTTCTTTATGTTCGTTAAGATTTCACAATGTCCTGAATCTATTTCATTGTTCTACTTTTTTCTATCATTATTATCATAAAGTTGGCGAAAGAAAGAGACACCGGGTGCATGACATGTCGAGTAATGTAAAGAATGAATGATTCAAATTCACATGCATTTACAAAATCACCAAAAATATTGCAGTTTACAACAAGAACCATTTGAATAATGCATCGAATTGCAACAATAATAACCAAGTATAAGAAGGAAATCAGTGCTCATTGAAAAACATTCAACATAAAAGAGAGAAACAATGGGGAAGGGTGACAGTTGTGTTTTTTCAACAACCAAGATACGTGTAGCTAGAAATAGGGAATAAGTACATTACAAAAAAAAAAATCAAGTTTTCTGGAATCTGTTAGTTGTGTTTATTTCCATGGGAAACGAATGTAAAAGAGAAAAAACGACCGTGAGTAGAGTACTTTCTATTGAAATGTGTTTTGATTGAAACGATGTGCTGGTTTTCTTCGTTTCAGTTTTTCGTTTACTTTGAACAATTATTCCGAATTTTCCGCACTTTATTGTTGATGCACTTTTCATTCAAAACCAAATGTTTTAGCTACAATTGCAATTGAAATTGTCAAAATAATCCAACCTGATTTCACATTCTGGAATTGTAATAATGATTGTTCGGTAAAGCTGAAAAGCAGATAAAAGTGAAAAGAAACATTTTCATGTTGAACCATCGCTTTGCAGCAAACCGAAAATCATCTATTCCAATCTAAATGATTTATGTAATTGTGCCGGTATAACTATTGTTTGATTCAAGTGGTGTTCACCATTGTTCAGAAATACTTCACAAATACTTCATAACGATGATCACATTTCATGCCAAACAGAGAAAAAAAAAATTATCCGACCGAGGTCATCCGTAAATAATTTATGGCATCATGAATCGACTATACATATAATATATACTCTCGACAATTTCTATATAGTTCAACTTGTTCGATTGTTAAATGTATTTTCTCTCCCTTTCTCATTCGAATTTATATTCTCATTCTTGTTCATTTTCATTCCTTTTTATATTTTCAATGTGAAATAGTGTAACTGACTGACTGGTTGTTGCCCTTACATCCACAAATGATGTTATTATTACTGCATTTCCATGAAAGTGCAATTGCTGCTTTTACTAATACAAAGGCGCTCTTCTTTTTGTATCTTAATGAAATGTCTTTCGGTAAAAGGAATTGAGATGTTGAATTCTTTTCTCTTCTCTTCTCTTCTATGCACCCTGTATGCGAGCAGAACATATGATGGTGACTGTGTATTAAAATACAAAACACTGCTTTGTGCAACCGAAATGAACGGTAATAAGAGTGATGCTTTTATCGAAAATTAGCTAAACTACCAACGGGGAATTTCTAATGAAAAGTGCTCTTGAATTGCGTAAATATTTCGATGGTAGTAACACGCTCAGACGTTACTAGCAATTTAATTAATCTTAAAATGACAACACATATGAACATCACATTTTTAAGTCTAAATGAATTAGAAGTAACGCTCATTGCACTGACAAATGCATTATATGTCAAAAATATCATTCGTCGATGGAAATTTATGCTCATAATGCATGAGTTGCCGAATCTTAGTTCGAAGACACGACGAACATTTTCATAACAACTAAACAGACTTTGAAGTTGAACAGTATGTTACAAACAATGATAAAAGAAGCGGTGATGGTGATGAAGACGACGACAATAGTGATGGTGCGATGGTGGTGGTGGTGATGTCGACATCAATGGCGTTATTGGCAATGTAAGAATATCCAGTCTATAGCCAAACTTGGGTGCTAATAGTACACTCAGCAAGTTGAGCAATGGGAAAATTGAAAATCAAGACTAAATGCAATGCTTGAATCTACTCGATTTACTAAAACCCATTTAATTTCATGAATGTTGCAATCATATACGTTATTACGATGCGAATTATCACTGTTATTCTGAATTTTGTACTTTGCATACATTAGACTTACGCCAATGCGTATATTCCATCTTATTCTCTGAATTATAAGCAAACATATTATGCGATGCTTTCTATCTGATTGTGAATTGATTACTATTCAAAGAGTGTGTGTGTGAGAAAGAAAGAGAGAGAGAGAGAGAGAGAGAGAGAGAGAGAAAGAGAGAGAGAGAGAGAGAAATGGAAAGAGAAAGATCCTTCGTGCATGTATCTCTTAAGGGGTTGTTGGCGTTTTCAATGCAAAATTTACATTTACGAAATTTGATGCGACTTTTGTTTGTAGTACTTATGCAACTCAATATTCTATATGCCATTTTGAATTTGATTTTTGCTAAACGAATTCAATCGAACGCCTGTATTCAAACTATTCAAGATTAACTTTCAAAACAACAAGACAGCAAGGAATCAGATAATTATAAAATGGTAGCATATCAGTACATGTGTGACCAAAAAATATATAATAATTCTTGATTCTAAATCAATAGCCAATTCAATTAAAAATTCCAACACTTCAGTTACATGATGATTTATATCTGTCATACAAAAGTATAGATAGATTGAAGAGAGAAAAAAAAAAAATAAATGAATATGAATCACCGTCAAGTGCATGCGTACATCAAAAAAGAGTCATTAAATTGACATGGATGTGGGATAAAATAAAGTCAAACTAATGATTTTCGTCACCTTTTTTACATTTTTCTAGTATGAGCTTAGGCAATTTTAAATGAAATTGAAAACCTGTTCATAAATTTGTCAATCTCAACCTAAACGATAATAAAAAAAATGTGTTGGATTTTTACAAAACCAGAATGAAGTGCGTGACCAAGAAGAAAAAAAATCAAATCAAATCGGTTCAGACAAATTTATTTTTTGTTTGCAAATTGATTTTTCCATCACACCAAGTTATGCCAACGCATTTCATAGTCACGTTAAGTTTTATGGGCCGTGAAAAGCAATTGTTTGCACCTGAACAGTACGATTTATACATATGATATTCGGATTATCATCGATAACGCGACACGATATTTTTTCCATCCGAAATTTACCTACGCAATGCAAGAATTGAAAAAAAAAAATAACAAGAGCAACATGAAGTTCTGGCCGATTGGAAAATTTACTTAACGGCATTTAGTGCGCTCGATTTCGCCTAAAACATTTATATTCATTCATATATTTCGTGAAAGAATTTGACGACATCACAGTACCGATAATCAGCAAAACAGATGTCGTAGGAAATTTTATTATAACTTAATTTGATTTTCATTTTCATGAAAATTATTTTCGAAATTTCTTTTCACCCTCTCTAATAGAGAGTATCTATACATGCACGAATGAGTGACAAATCATATTTTCAGTACAGACAACATCGCGCCAAATGTCTAATAAAAGCATTAAAAACTCGTCGAAAAACTTGATAACAACAGCTAATCGACGACAAAAACGATGACGACAGCGACGACCAACTAGTTCAGTTGTGAGATTGAGTCGCATGATATAATTGAATGTAATTTCATGTAGCTATGAACTTGGAACGATGAAACCACGACGATTCCATTTTCGTGCATGCTCATTGAAATGAATTTTCTCCATATCGAAATATGGAAAACGAATCCGCGATATGCATCAATAATTTCGTTCGTATATTTGCGGTATCAAAAAGTATATAAACGAAAAATCAACGTCAATTGAGAAGCTTTTGAGCGAAAATGCACACATTTGCATGATTGCTTTTTCAGCATCTAATCTATCATGTTATGTATATGTGGATGTGTGGTTGTGTGTATATGTGAATGTGACCAACTGTAATATCGCAGATCCTTAATGGCATTTTGCGCAAACTGTATATTCATAGTTTTTTAGTTGATGATTTTTGTTAACTGTCACATCATCTGCACTAATCATAAATTCTCACTAGATAGGTGCTTTTGATGAATATTGATCTGAATATTAAATCCTCATTCAAAACGACATGTAAATGTGTCGAAATGACCAATTAATTTATATAGATACTTGTTTGCGGTATTTAAATTTTGTTGAATTTAAATGTACACTTTTCATAATCTTTTCATAGTCTGATCAAAAACCTTTGTTAATCCAAACCTTTTATGGTATGAATACAAGGAAAAAACTGGAAAAATCTTAACCGACGATTACTTTAATCTTTACCATTTGATTAGCATTCATATTTTTTGGGATTTTGACAGCGGTGTCATCATTTGAATTAATTAAAATGAATGTGATATGAAATGTTTGAAGCGCAAAAAAGTTGAACAATGCTTTTTAGTTCTGATAACGCTAACGGTCAGACAGATAGATGTGGCGGACGATGAACTTTAATGGCTTTCAATTTTCTTTTTTCTTTTCATTAAACATGTTCTCGCTTATGCTAAAGATACGTGTGGTGCTGCGCTTTGCAATTATTATCGACATCAAATATTTTCTTTTTCCTTCTCTTTAATACAGTGCTGTTTTGGTGGAAGAATCATTTTTGAATAAGTTTCTCATTAAAATTCCAAATGTTCTCTTATAAATGAGAGAAATGTTCATATTTAATAGTATCTCAAGAACAAAAAAAAAAGAGCACAAAATATTACAATTAGCCAGAATGTTAACAGAAAATGTGTATGCATATTTGCAACAATAGAGATGTACTGGCTTAAAAAGAAATGAAACGTGGTATAATCCGAATCTATTGACAGTCATCTCTTGTTCACAATTCACAAAATAACATATTCATTCATTTGAAGTGAATTTTTTATTCTCCAGTTTGCCGTTCATCATGGCAAAAATGCAGTTTCACATTGCACCATTGTTACACGTAAGCGTAATGCTCTTCACGAATACGTGAACTACATATATTTGTGATAAAAAAAAACGTGGAACGTTGCAAGCAGCTAGCTCCATATTTGTGGTTTTTTATTTAGGATAATTCTTACCTTAACAAGCTGCGTTATTACATCGGTTATACATTTTATAAATGTGTATGAGTCTTCATATCGACATTTCAATTCAACATGTTACGGGAAAATTTTGTTTTGGAATATTATCTCAGGATTATTTTAACACATTTGAAATGAGCATAAGCACGGTATTCTCATGGGCTGATGCTAAGCAAGCATAACTATTTTAAAGCCATGCAATAAAATGTTATTTCAAGTTGTCATTAATTTTGCATTTTCCCTCTGTGCATAGTTTTATTGGTCAAAATGCTTACCTGAAAGGGAAAAAAAACCAAAAACAAATTAAATGTTTGCCCATTTGCTGAATTTTCCATATTCAATATTGAAATTGAACGGCAATAACGATTTTTTTTTTTTATAAATAAACATTTCTATATGTACATAAACACAATTGCATGCAAAATCGCCCGAAATGTGAAAATTCTTGCAAGTTTATCGTCGATTTATCGTTGGTTGAAGTTATCGTGCATTGACATTAACATTACAATTTTCCCTCTGATTAAAATGTCAAACGTGTACAGACACAGAAAACAAAATTGAAAAGGCAACGGATGACAAGAAGAAAAAGAGAAATAAAGAACAAGAGATAGAGAGAGAGAGAGAGAGAGGCGAGAGAGAGCGAGAGAGCGAGAGAGAGAGAGAAGTGCCAGAGAGAGAAAGAGAAAGAGAAAGAAATTGATAGATATTAAGGAAGAAAAAAGAGCGAAAGCAAATGCTTGGCCAGTATTTACGACAGTCATCGATGTAAACTACTTATTCGTCCTGCACAAGCGGAATATTTATTCTTACTCTCGGATTCAATTTATGTTGTTCTCTTTCATCGAATAGCCCACGGTTCACTGCATCGCATATTTTCCAATTTTCGTTTGGCTATGGCATTTTGAACGATGTCATGGCATATTCGTAACGGTTTCCCATCGCAACATAGTATGCAAAATAAAATTATCCCATATTTGATGCATCAACATTCATTTTTCACTTGGATGCAAAAATTCTGTATATTTTTTACTCGTCTTTTCCTCTACATTTTCTACAACTACTTTTTTTTTCTCCTATTCCAATAGCAATTTCGCTAACTATTCACGGTTTGATTGCGTAATTCCATATTTTTGATTGATTTTCTATCTCGAAATTTACTTCCTGTTATGTCAAATCCATCAAAATTGAAAATTACACTGCATTTTTTCTGCCTCAATTGCTTGCGTTGCACGCGATATAGTAATTTGTGAATATATTCGATCAATGACGTTTTACAGATTAAAGCATTCGTTGATTGGAATTGATTGGCAAGAATTCAATATTAGTTAGTAGCCAAAGCATCTGGCAAAGCATACTTTCCGATAAATTGTGGTTATTTTCTACGATATCAAACAACTACGTGGTTGGCATTTTGTTAAAATTCCATTTCTTGCTGGTGAAAACCCAGTCGGAGTTAAATTTGCAGCTACTCTCAAATTTCCTTTACTAAGAACATTAACATGGTAACAAGTATATGGAATTTATTCAAACTGATATCAACGAAACACAAAAAAGAAATGACTGAACAAATCATCAGTCAATGGATCATTAAGCAAAGCAAAGTTTAAAATTACACAAAGAGAAATGTCAAAAATGACTGGCTCTCATTAGAAATTCAGTTGATTCACAACTATCATTATATCAAAAGAAATTCACAACGTTGAATTGAATGCAATGGCATTTTCGGTGGCCAACCAATAGCAAAAATGTTTTTTATCATATGCTTCATACAGTAATGCTGAGCTTGTGAAATGTAGCAAGCTAAATAATCCGATAAAATAATCCATACTTCATTCATAGTTGATTTACTTTTACACTTTTCAAAAACAATAAAACACTTTCAAAAAGTATAAATTTGACACTAAAATATGTTATGTCTCTATTAAAAACTCTTTTGGAATTAATAAATCTGTCGATAGTGAGGTGCAAATGGTAATAGGGTAAAAATGGCAAATATTGAGAAAACAAAGACAAAGACAAAGACAAAAACAAGGACAAAGAGAAGAGTATTAGGAACAATGACACAATTACGCTTGCAGCCGGTACGCAAATGCAACAATAGTCTATTCATCTTAGTCTATAATCAGATTTTATCAAGTTTGCGAGAGATGAATGTATTGAACTCAGTATATCATTGAGTTGAAAAGTAGTCCATTTTCCATTGTATTGGCGGAAGTAATCTTTATCTCCGGTTTTTTCTTCTTTCAACACAATTTATAGTCTTCTTTTTTCCTGAACTTATCTATTTTCCAAAGTAATTAAAAACTTTTTTTCATTCTTCTTTTTCGTTCTTTCTTTCTTTCTTTCTTTTTGTTTTTGTTGTTGCATCGGCTGAATACATTTAGAGTTCTCCAGAACACAGCAATGGTGAGCAAGAGTTTCAAATGATACAGTACAGATTTATTAACACAACTGACATTGTTTGGTGTTTTCGACTTTCATTGTATCGACAATGTGGTAGTTGTTATAACAAATTTGCGCTTTTATCATTATATCCGTTCTCATTCTCATTTTTGCAAAATGCTGTTATGTTGTGACCCAAAAATGATATTGTAGCAATTGCTTCCTTATAGTCGATGGAAAAACACCTTGATAATAATAAAAAAAAAAAAAAAAATAAATCCATTTCTCTTTTTACAGAAGAAAAAATTAAAAGAGGGAGAGAGTAATTGGATCAGAAAAAAAACTAGACGAAGCAACTCGGATAAAATCAAGTCTATTGTGTGATTCATTTTATTTATAAAATTGTCAAGGATGTTGAGATGAGAGAAGCAATGGAAACAGATAAACGATAAAAACATCACAAAATTGGGACAGCGGCAACAACAATGATGACGGAATTTTTATATGTCACTTCAATTTTCATTTTCATCCAATAATTAAGTGCCATGCAATGTGAACATAACTACCAATTAAGGGAAAATGATTTTTCACCTCAAACTATTAGCCTTAATTGAAGCTGATGAAGGCTGTTTAGTAAGCATCAAAAATTGGATTTGACGTTTGCTTTGTATTCGGAACAAAAAAAAAAATCAAACATCCAGATTATCTTTGTCACAAAATAAATTTACGATTCATGTGTACTAGTTGCAATATTTGCCCCAACTATTGATACCATTAATAACCGTTAAATACAATATCATGGTTGGTCAGATAATAACTCGGCAAAAATTGGCAATAAACTAAATTGTCTGCAAATTTCTTACATGCAATTTTAGAACAATCATTAAATCTTTCTGATCAAAATCGTGAAGACCATCGAAGAGATGCCTGTGCATTTCCATATTTATCTATTGGATATTTATGATGAATTTACCAAGCATGTCCATTTTCTCCCAACCATTTGATGATCGATTGTACGATGTGCATTGTGCATATTAAAAATTTAGGTACTTTCAAACAATGGCAATGAACAATGTGTCGATGAAAATATATAAATATCGATATATCAACGCATTCGATCAGAAAAGTGTTAAAATCTGTCTGATTTTTGATTATTGAAGCGAAAACCCATAAAATTTTAAGACCTACAAATTCTCTAGCCAGCGCTCATCTGTGTTCAATCAAAATGTAATGCAATGAAAATTTTAACCGCCTTACAAAATTTGCGCACAAAATCAATATTTCTGCATCGAGAAAATGTATAAACCCATAAATTGTTTATTGTTCTCAAGATAAAAATTCACAATACATGATTGGTATAAAATAACCATGAAGGCAGACGCTTTACACGCTAAAAATGAACCATAAATTCGATACTATCAATGAATTTGACTGCTTTCTGCGGACATTGAACAATCAATATTGGGGTAGGTTTTGATTTCTTCTTTCTCTTGTTGTCGTTGCCCTTTTCTTTCATATTCTGCCATGGATTTTGCTTTAAAGTTTTGTTCATTGGAGGCTTTGTTGTATCTGGTAAGCGAAGCATAAAATATAAATGAATCATCTAGATATTCATTATTTTACGACCCGAAACATCATATCTTGTTTGTAATTATGCATCTTCAAATAGTTATATGGAAATTGTAAAGCAAATTTGATTCATATGATGAATTAAATTGTAATTCCGGTATTTTGGTGTCTTTTAGTTAAATTTAGTTGTAGTACAACTTTCAAGTGCATTTATCATATACCAAATTTCATTGAAATTGTTGTTTACAGCAAAAATACACCAAATATTCCACACTTAATGACATTTCTTGATGTTTTGGCAACATTGTCAATGTCAATGATGAATTTTAATTAAATTCTAACACTTTTATTTCAAATTTTAGCGAGATAATTGCTTTTAAATCTATTGTACATATATAAAGCATAGCACATATCATTGGATGATTTTGACAACTATACGTGCAACAAATAATAATTAACATGGAAATTCCATTATCATCGTTTAAATTTCTTGAATGTATTCGCATCCAAACAAACAATGCCATCGGTTGTGAAGACGCCCGAGGAAAATTAATTTTGGTGTTTTCTATACCACTTCTATAATTCACGTTAAATGAAATAGAGAAAATGACGGAAAGAGATACGAGAGTTTGGAAGAGAAAGAGAGAGAGAGAGAGAGAGAGAGAGAGAGAGAGAGATATATATATATAGAATGGAAGAGAGAAAGGAAGAGAGAAAGAAAGAGAGAAAGAATGAGAGAAAGAAAGAGAGAAAAATGAGAATGGTGATTGCATTGAGTGCATTTAATTGAAAATAGAATTTTGCATATTGTGCAAAAATATACTCATCAACAGGAAATTCAATCTTCAACAAAATGATTTCAATTAAAAATCAAATAGAATATTGCCGCAATGAATGTGTTGCGTTTGAGAATTTTTCTCTGGTTCTGTTTCCCTTCTCATCTTTCTATCGTGTGTACACACTAATTAATGTTAGTTTGCATAAAACGAATCATTTTCTTATCAAAGTGCACGCTAATGGAACACCATGATTTGTTTATGATGTCTACAGTTGCAGCCCCAACTGACATATACAAAATCAAACATATTCTCTGACCACAAAATCCATGCAATTGCTGCACTTGAATTGCAATTAAATTTATTGAAGCGTACAGATGTACGTTCCATGATGGGCTTTGATTGTATAATGACATTTATTTGTTTAGTTCCATAGCAACATAGTTTCAAGCTTATAACATGAACAAATTCATACATTATGGAAATTATTATATTCAATTGACGAGGATTAATGTTATTCACATTGGAATCAATGCAAAAAATTTACCAGTTTTGGTAAACCTGAAGATTCCATTTCAAATCTATGATAAATTTTATGCAATTCACCAATGGAAAATGTGGATATTTGTAGGACTTTCTCTTTCGGATAAATTGATTTCTATCTAAATTGAAAATTTATGCTTCAGACAAAAAAGTAAACTGACAAATGACATAAAGAATCCCGTTAAAATATGATATTGTGTGGAATCCATTTGAATTCAAATATCTGAAGTATTCCTTATAATTAAACATTTTTCAGATTTCAATTTTTTAGAAATGTCATAAAAATGCTTGAATTTTATAAATGTCATTTTGTTATCAACATTTTAAGGAATACGAATTCAAACTGATTCCTAGTAATGTCATATTTTAGCGGGATTGCTTAAGAGAATTGTCAATTTTTTTGTGTGTGTTCATTTTTATTTTTAAACCAAATGAGAAAATATTACTGAAATTCAATATCAATGGAAAATATTAGGTAAGCTTCAATCATTCAAAGCACAGATTTTTTATGCTCCCTAAAATTTGAATACATCTTTGCCTCTAGAATTTTGAACAAATTTTCCAAATTGTTGTGACATTTTTCCAATATCGCTGATGTCGCCCATCATATTTGATGGTTCATAACAAAGTTGACTAAATTTATTAAAATTGCCGGTGTAACATTTGAATTGAAAACATGAAAATAGAACGATCATGCCATTTACACGCATCATTTCATTTCAAGTAGTAATTGTACTATGAATTTTGGTAAAAACCTTTTTTTTTCATCAGCACAAAAACCTGCTTTAGTCCACGGGTCATTATGCAGTATTTGACATGATGAACAAAAAGAATGAAAAAAAAAAAAATCTTCATTAAGTATAATGTCGATTTGATAAAGTATCGTGTCCACACGCAACGACTCAAATTGAATGTGAACAAGATTATTTCATCATCAAGTCATTTACTTGAAGTTGATTTGCCAGTCGCGACTATTTCTTTTCATTGAACAAAATAAATGTGTTCGGCTAACAAATGAATTTTTTTTTTTCTGTTCTTTGTTGTCATCAAATGATTTTCCTTTAAGCACACCATGAATGTGACCTTGTCTTTTTTTTTAATATTATTTTGCCTCGAATAGAAGTTGACTACATGATGCTTTTGTTATTATTTCAGTAAAGAAATCGTGCTATTAAAAAAATGGTAAAGGTGAATGTAGTCAAATCGATTTTTGAGCTCATTAACATTCTTCCAAACTTGGGTTATCCTTAAATATCGTGAAAATTTGGCATATTGCATTCTTTCGAAGGACTTTTTAATGTATGTACTTTAAGCATGGTCATAATCAACGAGTTGAACTTTTGAAAAACAAAAATTATTCAGATGGATCTTCATCTTTTTAATTAAAAAAAAAAAATCCTAAGTACCGAAACATTTTCTTTGCCACTTTTCATTCCCCTCGCCATAATACTTTAACTACAACATTAAATTGGAGTATTTCGAAAATCACGATAAATCTTGAATTTGAACTGCAAAAACTTGGGCAAAAATTCTATTGTTTTCTGTGTTTGTGTATATATGTACCTAATGGATGAAAAAACTTCTGAATAAACCACTAAAAATCCATTTTTGTTGTGTGTTTGCGCAATTTGGACAAAATCAAACGAAATGTTTTGTCCGATCCTAAAAATCACTTCCATGCAATGAATTTATTGGTGCAATTCAAGACTTTCATTGTTTTCAATGTCCAAGTTAAGTAAACAACTTACGAAAACAAATTCCATACTCGACAGACACATAATTCCTCAAACTTTGTGGTTTTCCATGTCTTCAAAAACCAGAAGAAAAATACTTGCACACATACATACAATCATAATTCATGAGCGAAATAATGTTTTCAAGTCGCTCTGCACATCCAAAGGCAATGAATTGCAAAAAAGAAAGAAAAAAAAAAACACGATGGTTTGAATATATTTTTTGGGGCGATACAAAGAAATTCAGTACCAAACAAACTGTGAACAACAAGTGTTTTCTTGTGCTTTCGACACATTAACCAAAACGGATGGCTTTAAAACCCACTTTTATTTGGTCCGCTTTCGCGTTCAAGTACTGAATAACACAATAATATTTAATTTTTTTCCTCTTTTCTCGTTCGTTGTTCATTCGAAACATCGTTGGAAAAAAAAGTAGCTCCAAATTGACGAAGCGGACACATTGAACTTGATTTCATTTTACTTTATTATTATTACATAACAGGGAGTAAATTTTGTTCTGTATTATATTTTTTTTTTCTCGTGCTTCAGTCATCGCTTAAAATGTATTTGGGTGGTACTTTTCCTACGAAGTTTTTGCTTGCTTCAACTCAATGTTTTCTTTGCTTGTGGATCGGGTTGGACAACTTTTCTTTTTACGTGTGTTTGTTGTTGAATAAGTGAAGAACAAGAAATACTAAACAAAATTCAGATGCAGTAAAAGTTTGTGCTTTTTTCTTCTTGACATAAGATTTAAATAGCACTTTTCGCAGAGAAGGCAAGCATCAAGAATTTCTTTTATTTCTAAAAGAGAAAAAGAGAGTGAGATAGAAAGATAGGAGAATGCAAACCACTTATAAAATCGGCAAGTTTCAGAATTGATTCCAATTTTAAATCTTAAATTTCACTCAGTGGGATACCCAATTTTTGGGGGGTGTTTTGAGAAAATTTTTCAAAGAAAAGTAGTATAAATTTAGCGGTTTACACTCACTTGACAATTACAACCACAATATCATTACATGCACACATGCGATGTAAGATAGAAAGAGAGAGAGAGAGAGAGAGAGAGAGAGAGAGAGAGAGAGAGAGAGAGAGAGAGAAATTCATGTACTTTCGATCAATAAATTATCGAGTTAGTCTCATATGAGTGATTGGAATTCTCGGCTAATCGTGATGCAATTAAAAGACATAAACGATTGCAAAGTTCATTCGGACCATCATAGAATTCATAAGTTATATTTTCACTGTATTCTGAAGATTGTTTCGGACTGAGGCGTTCAGATCCACTATTTTATACACAGCAATGAAACCATTATCATCAATGTCACTTGCGTTCATTGTTTCAATTGAATTTGGACTGGAATTTCTCATTATCACGATTAATAATTTTACTTTGAATATTTCCAGCCAATTCTCCTTGTTTAATATATCTATCTGCATCATCATCATCACTCCGTTCAATTATATTGCGTTTGATTAATTTTAGTGGATGTGCTTTTAATCTCATAGGAGTAAATCTATTTGATGGACCAGTTGTGTATTCTTGTGATGATTCATCCTTACCCGTTTTAGAATCACACTGTGTGACAAACTCTTGCAGTTGTCAAAATCTTCACGATTGGGAATATCGAAATTGAATATGCTGATTTTCTTCATGAAACGGAGATGTAATCCATAGACAAAACCATGTCGTGTTAGAATTGCTAATCTTCGTTGTAGAGCCTTGAGAGTTATGCTATGATATAACGGATAAAAACACGATTATGTTTATTTTTCGGTTGAAAATGTTTCCTAAAAAATGCTTTGACAGTTAAAGTAGCTTATTTTAGTGGTTTACCACACAAGTTTTTCCATAAAAAATGTTGCTTTTACTTGTTGATATTTTCCATAAAAATTTTTTCCAAGATATCAAATTTTTCCTTCAACCACAATATTTTCGAATAAAACAAAAGATACAAAATGAAACATACGCAACTTGTGAGCCATAGCATGAATAATTTTTAACTTGATAATTAACTTTTCTGTCTTTTACATTAAATGTTCTTTCAAACACATAGGCAAACTAAGCCAGAACTTTCAAAAAAATGTGTCATAAAAATAACTGATATATATCTAGTAATAAACTCAAATAAATGGAGAATTGAAGCTTCGAAAAGAATTTTGAAATTTTGATTATATAGACATTTATAAGTGGTTTGACCAATATAATAATTTTCAAAGCATGTTTTTGCCGTCTACCAAAATTAATTAGTCACTGTATTCGTGTGATTTCGTATAACATATAACGCATGACTTAATACATTCTTTTCATTATAATTACCAAACAAAATGCTGTAATGAATACGTTTTCAGAAATGACTGTAAATTATCTACAACAAGCGCAACAGCAAACCGACCGGGCAAACAAAAAAGTGATTGCATTCTTTGTTGAATATATAGAATGAATGAGAGAAACAGAAAAACACACACACAAGAGACAGAGCAAGAGAAAGAGAGAGAGAGAGATGGAGATAGAATAAGTGGTAAACATTTCAGACATGTTACTTTCCCATTGTTTGTTTATGGTATTTTTTATCCATTCTGAATTCGAATTGACTGTCACACACACATTTGCCGAATCAGTTTACATTTTGTGTTTATCCAGAGAAAATGTGAGACATGACAAAATAGCTATCGCGCCCATGCACCACAACATTTTGTTTTTGCATTTGAAAAAGACTAAAGAGTTGACATAGCATAGAAGCAGACATTGAGCTGCGCATATTAAACACAAATCTTTGGTTACAATTATTGTTAGAGACAACAACAAATGACAACGCAAAAGCACAAATAACCGCAGACATCTTCTAAATTAACGCAAAAGATGCATACAAAGGAGAAGGAGAGAAAAAGAGAGAGAGAGAGAGACAGAGAGAGGAAGTGATGCCGAAAAAAAAGAGAAAAATGAAATTTTAGTGCATGTCACCAGAAAACTGGTGGGAAATATGCGGAAAAAAGTCGATTTGATTCTGTATATTTTTGAGTTGTACACGGGATTCAAGACAGTCAATGTGCTTGTACAATTTACGAGGTAAATTCATGTCACACTCAGATAAATAAAAGCTGATCGCAATTGCGGTGCTTGCTCGAATATGCATTGAAATGAAGAAATCAAAACGTAACTATGGCAGCATCAGTAACAATAGCAGCACAAGCAACAATATGCATGATGTCTTTGAACAAAGAGAAATCATTGTGGCCCGAGTAATGCATGAATAAATTCTAAACCAAACAAAACACTAACGGTAAGATAGACCGACTGACTACAAACTATCAGATAGCAAATGAATAAAAACGATGTAGTAGCTAAAGAGAAAGAGTGAAGTTGTAATCAGTCGACATAAATATTCGGTCGGTGTGCAATTGTTGTTTTTTCGCGATCGTGTACTATGCTGATTACACTGAAAATGCTATCTGTCTTACTTTGGTGTTTTTCTTCGTCCAATTCTATTGCAAATGTAAAATTTGCTCATCTTTTCGTTTTTCATTCCATGCGGTAGGGGCTTTTTTCCACTGTAATTTCGTCTCGTTCACATTGTTTGTCACTGTATATGTAAATTCATTTTCTTTTTTCTTTGTTTTTTGTCTTTCGTCTATTCTCAGTCTCACTCACACACGTACATCGTAAATTCGGTGTACAAAGTCAAAAGCGTTCACATTTGAACTTCAAGGCGGTCGTTTACCACAGCCGTTGCAACAATCGGATCGGAATTACTTATTACGCTTAAAAATGATCTGAATAAAAGTTTTTAGCTGCCTACACCGATGTCATTTTCGTTGAGCTGTCAACAGAATACATTGTTCTTAGCATTTCCATTGTCTTTTGTATGTGTATTGTCCTTGTAACGAAGTCTTTGTGCCTGCGCCTCTGACTATGTCTGAGCTCCTCAAAATCGGAATATGTGCATGTGAAATAAGCGGTTGTGAAACAGAAAACAAGTGAAATTAGATAGCAACAAAAGAAGAGGTTTCACAGGCTGCTCAACCACTCATTCACTACGCAGTCCCTATACAAATAATAATCAGAGACGATTCGTCGAAGAGAATAGCAAACAACCGAGAAAGAAAAAAAAAGGAAACAAATATAATGCCAGATATCATGTATACACGCAGTTATATTCCTTGTAATTGAGACACTTTGTCAAATAAAGAATACACGCAAAAGTATCTCACGGTCACAAGAAGAAAAATTTTCTTGTTCATTTTCACAACGGTAGTTCCGCTTGAAATGATTCAAGCAATGAAATTTCTACAGCAACTAATTTAAATAATTCGCGGAAAAAGCAATTTGAATTGCGAAATTACGACCTATTCCAAAGCGAGCCAAACGAAATAAACGCAACTCAACTCAGAAAAGTATCTTTGCTCATTGCTCGAAAATCTGAAAATGAAACACAAATGAAACGTGTATGTAATTTTACCAAGGGAATAAGAATGCTCTAAACAATTATACGCTTTTTATGTGGAAAATAGATTTTCAACGGCCATTTTAACACAGTAAAAACCACACAATCTTATAGATAGATAGAATTGATATGCCTAAATACGCACAAACTTGCTTGACATTTTTTCTTTACCAAACCATTTTGCATATAATGTTTTTATTTTGTAGACAATGGAAGCTTTTTCTTCTGTATGTTCCTGCAAGAAAAAGGATTCATTTAATACATACACACACACACGCACACACATACACACATTTATGTTGATTATCATTTTTACAGCTGATTCAACAAATGATTTTACCATGACTTTCATGAAAACTTTTTGAATTTGAAGCGCTCATTTTGTCTGCGCGTGTGTCTATACATTCACAGCTGCTGATGAAAAAAGTTCGAGTGATGAAAAAAGTGTGCCCCTATTGAAAACTGAAAAATAAGCAGATTCAAACGAGTTTCTTTCCAATCGATGGTTTCCAAAGGAGGATTCAGCTAGGATTTTGATGCAGTTTTGTTTTTTTGCACGTCAAACAAAAATCAATCAATCCTTCTTTTTCCTTCGTCACGATCCTCTAGCACTCTTTTTCATTCGCTTACTTTTTTCATATTTGGTTTGTTTGTTTGTTCTTTTTTTTTTGTCTTCGTTTCCAAGATTCGTACGTTGATTTCTCCTATCGGATGTACAATGTACACGTTTTTTTATAATAATATTATATAATAATCGTCTAAATACGTTAATATGTTTTGCTTTTGTACTGAAAGCCTATCCAGTTTTTTTATGGTCGAAAAAGGGCACAAGAGGCAAACATTGCTATGTTGTAAGGCCAAGTAAAGCTGCTCTTCATCTCTCCCTCTTGGTGATTCTTCGAAATTAACTTGAACCTAATACACTCGCAATATACATATATTGCTTTAATGTCTGCGTTTATCCTTGTTCTTCGTTTTTTTTTTTTCTTCTTTATGCTTCTTGTATTTTTCTTCTTATAGCCTGGGATTTTTTTTCTCTTTTTGCTCTTGATACATTTTCTTTCTTTTATATTTTTTGGATGGTTGGTTGGTTGGCGTCTTCGTTCTTGAAACTTTCTTTCGCCGACTTCAATAACTTTTCTTTTTTTTTGCCACTGCGAAAATGCAAAAGAATGAAACATTCATAAACAACATCACCATTACCAACCTGAAGCTAATTCAACCAAAACAATCTATCTCAGTCGTGCTTAAACCGCAAACCATCTTTTGCATTCTGCTTTTCTGCCGGTAACGTTCGAAATATCATTTTCGATGGAATTCATTACACTTTGATAAAATCAAATCATGATGGCGTTGATTTTGTTGTCGTATTCATTCTATTTGTCGTAGTCGTCGTTGTTGACGATGACGACGATGACAACGATAGAGATGTTGAAATCGATAACAGTTTTCTTTGTGGTCTTTTTATGGGCTATAAGATTATTTGGCTTTAAGGCAGCGGCTTTGCGCGGGAATGAATTTTTCGCGATGGAAATGAGATGCATACATAATCATTTTGTCTGATTTAATTTTCAAAGTTTTTCATTTTTGGCACGGCCACATCCCGTTGCAATACATTGACAGCACTAGCAATCAAATCGGGAGCACACTAAAGTTCGAAACAAATTATTTGTTTTTCTACCGATCGACATCAAATCACGGGATAAGATTTTCAACAAAATGAACTCTAAAGATAAATAAATAACTACCAAACAGCTGCAATGGGCGAATATAAAATTCGAAAGAACATTTTTCGTTTGACATGTAAAATGTGTACATGCACACGGAAAATTCGGTCAATAACAATCAACAAAAATCTAGATATAAAAAAACACGTAGCATATTTATGTAGCCATAAGGTAGAAGGAAAACAACAACTGAAATAACCGTTGCCGATGTTTAAAAAGAAAGCAACGCCACGATAAACGTTGTCTCGAACAGATTTTCCTTTTACAATTTCCATAGCGCAACAAAAAAAGTTCCGCTTTCTTCTCTTCCTTTTCTTTTTCTTTTTCTTTTTCTTATACTTCGTTTTTAGTCCATAAACAGCGAACAAGGAAATTACTCAAAAATAAAACCAAAGCCATTGGAAAAATTCAACCATTTTTATGACGATTGTTTGGCATTGTTTTTTCCAAAACTTTCGCTCTTTCTCAATTTTATACAGAGTTATTATTATTATTATTTTTTTTCCCTGTTCTCCATCGTGTTTTGTTGTTTTTGCTGTTGTTAGTTATTTGTGCGCTATTTTTATGCCATTCCTTGAAGTTATTTGTTGTTTTTTTCTTCTTATTTTGTTGATTTAATCGCTTTCCAGTCAAAGAAACATGTAAAATTTGATCGCTCTTTGTTGATTCGCAATTCTACAGTTTTTTTCTATCTTATTCTCTTTTGTTTTGTATTTGTGACCGTAGGTTTGCGACAATCTTTTCCATTTTTTCTTATCAACAGTTTTTTCCCGGTTTTTCATGTGCAATTCCATTCAGGATGAAAAAGTGTAATACAAGAAAAAACAAAAATGAACAAAACCAATTTGCCAACGATAAAAGTCGAAAATGTGAGACAAAATGACTTTGAGTGAATATTTTAAATCAAATGTCATCAAAAAGGTACAGAAGACACACACAGAGAGAGAAAGAGACTATATTTTCTGAAAATTTAAGATGAAGGATGTGATAAAAACAGAGAGTCGAATGCATTTTGTGTATTTCAGATGGAAGTCAAAAGTTTTTACATTGATTCCTGAGCTTTTTCCTTAATATTGCTGCGAAAGCGATAAATGGATCATTTTATGACGAACGGAGATGCATTTCATGATTTGCAACACATCCAAGTCTACAAACTTGCAATAAATTTTTCATTCTATCTCTTTCTATTTTTTTGGCAACAACAAACTTTCAAGACATTACCAAAAATTGTAAAAACAACAACAAAAAAACATATAACATTTGGTTAAGACAATTTCAAAAATTCCACTATTGAAAACGATAACACATTCTCAAACATAAGTACATTTCGTTATATTTTCGAATTGCATTTGGCAAAATAAACTGCAGTAGTACTAGTATCTTTTAACTAGCGTTGAAGATTCAACATTTTCTAAGCAATAAATAAATAAATGAATGAAAATTGCTCTAAATAAATCTGAGCAAAGGGATAAATGGTATAGTGTTAGTTGTAGGAATTGAAAGTAGTTGTAGGCATTGGAAATGCTATAAATAAATACCGACACTCTAAGGTAAATTCAATATTTCAACTACTGTATGAGAGTAAGAAGAAGTGTGCACTTGATGACAGAATCAAGAAAATGTACACACTGAACATTGAACAATCTCAAAGGAACATTTTTAAACTGTGCATTTGAAAGTTTATTCTTCATTTGGGTTTGGTTTCAATCTCTTTTCCTTTTCGTTGCTTACGAATTCCAATGAATATATAGCACAAAGCGAATTGCATAAAGAAATTCGTGTGCGACAAAGCGATTTCAACAAACCGTAATGTGTCAAAGCAAAGAAACGGTCGGATATACGTATATATGAAAAGAGCAATAAAAATAAAACTCAAATAAAAATTTATATAAAGTTTCACATTTTGCGAACCTTTGTGCTTGTAAATGGAAATATTTTTGCCACCCAGAAATGGTTACTTTCATATCAAGGTGTCCAATAAGGATTCGCGGAATGTATATTTCATAAAGTGAATTATGACCTGGTTGAAAGCACGTAAAATGTAACATATTTGATGCAAAACTTCAATTGAATATTAAATTTTGTTGGTGCTGCTTTGACCTTTTCATCAAGTCTATTCAATTGCAATTGCAATTGTATTCACCGCTTGCCATTTGTTTTGTAACATTTTGCACGAAGCCAAATGATTATGATCGTACGAAATGATTGCGAATATGTAAAATACGTTCGGCAATCGAATTGTACGATTGCATTTTAACATTGTAAATATATTTCGCAAAAGCAAAAGGTATGAGCAATGTTCTTGTTACTTTGTACTCAGTATACTGAGAATTGCAATAGAAAAAACCACTTGAATTATTGTGCGTATACTTCTGATTGAAATCCTTTTTTACCTTTGAATGTCGATAAGAATCTTTTCAGAATCATTCATTAAAATTGCTCTATTAAGTGAATAAAGGATAAAGAGGAAGAGATGAAGAGATACAAAAATCACATTCAATACTATTCATTGAAGTGCATGTCCAATAGAAGCATTCAAAGCCAAGCTCAAAGAGAATGGTCTTGAATTCAAGTGGTGAAAAAAGGTCTGGTTTCCATATCAAAAAAAAAAAAGTATCTGCAAGTGTAATGTTGCGTTTCCATGATTTGATTTTGACGTAAAAGATGCCCAAGAATGTGATCACTCCGTTGTTACGGAACGAACGACCAAGGCACTTTGACAACACGTACAAATAAAATGCTTAACACGATTATCTTTTATTCATAAAAGGGAGTGATAATACCAACTGTAAGCGACTTGAAGTGTGTTAACTCAAAGTGTATATCGCTAACAAAGCATTGGCGCATTTCAGACGTTACACTGAGCTGTCATTAGCCAGCTAAAATAATATTGTCGAAATAACGTTAGCCGCTGACACGATGTTGTATATAAACGAAGAAGAAAGAAGAATCAACACATAGGCGACACACAAAGGAAGCACATAGCAACGTACTGAATGTTGCGCATCGCTTACTTTGATCATTTACACCCATCGCTTCTTCTTATATACGCGCACCACTTAATTCATTGCTATTTGCTTCTTCTTTCGTGTGTCGCCTATGTATTAATTCTTCTTTTTTCTTCGTTTACATACAACATCGTGTCAGCGGCTAACGTTATTTGGACAATATTATTTAGCTGGCTAATAACAGCTCAGTGTAACATCTGTCACATTTGTACGAAGAAAATTCAAAATAAATTGTGAACTTTACTCTTTCTTTCTATATTGTAGCATTTTTTTGAAAGAGTTTTTCATTATTTTCAAAGTGATTCGTTGAAAATATTGTAAAATAATTTCGTCCCCTGGGGAAGAATGTCTGGGGGCTTCTTGAAATATTTCATGTATTTGTCTGTCTGGCGGTTATAATATAAATTCTATACTGAACAAGGTATGACTAAATCCAAAACACTAACAATTGTCAAAAGTAAATAATTTTGAAGGGAATCTATCATGCAAAAAGTTTTTTTTTATCAAAACTGAATGCAAAATCTTATGGTTTGGTTGAAACTTCATATTAACCAGTCAGAAAAGCAGAAAATACACCTTTAATTCAAGCAAAAGATGGAAACATTTTGAAATTTTTCAAAGAAAAGCAATTGCAATGTGTGCAACGAATGGTCCTAACGAGTTTCGGTTGTTAAGCACTGCAATGTCACGTTGAATTCACTTTGTCGCCATCTTTGCTTTTTATTACATTTTTTTTTCTTTTCACATTCAATGTGTGACGTTGACTGCTTTTATTGTTCATTGAACGGGTTTCAGTACGGTATGGAGATTAGTGCGAAAAGAAATGGCTGCTGATTAAGATGTTGTGATGTGCATTGAAACATGGTCACACCAAATTCACGTCCAACGAACGGAGAACACTTGAAAAATTATTAAATTTGTTTCGCTCACTTCTGTTGCTGCACTAAAAATGAAAATCTTGGCAAAATAGCGTGACACGATGGTTACATTAAGTGCACATAGAGCATTCGACTTTCATTTTGATTTTATTTTGCCTGTAAAAGCATAGAATAAACCACTCAAACAATGCGAACGATGCTTAAGAATGTTGAAGATGATGAAAATATGAGCGGAAAAAATACACTTAAAGAAATGGCAATATTTAATGATGGCATCGGTGGGCTGACGGAGTCATGATGCAATTGTCAACAGATTTAGTGGCCGTAAGCTGATGAGCTTTTAACCTGACATTTTGAACAGAAGATAACTTAATTTCATTTGAATTTGTAGTTCGTTTTGAATTCAACATTTACATTTCTTCTGTTCGCTTAGTGAGTAAGCAAGCATTCTCTAAGCATTTGTTCAATTTAATTTAATTCGTGATTTTCCTGCTTCATTGCCATTTTTCTATTTATTTTCTTTCGTTTTTCTATTGCATCCTCACTCTGATCAGAATTTGTATTGTTGTGACAGCAATGTTTTCATTTAAAATTTGTGTTTCTCTCAATTTGCGGCCTTATTTCTAAAGTACATTTTCTATGTTGTAATACTATTTTTGTCCTTGGTGATGACAGATGATTCACAATTTGGTTTTGCCTCCCCATCTTTCATGACCTCTCTCATTCCTATTCTGTATGATCAAACAGTGTGAAAATCACATTGAAAATTAAATTTGTTTGCCAAAAGTGAAAAATAGAATGAATGAACAAAATAAACGAACAAACAAACAAACACTTCTTTTGGTGCCGATAAATTGAGATCGTGGAAAGAAGACGCCCATGATTACAACAAACAAACGAACGGCCAAACAAAATGAAAAAGAAAAGAAGACAAAAATATAGCGTCAAACTGTTGGAAATGATTACGAACATAGAGACTGCGAAAGTGTGAAAGAGAATGAAATAAATGTGGAAAAAAATAACATGAAAATAAATTAATTTTCCGGCGCGACCTACATTCACGATGAATGGCAGCGATCTGAACTTGATTTGTTCTCCTCCTCTCATCTTCTCTGTTTGGTGGCGCATTGGTGAAAGAAAAAAAAAAATGCCTGGCAGACAAATTAGTCTGAGCTGCCATTGTGTGTGTATGTGAACTTGATTGTATGTGTACGAATTGTGCCTTTTTATTTTCTATTTGCGTTTCACTTAAACAAATGCTTTCTTTCGCGCCTTTTCAAAAAGAAAACGAACCATTCACGAAATTCTGTATGAAACAGAAGATAATGTACGCTTTGCATCTGAAGTGAAATTATAAAAATCCAAGTAAAATGTGTGAAAATGCATGGGAAAATCAGCACATCCATCGACCGAACCAGTTGAACGTTCCTATTCTCAAGTGCCATTCGATTTGCGAAAAAAAAAATTGAAATGGAATTGCTCACTGAATGTAATGTTACAAAAAAACCCTGCAACAATAACAAAGATTCGAAAAAGAAAAAAGAAATCTGCAAATTATGCGAAGATTCGCACCGGATGCGTGTTCATACACGATCCTTTTTACACTCTCGCCACTCTTCGAATAAATCATAATTATGTGCTGTCACATTCATTTAATTCTATTTGCGTTTATTTTAGCTATAATTCGTTGGGTTGTTCGCAAAGATTTACCTCAGATCGAAATGAGCACAGAATGCTGAATGTGTTGCGATGCGTACAATTTCTCTCGCACTCTCTCTCTCTC
Source organism: Resseliella maxima (assembly GCA_029041755.1). Lineage (NCBI taxonomy): Eukaryota > Metazoa > Arthropoda > Insecta > Diptera > Cecidomyiidae > Resseliella > Resseliella maxima. The sequence continues at coordinate 1,079,405 of JAQOWM010000600.1, read as the reverse complement.
TTCTCTTGCCATCGCTCAGTTTTTTTTCTCACTCTGTATTTTTCTTGTTTACATTCCTTTTCACATCGCATTTTGCAATGCGCCGTCCGTTTTGGTGTGTATTTTTTTGCGATTTTGTTGGCATTACACAAAATATTACGCGTGTTCTATGTACACTTGAAAAAACGAGTTTTTGCATTCAATGCTCTATTCTTTTTTCATTTTTATTATTTCAAGTGGGAATTTCGTTATGTGCTCTGTACGGATGAAATTATAAATGCAAATGTTATTATAGCAAACAGACGAGACGTGTAAAATACCATGTATACAACATTTTTAACGTGGTATTTATTATTTGTTTGCTGTTTTTATTGTCACGATGATTTGGTGCCGCATTATTCTATTCTCAATCTCTTTTTCTTTTTCTTTCTATCCCGTGCTCTGTCTTTCTATCTGTCTTTCTCTCTCTCCCTCTCTCTCTCTCTCATCCGTTCCACTCTCGTGCATAGTGTTCGCACCATTTTACAATTCTGTTCATGTTAACAGTACATCTGTATTTGCACTGATTTAAATATCAATTTAAAAGCACTTAAGAATTGAACTCATTTTACTCAAAAATACGTTTAGTTCAAGCTTTTTATTTATGCAAGTACAACGAACGTCAATAATATTTATTCAAATTGTTCGCTATACATTACTGTTCTCAGTCATTTTTTTTCCTTTTATAAAACTTCATTCAATCTCATTTATTCGCGATGCTGTTAGACAAAAGATTGAATTTAAAAAAATACAAAAATGACATATACTTGAATTTTCAAAAAAAGAATTACGACATACTTTGATACTGACAGATTACTTAAGAAATTTAATATGATTATGGCTAACTGAGAGATATAATGAAATTTCTGAGGCAAAAGAGGGAGTTACAAACAAGCCTTATTCCTTCATCCGAATATTCAGTTTCTTGCGGACCATTTTTCCTTTGAATTTTTGATATTTTGAATTATTAATCGACGTAAGCATGCAAATTCGACATTTCCATGGTAACTTTGTGCATAATATTCTGACCGAGGATTATAAGTATAAATATGTAACAAACGCTTAGTGGATTGAACCTGTTTCAATAATGTGCACAAGTAAATGAGGAAAAAAACACTCAATGCAATGTTAACGCGAGTTTTTCGTGCATTTCATTCTGTCGCCATTTTTAATTACACCAGGTGCTGCAGATTTTTTTTTCTATTTCTTTCTCTTTGTATTTTTTGTTATTGAGATTATACCAAATGAAGTTTCCTCAAAATGAATTGCAACGAGAAATACTGAAGAAGAAATGCGCAAAAATACAAACAACAAGTGTGAAATGTTTAATTTAAGTTTTACGCAGTGACCGAGTGGAATTGTGTCTCCCATTTCTAGCGTGGCATATAATGAACGATACTGTATTTTTTTTTTTCTCTTTATTGTCAACATTTAAGCAGGTTTTCTTTCTCATCTTTTTCGTTTTTCTGCTAGCAAATAAAGAGGATATTACTGTGAAATTAAACAAAAGAAAAGAAAAACTCTTAATTAGAATACCGAAAAGATATTCAACAATTCAAACTTTTCAAGCAGAAAGAATGCAGCTGCAAAATTAATGAGATAAAGCACAAAAATGTAGAATTTATAATTTGTATTTACAATGTATTACAAATGTGTATTCAATCATTTTGTAGTTTTGCTATTATTTGTCACACAAGTTGCAACGGTAGTTATTAGTTGGTGCAGCGCATAACGAATATCAAGCCTTTCGATGGAATTTCATTTCAACTATATATCTCAATGTTTACGTAACGAAATACTGTTAATGATTGGATTTCAACGAAAACACGCAGCTGTTGATGAAAATTGCGATTTTAGTCGTTAGAAATTTTGTCTCTTTTTCCTTCGCACTCTTACTCCAAAAACTCACAATTTACATTCTAATTAAAAAAACGAACTGTGAACAACTGTGTGTGTTCATCACCACAGAGATTTTGTTTCATTCATCGACATCGAATCCCCTTGGGTATATAAATTAGATGCAATGCATCGCATAATTATCTGGCATAAATTCAAATTCGGGGTCGAAATAAATAAATAACATCAAACAATTTAAATCATTCCACGAAAATGTGTGAATTCCAATTGGTAAACCAATGTGTTATTACTTTTTTTTTATCTCATCATTGCGAATCCAATTAAAATTGAATTGGTTGGATTTGAAAATAAATTTTGTTGAAATAAAAGTCATCTTAAAGTTTGCAATTACAAATTGAAATTGAAATCCATATTTTAGCATCAAATTGAACTAATTTCCATAGTTTGAGAAGCAAAAGGGCGCGGTAATTCATTTGAATTGATTACACTGAATCATAAATAGATTGGTACAAATAAAATAATGTTTTCATTCAGCCAAATATAAAATATGATTCAATGCATTTGAGAACAATGCAAAAAAATAACACACACACACATTGATTTGGAAAGTTTCCAGTGAAAATTACGTTAATAAATAGATGCGAATGAATGCACGAATTGGCCTGATAACAATGTGGTTTCCAAAAGAATTGATTGGAATGGGTGTTAGCGGAAACAAGTAGTAGAGAGAAAAAAAAAACACAATGAGAGAACAGAGTGAAGTGCGGGAAAGAGAAAAATCGATAAAGACGATAGTTGAATAAAAAGGTGTATTATCGCATCATAGCGGATGGCATATAAAAGATACATTGTATAAAAGTTGCTTATTGTTACCGTTGTCATGACGCTACCGCAAATGCATTCGATGCACTCAATATATATGTATATTTTTTTACTTGTGTATCTCTACAGCTGCCGACAAAGTCATCCATTTTGTGGCATTGGAATCGGAAAAATGATACATTTACGCGTATAAACATTCAATGAATGTTTTGACTGTGTGGTGGCGTCAGGCAAGAATATACACCATATCATAACAGACGATACATTTTTCTGAACAATTCGTAACCATTGTTTGGCTTCGAAACTTTAGTTGTTTTGCTATTTTATTGGCACATGATACCTATCACATTTCCAATAAATTACGATTGAATGGCTAATGAAAATAAAAGAAAAAGAGCAGAAGAGAGAGAGACACAGATTTATATATATATATATATATATGTGGGAGAGAGCAATCGCTTTGAAACTATACACAGATTTATACACCGTGTTCAATGCACACTTCATCGAGCGACAGTAAACACATAAAAATAAACTCAACTGATATTTACGTTCAAATAACTTTTTTTTACCCACATCTTTTTTACATTTTTTTTTCGTAGCGAACATTTTGATCTGTCTAGCCATCGCCCGCTGTTAAAAGTCATCATGAAGTCCATTAGCATTAATTTACTATAGCTTTTTGTTTTACAGCTAAAGTAAGAGTGAACATTCCAACTAAACTCAATAAGCACCCCTTTTTTTGTTCAATAAATTGCATCGACAAAGTTGCAAAAAAAGAGAAAATAAGTTTGCTGTCTTATTGTCGAAAAAAGCTTTTTGCATCTATAACATTTTGATCAAGCCGGAAGTGTAATGTGCACGAAATTTTAGGGGGCGAAAACTTTTCATAACTGACAAATCGGAGTACTTTATCTTGTCATTGTTCTCAAATATGCTTAATTCACGTTCATGATGAAATGCGCTTTGCACCTCTTTGTACACTGATCGCCATGCATCAACTTTTTTACATTATACTATCAGTATATTGCTCTTTTTCCATTATTAACAGGCATTTCTCCACTTGTGAAGAGCTTTGTGCAAGGAAAAAGAGCATAAAATTAACTTCCACATTTTTGTGCTTGCAAATGAAGAAAAATAATCCCATCAATATCAATATATGGTACAGTCATCAAATTCTTTAGCCAAATTTTGATGTTAATTTTGCTATTATTGTAAATAATTGATAAGAGAATGTATATAAAGCCACTCATCATGGAAAATGTTGCAATTTTGTAATTATAATCCTTACACTGTCAAAAGGTACGTATAAATAACGAGCACTTTGTATGATTTACGTTTAAATAGAAATTCATACTTGTATTATTATAAAAATAGTAGACACTCACACTTGCGCACTATAAATTCCGCTCAAATATATTCAGAGTAATGGTGACTTATGAGTGGAATTTATACTGCGCAAATGTGAGTGTCTACTATTATTATACTAATACAAGTATGAATCTCTATTTAAACGTGAATCGTACATAGTGCTCGTTATTTATACGTATCCTTTTGACATTATATCCACTGGTTCAATGGTAAATTAAAATTGGCCAAATTGATGCAAATATTCCATTCGTATCAATGTATATTACAAATGCATATGCGGTTCAATATTTATTAAGTAAATGTTTAGATAATGTATCAAAATATTTCATTGCATGTGTCCAATAGATTAAGCATTTCATTCACCAAATCCAAATTTAGTGATGATTTTTTATGTTCCATCAAATAGTTCAATAAATTTGAAATTGTGAAAATGAATGTGAATGAATGTTAAATCTATTCGAATACATCTCGAACAATTTTGATGACATTTAATTTAAAATTGCTGTTTACACACAGATGCATGGCCAAAATAGATACAATTGTCTGAAAGAACTAAAAGGCACCACCTAGGGAGCTATGCAGTGAGAAAAAAAAATTCAAACACGTTCCCGAATGCCATCTAAATGAACAAACATAAATTAGATTCACCAACATTTGATACTGAATCTGAATAAAAATTGATTATGTGGAATTATATAAAAATAATTAAATATTTATGTACAATCAAATATTTTTCATTATTAAATTATCGAAATATAAATATTTTTGAAATAAAAAAATAAAAACACTTCATTGAGAAATTAAAAATACAACTAAAGCAAAACAAACTATTTATATTAAGTCTCCGCGGTCTCCGCATGTTTATTCGATTGGCGTTTGTTGTACATGTATACATGTATGTATGTGTTTGTTGTATACATGTAAACAAACACCAATCGAATAAACATGCGGAGACTTAATATAAATAGTTTGTTTTGCTTTAGTTGTATTTTTAATTTCTCAATGAAGTGTTTTTATTTTTTTATTTCAAAAATATTTATATTTCGATAATTTAATAATGAAAAATATTTTATTGTACATAAATATTTAATTATTTTTACACATAATCAATTTTTATTCAGATTCAGTATCAAATGTTGGTGAATCTAATTTATGTTTGTTCATTTAGATGGCACTTAACCGGGAGACTCACATACAAATGTACAGGGCTATATAGACTGCTTACCAGGGTAGGGCACCACTTATTACTAGGGAAACATCTCATATAAATTGACATGTTTTTACGAGTTCATGTGAGTCTTCAATAGAAAATTAACACGTTTGCAAGAGTCCCTGTTAGTGTTTCATAAATATATTTCATGTTAATACGAATTTCCGTGCTCTTTATATAAATCGCAAGTATTTATGAATTTCGAATCTACAAGTTGGCATTTTATGTTTAACAATCCATTCCATTCTATTTGATGTTCACATCTTATTATTACATTAAAATATATTAGTGCTGCGAATGTTTGCAATAGAAATAAAGCAGATTTATGCGAATACGGTAGACAATAGTAAGAAAACATGATGTTTTTGGGAGTCTTTGTGAGAATAGTTTTCCCTTAGACTTATCAGCGCAGAATGAAAGAAAGAGGGGAAGAAAAGTATTTCAAACTTGTAGCATGGATTTAAATTGAAACAAAAATAGTTAAATTATTGTACAAATTATTTTATTTTATTGAGGAACACTTTGCGGTAAAAACCCTAAAAATTTTAAATAAAAATTAATCGACACTAGTTTTTACGCAACATACGATTTAATATAAACGATTGCAATTTCGTAATTCGTATAAATAGCTTTCAACGAATATCGAATATCGAAAATCGACTGCATTTATTGAGATAGCGAATGTGATGAGCGGAATAAAAAAACAACAAAGCAAATCTTGCGGATTTAATGACGCGACGTGAATTGAATGCATGGTGAAATATCATGCATACGAACGATGATTGTTTTTCGGTAATATTGAGTACTATTAATGTGCGGCAACGTGCAAGGATGTCATTGATGAAAATTGTTATTGTAGCATTTCGACAAAATGTCCAAGATAAAGTGCATTTTATTTGGAAATTGACCAGCGATTGCATCCAAATGTGAAAAAAGTAAGCGAAAAAAAGAAGAAAAAAAAGAGAATGGAAAAAAATGCCAGCACAATGATTTTGTGTGCATTTTGGCAAATCACACCCATTCAACGATGTATGTCTCTACTGGATTTTGGATGACTGAAAACAAAGAGCGCACCATACAATCGTTCGTCCCGAATAATGCTATACGACAAATACATTGTGAATGCGTTTAGGTAATGGAATCGAATAACGATTATCGACAACTATGCAAAATTCCGAGGTCGCAGTCATTGGCATGCTGCCAAACATATTTCGACTCGTTTCTCGGTTTCTTTTTTTTTCTCTCTATCAACATTTTGGCCACTTTTATGTCTCTGTGGACATCGAAAATTTGTATGCTTCACGAAACTATGCAGACTCTGTAGTTTTGAAGCATATACAAAAAATGTGATTGAATTTTGCTTGCCGGCTATTCCGTTCTCTTACTCTGTCGCTTTCGCTCCGTGGTCAAATAGGAATACGGAACAGTATTGAAATTATTATCCAAGCATTCGATCGTTTAGTTTTGTCCGTGAATTTAGTTTATGGTGCAAACGCCAAGAAATGGCGTTCCATTTTTAAAAATATTCACAGCAAATGTAAAGCAAAGATAGATTTCAACAACTCGACGCTTTCAATAATTTTCAATGGATTGATTATAAATTTTTCATGCTAAAAATAACAGAATTTTAAATGAAAAATAACAAAAATTTAATGTTTCAAAATAAATTAAAAATCTTATATTCGGTTCAATTGTATTGAAATTTATTTAAATCACTCCGAAAAATTATGCATTGAAAATGTTTAAAACTGTTCATTACTCAAGTTACAGACAGTCTCTCTATAGATGAGCTACTAACGTTAGGCTATTTAATGTGTTTAAAATCAGATAACAATTGTGTATTCAATTTGTTAACGTTTCATAAACAGATAAATCATAATAATGAATTCTTCTGTATTTTATCGATTGCTGGAAACTCATAGAAAAATTCAATATAGAATAAAATAAAATAAAATATACGTGTCACAGGAAAACATTTTGTTTTCATAATATAAAAACAGAATGCATAATTTTCAAGTATCGATAGGTTTTTCTGATTTTTTTGAATCGTAATAATAATTTATTGTGGCAGGTTTTCCGGACAATTGAAAAATGAAAAAAAAATTTAGATTTCAATTTACGAACATCAGTTCAAATGGAAATTTTGTAACCTGTATATCGGTACTATATATTGGAGTGAATATTTTTCCAAAAATGGTGAATATCATCTCATTCATTGTGTGGAAAACCTTCTGCTTCAATTGAGAGTGGAAATTTTGCGAATCTATTTAATAAACAGTGTAGGTTTTGTTCATAACTTCCACCAACTCTTGATTCCGCTCAACAAAAAAGCAACGAGCACGTTTTTATATAAGAATCTATAATAGAAGCATCCCATGGCGTCAGGAAAATAATTAATTTTTTGGTTGAAAATCAACTTGAATTCTCTTTAGAGTTTTTTTTGTTTGTTTTTTTTTTTTTTTTTTTGTGTTTTTTTTCTCATAATAATTGAATGGAATATATATGCAAAAGACACAATTTTATGACGGTGAAACAAAAATCTATTGTCGAAATACAAAAGCTGCACGAAGTTTACTCTTTTTACTATGCACGTTTCGTTGAAGCTATTCGAAAGCCAATACATGAAAAGTGTTCGAAGAGAAAAACATGTCCATCATTACCATAACAAAAAATAAAATAGGAGAAGATCGTAGCGACAGCAAGGAAAAAGTGAATGAAACACATAAAATTGAGTGTGAAACACAGACACGCAAAACTTCTACGTGGCACCAAAAGAATTGGATACGAACGCGTGTGACTTGTTAAGCTTGAAATTTATTCTATCACAATAACGATCCCAATTTTTAACCATGCCTTTTCCTCTCTCTCTCTCTCTCTCTCTCTCTCTCTCTCTCTCTCTCTCTCTCTCTCTCTCTCCTCTTTCTCTCTCTATCGATATACTACGTTACATATGAGGAAAGGAAAGAGACAGTTCAAAAGAGATGGAAAGAATCAGAGAAAGAGGTACTTTAACCGGGTTCATACGAGCTTTCATTGTTCATTTGTTCGGTTCGGTTGGTTTCGTTGAAATGCTGCTATAGCTACCATCAGCACTCTAATTATTAATTAATTATAAAATGTAAATCACTTTAACTGTGCTGAACAAACTGAAATCACACTACTTCTGTTCGCTGAACTCGTACATTTAATGTGGTGTTTTGCCTCATGCTTAAATGCTATTGCATCGTATGAGGGAGAAAAGAGAGAATGAGAGAGAGAGAGAAAGAGAGAGAGAGTAAGAGATAGTGATTTTGAGACGTATTACTTCGTTGTTTAGTTGATTTTTATCAAAGATATTACCAGTTTTCATCTATCTATCCCTACATCACACAGTAATTTAATCGTCACATATGATTCCAGCTAAATCAAACCCTCATACACCTTCTATTCTGAACATAAAATACAAAACTTTTGCCATAAATTGCTTTTTGTAAACTTTTCACACGTTTTTCGGTTTTTCTCTTATTCACATTAAATTCGAATTTTGTGAAAATTTTATTTCATTAATATTACGAAATATTGTACAGACGAAATTGTTTTCAAAATTATTATTTCACAGAAACAGAAAAACCTACAAGATGTAAAAATTCAATTAAAAAAAATAATATTTCCAATTTGTTAACATTGTTTCCACACAACAATTACATTCAATTTTAAATTTTCAATTAATTTTAAATAAAAGTCAAATATGTGAAAATCCGCAAAAATATATCGTTGTATGATGGTATGAATGCGAAAGAATTTCTGACGAGATGAACATTTTTCTCAGTATACCACAAAATTCTCAGAAATGCAAGAATAATGAAAAACACCAACTTGAAATAGTTGCTATAGAATTCGACATCGCAATTTATTAATTCGTTCAAATATATATATATATATATATATATATATATATATATTTTTATGTCAATTTGTCGTTTGATGGTTTCTGTGGTCGGAATGAATATTTGAATATTGTATGAGCCAATGGGTTAGAGCTGTTGGTGATATACACACTTTCGATGACTTGCAAAAACCACATTCGCTCATTACACACATATGTGATTTGGTCGATGTTGCCACCCGCAACCACCACAATTACGTTTACCATGCAAATTGCACGTCCCTTCGTATTTTTGCCATGCGAATATTCAAACGTAAAGAATTTCATGAAATACTACAACGAAAGTAACATGATAAGATTTGACTTTACCAAATTAACACTAAAAACATCAAGACAAAATCAACAAAAATGCTAAACAATAATGAAAATTTAAAAACAATGCTCGGTTCCAGACAACGCGGTGAAGTCATAAAGTTGAATGTTAATTCAGGCATAATTTTCCCCTGAAACTCACCATCGCTGCATCTAAATGAATGAAAGATGAATATCAGCTCAAGTTTTCGAAACAACTATGGATATCTGCTTATTTATTATGCAGAATTACTAAATAGACCTTTTAAAAGACCTTTACGGTTGTGCTTAAAAACAAACCCAAAGTGTAAGTTTTGATACTTTTTCGCGAAACAATTTAATGAAGTATGGATCCGATTTGTTTTTGGACAATTTACATAGATTTGTGTATATCATTGTAAATATTTGACAAATTACGAAGAGATTCATAATTAATTAGACCGAAAAGTAGTCGATATAAACATAACCAAATATAAATGGGAGTTCATCCCATATGATGATATAATGAAATGAAAAAAATGTACAAAACGCCAACAAATGAAAAGTTTCCAAACATTTTGACAAATGTAGAAAACCGAAATGAGATTTTTAAATATCACTGATGGTGCAAAGCTATTGTTGTTATGCTTAAAATCTTATTTAATTTTCATTACTATATCTTGAGCATGTTGAAGATTTGAAATTGTGTACAGTATGATTCATCTAATGTTCATTTAACAAAACCAAAAACTTTTCGGCACATAAATTTTCGGAAAATTGGAAATTTGCTCGTAATTGTAAGGCAGATTAGCTTTACAAATCATCCAACCAAACCAACTCATAATAATTACTTGAAGATAAAGATTACATGATCCATTAAAATTAGGAAGCAATGATTTAATACATGCAATAAAATCTGCAACAGACACAATTAAATGGTAATGTCTTGACTCAACAGCCATCACACACTACTCAACAATTGAAATTAAGAACTTTATTTTACACTCATCCATAGAAATGTCATTTGCCACAGAAAGAAAGAATTAAAGACAATACACTCTCCATACGCTCAAACAAAAAGGTCAGTGACTAAGATTTAGACGTTTGCTGTTTATACCAAATAAATCTTTGCATCTTTAGACTGAATCTCAATTTATATGCGCAAGCGTACGAAACGAATTTCACAGTGTTATAATTTTCAATTATTTTCATTCGCTTCATTTTTCGAAATAACTGTTCATTTGAAAACTAGAAGGATGAAGAGTTTTTTTTTTATAAACATCAGCATTAATCGAAGTCTGAATATTTAAAGGAAAAATATTGAAATATTTTTCTTGCTAGAGGAACATCTTAATTTAATCAATAATTCTATTGTTTTTTAGTTGAATAGAACTTTTATTCATTGAAAACAATAGAACTATTGAATTAGGAATGAAATGTTTTAAATATTGATTGCCTAATGAATGTGAAACATTTGCCAAATTATTATTGATATTTGAACGAAATATTCGAGTAATTCAAATAATTTTCTGCATCTGGTGGTTAATAAATCAATAACCATAGTAGATAAAGGCGTTAGTAGAAGATAATTGTAGGGAAGGTCATTAGATAACTTTAACTACTCTTTAAAATTCTAATTCCAAATCTAATGAATGCTACGAACATTGATTGCAATTCAATACAGTCGATTAATGGACTTTTTATTGAAATGTATGTAAATCAATGGGTATAATTGAACTTTTTTTTTATGTATTGTATGATTACCTAGTATTGAGAAGTGAATTTATTCTCAAATTAAGGCATTCTAAAAACTAAACCAATAAATTTCACAAACAAGGCCAAAAATGCAATTTTATTTTTGATTCATTTTGATATTTTTCAATATTTCAAATTGTATAAATTTCGTTTGATAATATATGTAATTAAACAGTTCATTCGTGTCAAAAATGGTGAATATTTTGTTGAATTCTGTTTTCAATTTGAATCATTTCCAATTCAATTAATCTGTAGCGTATCAATCGATACAACTTGTTATCATAAAACATTTCAAATGGGCAATTTCCAATTCAATAACTAATTTCCAATGACGCATTAATTAAAGAAAACCATGAATCGCGGTTAAAAATCGAAAGCTCGTATTTCGGGCAACAACAACAAGAACAGAGAAAATGCATCGACCATCCACAGTTGTAAATTACGATACATGCATTACGATAGTGCAATTTATATTTTAGCTGCTGGGCCACTTTGAATATTTTGTTGTTGTGATTAATCGTAATCAATGTTAAACATCGCGAAATATAATTTTAATTTCAGATTGAGTGCAGTTATTTGTAGCCGATGCAGTGAATTCGAATGGATAATGCGGAGCTCAATGTTTTCAAACCGTTTAAAATTTTCGTTTAAATCGCAAAAAAACATTTATCGTTCAGCGATCCATGTTGATTTTATGGTTGCTCAATGAAAGTAGCCTATTTTTTTTAGCTGCATTGAACAAATACAAGTGGACAATACCACCAATCATGTGATTGAAATATACATGAGAGTCGACGGTGGTGGACTGATGTGGCAATTGTGTAAACCAGTTTGAAATCGGAATTTTTCACAAGCAAACATTACATTCACATGTGATTCGGTCGACACCCATGCCACAGTCATTTCCATCAACCGTTCACCGTCATCATTCCATTATATTATATTATTTATTAATAGAAGCAATGAACAACATCACATGATCGGTGAGAGAAAGAGAGAGAGAGAGAGAGTGAGAGAGAGAGTGAGAGAGAGAGAGAAAAAAGAACGACATCGTATCCGGAAGGCAATAAGCCATAACTGTTATAAAAATGGTAAAAATGGTAAAAAACCGCAAATGATGATCACTTAGAATGTTGCCACAAATCGAAAATGGATATTACACAAGGCTTTGAAAAGTGGACGAACATATAAAAAAAAGGGAAAAAGGAAAACATAGCGCGACCAGAGATGAAGTGAAATCTAAATTGCATTGCACATCAAATCGAATTGAAAGGTGGATGAAAATCAACTGAAGAGGAAAGTAAAGGAGAAAAAAAAAATACGTAATCGTTGGCACTACGGTCAAATAGTTAGATTGCTTTTGCTATGAAATAACATAAAATCATTACAGTTATTACTGGTGCACTGCACGATGTACGGGCTGATTTGATTCTTGGAATCACTTGTTTAATCACAACCGATGCTGCCCACGAGACAGAATGCATACACCAACCGCAAATCGATAATACAAGCAATTTACTTCACAGTTTTATTTCGTTGTTTTTGACAACGATGAAATTTAATATAAAAATTGGATCACATTTAAAACCAAATTCAACTCAATCTTTTTTCTCGATAATAAAATCCATTAAAATTATACAGAAAACGCAATTGATCTGGAAAATAATAAATTGTATGCTTTTTTAATTTCGAATGATTGAAGAAACAATCACAACTAGAACATTCTTTCGATTTCATGATCGACATTGTGTTGTTTGTCATTGTCGTTTGATAAGGGTTTTTTTTATTATTATTGATTTAAAATCAATGACTTCAAAATGTGTACAAAATTGATGATACAAAATAAGCGATAAATTGAATTCACAAACAGTAATAAGCTACTCAAATTAAAAACAATGGAAATCTTATCAATTTTAAAACGTCGGCGTTCTTTTTTTGTTTCAATTGTTTGATTAATTTTGTGAATGTACAGAGACATTACTCAATCCATATTTGAATTTGATTAATTATTAAGTAAGCTGTGGCTCTTAGATTTAGTAATTTGAAAACTTCTTGCTTCTGACGCAAACATTTCAAATGAAATATCTTAAACCATCCAATGGTTAGCAATTTTGTCAAAAAATTAAATTCCAAAAAATGCTCTTGTAGTGCATCTGAGAACGCAATGAACTTGACGAACCAGAACGAATGATAAACTGTTTTTCACTTTTATGGTTCACAATTTTTTTTTTCTTTGCAATTTTTCCCATATATAGTCGAGTATAGTTTGGTTTTAGTTCGTTTGGTGATGGGAAGTGAACAACTGCTGTTGCACGTAATAACAACAACAAAATCATCATCAACACTAATACATGACTTCTAGCATGACTCAAGAAACGAAACGATGGTATTAGAACAGTATATTTCTATTACAGTGAAATGGCATAATCAGAGCTTTAGCACACTTGAAAATATTTTCTCTTGACTTTTGTATATAAATCAAAAAATTTGTTTACTTTGCCAATGTTCACCGTAAATCGTGCTGTCTCTCATCTATATTGATTTATATATGGTTAAGTTCCAAAGAGAGAGAGCGTGTGCAGAACTGTAAATCGTGTGTTTTTCGTGTTTTTCTTCTTTGTTGAAATGGTTCGCATCGTCTCACATTGATTATATTGCCAACACATATTCAATTTCAAGACGACCGACAAATTCGCTGTGTTTTTGCAAAAAAATTTATCTTCTGTCAAATACTGCTAATGATGGCTTTTCAAGTGAGTTTTTGAGCATTTTAGCCGTTTTATCATTTTTCGCCGACATGAAAATTCATTCGTTCAGGTGTGACGATTCTCCTTTCTTCTCGTATTTTTTTTCCTTTTTTTTATATTTTTGCTACTTCTGTTGGATACTTGCTAGACTCTCTGTGCAATTCTGTTCAATGTCAGACTGTTTCGTGGTACTTGAAAGATGTGCGCACATATGTTGACACGGGCATTTGTCTAAATTGTGGATGGGGAAAATTTCTTTCGTTCGCGCTTTCAAAGAAAGTTCTCTCTCTCTTTCTCTGTTTCTCTCTCTCTCTCACACTCGCTCTCTCTCTCTCTCACTCGCTCTCTCTCTCTCTCTCTTTCTCTCTCTCTCTCTCTCTCTCTCTCTCTCTCTCTCTCTCTCTCTCTCTCTCTCTCTTTCTCTCTCTTTCTCTCTCTCTCTTCCTTTATTGAAGAGAGAAAAGTACTAAGAAAACCAATTTGTTGAACGAACACGAGCCAGACTAGAAAAACATCGATGTTTTTCTATAACAAAATAACGTAACGATATGCACCATTTAAAATTGGATGAAATGGAAATCACAGAAATGAAAGCGGCGAATTTTATTTTAGCCAGACAGATGAATACATATTCAAAAATCCAGTAAATTGGAGCTGAAAACCCATCAAGTGGAATCATAAGTTTTGTGTAAAAATACTTCTTGTACATATGAAAAAGCTCTCTTGACCGTTCGGTCATCATCAAATAATTGAAGGTCAAGAGGTGCTGCTTTGCTTTTTGTTTTCGCATTTGTCCGTAAAACTCGTTTCGTTGATGCCGTTTCGAAGAATTTGATCATATTCAAAAATGAAGGAGTGTTTTATTTTTGGAATATTTTATTTATTAAATATAAAAGGTAGTAAGCACTTGTATTGATGGGTTGAATACGTAGATTTAGTAAATGTACAAAAAAAAACCTACATCTATGCTTTACTAACGAATATTTTATCAGTAATGCGTTATTTGTTATGGATCTGTCGATAAAGCACGTTATTTCAACTGCACTGCACTCATAAAATTTGAAAATAAAGAAAAAACTTTGCTCGAATATGTAAACACAGACAAATATAAAGAAGAAAATCCCAATTTTGAATCTCTACACAAAATTAAGTGGCTGCTTGAACCAACATAGCAAAAAAACAACAAAAGAGAGATAGTTCTCTCTTCCTTAAAGAGTTCTTTTGAACCGGTTTACGTGTCGCAATTTATTTTTCTTCTTTTTTCATACGACAAATATCTTCCACCTGTGTTTTGATTTTGTTGAGTTTAAAGTATATGCGATGTGTTTGTGTTTGTATGTGATTGCATGTGAAAACAATCTCATTGGTATCTTTCTATAAAAAAAAAAAACAAAGCCCACAGAACAGAATGAGAATAATGAAAATAAGAAAAAAAAAAATGCTATGTATACTGGCTTTGATCGAGTATGTGAAAGATGAGATCCTTAACACTCATGCATGCATCTTGGGCATTATATTGTTTCTCATCGGTATTGACTGAACTATAGTGATCCTAAACTAGCGTCCCTTCCTATTGTTGTTTGCAGTTGTTGTTGTTTATTTTTTTTTTCTTTTTTTTTAGTTTAATATTAGAGCGTGTGTTTGATTGTTCATTTGCTTTATTTTGTAAGTGTTTTAGTCGATGGCATGTTTTTATTTTCATCGCTGGCACCATTGTGTTTGTGCTGTTGCTGATTCGCTTGTCATTGATAAATACGAGTATGTGGTGGCTCGGCAAAAATCCATTGTATTCTGACAGTATCACATCGGATAACAGAAAATGCCATGTCTCTTTCAATCGCTCTCTTACTCGCACTCGCATTCGCACTCATTCATTTCTATTCGTACATATGCGAGCACGATTTTCACTTTATTGTTTGGCATTCGGTTTGTCTCGGTGTGTCCGTATTCGATGTTTCTGTACGTTCCAGCGAGTGTTTAAGTAAATGAAGATCTATCAGATACATGTGTCGCACATTGTCACCATCTTGCTGTACACAAACACGCTCACTCTTTCTCTCATTCTCTCTCTTTCTTTCTGTCGTTCTATTTTTCTCATTCTCTTTCTATTCCTCTCTATCTGAATAGATTCCAATCATATGTGTTTGTTTTTATATATGTATGTCTATGTTTCATTTCGTATTTTTAGTAATTTCGTGTGAGCTTCTCATCTTATTTGCCATGAAAGATTCCTTTTCACTAGCTCTTGATTCGCATGTTTTGTGTTCTTGTTTAGTGGAAATATAATACAATACATATGACGACGACGACTGCGATGATAATGACGACAATAACAATAGCATCATATTTTCTATTACATGATACACACACTCATCTCCATCTTTCTTTTGCTATGTTTTTTGTTGCCTTTGTGCCCCGAATATCTTCGACAACAACAGCAGCAAAAAAAAAAAAGTATAAAAATAAATAGAGAGAAATAAAGAAGCGAAGAAAGAAAGAAAGAATGAATAAATGAATGAATGAAAGAGAAGAAAAAAAGAATTGATCTAAAAGCATGTTACACTGACGAATAGGAAGACTAAAGATTTTTCACTCTATTGTCGTTGTATAGAAATGGATGAGAATGAGCAGAATTCAATACTTCGCGACAAAACAAAATTGAAAAATTATACAATTACTTCGTAAGCTCATCAGTTCTCGCTCGCTTTGTGATTGAGATCTGTTTGGGCGGTAAAATATACGATACTTTTATTCAACAATAGTAACTCTAGCGTGCACGCAAAAACTAAATAGCTGATGGATGTTTGAATGGATGATATTAAATCAAGAGAGAGAATTTTAAGAAAATTCAGTTCAGTTCTTCGACATACTAAGTAAGAGAACAAAAAAAGAAAAACCTGTGCACACGAAAAACACTTTTGACTTATTTTCATTGCAATGATGACAATTTATTTCCTCACATCTTTTCGATTTGGTTGATGAGCTCACCATTTTTGATAGCTTGATTTCACTTGAAATATATTCTAATAATTTGTCATATGTGAAGCAATATACAAACAACTGACAACTTTAAAAATGATAAATAAATATCATTTCTAGAATTCTTTTGGTATGAAACCAATGGGAAAATTCTCTTTCCTTTTTAACTTGATTCATTGAAAGCAAAACTACTTCACAACTTTATGAACAACAGAAACTACATTTGGCACACGTAATTTATATTTCAAGTTTGAATGTATATTTTACTCATTTCACTTGAAAACTTTGGTAGTTTATGTTTTACTTGGATGAATGCATGGTCGTTCTCTTAGTTTTTCATTCTCATTTTAATGTTGTTGTTTTTCTTTTGCTTTTTTTTCTCTTCCATACGGAAAACATTGTGAAAACACATTTTACGGAATTGAAAACACTTTTATAGCCATTTTTTTTATGTTTCTTCAAGAAACTTTGTGTATATTTTATACACACAAAATAAATTCACTCAAATATTAACCATTGTTAATATGCTTGTTTGCTTGAAAACCTGATTGAGGCTGTCTCTTATTATATTTATCATTAACGGCAACACATTTCATTTACTAGATTTAAAATATTCATCCAGAAAATATTTCAGGATGTGTAGTTCTAATATTATATACATTTTGCTTCGATTCGCTTACACGATATTTGGTAACACAGTGGCAACACTTTGTCTTACTTATGCTGTGAAAATATATTGTGGGGGCGATGCACGCTTCCATTAACATCAACAAAATCAGTGGGAAAAGAAGACGAAGGGATTTTTCTCCTCGTCAAATTTTAAATGAAATCGATTCGAATCAGAATTTCATCGAAAAACATTTGATTTTAAGTAATTTTGAAATGCCAATGTAATTTTCATTTTATCGATGTGCCGGATCGATTCACATCATAAAAATAGGTAAATGAATTGATTTGTGGACATTGATTGGAATCCACAGAAAGTGCTACTCAAAAACACAGTGCTTGCGATGTCGCTGACCAGCAGTAAAAAGACAGATGATGACAGTATATTCGGATGTAACCGAGATTATGCTCACACGTTTTAGCGTCTGTACACAATAGACTGTGCTTGTACGGTTCTCCAGTGTTGTCCACACGTTGTAACTTTTTGCTGCTAGTTAGCGATATTGAAAATACTGCCAGAAAGGGAGTATGAGAGAGAAAATCTGTATGTTTTTGTCTCATTGACATTTTGATACATTGGAAATGAAGTTCTTGAAGTTCACTGATGCGATTCATGAAATCATCGAACATCAATGTCATGATGCATTATCATTAACCGAATGGATGAAAACAGTTCGCGGTAAGAAATTGCAGAAGAGGTGAAAAGAGAGAGAGAGAGAGAAGGAGAGAGAGAGAAAGAGAGAGAGAGAGAGAGAGAAAGAGAGAGAGAGAGATTGAAAGGGAGAGGGAGAAAGGGAGAGAGGGAAAGAAAGAGGGTGTGGACAACATTCAAATAGCTAGTTTGACAAATCTATCGAATATTCGGATGCATTTTCAATATATGCCGAACTTTCATGATGATTTTAATAGTATTTATTCAATGGCGCACTTAATGCGTGAAAAACAAAACGTAAAATTTATAGGTTCACTTTTAAATGCTGCACAAATGTGAATATGTATGTATATTGTATATATGTGTGAATTGATTTGTCTGCTCCATGACAATGATGACGGTCAATAGCGATAGCTGCAGCAGGATAGCAAAAAAGTATGATTCAATGAACAGAAGAATGTAGAACACTCGATTCGTAAGTGGAACATACGATAAAAATGATGTTTATTTAGTTGAACGCTCTGTTCGCCCTCGTCAGCCTTGTCGCATCTCAATTATATAGCAAAATAAAATTATATAGCAAGATAAATGCTTGATTATGAGCTTGGGCGAATTGACTACGACTGGGCCGACACAAAGATTAAAATAAACATTGAATTTTCGTTCACGTACCGCGGTATTCGTTCTCTCTCTTTCTTATTCTCTCTCTATCAGTCTCTTACTCTTTCACTCACTTTCTTTCTTTCTTCCTTTCTTTTCTCTCTCTCTCTCTCTCTCTCTCTCTCTCATTTCTTCTTCTATCTCTCATTTCTTTCTGTTGTACATTATATATCTTTGTTATGTGTGCAAAAATACGAGCAAGTGTTTGTGCTTTAGACATTTGCAAGGCTCGACAGAATCAGCACGACATGTCCAACGAAAATGTTGATTTAAAAATCGATTTCAACTCAAATGGGAATTAATGGATTTGCGTTGTAATTTATCTTTATTTTCTCAGCTCGAGCCGTTTAGTATCTAATGTTAAATCATATTGAGTCATGTGCGTGTGTCTTCATTATTTTGAATTTACAGTTCGTGCAACCTACTCTATCTGTTGGCTATTTTTTGTCAATGAAAACATTTCAAAAACACGTAATTGGAATTTCCATTTCGACAGGCCAATGTTGTATAAATATTATTGGAACTTACACGCTACATTTTGAGAAATCAAATTCTGAACAAGAAGAAGAGGAAAAAGAAGAAAAATATGACGAAGAAAAAATAATGATTCCAGGGGCAATTGATTTAGAAGAAACGAATCAGAATTGTGATTTTGTAAAATTCAAATTCTGTTTTGGACAGCAAACAAAATTAAATACGAAACAAGAAATGGACATATCATATGACGGATGGAATTTTCATGCATCAAAAAAATCACTCAAATCATATTTTTAAAAGGGAAGATAAACTTTTACACAAAAGTCCTTAATTTATTCTTATGAACCTATTTCCGGAGTGACAAATGGTGACGGTAAATTTTTGATTAGATTAAGATAGTATTCATGTGGAACGCATGCATAAATTAAACTCCGTGGGCTCAAAGGTTCTGTGCAAATGACTCATTATACAAACATAAATTTCAAAAGATCTGAATATTTGATTGCTACACTGTAAACATTTCAAGTTAAAATTGATTCATATGGAACGATGTAAATACTACAAAATATCACTTGAATCCATCAAATTTATTTGGCACCAAAAATTACGTTCACTTGTCTTTTTTTAACAGTGTAATACGGGTAAAAGTAATGTAATAAACAGTTTTGCTACGCTACGGTCAATTTTGATTTTACAAACAACACTACATAATTTCATTGCAAATGGGATGCTCCTGACAATAAATCGAAAATAATAACGTACAAAATATGCTCAATTGACTTAAGCGCTGTTTATTAATCGCTCAAAAAAGTTGAAACACAAATTAACGAAACGTAATTTAATTACACTAAAGGTAAACAAACAACTAATGTACTATGGAATTGCAAACCCCATTTCATTTGACAGTGAAATGAGAATCTATTTGCTAGGACAATACTGTTTAAAACGAGTGTTAAATTTATTCATTACAATCGCAACAAACTATGCATTCATTTGGATCATTGAATGCCGCTAGCATTGCAATGCATTGCCGGATATTCTATTTTCAAGAGGATAAGTAAATTATGGCAATTTATCATTGAATAGAGCTCATTTTTCTCTCAGTCTCTCCAGTAATATCCCTTTCTATATCATCAACTCTATTTTATTACCTATTTCAATCTCTTTTCCGTCTCGTTTACTCGTATTCACTTCATTTTCCATTCGATCAAAGAATTTACTTTGTTACGCATTGACATGAAATATTTTCGAAATATCTGCAAATTACATTTCCACTAAATCCGAATAAATACTCTAGCACTCATTTTTGTTGGTCGTACAACCAAGTTGAGTGTGTGTGTTGTCACGTTGTATTAAAAGATCATAACGCAATTACATTTTCAAATTATATAATTGTGTGGATAGTGTGCAGTCGGTAAATTCGTCAATCGTATGGAATGGATATAATTTTGACAACCGTATTACATTTCAATGTTTTAATCGGATGCATTTAACCGCTTATTACGTACATATATGGTTTTTGAAAATCCCACGCAACCGTCTAACTGTGGAATGAAAAGTGTGTGCAAGAGAAATGGAATGAGAATGCAAAATGACAAGAAAAAATACATTTAAATGCAAAAACATTATCCGAGCATTTCGGAAAATAGTAATAAAGGGAACCAATATATTGATATGTATCGGTGATGCGTTGAAATTATCCTTTGTTCAAACAAACATGCGGACAACACACAAACGATTTCATTTTTTTCTATTTGTATATAGCGGCGGATGGTGGCTATCGTTCATACATTTGCATATCGTATCGCATTCAATTTAATGTGCACGCGCGCATATTAATTCATTTTGCCTGGGTGCTTTCAAACCTCGATCTCGTTCAGCTTTTTTTGCGGTCTTTTATTTTGATTTTTGCATATTAATATTTCGATTTAAATTGAATATGAATTCAACCGGCGAATCCTTTTTTTTTTGCTCCTCTGTAGATTTTTATTCGATTTTTTCATTCGTTTACAAACAATTTGTATGCATGTAAAAGCGTCACGAATTATGATAGAGCTGGAAGAGAAAGAGAGAGAGAGAGAGAGAGAGAGAGAGAGAGAGAGAGAGTGAGAGAGAGAGAGAGAGAGACTGAGAGAGAGAGAGAGAAAGAAATCGATGGAATTGAATCTTTAAATGAATTCATACAAATGCCTGAATATTTGGATGAATGAAAGCGAGCAAAAATAAGACAAAAGGAAAAAGAGAAAAAGATTGAAGTGAAATGAAAACTAACGAAATAGTAGAAAATTGATGTTGAAAAACACCAAAAATGTCTATGCACGACTGAAATAATACGACAAAAGAAAATTAGATTTACAACTGATAAAAAAAAAAATCGTTAATTTTTCGTTCCGTTAGTCAGTAGTGACGCTCTGATAACCTAGACAGATAATCTTGCACACGCATTTAATAACATGTAACGAGATTTCGATCGTTTTAAAAGCAACCCATCGCACGTGATCCACATATAACGCCACCGTTATTTACTTTTTATTACGTCACGGCGGTATTTCCAATTGGCAAAATCTTTTAAACCATGCCATTTTATTTTCTTCTCTTTTCACACGTATCACTAATTTAGACTTTTGTTTTCACTGAATACATTGGATTTTTATCTTTTTCACAGAAGAAATGAGAAAAAGAAAAAGAAAGAGACCGAGGACACGAGCAAAAAAAAAAACAGACAGATAAAAGACACCGTTTCATTTTCTATGAAAATTTTACAAACGATTTCGATACTCGCGACAAGAAGGAGTTAAATGGTCTCACCGAAAAATGAGCACCGACAAAATCCCATTAGAATCATGACGATACAAAAGAAGAAAAGAAAATGAAGAAGAATAAGAATAAGAAAAAAAGAACGACGAGAGAGTTAAACCAAAATAATGCAAAATGGAATTCAATTCAGATCTTTGGATGCTATTCGTCGTTTGCACTCCAATTTCTATACTTGTTCCGTCACAAGAGCGCCAATTTCTATTTATTCAAAGAAGAATAAAAAAAAAATGAGATAAAAAAGAAGACTTTTGTCAAATGCGCGTTTTTTTCTCTGCAAATGTTGTTCCATCTATCTATTGCTAGCAAAGCCAAATTTGGACGAACATTTCAACCATATTTTTATGTAAAGTGTTGTGTATTATTGCAAATAATGCATGTTGATAGAAGACGAAATCTTTTCCACATCTCTGTACAATATAGCGATCGAAGTAGTCAGCATATTTGTTGGTTGACGTTTTTCTTCTCTTCTCTCGTGTGTGTGTCTTGAATTTTTCGAAATTTTTCGTTGCTCAAAGGGACTTCCTTTCAGGCATTTGCACACAATCGAATGATGAAAGAAAAATTCAATTCGTTAGTAGCTATCGAAACATCGACGATTGGCTAAGACATGAGGTAAAAATATACATGTTGTCACCAACCGAACGAGCGACCGACACATACAGACTCAAACGCAGACACAGACACACATATTCACCCGAATATTTGACTGAACTGACTCTCTCTCTCTCTCTCTCTCTGTCTCTCTCTCTCTCTTTCTTTTTTTTCCTTTCTCTCTCTGTCTCTCTCTCGGATTTCAAAAATAAAAAAGGACAACTTTTCTATTTGAACTTTTCAAGGTAAATATACACGGCATCGCATCATCATCGATGGAACGAGAGATGTACGTTTGATTTAATCAGAAAAATCTATTTTACGTTTGAATTGTTGATGTTGAATGTTTGTTGTTGACGTTATATAAGCTAGCTGAACGAAATCAAGCATTCAGGTAATAGCAACAGTAGCACTAACAGCATCATCATCAGTAGCAAAATCTGCAGCAATAGAATGCCCATATTCATGGCAATAAACAAAAATTCGGGTGTAAAATATTCAATACGATATACATATATATATGCAGGGTGGCTAAACACAAACAGTTAAGTTGACAATCATAATATTGATAGGACAATATTTTGCATTGAAAATGAAATTCTGTGTTACCCTGCATAGCACAATGAACGAAATATAATTTTGTATTATTGAAAGAAGATTACATATAAATTCACAACAACATCAATATACATGACACAAATTGTAGCTAAATTGGATACATTTAATGTGCTCGTTCCACATAGACTACTTATCGGTGTTGCCATTTCAATTTCAAATTCACTCCAATAATAACAAAATGTGTTTGCATATACATGCATATGAGAACGCAATGATTTCATTTTATTTTCCCATTCTTCGCTGTTGGGTTAACTGAAGTGGTTCGCTATATGGTACTGTTACTGGTAATGGTGCTGATTCTGTTGCTGAGCATTCAAAATGGGCCCGAATAGAATGCAAACAAACGATATGAGTATGTTTGCAAAGTATTTGCATTTGAAAATGGTCATGACTCAACATTTTATCGCTACGAAATCATGAAAAATGGAACGCACTCAAGTGCCACAACAAACTTTCGTCCAATTCTATTTATGAGTGCAACAAACTCAAGGCGATCATTTTATACAAAGTACCAAAGTTAAATATTTGGAGAGAAAACTAGCAAAAAAAAAAAAAATCCACTTCCTTTTCTACATTTCGAGATTTGTGAATAGTCTTGCCCATTTGCAAATTGTTGTAAAGGAGATAAACAAATATTGAGCTATAAAAATAATAACCCAACCGAATGCGATTATTTGTGAACAACAATATATTTTGATGAAGAAATCAAAACGAAACTATTTTCAAATAGTGCTATTATGAATGAGCTCGAGCATTGAATCGTTTGTAAAAAAAACGTCTTGAGATAAATTCATTTTGATAAAAATATTATTTTAAAGCAAATTATTTAATTGAATGTTTTCTAATAAAAAAAAAGGCATATTTACATTAATTGATTAGTAAATGAGGTCAATAGAAGGAACATCTAATGAGCTGGAACTTCCGGCCTGGAAGTATTCAGTTTTGTTTTTATACTAGCTAAAGCGGTAATCAATTAGCTCTTTGAATGATAAAAAAAAGCATGATAAGATACATACAAGATGAACAGTATTTTTTTTCTCTCACTTGGTTGAGAAAATGTTAATCTCATTATTTTCACTCATTTAAGCTTATTCCATTCGAACAGCTACATGTCGGCATCATTTAATTCAATTTTCATACAAATAAAGGTGATTGCAACTGCTGCATTTTTAATATACATTTGAAATTGTGCATGCGAGATAGAGACAAACAGAGAAAGAGTGAAAAACTGTGTAAGGCGTAATTCCCAACGGGTAAATGAATATCAAACATAAATCGAATTCAACTGCCATAAAATTGAATTGCACAAAAATTATGTGTGAAGTGAGAAAGCAGAAAGGAATTCGTTGTTGCCTCTCAGCAATAGAGTAGGAAAAACCGTGATCACAAACGCGATGAATCATCAGTGTGATTTTTATTTGATCAATGGGTTCGAAAAAGGATGCAAAGCACACGAACGACAAATTAAATTGAAAAACCCTCAACAAAAGTAAACAAATTCCCGCAAAAAAAAAAGAAAATTACAACCAAATCGTTGAGCGTATGTATTCTGAATTTTGCCACCGGAAACCTTTTTGAGTTCATTCTCTATCATCAACCAAAATGCATCACGGTGGTCTCGTGTTATATTTTAAAAAATCTCTTTTCGAGCAAAGTCTGTCAAAGCCTTTATTTGAAAATTTTTTCGAGCAACAAAAATGTGTCAACGACACATTCACAACATGATACAAATATTGCACACATGTGTGAATGCTGAGACTAAATAAACCCAAAAACTAATCAGAAAATCTCAAAACTCGACGCCTGTACATTTTTAACATTCTACAAAAAAAAAAATTTTGAAGTTTTCCTTTTCACGCACACACACCCACTGAAAAAGTTATATATATTGACAAAGCAAATCGAATCTTGCACGATATGATGGAATCAGATAAAACAGCACCGAAAAAATGACAAACTTCAAAAGCAGATCCTCAAACCAGATGTTGAATGTAGCCCAAAAAAGACATCCTATTTATATCGAGAGGGGAACAGAGACAGAGCAAGGAATAGAATCTACTCAATAGATAGTGAAAGAAAAAAAAAAATTAAGAATGAGCGAGAAGCGAGAAATGCGCCTATTTTATTAATAGACAAGTTTAATGGGATAGCTTGGAGGCATTCATGTGTTTCATAGCATTTTATTGTGTGCTGTCACATTAATACTAATTACGTTCACCTTGCTATGGTGTATCATTTCTAATCACGAGAATTTGTATCAGCAACACGAAAAGTAGAGCTGCAAAAGAACTCAACTCGATAATGGTATGTTCTCTGTGCATCGGGCTGTTTGCCTGTTTTCATTAGGTTTTGTTCGTTTTTCCCAGCAATTTAAATAAATTGCGGTGATTACCAATGCTGAATGTTCATGACAAAGAATTAAATATTTCGTACACTCGGGGCTATCATCTGTGTTGCATTCCGACCCGGTTATCATTTAGTTTACATTGTGATTGTGCCGCATCCAATTGCCATCTTCGATATTATTTCGACCCCATTTATTTTTGATATATCATCCACTTGTACGATGCGCTATATCAATGGTTTCGTGACCATAATATTTCGGCCATTCGAACAAAATCACTTGCAACTCACAACGAAATGAGTGGAACAATCAACGACTTACGATAAAAATTGGTGTCTTCAGAAAGCAAGCGAGCAAATACTCACTAATTAATCAAAGCAACGACTTTCAACAGTTTCCACACATTTATTTGCTTCTTTTCATGGCAGTAAATATATCTAATTAATATTCATAGTGTCGATTCTGCAATGTGGAATAAATGAAATGGGAATTATCTACTTCAGTGTTCTGTTCATTCCATATTTTTTTTTTTTTTCGTTAATTTTCTGGAATCATAAAAAATATCAATGAAACATACTCCCAGGGTCAGTGTATTATAATCGAACGACAATGCAAAAAGCTATTTGATTATACCGAGTCATGGTAACCAAATGAATAATTAATTGACAAATATCGAGAGAATACATTTCATATCTTCATTAAAACACTTCAACCATTCCAGTACGGTAAAAAGGTTTGATGTTTTTTTGCATGTGACTGAAAAATTTTATTAGTTTTTCTGTAAATGAATCAATATAAATTGCTATCAATATATATTTTTTTTAATTGGACAATCAAACGGATGTTCATTTCATTATTACCGCTGTTTGATTGTCTCGACGAAAATTCATACAAATTTCTTTTTTTTTTGCCGTTTCAAATGAGAAAAATGTTTTTCATTGTAGTTATTCCCCCACATTGATTATCATCCCTTTTTTGTACACTTAAAATGCTTTTGTTGAAGCAAATTTTTCGACAAATATGAATTCAGTTCGAACAAATGTGGTAAAAACCGTCATTTTTATTTTCCAAACATTGAAGCCAACAAATTTTGCTGGCGAAACAATTTTTTTTTTCTCATTTCGCCAAAGAAATTAAAATGAATATGTTGGAAAAAGTTGAGCAATTTGTGTAAACAAAATTGAATATTGGCCTAGGCGAAAAAGCACCACTTCCAATAAAATCGATTAATTTATTGCTAGAAAGACGAATATATAGCAGAAAAAACTTTATCAATTTATCGAGTATTGATTGTTTATGTTATTTTTTTCTATTGTGAAACAACTGATGATTACAATCATCGAATGGCAGCCATTTTTCTTTTCGTTCGTGAGTTCGTGAGCTTATTAATTAATAGTGTGGTTTGCATTATATTTCGTTGATTGTTCATCTACGAAAATGGTTTTTGTTTAAATATTTAATTACACCGAAAAATAAATGTATTTTCGAATTTAAAAACGTGCTAGAGAGAGATAGTAAGAGTGAGAGTGAGAGAGAGAGAGAGAGAAAGAAAAAAAAAGGAGTAATTGAATTTTATCTATAATAACGTTGGCCAGGTTTTGTTCGATGAATAAAGCAACACAGCAAAAAATCAATAGATTGAATAGATTGTGCTCTCTTCGGGACAAAAGAGTGAATCGAAAAAAAAAATTGTAACACGAGGGATTGCTCGCGTTCAAATACAAGAGGCTTCAACTGCACACTTTGTCAACAATTGCAATGAATAGAAACAATTTGAACGGTCATCGCTTGGAAATTTCAATTTGCTCCCACTTTACGTCTCTTTTTCATTGAATGGGGTGAAAGAAACTCATTGTAAAAATAAAAAAAAAAAAAAAAAAAAAAAACTTTCAAATGGCATTTTACACAATTTCATAAAGTGAATAGGAACGCAAAAAGTTGTTGTAACGAATTTAATTTCCTCATAAATCTGATTTTACACATTTTTTGATACTTGTATTCGTTTTCAATGAATTGGATCTGATAACGATATTGCGCAATATGCGTGATGATGTTTTTTTTTGCGTCTATGAATAAATTACTGAAAAAGTTTAGACGAATCGGTGCCACGAAAAAACTGAAGTAATGGATGAGTAAGCTGGACTCGAGTACGCTGCAAACCATTTTATTCACTTACATTGTATAAAAAAAAAAAACAACAACTTCTAAACATATTTCAATCATTTAAAATTCCATTGAATGGAATACGAGTAAAAACACACTCAATAGCAATAAACTTTGACTGTCGATAAACAGTTAACAACTTTTCAGTGGTTTCTATCGCATGATGTGTTGCTTTTGACACCAACTTTTGACCATTCGTTCATTGCCATTTTTACATAACTTTTCGACTATTGGAAATTGCTCGAACGAACACAAATAGCAAATTCAGCCGAAACAAATAGCAAATTTACAAAACGAGAATATGATGAAAATATTCGGTACATAACATTTTTGTCTCGACTATAAACTTTAAACTTATCCAGTTTTCAACTAAATTCCATAATTTGTTCCGAGTCAAATTTATTTTCGATCGTTTTGTTGTGAATCAAATATTAATTTCAGGCATATAGGACTGAAACTTTTATGATGAACAAATAACATAGTTTAACTTTGATCCAACATTGTTGATTGATTGTATATATCAAACCATTTTTTTTTATGATGATGAACAATGTCTCATTTTATTCTTATAGAAATTCAACAAATCATTTTAAAATTGAAATATTTCGAATAGCTTGTACACTAGATTGTTAAACATGTTTTGTTATCCTTTGAAAATGCAATCAAATTCTATGACAAAGTTCATTTTATTTAATTAACGATTCCATTATGATGACTTGAAGGAAAATTCAGTGTTGTGAAACGTAATTTTGGTTACCTTTAAAATTAAAATTTTCATTTTGAAACTGCATTAGTTAGTGATAGTTTGTGAACAATTTTCAGAGTCAATTAAAAGTGGAAGAGCAACAAATAAAAATACAAGTTCAAAATTCACACTTTTTAGTTATATAGTTACGTTTATACAGGTGAATTTTACGTGGAGTTTTACTTATCAAATGATGTTCGGAGCTGGAAAAATCAAAGCGCTCACAAACAATTTCAATTAAGTTATTCTAATGTAACGCGTCAGCAACCAAACGATGCATTGACTAAACTTTCGTTTGGGTGAAAACTTTTTAATAATTTAATTATGTTATATCTCTTGCTTGCATATAAGCTTATTTCCATAGAAAAGTAAACAAAAGATTGAAATTCACTCTCTTTCACTCATCGTATCATAAATTTCGAGCGCAAAACTAAAAGTTTTCATTGTGTCCCGAACAAGTAAATGATGGGCAAAAAAAAATATTCTAATGATAGCTTTTGAACCAGGTAATTTTTGCAATTTGATCGGTGTGATTAATGTCTATTTCTCTTTAAAAACGTCACAAACATTCGAAAGTGAAAGAGAAAAAAAATTATCCTGTATAATAGCGGCGTCGAAAATTTAGCTCCAAATTCCGTGATCTCTAAATGAAATTTGAACATTTAAACTCATCTATGCTGCTAATGTTTATTTTTGTTCTTGCTAATTGATTTCAATCGCAAACTGAATTTGTGGCATCAGCACATTCTCCCATCTGTAAATTCATCACGTTGTGAAAGTAAACGAATGTTGCACATTTTCTGTTAATATAATGCAATCAATTTATTCTTTTTTTTTTATATTTCATTGCATTTCACTCTATAATTTAGCATCGTCACTGCCTGCAATCTGATACGCGGAATTGTCCATTGTACAATTCGGATGTAATGCTCCGATACTGATGAAATCGAGAAAAGATTATTGTATCAATTCGATAGATACATTAGCGAATGCGATGTGAAGCAAAAAAGGAAAAAAAAAAACAAAAAACGAGAAAAGATAAACGAGAAACTTAAAATTAAATTATATTCGATTTTTATCGGTAGACGACGGATTTGGTCGAGACTTTTCGTTACTCAACTATATAGCAATGGCGTCAGCGTTAACGTCAATGAATCTACAAACTGAGACATACATTCATCCTGTGCGAGTAAACAAAAAAAAAAGCAACTACTTGATCAACAAAATTGATGTGCAATCTGGAAACGATTAAATTTAAAACATAGAAATTTCGAAAGCGCATTTCGGTACAAAGAAAAAAAAAAGAGAAAGCGAAAGAGAAAGAGAAAAGTATCGCTGAGCAAACAAAGATGAAAACAAGTTTATCCCGAAGAGACAATACATTTCACCAATATGAAATTTGCAATCGCATTCACTTTCCAACAAATATTTCCGTTTACTAGTGGCACTGAAATTTTTGATCTCCGTCTCTTCCTCTGGACAACTGCTGTATCATCTCAGACAATGCAGAATCTTTTGCGGAATTCATTGCATCGGCAGCATTCAGATGGATTTTCTGGCTTGATGCTTGTTTTTATTTCTCTTTTTGCAAACATCCCTCCCTTCAAATCGAATTCTGGTGAAAGTTTTATTCGCATCGATTAATTTTACTTGGTGTTTTGTCGGCTATATATGTGTGTGCAATGTGCACATGTTGTTTTTCAGGGCGGAACAGAGAGTCTCGACCTAAATTGTTGGAATTTCTTTTAAATGGCTCCGGACTCAAGTTATCGTAATTGGAAAATACCAAACAATGTTCGTTCAATTTCTATTTTGTTTTTCTTACAATCTCTCACACTCTCTCTCTCTCTCTCTCTCTCTTTCTCTCTCTCTTCTCTCGTTTATGAACAGTTTGATTGAATGAGTTGTGCAGTTATACTTTGCAAAAAAAATCGATATGATATTTATCAACAGGAGTTCAAAAAAAAAAGGGTTTCTAAAGACAAATCATTATGTTATTATTTCGTTTAATAAAGTCAAAATTGCTCGATATCCGATAGACAACATTATTTTCATTTTACTATGTAATCAAAATGATTGTGAAGATTTTGTTTTTAGTAGCCATGCCTTAATGCATTCCACATTTCGAAAAACTAAAAGACTCATAAATGTCTAATGTGAAATTGAAATAAAAATGTAACCAAAATCATTGAGATGAGATGAGAATAGAATAAACTGAAGCGTATAGAAGACATTATCAACGATTATATCGTTAGGATAACCATCGTTTAATCGAAATAATGGCACAACTAAACGTAATTACTTGGGATAGCAAATTTATTGAAGAATGAAAATGGCGCGAACAAACATAAATGAAACACAAACAAATGAATGAGAACGCTTCAATAGAGACAAAAAGAAGAAACAACAAAAACACTAAGAAAGCAGTTCATTGACATAGCCACAGAGCATCGGGCACAACTCGTATGATTGACAAAAGAAACGAAGATGGCGTTCCCTCCGGGAAAAATGTTTGTTCCTTTTGTTGTGTATATTTGTTTTAATCGCTTGATTCATTTCACTTTTGTTGCCAGCCCAAAACTTACTTCTCTTTCATTTTGTATTGACTATCAAGGAATGTCGATGGCAATGGCTATTGTTATTGCAAAACACTGGGGAATTTCAAGCAAACAATTGCACACATAAACATTCGGGCATGCTTCACATTATTTGGCATACAATTATGCCAAACCGTTTAATGAAAACACTTACTTTTGCTTTGTGAAAATGAGAAAAGTGCTTGAAAAAGAAATGTTTCATTGATGCAAAACACATAACAAAGCAAACATAAAATCATCAGAACTTTGTGTACAAAAAGCAACCTTTGTTTTTAGTTTAGAGATTAAGAGGACGCACACTAAATTACCAAACCCGACCGAGGGTAATGCAAATTGAAAATTTTGCTTGAGTGCCTTCCTGCCTATATCTTTGCCAAAAATTCGATTACTGTTGCTGTTGCTGTTGCTGTAATAACTGCTTTTCTTGCTGCCGTTGCCTGATCAATCAACGTTGTTTCATGATTATATAGTAATGGAAATGAAATAATTACCAAGTAAAGTTTGTATTGAATTTTCGAATTGGCAATGCATTATGACCGAAATTCAAGAATATTACAGAATTATAGATATTATTAAAAAAAACAAAAATTTTCAAACAGTGGCTAAAAAAATGTGTCTGCAAAATTTTCAGATCGAGTATTAAATTTTAAATGAATTCAAGAAGATTTGAGAAATTATTGCTTGACCATATTTTTTTTTTTCAAATAAAAGCAATTGTTATGCAATACAATTTATTATCACATGAATAAAAAAAAAGTCTTTTTCACTTAGCACAGAGCTCTGACTAAAACTCAAGTTTAAATATGATGTACTCAATTTATCACCTATCATTATTTGCTTGGTTATTTGAAGCAAAGTTAATTTTATTTTTCAACATTTGACTAAAATTGTATTGTTGTTTAAACAGGTGTAAGTCACATATGAGTCAACTTTAAGTACGGCTAATGACGAAATAACGCGTTAAAATTACTGTTATTATGAACATGATAATATCTCATAACATTTTCTATTTGAATAT
Source organism: Resseliella maxima (assembly GCA_029041755.1). Classification (NCBI taxonomy): domain Eukaryota; kingdom Metazoa; phylum Arthropoda; class Insecta; order Diptera; family Cecidomyiidae; genus Resseliella; species Resseliella maxima. The sequence continues at coordinate 1,047,103 of JAQOWM010000600.1, read as the reverse complement.
AGACCAATTTCTTATGAAAAATAAGGATAAAAACACCTTTCATTTATTATTTATTTATTACTGGACCTAAATTTATATCAATATGTGTTCACTGGCATTGTTCATTTTTAGACGAACAATAAATCATAACAAAACATGTCTAAGTCGAATTTTATTTCATGGTCAATAATAATGAAAAAAACGCTGTCGACTACGAATATGTCGGTATAATTTTGCAATATATTACACATTTTTCTAATTACCAAATAATGTGCAAAATTAAGGAAACTTTATTGACGCACAAGTCTATTAATTCACAGAAAAATTTATTGCAAAAATGTAATTTTGTACAATACATATGAAGTTGATGAAATTCACTATAAATATGGAGTTGTGAGTGATCAAACACAGTTTAATTTGAACATTCATCTCAAGACAATCTAAAATCCAAACATAATGAAATTTTTTTGTAATATTTTGGCTTTTGCTATGATAGTTTTGGTGGTCGTTGCTTTGTAAGTATTAAAAAAAAAAAAAATGCAAAAAAATGTGGAAGAAGAATAAAATATTGCAAATGGTTAATCACAAATATATTTTGTATGAAAAAAATAATATAAAAAATGTATTTTTGCAGATCGGTGAACGCTGATAAAAATCAAGCAAAAAAGTCTAAGTAAATAATAAATTTTTAAGTTGATTTCTCAGTCAATATATCGCATTTTTTGAAATAATAAATATTTTCAATTTATCATTCATTTTCATTTTAAAAGAGCTGCCAGTGCACCTCCCACTCCTAACAAAAAGTCCACTTCTACTTCGCCACTTCTAGACAACGGATTTAATGATGTGTACGTATGTTTATTTGTGTAAAATATAAAACCTTCAGCAAACATCTTCTCACATTAAATTTCTTACATTTTAGATTGAAAAAATATAACGAAGCTACGTGAGTACTTGGGTTATTTTTTTTTATATTCAAATCATTATAAGATTCGAATTAATTGAATAGATTTTTGAAAAATAAAACATTCATTTTTTATTTATAATGATGATCAACAGCCCGGAAGAGAGGACACGAATGTTGTAAGTCTTTTTATTTCATTGAATTAAATTCCATTTTTTACAAATTTATTTTTTTTCAATTCTGATTTACAATTTCTTTTATTGACAGGGCACAATTGATGGGCGAAACAAAGTAACACTGCTATTTCTATATTGTGAATTTTACTCAATTTAACTACTAAACTTTAACTGTTTACTATTATTCTTATAAGGTGATAAATAGATGTCAGAAAAAGCGAATTTTATGAAATTTCACGTGAACGAGACAATCTTCAACGCAAATAATGTATAATAAAGCATAACGTTTCAACATCAAATTGTTTTGAACATATCGACATAAAATTGTCAATATGACTATTATGGTTCAACCATTTCGTGTAATAAAATGTGGAATATTCAAATTAAAATAGAAGCTTTAATTATATATATATATTTCTTTGAACATTTGATACACATTATGCTGCAAAAGTGTGTACACCAGTCCTTTTTGGTATAAAAAACAATGATAGAATCCAATTGTATGAAAATATGATGTAATTTTTGCACACGTGGGTCGGCTGTTAGGATAGATCCACTGATGAACAAAACTTAGAATATTATTTCAACATGTATATTCACCACCGAACACGGTATTTTAAAGAGATGCGCAATGCCATACAAATATTCTAGGGCATGTAGTAGGCTACGGTATGTAGTTTTCAAGGCATAGACAGAGCGCGTAATATTTTGGTTGCACACCTTTAGGAGTTTATTTAATGTGTGTGAGAGTGATTTTCTCAAACTTGAAAAAAAAAACACTCATCTAATTATAAGTGTTGGAGATTTCAATACAATTATCATTGTACGCGATTGAAATTTTTCATAAATAAAATTATGTTCGGGTTGTGAAAAGAATACGTGTGTTGATGGTGTTATAAAGGATATACCAAAAGCGTTTTCACATGTAGGCTATTTATCACAAATTCCAATCCATCATAATGTCAGAGCCTAAAAAATGAAACTTCCAAATGTCTTTCAGTTCATTTCGGGATTTTCAACAATTCAAGAGCATTTGTTGATAGACGTGATACATTAATATTACCAGCAATGTTGAAATGGCCTTCAAAGTTTTTGAATGATGAATTAGTCACTTGAATCTTCTATCGTCCATTTCAAATGATGTAATTTACCTCAACTGGCATTCAATATTTATATCAACATTGTATTGAATTGCGTATAATTAACATATAGGAAATCCGGTAGAAAAGTTTTCAATTCACTATGACCAAACTGATGACTTTTTCTCCCTCACAAATCAGGAAACGAATATCTGAATTACATCTCATTACAAAAAGTAGGTCATATTGATCGAAAAATAGCTGAATCAATCAGAAATTCATCTCGGATTTTGCCAACGGCATCTTTATCCAACTACCATAGAATTGCTCGTGCATATTACATATGAAAAATATGCTTTTATGGCGTGAAAATCTTACAATGAACATAATTCATTCTCTCTCTCTCTCTCTCTCTCTCTCTCTCTCTCTCTCTCTTCTCTCATTCATGATATTCTGCTTTTTGGTAAAAAGTAAGCAACATAAAATGCAACACAGAAAATATAATTTTTGACGAAAATTGTACACAAATTGCCGATAAGGTATGTGTATTTGGATTTAGATATACACACAGCTGTACGCTTTTTGGCCTTATCCAAGTCGATGCATTCGCTTGTGCTGGTTACGGAATACAGTATGTATAAAATATATAGATATTTTTGTGTATATCGAAGAGAACAGCGCGCCACATCAAAACGAAAACAATTCCAACGAATATAAAACACATAAAAGTGTACGTGCAACATTTTGAAAATGGCAAATATGGAAGTCTAACACATGCTCGAAGTGTGCACTGTAATTCAAAGAATCTAATGGTGGTAACTTCTCTCTCTCTCTTTCTCTCTCTCTCTCTCTCTCTCTCTCTCTCTCTTTTTCTTTAACTATTTAAAGTCGAAATGGATTTGATTTAGAATAACATTTCAAATATAAAATACAAAATGTGCATTGTATTTGAGAGCCAGTTGAAATACAGACCGTACATAAATTTTATAGGTTTTTTTGATTGTTTTAGCAGAACGTTCAGCTGGTGCGTCGGCTCGCCGCGTAATAAACAATTCGCGTTTCTTTACCTAAAGCTCATACGTAGAATCAACGGCTTTTAGCACCTAAAGTACCGAAGTTTATAAATTGTTTAGTAAATTGTTTCACGATTAGTTTATGTGTTTATGAAAAATCATACACGTCTGATGTAAAGCACCAAAATTCCCATTTTATTGAGACGACAATATTGACTAAAACATGGTGAATGTTGTTTTTTTTTTTTTGGTGACGTAAAATTGAGAATTGAACGAATGTTCCAATTCAAAACGTGCTGTATGACTTTTGATTCAATTTATTTCCGTGGAATAGGGACGACATATGATGTCGACGATGCTTGTTGAAAATTGAATTAGTTGATGATTGAGATTGACGTACCGAGTAATAATAAATAAAAAAGATTTAGAACTATGCACATAAAAACCAAAATGCATTTGAATGATGCGATGCGATTACGATCATTGAATTTTCGAAATTGCACAATCACAAAACAATGATGTCACAATCGCCGAAATATGTGTCGAGTGTGAAACATCGAATGAATAAAAATTAGTCAACATATGTTGTTTCTCTCTTCGTCCCTCGTTTTTATTCACTCACAACGGAAGTGGATTGCTTCATAATGTTAATGAAAGAAATCGAGTGAAATTCATCGTTTATCGTCGTTCGCTACCGTTTTTATTGCTGCTTGTCGTAACATCCCTCCAGCGAATAGTAAATGTTTTTAATTTATTGTTCAATCTATTTTCATATAAAGTTATAAACAAATACTCGCAATTCACCGGTAATGTTTCACATAAAATCCATAAAATGACTCTGAAATTGAATTTTGGCTGGCGCAAGAAAATTGTGTGCGTTGTGAACATTTTTCGATATACGGATTTTATTTTAGCCGTCCAACGAAAAATTATTATCCTCGAGCGTGTGAAAGTAAATGAAATAAAAAAGAAAGAAAAATATTTGGAAGTTGAAAATGTTATTCGATCAACGATTAAAAAAAAGACAACTACGCCAAGATTAATAATCAAGCGTGCTAAACGTAGAAAACTTTCGAAATCGTGTAGTTTTGCAAGAAATTTTCCCACGGCACGAAGAGATATGCAACAAAACAGAAACAAAATATTGCCTTGAGTCAAGCTATGAGCACAAGCCGTGTTGAGCACACCAAAAGATTACAAAAGAAACGAAAAAAAGCAAAAACGACGACAAAACAAAACAACAACGGTCTTAAATGTATGTTGCACCGGTATCAAGGAAAGTTAAGCTTATCCCCCATTTTACGTATTTAATAACACGAAGTTTTCTCCGGCCACAAAACGCAAAATACAAAAATATTCGCCGAGTCTCTGGAAAAATCTCTGTAATTTATCGCTGTATTCTTTTTCTTTCACAAATTGTGAATCACAATGAATGAAAAAGAAAGAGTTAGTCGATTACCAACACGATAAAACCTAAATTCAAACCAAAAGAGAAAGGGCTCGAGTAAATAAATTTTGAACATCAACGAATGGATAAAATGAGAAAATCCACGAAATTCCATGGTTTAATAGTTTTCAACATAACATTTATGGAAATATTCGCTCTCTTACTCTTCCCCATTGCCTGTCTTTCTATCATTATTTCTCTTTCGTTCTGCAGAGAAAACCATTCAAACATTTTGGTCCCGTTGCTGTTGCATCTTTTGCACGAATTTTGAAAAATGTTAGTCGAAAGCAATCTAAAAGAGAGATATGATGCGCCTTAACAGGATGCAATAACTAACTGAGCAGCTGCATGTTTAACGGAAATGAAAATAATTTAGCGGAACACAGAAAATTATGGAATGAATGGCCATTCATAGAATAGCAATGCTTTTTTCTTTTTTTCGGAGGAATAAAGTCCAATAAAAGAAATTGGTGAGTTTTGAAAGTAATAAAATTGCTCGATTTCCACCTCGAAATTATGACGTTAAAAAAAATAATTCACTTTTCCAAAACTTTTCAAAAAGAAAATGTAAACTTGTAATTCATCTAAAAGAACCGAAAAACAGCAACTGAGAACCGTGATGAAAATCATTTGAGTTAAACCGAATCGATTTGGTTGTGCCTGAGTTTTAACCACAGCACCCTTACGGTGAATTAAGTTCATGGCAATTGCGCGGTTAAGAGTTTCGAGAGCAATTTATTTGAAGAAAAGGACATCGCTGATACTAAAATACTAAATGAATGAGATAGCTAGGCATTGAGTGAAACAAGGAAGAGAAAAACATGAAACATGTTTTGAAGTGAAAATATACACATTCACAATTGGAAATTAGAATTGATTGGCATATACAGTGCGATTTGTCGCGAACAAAACAATTTATAGACCGATGAATACATAATGAAAGCAAATCACTCAACACAAGCGTAATGGAGTTTGGTTGCGTTCAATTTTTCCATCTTATTTTAACATCTTCACTAGTTTTCATCGATTTTCATGTCTAAGTATGCAGACATTGCCACAGACTACATTAAAGATTGACGTGGATTGGCAGGCAGATGAAGGATAGCATCAGAGCCATTGAATGCCAGTATCGAACCGCTTTTGGCTTCTTTTTTTTTCTTTGACAAAACAAAAATGATGGAGAGAGAGACAGGGGGGGGGGGGAGAGATACAGAGAATAAATGTGTAAGACCAAATATGTAACCAAACAACTACACACATAGCATGTATTAACTATGTCGATATTATTAATGGACTAAACGTGAACGTTGTTCTTGCCTGCAAAGCGAAAGAAAATGTTTTTTCAGAAAATGTGGCAGGCGAAAAAAACGGAGAGAGTGAGGATGGTGATGAAATTGGTAAACATGTACATTGAAATCTATTTATGTACTTTTGATATAAATCGGTAAATATGATGGACGACGTAGGAAGAGAGTGATTGAACGGTTATTAGGATTTTGTTATGTTTATATCTTTTTGTTTGTATTAACAAACAAGCAAACAAAAAATGGATGAAAATAAAATGGAATAAAATAAGCCTCTTGTCATCGACGTTGTCGACAATATCATTATCGGTAGTCATTATCCTTGTAAGAATTCGACGAGCACAGAAAAATCACAACGTATTTACTAACAATTTATTTACATGTCATGAGTATCAGAAATTTGAAATGAGCTACGGTTGCATTTCAATTTTTCATTCCGAAAAAAACAAAAAGAAATACAATAGTACATTAAAACCACTTACCTCTGTGAATGGCCGATTCATGTGATTCGACTGCTATGCTCCAGATGAATGGAATCCTATTCAGCAATAAAATGATCAAGCACACAAGCATTGATTTTATGTACGACATTTTTTACGAGCTCAGTTAATTATGCGTCCTCGATGGCTAATCTAAGGAAGTGAGAAAAATGGCATTTGGAAGACCGCAACCGATTATCAACATTAGCACCGTAAAAAGTGACGAGGCATCACGCGCGCCATGCTAATCGCACTGATGTCTTTATTTTTACACTCATGCACACTCAGATATATATATATAACATATACATTCTTTCAAAAATTAAAATGTCGTTCAGTGTTTCAAGCTAATGTTGGCACTATAAAAACCGAACATAAACGCCATCCGTCGTTGTGATACTTGTGTGTCTTGCGCCGCCGAAACGATATACATCAACGACTAGGCCATAAAAGATGAAGTGAAACAAAACCATCAAGGCAAGAATGAGATGATGCCAACTCCAACGCAATGACATGACAATCAAAAACATACGACAAGTGAGCGAGAAATAAAGGGAGAAAGAGCGGTTAAGCAAGACCAGGAGAAAGCAGAAGAAATGTAATATTACAGAGTTGAGTCAAAAGTATGTGGATGAATTGCATATAAAAAAAGAAAAAGCTATCGACATCCATATACGTATATAGAGAGTCATACAACCACCAACGCCCTCACATAGTCTCTTGCCGTGTGATTCTTGCAACAGACAATCAAATACAGATTCAGCACAACATTCATTCATTTCGTCCAATCTCACGTATCACGTTTATCACTAAACCTGATAACGCACATATACACGCACACACCATAAAATAACAATAACAACAATAAACCTGATGGATGCAAATAGCGTCGAAAATTTGTTGATAATTTAGAGTCTCTTGTAATCAAATTCTTGAATTGCATAAAGTTTTTTTTTAATTCTATATTTTTGTTTTTAGCTTTTGTATTTCATTTCTGCAATTATTTCACAAATCTGTTTTTGGTCTAAATTTCAATTTACTTATCAAATTATGCAAGACCACACAAGATTTATTTGATTGGCCAACAACACAGTATAACAAACATAATCCTTGACTCGCATACAATCAAATGTAATTGCATATTGAACAACTACTATTAAATATTATTACATGCACTTGACATTTTATTAACATATTTACGATTTTACTATTTTGTTTTGATTTTTTGAATTATTTTTCATTGAAAGAGACACGCACACAATGTTTGTTTATCGAACACTTTAATTGTGGTTTTGATTTTTTTTTTTAAGTTGATTATGAAAGGCCTTCGATGGCATCGATTTAAAACAGCACGTATAAAAATTTATGAAAATTCATCGATATATATATATTCTTTGTTCTTCTCAGTTTTATTTGATGGCAGTGTCAAAATGTTTTTGTTTTATTTTCTTCTTTATTTTTAAACTATGATTCGTTAAATTGTATTGTTTTCAAGTATGGTTTAGAACATCGCCGGTGTTAGTAAACCATTGAAACAACGATTTTATGTTAAATTCATAATAAGCACACTTGAAAATTTCCACAATTCCAAGAATATGAATAAATCTCACGCATACACACATAAACAACATAATGCACACACACACACACACATCAGCAACATTTCTCTCACGAAAATTGCTACACACAAACAGCTTTTTTAAATGCCTGCTGCGGCCCGTTAGTTTACATACAAAAAGGTAAAACGCGTAAGCAATCCAAAATTGATGTACACAAATACAAGCATACAACTCATGAATCGACGACAGGAAAGCAAGCAAGCAGGCAGGCAGACAGACACATACACTTCATGCACAGTACTTTCAATACAATACAATTCAATTCAATTGACAGTGTGTCTCTCGCCACATGAATACGCTATATTTGCAACTATGAAATATTGTTGGGGAAAATGTTATTGCGTGAAAATCAGTGTCATGAAATTTGTCGTTTCATGAGATGCAAAGGATGAAGAAAAAGGAAAAAAAATAAACATTGTCATCAAATGCGTCGGCAACGTACCGCTGACGACCGAAATGCTGCCAAACTGGAAACAGTACCGTAACTCTATCCAGCTGGGAATAAAAAAAAAACACACACACAAATAACTATGCCACTCTAATAAATATGTGGCTCACATGAAAAATGTATGAATCTTATCGCATTCAATTCGGCCACAATTCCCAATTTCCTTACTCCGTTCCATATACGCATACATTCATATAACCCGAACATTAGACAATGTTTTTCCATTCTGTTGCGGCGATGATGGCAATAATGTATGCGTGTTCGATAAGTTTTTTATGTGTGTAATGTGTGCGTCTCTCTGCGAGAGCATAAAAATTAAGAACCAACAACACAAGCACAATATCCAAATCACAAACAAACATCTAGTGCGCATCCCTCACAGCTGAGAGTGCTTTGAGAATATTCTGAAGCTACTGCTACTACTGTTGATCATGACAATGATGATGATGTTGCTGCTGATACTGATTACGTCGTTCAAGTTGTTTTTCTTTCATAACACCGATATTGTCATACACTTGGATAATAATGAACCGATGAAGACAACATGCACTTGGAATTGGCTTATGCGCAACCAATAGTCAACAAATTTACCGATTTTTATTGCACATTCCGACGTCAATACTGTGTAACCATTGCATGCCGTAACGCAAACTTTTTTTTTCATTGTTTGTGCTTTTGAAGCTTCTCATTTTCAATTTGGAAAAATGGTTTTAGTAATTTTCCACAGAGTGCGCTCTATTAGCTTTGTAGGATTCAAATGAAAGAAGAGTTTGTTAATGCATAAACTGCCCTCTAAAATCGGGTAGGGAAAATTCAATTCATAACATTATAAAAATCCTTTTTTTCAAACGAAGTCCAATTTAAAATATTAAATAGTTCGAATTAAGTGGAAAATATTGGATTTATACGGAGAGCTATTAGCTCGTCGCTCAGGAAATTCAACCTTTTTTGAGACGCCTATCATTACTATTCTCTGAATCAGATCGGACTTCTATCATTTGTCTAACAAAACACTTTTTGCCCATATCATTACATAGGCTAATCTGTTACCTTTGTTTGTTCGGGTCCACCGCGAGTGGAAAATATACCCAGTTTAAATTTTATGTCCGTATGAATTATCAATGGCATATTTTTTTAGAAAGATATAAGTGGAGTTTTTGCTTCTTTCCATCTTCTGATGGTTTAATCTGAAAAGCTAAAAATGTCAAGTCTATATGCAGTATATTTAAAAGCTTGTTTTATCATCAATATTTATTGCTTGCAATAGTTCTAATGATTTTACGTTATGCAGGCGCAATATTCAATTATTTCAGTTACTTGATCTGCCGCTGCTCCATCTCCATCTCCCTCTTCTTCTTCATCATCATCATCTTCTTCTTCTTCTTGCTATTCATTAGAACAGCGTTAGTGTGTTGTGTTTATGTCTGTGTAATTTTTATATTTCTGTCAACAGACGTTGAGAGCTGTCTTGTTAGATTTCATGACCAAAATGCATTTAAATGTGAATTTATTTGTAAATTGCGCTCGATTTTTACTCATATCTTTTGTTTTATGCGGGATGATAAACAGTTTTTCCTTTTTGATTGTATATAATGCTCGTTCCTTTGTTTAAAAAGAAAAAAAAGAACCATATTTGTGTGTGAGCACAACAGCATGAGAAAAAAAAAGGATTTTCTATTAATTTTTTTTTTCTTTTCCGCCGAATTTTTGAAACGTCTTTTCTCTCTTGTTGTTCGTACAACTTGATGTTAGTCTTTAATTTTATTAAATCAAACAAGAAAATTATTAGTTGCAATTCGACCTAAAGTATATATTAACGACAATGCCATACAGTGAAATAAATTGTGTTTTGTGACGATGTAAGAATATAGATTTGATGTGATTTTCATTTTCTTGGAAATTCAAAAGGAATAAAAAATATTGAAAATTATATCAAATACATTCTTAGAGACTAAATGGGTATTAGAGCTGCTCATGAACCGAACATGAAGCGTTCATGTTCGAGAATGGTTTCACTTTTATGTTCATGTTCGTTCAGGTTCGGTTCGAGTTTTTCGAAAGAGAGAAAAGGAAAATTATTGTTCAGTTGTTTTTCTCAGAAAATGAAGCAGTATCGAAGTCACTTCAGTAAAGAAATTCATTGTCTATTACGCCATCTCTAGTCGAGTACGGTATGAATTTAAATTAATATCAAACAAAAGTGGATTCCTATGCCGTGGGCAAGTACATCAACGATCGATTAATGGACTACGGCATAAGTCGTGCGACGTTATGTTGGAAGTGATCTCTATCATTTATACACTGAATGGCACATACACCATTACGGAATGCAAACGACAAATTTTTCTTTTTGCCATTTCCGTTGTAGACCAAGAGCCCTAGAACAATTTACTTTTTTTCTGGTGTACGGCAGATTTCCATTGAATTAACATCTTCTCACAATATTCTATCCGTTGTGCATCACTTTTTATATTTTAATTGGGCGGATTGATTTATTCACGGTTTTATTCGCGCTACACCAGAAAGTATACTTTTTTTTCTCCAATACGGCAGATTTTTGTGTCATTTGATTTGTTTTGATTTATTTAGGTAAGAAATAATAAAATCTGCCGTAAAGAGTGGGCGATTTTATTTGAAAACATTAAAAATATTTGCAAGCAAATTCCATTGATATTGTAATTTTTCATAAGGTATTGAACGCACTCATCACAGAATTGACATTTGGCATTCGTTGAGTTTTGGAATTATATTATTCAATACTATTTTTAATGTTTTCAAATAAAATTGCCCACTCTTTACGGCAGATTTTATTATTTCTTAGCTAAATAAATCAAAACAAATCAAATGACACAAAAATCTGCCGTATTGGAGAAAAAAAAAGTATACTTTCTGGTGTAGCGCGAATAAAACCGTGAATAAATCAATCCGCCCAATTAAAATATAAAAAGTGATGCACAACGGATAGAATATTGTGAGAAGATGTTAATTCAATGGAAATCTGCCGTACACCAGAAAAAAAGTAAATTGTTCTAGGGCTCTTGGTCTATTGATATAGACAATGTACATTGATAAATCGCTATACTGCAAGAAATGCATACGTTGATAAATCGTATAGATGGCGTCAAGTGTGTAGAATTTGGACGAACAGGACCCCCGATAGTCCATCTCATATTCCACAGGTTGTGACTCCCGATTGTCCCACTAGAAGCATTAATTCAAATGCAAATCAATAGCAAGAAATGACCGCAGTACGAACATAGCTTGGATCGATTTGGAGCTTAATAGGTTCTATTGGAATTTTTATGCTTTTTTTGGCAATACAATATTTTTTTAAAGAAGTTGCGGATTTCATTGAAAAGCCATCATTGAAAAAGGCATTGAAAGAATTTTTATCGAAATAGATCAATTGTTTCAACGAATAATAGGATATGGAAGAATCAGAGATGGAAATTTCACCTCCGGTGTACGCGCACCCCACTGGTGTGACTGCTTTACAAGCAAAATTAGAAAAAATAAATTAAAAAAATTTAAATTCTACAGTAATGCACCAGCCGCACCAGTGGGGTGCGCGCACACCGGAGGTGAAATTTCCATCTCTGGGAAGAATGTAAAAACAGTTTGACAGCTGCTTTTCAATCTTTCTCTGTTTTTTGTTTGTTTGAATATATGTGAATTCTTTAGATAGGCGAAGTCGCTTTAGCGAAGAAATTCATGTTTCTTACGCCATCTCTACGAGTATGGTGTTAATTTAAATGAATATCAAACAAAAATGTGAAAGTTCATACAGTGGACTTACATGCCGTGAGCAAGTACATTAATGATCGATTAATGTACTACGGCATAAGTCGTACGACATTACATTGCAAACGATCTCTATCATTATATACGCTGAATTGCACATACACCATTACGGAATGCAAACGACAAAATGTATCTTTTTCCCGTTTCCGTTGGTATAGTCAGTTTACATTGATAAATCGTATAGGTGGTGTCAATGTCTTGAGATCAAAGCTCTTCACATGTACAACAACGAATGCCATATTGAAAAAGGTAATAAAAAATAAACAAAAAGTAATCAAACTATATTATCCCTTTTATTTAGGCCTTTCCATTCAGGAATTCTCTTCACATCTGAAACGAGATTAAATTCGTGTGATATGTTACTAATCTTCGCCAGAATTTCTAGGAAAATATAAAAATAAATTTCTTTGGCCTTTGTATGTAATAGACCGAGAGCTGTGGAACAAGAGAGTCGCTTTTTGGTTTGCATGGCAGATAATGCTAATTTATATGTATTTTGAAGTGAATAATCGAAATAAAATTGTAATTTACAATTAGATAATGTATAACACCGACTGTTTCAAATTTTGATTGGCCAACAACACAGTATAACAAACATAATCCTTGACTCGCATACAATCAAATGTAATTGCATATTGAACAACTACTATTAAATATTATTACATGCACTTGACATTTTATTAACATATTTACGATTTTACTATTTTGTTTTGATTTTTTGAAATATTTTTCATTGAAAGAGACACGCACACAATGTTTGTTTATCGAACACTTTAATTGTGGTTTTGATTTTTTTTTAAGTTGATTATGAAAGGCCTTCGATGGCATCGATTTAAAACAGCACGTATAAAAATTTATGAAAATTCATCGATATATATATATTCTTTGTTCTTCTCAGTTTTATTTGATGGCAGTGTCAAAATGTTTTTGTTTTATTTTCTTCTTTATTTTTAAACTATGATTCGTTAAATTGTATTGTTTTCAAGTATGGTTTAGAACATCGCCGGTGTTAGTAAACCATTGAAACAACGATTTTATGTTAAATTCATAATTAGCAAACTTGAACATTTCCACAATTCCAAGAATATGATAAATCTCACGCATACACACATAAACAACATAATGCACACACACACACACACACACACACACACACACACACACACACACACACACACACACATCAGAAACATTTCTCTCACGAAAATTGCTACACACAAACAGCTCTTTTAAATGCCTGCTGCGGCCCGTTAATTTACATACAAAAAGGTAAAACGCGTAAGCAATCCAAAATTGATGTACACAAATACAAGCATACAGCTCATGAATCGACGACAGCTCATGCACAGTACTTTCAATACAATACAATTCAATTCAATTGACAGTGTGTCTCTCGCCACATGAATATGATATATTTGCAACTATGAAATATTGTTGGGGAAAATGTTATTGCGTGAAAATCAGTGTCATGAAATTTGTCGTTTCATGAGATGCAAAGGATGAAGAAAAAAGGAAAAAAAAATAAACATTGTCATCAAATGCGTCGGCAACGTACCGCTGACGACCGAAATGCTGCCAAACTGGAAACAGACCGAACTCTATCCAGCTGGGAAAAAAAAAACACACACAAAAACATCCACCAATAAATATGTGGCTCACATGAAAAATGTATGAATCTTATCGCATTCAATTCGGCCACAATTCCCAATTTCCTTACTCCGTTCCATATACGCATACATTCATATAACCCGAACATTAGACAATGTTTTTCCATTCTGTTGCGGCGATGATGGCAATAATGTATGTGTGTTCGATAAGTTTTTTATGTGTGTAATGTGTGCGTCTCTCTGCGAGAGCATAAAAATTAAGAACCAACAACACATGCACAATATCCAAATCACAAACAAACATCTAGTGCGCATCCCTCACAGCTGAGAGTGCTTTGAGAATATTCTGAAGCTACTGCTACTACTGTTGATCATGACAATGATGATGATGTTGCTGCTGATACTGATTCCGTCGTTCAAGTTGTTTTTCTTTCATAACACCGATATTGTCATACACTTGGATAATAATGAACCGATGAAGACAACATGCACTTGGAATTGGCTTATGCGCAACCAATAGTCAACAAATTTACCGATTTTTATTGCACATTCCGACGTCAATACTGTGTAACCATTGCATGCCGTAACGCAAACGACGCGCTTAAAACGATTTTGTGCTTGTTAGAATGGATAAATGAAATAACAACCCTCATTGTTTGTGCTTTTGAAGCTTCTCATTTTCAATTTGGAAAAATGGTTTTAGTAATTTTCCACAGAGTGCGCTCTATTAGCTTTTTAGGATTCAAATGAAAGAAGAGTTTGTTAATGCATAAACTGCCCTCTACAATCGGGTAGGGAAAATTCAATTCATAACATTATAAAAATCCTTTTTTTCAAACGAAGTCCAATTTAAAATATTAAATAGTTCGAATTAAGTGGAAAATATTGGATTTATATGGAGAGCTATTAGCTCGTCGCTCAAGAAATTCATCCTTTTTTGAGACGCCCATCATTACTATTTTCTGAATCAGATCGGACTTCTATCATTTGTCTAACAAAACACTTTTTGCCCATATCATTACATAGGCTAATCTGTTACCGTTGCTTGTTCGGGTCCACCGCGAGTGGAAAATATACCCAGTTTAAATCTTATGTCCGTATAAATTATCAATAGCATATTTCTTCAGAAAGATATAAGTGGAATTTTTGCTTCTTTCCATCTCCTGTTGAACATTTTTTTCAGAAAAATTATCGATTCAATCTTAGGATCCAAATAGATATATATTATTCATTAGGATATGGTGATAAATATTGCGTCAACTGCCATCTAGTTTTGTGTAGGGAAAATGAAATACTTTTTTTGTAGAAGCTTTATATTCAAACCCTTAAAATGTAAAGCATTGATATCTTTATATGAGTAATAAGTTCAACATTCGCGCGAAATCTAAACCTTTCAATATACTTGAAAAATCAACAGTAAATTAAAGAAATCCTTTTGCAGGCGCACAAAGGAAAAAAAAACACATTTCATTGGATCTTTTGAGATTTGAGACAATTTATTTTCATTTTAAAATTTACAATCAGACACATCTTAAACATTCTAGAAAAAATGATGAATTACTTCATTTAAGCGAGAATTTTCCTGTATTTCTTTTAATGAAAACATTTCCTTTTATTTACACATTTTTATTTTAAAAGTATTTCTTCATATCCATAGACAATTCGATTTAAAAGCACTTACAAAACAATATGTGGCCATGATTTAATGGAATGTATCTAAGAGAAGAAATGAAAATTATTTAATAATAACACACTTGTCAATCTTCGAGAACTTAATTTGATAGATTTAAGATTATAAATTTAAATGTTAATGCAAATATGTTGAATTTTAGTCCAATTTAAAATATATTCGTATTGAATCTGTATTCTTAGATGCAAGCTTCTGAGATCAGTATTTATTCTTTGATTCTTTGATGTTTTATGTAAATTGAAATCGCACTTGCGAGTATTTATTGAATAAACGTAACCATGGTCACTATGAAATTTATTGCACTTCCGATTCAACTAATGTACAATGTGCATATTATTGATTACGTTGCACTTTAGTGTAGCAAAAACAAAACTAAAAATTGGTGTGAGTTTTGATAAAAACCGGAAATGTGTTTTTGCAATCATAAAAAAACAGTAATATGGTTGGTATTGAAATGAGTTTGTTGTGTTTCGTTTGAGTTAAAAGTAGCAAAATAGTTTGATGAGTATTTTGAGAATGTGAAAAGTTTTTCTTTTGTACAGCCCATTCCAGGGCCAATTCGTTTGAAAAGATGTTTGTTTGAATACTTTCATTCTAGTCCATATTGCAAATGCTGATGAAACAACTTCATTTCTCTCGATTCTTTTTTTTTTTCATATGACTTTTGCCAATGTTGTTATTCTACTTCTTTTTCTTCTTGTTGTTGTTTCTTTTTTTCATTTCTTCATTCATTTGCTCTGAAATGATGTGGCAAAACATAAAGTTTATTTTCGTTATGCTTCTCATTTAAATGTCTTTTCGCAATGTCAGCAAAAGCCCTTTTTTCAAACTTATGATGTCGGTAATTGCCTGATAAAACTCTTAATTTGGATGTGTTTTTGTAGCTTTTGAAAAGTGAAAAACTATTTACGATTCTTTGCAAAGAATTTTCATATGTTTTTGATCTATTTCCATTGAACAAGCTATAGACAACCGAACAACCGAACAACTTTTTGAAATAAAAATGAATGAAAACAACAACGACAACAACAACAAAAAATTAAATTCAATTCAATGATAATTAAGTTAGTTCTTTGTTGCTTTACAAAACTGTTGCTTGGAAAAAGACAATTGATTATGTTCTAAGGCAACGAGAACTTCCTTCATGATCCAATTGTTGATTTTCGGTTGGAACAGAGAGATAGAGTAATTGAAGAGAAGGAACAAGACACACATACTAAAAGAGAAAGAGTTCAGTCACCTCTTTGTGAACAAAAGTTAAGAGTTTAATTATGTTCAAAGTCAATTTGAAATGCCTATGCTTCATGAGAATCTGGTAGAAATGCGATTTCTCTAAATTTTCATCATTCACTCAATGAATGATTATAAATTTAGACTTTTATTTTGAGATATCGTTTGATGGATCTTATTCTTACATCGATTTAATATTTATCGAAATTACCGACCAAGAAAAAAAAACTTTTAGCAAACATTAAATATAAATCCATTCGCATTATCAATTTTCGGTCGAAAGTCAGCAAAGATATTTTAGGAATTATTCAAAAACTTTTTTCCCGGATACGAGGTAGAAACACCTATCAGCTCAATGAAAGAATCAGTGGATAGATTCAAGAACTTTTCAAACTCGGGCGATCGATGCGTCTTCATCAAGCTTTGCTGAGATACAGTATGAAATATATTTGAAAAAAAAAAAAAAAAAAAAAATGCGAACAAATTGAAGATGCAAACTTGACAATAACGGCTCAAATAATGCTAGTACCTATTTGCTAGTTACAAATTCATTTTCAATGAATTGTTTTTTCCATAAAATATGTATGTTGTTAATTTGTTCACGAATATGGAAAAAGCAACTTTCATTTTCTGACGCATGGAAGCGATCAATCGTTTTCTGTTCAAATTTCCATTTAAAAGTTTTTCTGTCGTCTTGAGATCTAAAACACTTTATTTATACCATCAGCACACTGTTTTTTTTTTGTTTCATATCGATCACGAAAATTATTTGCTAAATGTATGCAGAGAATTTGAAATTTCCGGTTTGATTGAAAATATATGTACTGTACGCATTGATTTTGCACCGAAAAAGCGAAACTTTGTAAGTTGAAGTGAGAGTAAGAAAAGTTTGAGCGATGTATTGCGTGTTGCGTGCTGTATAATAAGGTAACATGAAATGGTAAAGTAAAATTGATATATGCACCACTTTACGAAGACTCTGATGACTTTGGCACATTAAATAAATATTATTGAACAAACTTTAAAGTTGAAAGAATTTCAAAAACGACAATGTTGGCAGAAGTACGCATAAAACCGTTAATTGATAGTAAATGAGTTTTGAAAAGTCAACAAAAATGACAATTGCAATTGATTCCATTGAAAAATTTGTTTATAAATTGATATTTTGTCTCAAAAATACAACTTAATTGAGGGCAAGAGCAAGAGAGCGATAGCTCTATTATGTAAGATAAAGGGAGTGAGATTGCAGAATATTGAATTGAATAGTTTCTGTACTATCAGCAATAATTGGTTTAATGCTTTTTACCTGTACCTCATTTAAAATGAGACAAAGTAACGATTGAATGAAATTAATTTCGTCTTTTGTACTTGGATTTTTTTTTTTTTCTTTCCATTTTGTTGCTTTTGGAAAAAAGAAACAGACGAATGTCAAAGTGAATACTGCAGTGTTAAGAAAAAAAAAATAATGTTGAAATGCTTTATTGGCACAGGTGGAGAGTGAAAGAGCGTGGGAAAGGGCGTTTCTCTGCAGAGCCCGAGAGTATGTAATGGTAAAAGCATTAGTAGTTGCTGAAGTTTTCCAATGACTGTTCGAAAGTGCTTGGAACGGACATGCCCAACCGGTAAATACAAAAATCTATGTACAATTGTACCAACAATTCGTACATGCATAAAACTAGCTCGCGTAGATACACTCTTGTACACAGAACACCATATTCCGATGAATATTTAAGAAATCAGACATTCTGGCGAATCGTACACAAAATGAAACCATTTATAATTTGTGAAAATCATGAAGAGAATAAAATGCAAAAAATATCCTAAATCAGTGGTATGTTTGTCACGTTACACGTGCAAAATTTCCACAATGCGCTTGAAACAAAGAAATGTAAACATAAAAAATGAATCAAACTAACCATAAAGACCGAGAAACAAATAGCATTAACAGCTGCATACAAAGCACGAATTCGTGAAAGCTTTTATACATAGAGACCAATATATACTTCAGCCAACTATCTCGGCACCATTTTTTTTTTTTTTTAATATCTCTTGGTTTCTTTCCGAAATTTTATTTCATGCGCACGATTTATGTACATTGTTCAACACACACATAAGCATTAATACGATGAGATTCGATTCTTTTTTCAACGTAGCTGTTTTCCTTTGGTCCAAAGTTTTGCCCTCACTTTGTTGTTGTGCTATATTTTCCCATGGAGATGGCATTTTATTATTTCTTTCATTTCTTTTTCACTTTCTTCCGCTCGGTCGCTTATCGTTTCATGGCAATCGTGATGGAAATATATTATACGATATAATTTTTAAATATATGTGTAGCAAATGTTGAGTACAGAAGAATCAAATGAGAAGCATCAGCAAAAGTCTCAACCACCGATAGAGTCAAGGCAATAAAAAGCTTTTCGTATTTCGAAACATCGAAATATCGAAAAATGGATTTTTCATTCACGTGCCGATTTGTTGCGTGTGTCAGGTAAATTGATAGGAACAGCAGCAACAACTACAACATTCATTCGATAAATAGATTTTTATTCCGCCCGTAAGCTTGGCGACAGCCGCTATTCTACGCACATTTATTATTTATTTCGCTTGATATTCTCTGTTGCTATTGAAGAGTTGGAGGTGAAATTCGACTCATGCAATTCGAAAATGGAAAACAATTGCTTTTCTGACAATTTCATTGGATATCTCTAACACATAAACATTTCAACGCTTTTTTTTGCCTATTGACACTTCAATTTGGAATTGGAATTCAAATCGACAAATCAAATTCAAGAGATGGAAAGTGGAGACGAAAATAAAAAAAAAACATACCACTCGAAGACAAATGCGAGTGGCTTTTGTTGAATGGAAATGGATCGCATTGACGCACACTCGATATGGAATTAGTTTAATTTTTGTTTGTAATTGAATTTGATTTATTGTCGTTGGCTGCCCATTTTTTCTTCTGGTCCAATATATTTTTGCATTGAACACTTAGCTCAATATTGTACACGTTCTTTATTCCACCACCATCAACGTGAGTATCTATCACACCGAATAATTTATAGGTGTATGTGATGCTTTTTAAAAGTTTTTCTACATTTTAGTCCATTCAAAGCTATTTCTCTGCATTTTATGTTCAATCCGATAGAATTTCTATTGTTAAATCAGTGGCTTACGAAAAGTTTTTTCAACACAAAAAAAAACCATTCAATTGCACAAATGCGCAAATGATTTTAGAATTTTATACACATTTTACTATTCACAAATTATTTCACAGTGTAATTCGCTTTTGCCAGAGAGATTCAGTAGAGTGAGTTGTCTTAAATATCAAATGAAATGGAGCAAGCACATTAAATAATTGATTTATTTGAAGAAAAACAAATACTACGAAGAAAAAACAAAGGATTGGTGAAATAAATACGATTAATCAGTCAGTTTACTGAATATTATTTGTTTTTGATCACTATTGCAAATTCATCAGAACGAAAGAAAAATATTTCTTGTGCACCTTATTCAAGAGACCTTTAATTTATCAATGAATTACAGAATTACTTTTGTAAGCGACTGAAAGAAAAAAACTGAATCAATTCGACCAAAAGTTGATTTCCAAATGATTTATCACGCATTTGGTTTTGAATTTTTGGTGTTACGACTAATGCGCACAGAACATGGCTATAAATTGGAAAAGTATGGTGCGAAAATGAATAAAAGTCTTTTTTGTATGCTGATGATGACAATGGAAGGTGGTGAGCCCACCAAAGTTTTAGTTTGTCGAGTCTTTATAATTTTGTCTCTTCTTTCTTTTCGATATGTATTCGTTTGCATGAGGTTTTTTTTTTTTTGGTTTGTATTTTTAACTAACTAAGAATGTTGCTTCCTTTGTTATGCGGCCCCACTTTGCGCGCAACACAACTTTTTCCAAAGTTACCCAGTGAATAAGACGTGCAAAGTTTTATTCTGTTTGTCAAGGTCAATAACTTTGTTTTAATCGAACGAGGTGGAAGAGACGAAAAGAAAATGAATTTGCTCTTTGGTGTTGTTTAGAAAAATGAACCAATATAGAGGGAATTAGAGAGAGAGAGAGCGAAAGAGAGAGAGAGAGATAGAGAGAGTGAGAGTGGCAGAAACATTGTTGGAATGACTTTTAAATACTTGTGCCCGACGAAAAGTTTATATAAAAAAAACCAAAAACAAGACGCTTGATATTTTTAGGTCGTGCTTAATAATGTTTTGAAACTTCCTACTTCACAAACTGGGTTCATCGATCATTATTAGACGATTGTTGACATCGTTATGCAAACACTTTGAATATTTTTTTTTACATCAAATGACTGAAATCACTTGGCTATCGATTCGATAATTGTTGCCAATTTTACAATTTGTTGTTGTTGTTGTTGTTGTTGTTGTTGGCGTCTAGGTATGATTTAAAATTGTTATCGTTTAAGTCACAATTGTAAGCTATGAAATGACATTAAAACACCAAATTATTGCCAAAAACGGAAAATTGTTCGATATTATGAAATGATATTAAACATTCCAAGACGGTCGTTTTAACATGTAATCACTTTAAATGGTATTCATGTAGAAAATATTTCGTCATTTGTACCGTAATTTTTGAGAAAAACTTTGTTGCATACAAAATTGCTGGAGACAAAAGCCAACTTTGCAAGAAATAAACGCATTAAAATGCCTGTTTTTGTTATTTTCCACTGTCTTGATTTCATTGAGAGAATACTTATGAGTGCCAAGTGTTAAAGCTAGTGGACACTTTGTATTATGGGCAAAAGTTGATTCGAAAGCCACAGCAAAACATATGTCTTCAAAAAAAGGGACAAGAATGAACCGAACTACTTTTCACATTTTCTTAGCTTGTGAAAGCGAACGTTGTGAGCCACAATAAATTACAACGGCACATGCATTCCACTCAACAATTCAGTCAATTTTCTTTGGTCGTTTTTATTCTTATGCCGTTGTCCGTTCATATTTTAAATTCATGCACATAGGGCGATAGAAAATGTTGTGACAGCTATCCAAATATGCACCAAACATAAAATGTATTCCATATTAACATTTTACAATTTTCTACTGGTCTGCATTGAATGTTTTGTCGTTGATTTTACGCGTTCATGGCAGCATTCACATGTTGTCCAAAAATTTTCTTTATGTTTCTTTGTCCAAACCATTCTTATTCGAATATTCATAAATATCTAGTTGTGAACAAGAAAATTTTTATCATCGACGGCGTGTATATATGTATACACATGAGGTAAAGAAATCAGACTTACATATTGGAGCTGAATAAGTGATAATGTTTAACAATGTCCATTGTATTGCTTTACTTTGTAATTTTTGCTGCAATGGCTAAATGAATAACTATAAAACATTGCATAAAACACAATCAATTAAAAAGTTTTTCATTTCTTTGGCATTATGTGTAATGTTTTTCTCTCAGGCTTTTAATGGTTCAGTTTAATGTGAAATTTACTCTAACATAGCTTGACATATTTGAGTTTTTTTTTTTCTTCTTTGAAATAAAGAGAGATTTTTATGTGATATCGCACAAACTGTGCGCTACAATCGAATAGTTTTCAAACATATTCTGTCTTCGGAGTCGAAAATATAGAATTTGTATATATAAGTTTGCTGTTTGTTCGAAAAAATACAATTGAAAAATTTTATTATTCCGAAATTATCATTCACGGAAATGTTGTTTAATAATTTAAAATGTTCATTAGATGAATTGCCCAATTATTGTTTGGAAACATTTTGAAGCATTCCATTAATAAAAATATTTCGATTAGCATTTGAACTCTATTCACACTTGGAAGATTTTAATGTTTGAGTGACATGAAATGATTTTGAATAATTTAAATCAAACGACGACATGCCATTCATGTTCGAGCCAAATGTCAAAGGGTTAAAACGTTTATCGGAAAACGTACAAAGCGCATTACTAAATAACTGAAAAACACAAATTGCATTAATTTTTTATCAACGCTATTCAGTGTGTTTAGATACACTTTTCGAAATGACAAAAGACATTGAATAGGCCATGTTGAATTATTATTATCATTAATATTACTAATTTTGTTTTTTCACGTCGTGATTTTGATTTGTATTTTATAAAAAAGTAAAATGAACAAAGTTTCTATTGAAACCATAATTTTCCTTAGTAATTGAAAAATGTATTAATTTAGATCTTATTAAAAGAAAAAAAAAAATCATTTTAATTGAAAAGAATTGCATGAATACGACAGGAAATGTGAAAAAAGTTGTTGGGTATTTAAAAACAAAAACTCAAATGTATTCGAAGGTTTGGTGAATGATTGTTTGACTTCGTGCACTTACCCGAATATCCTTTGGAATAGCACATTTGTACGTCATCTAATTTTTCCTTTTTTACGCTTGGTTGCATCGCTATTGGACATCCGTTTGTAGATCTGTTGTTTGAAATAAAGCAAATGGCAAGTTTCATTTCCAACTTGTGACGCAAATCCATTCAAATATTGTTTTTTTTTTTGCGTTGCAGACATCTTTCAATTTACCTTTGGGTTAGAAACACGCTGGTCATGTGACTGTCTCCATCCGTTGATGTACAAGTGTTTCCGTCATATTTCATAGCAGCTGCAGCTGCTGTAGCCGCGGCAATCGCCGCTTTATGCTGTTCTATTGTTCCGCCACTCTCCAATATTCGCATCTTATTTCGAGCTGCTATCGGACAGCCTGACGCACTGTAAAATTAAAACAAAGTTATTCTTTATCTCTCAAAATTTGGTAGGGCAACAAGTCTTCAGTTTCATTTATGAATGAGCAATTTAATTATTTTAATTGCGTTTCACAAAAATCATTCGAGTGCTTTAAATTCATTAACACAAGCTGTTTTCAATTTTCATTGCAATGCATGTGGAATATTATGATTTTAATTCTTTAGTCGAATGAATAAAATACAAACCTTCTGTGAGAGAGGAATTTCCCCGTTGAATGTCCAGATCCGTCACAGCCTATTAAAATTAATAGACGAATTATTAATTAAATGTTCACATATAGAAAAAAAAAATCTTAACAAACCTGGAATTGGACATCTACAAAAAGTAATATGGAGAAAATCTTTTTAGAATTATAAATTACATCGAAAATAATCTAATAGAAATCATATACCTTAATGGTTCCGATTCTTGGCCATCGCGTGGTTTGCTTTTTGGTTTATTTGCCCGTGGACATCCAGACAAACTACGATGAGATGAATAATTTCCAGTAACATGGCCAGAGCCATCGCTGGAACATTATAACATTTCAGATTTAATCATTACTTGCCAATGGTTTTATTTTTCATGTGAAAATAGAAATAGAAACAGTAATGAGTTTTCTTACCATCCACTTGTGGGACATTTTAACTCTTGTTGAGTGGGTTGTAAATGGTTTCGATCGAAACGACCGCAAAGCAATAAACTTTAGAAAGAGAAAGAGTGGAAAAATGAATATGGAGTCATTAAAGTGCTTCTAGAAATATCAAATGCAAAAGGAAGAAAAATTGTCAAATAGATTAGAACATTTTAGAACAATTAAGCCAGTACTTTTCTACTTTAATTCAACAAAAGACCTTTCGTTTGATCATTTGTCGCCTAATAAAATGGCAAAATAAAAAAGATGCATCATGAAAATATGTTGCTTTCACAGTTAAAGTTTCAAATCCCTTGCAAGTGAAATCGATATAAATAATATGAACAGAATGAGTTTTTGTTCAAAATCTAATGCAAATACCGTCAGTGTAACATAGGAATGTTCGGTCAAGAAATTATTGGTCATTTTAATGGCAATAGTCATTATGTTTTTTTAGTGTTTTAACCAAAGCCATAAATTTGTCGCTCACATAAATCTTGGTCGCTACTTGGGAATGATTCCCGGGAACGGATTCCGTAACAAAACTTGAAGAAAAAAAAATTTTTTTTACATGTTAAACATGAACTGAGAAGACATACCTCAAGGAATGAAATTTAACTTTAGTATTATAATTTGAACAGTGAATATCTTCAGTTTTGGATTTTTGATCGCAAATCATTGCCGATTGCGCATTTCAATTAAATTCGTAAATGTAATTTTCCATAATTAAATATCTTAACTAATGATTATTGAATTCGTGTGTTTATTAATTTTATTAAATAGCTGATTGAATTGTAAGAGTTTATGCGTGTGAATGGCACCACTTCAGTAAACACGCATTAAATTCACTACTATTGAAATACGCACCAAGTACGCACCAAGTACGCATTAAAATAATTCGATTAGAATGTGATTTTAATAAATGATAACAAATGGAAATCCTATTGAGTGTTCAGGATTTGTAGAGAATTGATTTTTGATCTGGTGGATTTTCCGTATAAAATCCTTCGTCATTGAGTTAAAAAGTCAATTCGCGTAAAGTGTCGGTATGTGTTGATTGTTATATGAATAAAATGTACTTTTTTAAAGAGAAAAAAAAGAGAGAACGAGAAATAGATATTTACATAAATTTACTTGTACACTGTACAGTAGTCATAGTCAATCGGGCGATATAGTCATAAGAGAGCTCATAAAAATGAAATGAATACAGTTGTTTGTACGATGTGCGTCGACGAATAAATAAGAAATAAAATTGTTACTATTATTATTCGTCATGTGTATGTGTTTCGATTATTGCTTTTTCATATGCAAGTCATATGTGTAATATACGACATGTATCCGTGCCGCCGATAGCACGGTATTATAATGCTTACGTCCCCTAACATATTTTTTTTTCCTTTTCGCTTCCTTTTCACTTCCTTCAACGATATTATAATCGTATTACTAGTAATATACCTGCTAACACATCGTAAAAACTGAAAGGCGCATTCAAAAGAAACGGCACAAGAACAATACGCCAAATCGAAGAAACAATTTAGAAAAACCATTTAAACTGTTACAACACATTAAAGCGTCGGTTCGTGTTCGTGTTTGTGTTTATGTTCATGCGTGTGATATGCATAGATTACGTGCGTCTTGTTGGTGTACATTACAGTGAAGAGGAAGATAGTAAAATGTATAATACATCTAAATCAACAGCTAAAACAATTGCGTGTCAAACATTTATTATCCTTTAAAATGGCAAACACAAGCAGAAAAATTGCTAACATTTTGCTCTTATTGAACATTTTCTATTAGAAACATTGATGAACGAATAATATGCAATTAAATTGTGTTGAATATCGATTACATATGTTAACATTCGATAGAAACACACTGTAAATCACCGACGATTTGTTGAAAACAATTGAGAGAGAGAGAGAGAGAGAGAGCAAGCGAGCGAGGCCATGATTGCATTTTAGCTACAAAATCAAACATAAAATAGTTCGTGCTATTAACGATGTTCGGACAAAAATGTGAAAACTTTCAAATTTAGTTTCATCAGAAAATCAACCAAAAATCGGTTTATAATAAATAATTTAGAATTCTAAATTGAACAACTTTTGAAATTTATGGTAAACTATCAATGCTGTTGCCGCCATTTTTCTATTGGGAATTGTAATCGTTTTTCCATATTTGTCGTTGGATTCGAACTCATTGGCTTTGTTTTGTGTGACATTTAATAAATAGTGTTGGTCAATGGTACTTATGAAACTTTGGATATTGTATGTGAGATTGTAAATCATCTCCACTTGACAAGTGTCCGATATTTTTTTTTTTACTGTTTTTTTAGCTTAAAACAATTCCGAAATATAACCAATTAACATTCGTTTCTATCGAACAAAAAACCTCACACTTTTCACCATCATACCATTCAAAACTACTCGACCATACATTGAAATTGGTATCACCTTTGCCAAAAATAGATTTTATTGCTTCTAAACACTGTATACCATCATTTAAACCTAATTTCAAGGGAGTATGACACTAGTCCGATTGCATGTGTGAAAAGTGGTTTGCTGGCCAAAACAACAAATGTCACTTGAACGAAAATTTATCTTTTGTAAGCTTGAAAAGCGCTCTTGAACAGAATGAAAACATAGACAATAAATTCTCGTTTACACAAAGGCTAAAGGAATGTATTTGCACATCCAACAAATTTGTGTGCGAAGACGGACGAGGTGTGTGGAGTAGGAGTGTGATAGAGAGAAAGCAAAAGAGACGAGGTTAATTTTAAGTTGCATTTTTTGGCCAGTACATTTATTTGGGCAGACATTGATTGCAGTTGTTTAGAGCATGTAAATGACCATTTACTGGAAAACCGCATGATGTCCAAACATTTTTCAACATTTTCTCGTTTGGTGTGTGTGTGTGCGTGTGTCATTTACATGGTGTTAATTACGTTTTAAAGCTTTACATCGAATTTACTGTAAAAAGGAAATTGCATGAGACAAACTCAAATATATTTGGGATGGAAATTTGCTGATGCAGCTTAAATTTCGATATGCTTACTAAAATATACATATCTTTTCTTCTTCTTCTTCTTCTTTTTTTTTTCTTCTTCTTCTTCTCATTTTTCATCAGTAACAAGCACTGCAGCCATTTTTACGGTTGCATTTATGCGTTTCAAACTAACCTGTCCTTTGTGCAGTTTTTATCAGTTTGGAAATGTTGCGACGAGGGTATTGGATAGCATGATGATACTGTTGGAATTCCACCACTTGTAATTGATAGTACATTTGAATATCCATTCGATGAACCAATAACTGAACCGGCATATGGATTCATCGTGCCAACAATGCTGCTATTTGTTGTTCCGCTGGCGATTGCACCACCCAACGTTGAATTGCCACCACTTTGATATGCTGGTATCGAACCATAACTACTGTAATTACCACTCGTTGTGTAGTCCGTTTGCGTGATCATACCATAGTTTGAATGATGAGGACTGTAACCTAAATAAAGGAGAGATAGAGACACATACGTAGAGATAGATAGAGAGAGAGTACGAGGGAGTAAGAGAGAAAAAAACGAGCAAAAACACATACATTGTTATTTTTACCGAATGAAAGCGGGCGAAATGCAAGAGAATGCAAGAATCGCGCATTTTCATCTTTTGTTCATTTGTTTGTTTGTTTTTTGTTGTTATTTTTTTTAGATGATTGTTTGAAACAGAAAAAGAGAACTTTTCAAACGGGAAAAATGTGTTGTAAATAATTTACGATATGCTTGCAGTGGAATTCATTTATTTTTGCCCGAACCAGCTATTTCTCAAGCGAACAATTTTTATGAAAAATATTGCAATTTTACAATGCATAAATAAAATGGACGTGATTGCAGTACTTTTCGTTGCTGTTTCAGCAATAACAATTGAAATGAAAAAAAAAATATTTCAATTCATAAATGGCTAAAACATCAGAAAAAAAAAATATAAAACTGCTAAAATTGATTTGAAAAATGTCTTTTGTTTTAACATAACATTTTTTCTGTTTGTTTCCTATTTTGTTTTTGTTGTTGTTTTGTAACAATGCCATAAACTTACCCATTGGTTCGCCTTTGTATGTGTCAACATAGGGAGAAGCATTACTGTCGGATGTTGATTCACGACTGTATGGACGATTTTGTGCCGTTTCTATGGAGTTATCACCAGTAAATGTGGTTGGTTTTATTTGACTATTGCATAAATCAACTGGCTCATTTTGTGGTGATTTTGAATTTTGTGTAAAATTATCATTCGGCATTTGATATGATTGCAATTTAAGACTATTCAATGACAATCGATTATCCGATGACTGTTCAGTGTTATTTGTTTGTGGACTAAGATTTGGAGTACGTGATAATTTTTCCGTTGAATTTGTGGTTTGTAAGCGTTGAACGCCTGAATAAAGCGATTGATTTGATGTAGATAAATTTGATGAAGTAACATTTGGCGATGACAAATCCATGATGGGTAACGAATTGTTGGCCGCAGCGACGGCAGCAGTTCGTAAACTTAAATTCATAGCCGAGAAACCGGCCAATGGAAAAGATGGATCATAGTGATACATTGGCTTTGGATAATATGGTGTTGAATTTTCACTAGTAGTTTCATTCGTTTTTAATAATGCAGCTTGCGAAAAATGATGATCATGCAAATATTTTTGTTGATTTGGATCTTCGGATGTAAATGAATTTAAATATGGATATGTAAGATTTGATCGTTGCACTGACAATGACGATGCATATAAATTTCCTAAATTCACATCGTATCGATCAAAAGTTGGTGCTGATGAAATGGCATTTTCATAACTTCGCACAGCTGAATATTCATAATTAGCAACTAGTGCACGATTTGTCATCATATCGTTTGTAAATCCGGTCACTGGTGGTCTTGATAAATCATTTGAATTTGGGTATGTGCGATAGCACAATTCATCGGAATTCATAGACTGTTCAATCGATGTGTCTATTGTATTTGGATAACAATTTGATGACGTTTGATGCGTAACACCCAAATTCATTTGACTTATCGAACTAATATTATTGTCAGTTCGTTGATTTTGCACATTGTCATCGATGCACTCACTTTTATTACCACTTTCACTGAAACTTTTCGACTTCTCACTTTTGATCATGTGTTCCATTTTAACTGGGCTCATAATGTTGGAAAAGTTCGTTTCATTGCCATAACTGCTGTTGTTTATAGATTTCGATGTTGCGTCACTTTCTGCCGATTTTGTTTGCATCGTTAGTTTATCGCTGTAAATATTGGTGGTATGCAAAGCATTGCTTTGACTTTGGCTGGATTTTGTTGGAAATACTGTTGATGAACTTTTGAAGTCGTTTGAGCTGTAATTTGTCACTGTGAGCGAAGAATGAAAAAAAGCGAGAGAGCGAGAGAGAGAGATAGAGAGCGAAAGAGAGAAAGCAAACGAAAGAGAGGAAACAACAACATTGAAATCAGAGTTTTGCACAACTTTCACTTTAAAAGTTTCTATTTTTTTTTTCTCATTTTGACACTACAACGAGAGATCATGTTTTTGTGGGTCAATGTTTCAAATACAAACCTGATCCCAGTGAGGGATTTTTGTGTTGAATGGTATAGCCATTTTGATATTTTACTTGACGTATTGCGGATCTTTTAGATGCCTTATGAGGACAACCTGACAAGCTGCGATGCGAACTTCGTTTCGAATTTACATGACCATTTCCTTTGCATCCAATTGTCGGACACTTCAAAATTATTTCATGCGTCGCTAATACTTTTACATATTTGTTATGTTCAATTGGTAAAATGTGTGTGTTTTGTGTGTGTGTGTGTGTGTGTGTGTGTGTGTGTGTGTGTGTGTTTTTTTGGTGTTTGCGGTTTTGGATGATTGTGAATAAATGGAGGTGAGAGAAGTTTTGTTTATGAATAAAATGAAACAAAATATGGAAAATCGAAAAAATAATATTAATTCATTTTTCGGTTGAGATTGTTTTTATTTGTGTTTTTTTTTTTGTAAAATTTTGTTAATCTTGAGCATAAATTGTTGTATTCAGAGAGTAGAAAAGAAATGGGGACATTTTACAGGAAAATAATATTGTTGTTAATGAACACATGACATCAAAATGCAACCTATTACAAAAAGATCATGGAATATTATCAATTTGAAAAATGAACAAAATCACGCCAATCATGTAAAGGAGTCATGATTTTCTGAATACACTCAATATTTATGTATAATGTTCAATGTTCACGATTATACAGTAGAATAAATGTGAAATTAATATTATTTTTTTCGCTAACGCGCGCTCAAACATTTGACAACGGAAATAAATAAAATAAAAATCACAGGAAACTAATATGTGGTTGACATTGTTTTTTCTTTTCAGGAAAACAAGAAACTCTGATACTTTCTACATAATTTTTAATGGTTGTGATAAATGAGTGAAAGCAAATATTGTTGTAATAAAAAATCATCGTAAAGAATGCAGCCAACAATCGAATTTAATGAGTATGTTACGTGAGAAAAAGTCATCTACAATGCTTTGATTATTAGTGTAACTAATCAAAAGAACATTAGAATGCCAAAATAATATTGAAAATACTTAAATTCATGATATTATACTTAAACAATGGAAAGAATTTGTTGCACCATTCAAGAACATAACAAATTAATACCCAAACTAAGGTAAAAATCAAATAAAAGAAAACCCCAACAAACAAACAATAGTTGCTAACTAAATAATGAAAAGTATACTCATTATTATTTTTATCATTATCGGTAACACAATATTTCCACAAACTAATCTTTATTCTATTATGATGAAACAATGAATTTAATTCAGAACAAGCCAAAAATGATATCAAATTAATTGAAAGAAACATAAATTATTATCAATTACATTGAATTTGAGTTTCTAATAGAATGGGATTCAGGCAAGAATAATTTTATATCAATAGACAATCGACAATCTTTTTGTAGATGTGTAATTTGTGTTTTGATTTCAGTTCAATATTTATCTTGACAATGACAATGCAAGGTAAAAATGAAAGTGTCAAAAATAAGAACGAATTTGATAAATTTAAAATTTACTTACTTTCGGGAGTGATTTTTTCTCGTTGCGGACATCCCGACAAACTGTAAATGTTTAAATAAATTACATTGAAAAATGAACAAAAGAAAATTTGCCAAAAAAAAAAAAAAAAAAAAATAAAATAATCCAATTTACCTTCTGTGATGTGTATATAATCCAGTAATATGGCCTTGTCCGCTACACTGCGGAATCGGACATTTAACACCTTCTGCAACATAAAGAATGATTAATAAAATATGTTGTGCATAATAAATTCAAAGACAAAAGGAACGAGATAAATTGAAATAATTTCGTAAAATTTTCGAAATAGTTTGCACACTTGAAATGTGCACTTCATTTTCAAAATATTCCAATTGCAAAGAAAAGAAAATAATGAATTTCGACACTTGCTATCTACACTCAATTGTAGTACTACTATACGAATGCAATTTGTGTAGATTTTACCATGCATTCCAATCGTCGTAGCAATGATACGATTTAAATCCAGTGAAACTATTTACAAAATCATATCCATCTGGATATTTGAGATCTTGGCTCTGTTAAAATTGTTGGATTTTGAATACAAAATGCTGAATGTTATATAGAAATGACGTCGGTTTACCTTAAAACCCGTAAACTGTGGTAATGCGCGTTTCACTTGTAATACAATAAACATTTGCGAGCAAAATGACTGCGATAGTTTCGTGAGAAAAGTTTTAGCTTTCCTACAAACGAAATGAAATCATTTTCATAAAATGGTTAACTTTAGCATATATTTTCTTGCTGTTAGGTGTTGAATTTCCACCTAACAATTGCTATATTGTGATATAAAGTAACGCAATATGCACGAATACCAACACAGCTCCAAGCATGGTTTATGCACAATGCACATATAATTTGACCACCAAAGAAATTACAATTGCTACAAATACCAATTCAAATTCATTTGAAAAAAGGAAAAAAAAAAAAAATCTTTATACATGAATTGACACCGAAACGCATAAGGAAAATTGGTAAGTTTTTGATAAAATGGCTAATTGTGTATTTTTATTCAAACCGAAGCAATTTACACAAGAAATAGTGTGCGGTTTTGATAAATGATCCGGGTGCGAAATGGATGAAAAATTATATTTCGAATGGTTTTTCGTGTTATTATTCACCGCAGCACAATCACATTTTCCGCATATATTTCACACACCGTAACTACCGTATTTTAGGCAAAAAATCACAAGGACCATTGAAGCATTTCAAGTTTTGTGCGCGCGTATTATTGCATGAAATTTGGCTTGATGAAAATTGTTACTTTGTCGAAAACTGGTTGTTATGCGCATTGTTTAACTATCATAACGTCGTCACTATCGTAACGTTCTCGTTTTCGGGGTGCAGTGACACCAAAAAATGACTATTTTAAGTTATATATTTTGTATTTTTCGGTTCTTACAAAATTCAATGGATTTAATGCACGTGCTTTCAGTTTGCATTCATTAAAATCGCGTCGAAATCAAAAATCCAATGTTATCTGTAAGCAAACACAAGGCGTTGGATTCACACGATGATACAGACTTAGTTTCTAGACATTCTTACCAAAAGAAAAGAAAAACCTCGACTTTTTGTCTGTTGAAATGTAGATAATGGTTTTGAGAGCAATACCAGCAGCAATGTAATGGCCATAAATGTTTATAGCAGTTTTGGTTTTCTTGGAAAACGAAATCATAAAAGCAGTTCTATCATTTTAATGGCACCAATTTAAACAGGCAATACGCGACATCAGGTAGTCACATACGCAATACATTTGAACCATATGATAGTAACATAACAAGTGCTCTAAGGTGAAATCACGCGTCTCTAGTGAATCGCACATATTGTGATACACATTGTATTTATGTATGAAATGGCAAGATGTCGATATTGTAACTAATGTAATAATGGTAGAATAAAAAAAAAAAAAAAAATAAAAGCCAAACATAAAATAAAATGTAATTCACTGAAAATTCTAGTCTAGATCTTGTGTAATTCTTGGAGCCAAAATGCCAGATAACTTTTTGCGGTAGGTTGTGGACTGGGATCGCTTTGGATCACGCAAATAGCAACCAAAACTCATGAAAAATCTATGCACATTGAATGTGAATTTGAAAGTTTTGCATTTACAAAAAGTCAATGTGTATGAGTGTGTGTTGAGTGTTGAACCCCAAATCGTTGGCCAAAAAGCAATTAGATTTCGTTCTATTTCGACTAATTGCACATGCATACAACGTAATCAAATCGATTAAACATGCAAAAGGCATTTATTTTATAGTTTGCATATATGTGCTTTACCTTTGTTGGTGCTTGCCGGTGAGAAAGCAGCCATTGGACGTTCTAGAAATGCGGTTCGGTCGGTTGAAGCAACAACGGTTGTTGTTGTTGTTGTATTTTGTACACTTGCATTACTCATACTATTCATAACAACGACTGAAGTAACACCACCTTCACGTGCCACATCCTGAATCACCGATGCTGCCTTTGATCCAATACCAGCCGGTTGAAGTGTTGTATATTCTTTAGTGTAATCGGCCGTCGCATTTATGTCATCGTCTTTTGTATATGTTTTCCCAAAAGATGGTCGCTCACGTTCGGGTGAACTATTTGACGATGCATTCAAATCAAGCGATGAATATGTTGAATAACCACTTGAATCAGTATAAAGATAAGCTGAATGAGACATTGAACCGAAGGAATTTGATTTCTTGGCTTCGTACAATGACGGCGGATGGAATGCAGAATTTTGTGAAAATGACTGAACACTTCGATATTCACTATTATTTTCGTATTCACTTTTGTTAATTTGTAGTGGCAGTTTATTGATGTTGTCACCACTACATCCGCTACCACCAACTAATTCATTAAAATCATATTTGCCATCCTCCAATCGTAGCTTTTTTAATTGCATACTTGATTTTGGTTTACCATTTAAATAATAATAATCGCGATTTGACAATGAATCACTCGAATTGTATGCGGTTGTTGTTATTGGTGACATTATTTTCATTCCATTTCTTTCATCATACAAATGTGGAAACACTGAACCAGTATCTGTTTTTATTGTAAGATTTTTCTCATTCCAATTACCAGACAAACTTTTCAGTGCGGCCTGAGTTTCTTGGATTAATGTTTCATCGTCTTGGTCGCCGACAGAACATCGACCATTGACTACCCCAAATCGATTTTCGTTCGAAATGCACTTCTTTTGAACACAAATTGATTTATCAATTTCATCACGATATACACGTTTACGGCATTTTATATAGTCTAACTCATCGTCTCTACTTTCGGCATTTGACTGTTGTTTCATTTTTTATTATTCAAACATGACAAAAATTCACTAAAATTGTATTTTCTATATTTGCAAAAACTACAATAAATGCCATGGAGATCCCTTAATCTGAAAATAAAAAAGAAAAAAACAAAAAAAGAAAACATAAACAACGGCTTGTTCATATTTCAATAGATTTGAGTAAGATTAAAAATTCGCATGTGATTTCAAACAAGTTTTTGTGATTTGCAGATAAATTCGTGCCTGTTATTGTACTGAACTCATTATAAGTTACTCATACTTGATATCGCAAATGAAAATCGGTTCCATAAACGGGTTTTCTACATGAAAAATCACGGCCAATCCAAATGAAAACGGTTCGAAGTATTTTGCAATGGAAAATTTCATGCGGATGCAAGCAAAAATTTCATGGCAGATAGAATATCTTTTTTTTCGTTGAGCAAACTCCGATCTGATAGGTGTCGATCATTATAATATGAATGTTTTTAGATTGTTGGCCATTCCGTGGACTATGTAATTCCGATTTTCAATCAAAAATCAAACGAACAACCGGGAATGCGTAATCAAACTTACTTACACCACATTGTTTCCGATTTACTAACAATAATTACGTTGACGGAAATAATTTATTTTTGATAATTGCCGAGAAAAAACAAGTCCTTGTATTTATTTTTTTACAATAAAATCGTGTGTTTCTTTTTCTTTCTATCTGAAATTAATCGTACCCTTGATGACGTCTTTGTATTTATGTGATATATTGTTATTATTTGGTTTTCAACGTTTCACACACGAAAATAAAAGAACTCACATCACAACCTCTACAATGCACGAATGTATAATTATTGACATGTAAACAATAGCACAACACAAAATCAAAGAGTACTTTTTCCATATATATATATATATTTAACTTTCCCCCAAAATCAAATCTCTTGTGTGTCGATTGCTTTTTCCATTCTTTCGGTTTGGCCGATTTTTTCTTGTTTACTTTTTTTCTGCACCTTTTTGTTATTATATTTGTTTTGACTTTTCAATCACTTTTAGCTAAACTAACAAATTGTATGTGCTTTGTTTTGTTTGTTTTTTTTTGTTTTGTTTTACGTCACTTAAATTTTTGGGATTTTTCTTCGCGGTAATTTGATTGCTGGTACATAAATTACAACTATTTAATAATTCGTGACAACATGCAATATTTTGTTATGAATTGGTTTTTATTTGGTTTGTAATTTACTGCAAATCAATGCATATTAGCGGCTGACAGTAAATACTTAATCGTCAATAGATTTTGATATGCCATTTTCGCCATTAGTCTTTTTCGATTTTATTTTATTTCATTTTTTTTATCAACATTATTGATTTCCAAAGAGTCGAATTGTTGTTTTATTATATCGATTGCATTTTGCATAGAATACTGAAAATTATTTTAATTAAAAATTTACCACGTGCTTTTACAAATGATTTTTGTATCCATCACATTTAAAAAGAAAGAGTAGAAAATTATAAAATCTATGCCGCTTTTATCTCACTTGTTGTGAAAACAGCAAAAAAAAAACTATAACGAATGAAAATAAAATTAATGATTTGTTGAACACGCAGGATTAAAACCGGAAGTAAACAAAAACAAATAATAATAATAATGAAAATGTTGACAGCACACAGAAGCAGCAAATTGAATGTTGCCGACGAGAGAAATTGACAACAATAATCACAACTACAATAACAACAACAAAAACAATAACAACAACAACATATTACCAGCGAACGAAAAAGAAAAATACTTTGTATGTCTGTACCCGGAGAGCGAGAAAAACAACGAAATTTTTGATAACCGAAATGGTCGATCTTCACCTGTATGTTGTAAGCTTATATTCTCGTGTAAAATGCTCACGCGACTAACTGTCGACGATCCATAGCGAGGCTTGTGGATGAATTTTCCCAAAAGTTTGATATTTTTCAACCATTGCACTGCATAGTCTCCTCATAAATATGTGTGCGAGCATAGAAGAGAATTCAATTCCATTTAAAATATACACAGATACACGTCGCACATTCAAAAGATATACAAAGGAGACAGTCGTGACATAAATGAGCGTGCTTGCATGCATATACCATCAAGACAGAGCATATGAGAGAAAAAGATGAAGAGATAGAGAGATAGAAAGAGAACACCAACCAGTCTGCCATTATTTACTATCACAAATGAACTCTTAGTACGAATTATGCACACTACAAAAGCATCGAACATTTTACGATTTTACAATTTGTAACATCGTCTACACATTTGCACACAACTAAGGACGAAACATAAATTTCCAATGAAAGAAGAAAATTTGAAAAGAAACGATAAAAACGCCAAACGAGAGTAAAAAGAAAGAATAAACCGAAGAAAAAAATCACACACACACACCGCAGAGTTTTCGTTTGAATGGAAAGCACAGAGACGAATGTGTGCTTGTAAGCATCTTTCTTAGTATTAAGCACAGAAATATTACTGAAATGGTTGGTCGTGTAAGAAGCGGCTTGTCACATCTTTTTCGAGCTCTTGCAATATCTATTTATCTTTGCGAATCCATTTGGCTGTGACGTATAATCGAGCACCGAAAAACGAACAAACAGAAAAGATGAAAAAATAAGAAGAATACAAAGAAGAAGAAGAAGAAGAAGATGGAAAAAAATCCCATCGACTGATGGGGTCTGGGCGGTCATTCTTTTTAAATAATATATTATAGTATATAGCAAATGTTATGTATGTGGCATTGTCTTCGTCTTGGTAGAAGTTGATTTGTCGCCGTTTTCTCACACCGAATATTCTTTCTGTGGAACTTGTGCTTCGTATTTTTGCCATCCAGCTTTTTTTCTCAAGCATCAAACACTTGGACGAAAGCATTTTTCCATGCACAATTACAAATACATATACAAAAATAAGAGAAAGATATAGAGTATGAAACTGTACTTTTTGACATCGACAGCTTCAACAGAATGAAAATTTATCGGGTATAAATGAAATATGGAAGGCGAAAAATGGAAAAAAAACCACCGAAAATTCAATTGAATGGATTGAGTGGGGAACGACATTGAGCGACTATATCGTTGTATTGGTTCTTTGCTAAACATTTTCTTACACCAATCCACAGACACGATTTTTTTCACTCACTCGCATTTTTCTGTTTACGATTTTTTTTTCACTGCCTTCATTTCTTCACATCGATATTTTTCCACATAGAACACTCTTTTCCCATTCTTCTTCCCTTTTTTTTTGAGTTGTTGTTGTCATTTTGCATCAGTATGTGTGCATGTATACAAGTGCTATTTTTTTTACTGCGCCAACGTAGAACGCGCACCCACATGTCCAATTGAATATTTTCCCATAATACACAGTGGAGCTATAGGATTCTGATAATGTTGCGCCGCCTATACGAATCAGTGCTTCGCTTTCACTGGTGCTGATAACACAAACGTTTTATCACTTTTCCGCTTTTTCAAATCACCAATTTACACTACTCGCAAACACCATTTCCACTGGAATTTTCGCATAATTTATTGGAACGATTATTATTTCCACGAGACAATTTTCCTTCGTAAATCTACCTTCAATTTACAAATCTCAATTTTTATTGATTCATTTCATATTTTATGTTTGAATGGAAATTTACAATGTCTTTCGAGTGTTGAAATAATTTTTGAAATTGTTTTAATAATAGAGATTCATTTTTTGTTAGCATTTTTATTCAATCAAATTCTAGTTTTATATTGTCGAAGAAAATGAGCAATTCTCTAATAATAAGAAACAAATGTAATCAAACACTTGAACTGTGCCCATCAAAAGTTCACATCCGTTGTCAATTCTTGATTTATTGCAACAATAAGTTCGTTTTATTTACCGCAATTTTATTCAAATCACAACAAATATCTAATCCATAACATTTATTCAATCGAAATGCTAGCGAATTATTCTCATCTCTCTCTCTCTCTCTCTCTCTCTCTCTCTCTCTCTCTCTCTCTCTCTCTCTATCTTCTTCTCTTCTCTCTCTCTCTTTCTCTCTCTCTTATTTTTATTAAATCTTCTAATAACAATAAATGACTTCGCCTTGAAAAAGTCATTTGATTTTTGTTTTTATGTTGAGTATTTAAAGAAAAATAGATACTGATATTGAATTCCATAAAATTCCATCAAAATAATATTTTATGTGAACATTGGGATTTATTTTCTAAACTGAAGCCGCTGAGCGATAAATATTCTTGGCCATATTTTCAGTTTTTCTTTTATACTTATTTTTAGTCAACACCACAGATTTTGTATGACACTATAAATACGTAATTGCGCGGTTTGAATAAAAATTTATCGTTTCTTTTTGTTATACGGGGGAGGAAATATCATCATTTTTATGGCATAGCAAAATAATGCTCTGTGTGTGAGAGACAATGAGCAAAACATAAAGTAATGGTCTTACTTTAAGGCGAATCTAATTTATTATGCATAAGAAAATTGGGGTTAACACCCAATGAAAACAATGCGAAAATCCAGCAAAACAATGGAATCAAACAAACAACTAGAGAATACGATTATATTTACTAGAGTAAAATCCAAACGATTTCATCAAATGTAGAAAAATGCAAATGAAAAAAAAAATAATGTAGCATGTGTAAAAACATGTCATGTTAATGGTGCTTAATTTTTCAGGAAAACGGCCATTTCCTGATGGTCAAATAAATATAAAATATATTCGTTGGATTTTTTTTTTGCCGCAAACTGCTCATGACACTATATATGTGAATGTGTGGAAAACGCGTTCAACAGAGTGTGAGAGGTGATGAAAATTTAGATAAATGATATGATATTTTAATGCGTGCCCTTTGAACGAGCAAAAAATACACTTTTCCTGGCATTAATATATGTGCTTGGGGGAATATGTAATGAATCTGCAACTTGTTGACGCGCGCGTATTTTTTTTTCTTGTATTATACCGTTAGTTCATTGTTATTCACTCTGATGCCGAGCGTGAAATTTTCGAAAAAAATCATATTTGCATAATTGGACGAGTAGGTATTTCGTGCATTGTCCACTGGACATTTTGCGCGTTTATAATAAAAGGCGAACCTAATTTTATCCTTTCTATATGAGTTAATTGAAAAAAAAAAATCAACATTCAATGCAAGCCTTAAAAAAATGAAAAGGAAAACATACTGCATATTTGATAATATCCGGCCCGAAAACCTTAGCAAATTATAATCATTACCGAATGTTTCAATAATTTTCTTCGAATCATTATTGCAAATGTGAAATCATTTCTGCAAAAACACATAATTACTGCAGCAATTATTATTATTTTTCTTATGTATATATAGAAAAGTAAAATTGTAAAAAGAAATGAGAACAAAGAATGGTCATGAAAAACCCACTTTCACATATTCAAATACACTTTAAAACTGGGGTGAATTCTTATTTCTATTTCATTGTATGGAGATACAACGGTAAAGAAGAAAATGAACATGTGGTGCAATAACCGCTACTTGAATTTGGTAGGCCATTTTTGAATATGTGTCACACAAATCGAATGAAGGGAGAGCATTTTACCATCTGCACCCCAATGACTGAGTTTTAAAATGAACTTTCCTTACTCATTCATGAATAACAAAACTCTTGCCAAAAATTTCCCCACAAATTCATGTTCAAACACTGACCAAAAATAACAGTAAAAAATGCGTTATATGCACATGCTTTATTTATTTGGAATCAAAAAAAAAAAATTGCTTTTGGACAAAATGGGGTCAAATCCAACATGTTTTAAGCAATAAGAAAAAATCTTTAAGAAATTACAAATCTTGAGACGAAATGAATGATTGACCCAGGAATTAAAAATATAGTTTCTCTCGAAAATTCTTGAGGTAGTTGAATCAAAGCCAATCCTTTTAAAATCAAGATCAAGATGAAGTATTTTATTCACGGAAATTCCATATTACAAAAAGTTTCAAATGATTATTACAACGAGTTCATTGCCATCGACGACTTTTTAATTGCTTTTCTAAGAAATCGTTCATTTCATTCAGATGCTTATTTTGATGTAAGAAAAAATCATGACGATTTGTTTCCGGCAACATACAAACAACATCATAACTTCTGATTAGTTTATACTTGCTGCTATTGTCAGCCGAATAAAGTCGTTGCCCTTTACCGCTTACCTATAAATCGATTTTGTAACTTGAATGCCAGACGCGACAGAGACGTTGTGTGTTGATTAAAAATTAAAGCCATTAACGAAGCAAAAACTTCACTTTCAAAAATTAAAGTGTAACAAAGACTGCGTCAACTCAACAATCCATTGGAAAAGAAAATGAAATTGTGGAAAAGTTCTTCTTTCTTTTTTGTTTCTTTTTATTCTTTCAATCTGTCTCTTTTACTCACTTTCTGTCTTTTTCGTTGATTTTTTGGGGAAAATTTGCGTGAAAGTTTGTGTAGTTCAGTGTAACTTGGGAAATGGGAATATTCATTCATGGAGACAGAGAGCCAAAGTCAACATAACCAGAGAGTAAAAATAACACACACATTTATAAACATACTGGGTGTGTACCACTTCCAAGTTCCAACTTTTTACTTTTTTCTCGTTCTTTATTGTTTTCTTCCGGGGTTTTCCAGTTTTCTTTTTTTTTTTTTTTTTTTTTTGTTTGTGAATTGTTTTGTTTGGTCTAAATTCAAGGTCATAATTTTCGGTTTCCGCCAAAGTTAGTTTTCCAAAGTACGGCAATAAAGACACAAACAATCCAGCGATGGTGTGACGGCGGCGTTGGTGCTCGACGACGCGCTTTTTGACACTTTGATTAGTCTCGAGCCAAATCAACACACAGCAAAATGAAAACTTCATTTTTGGCCTATATTTCAACCACCAATGTAACGATTAAGAGTTTTCGTCTGAGACGCCGCTCAAACACTTTAATTCATAGCCGTCTGATGAACAGCAGAAACTTTCGTATGAATTATACTTTGTACAAATTCTAGTCAAAATTAACTGGATCACATTTTTTACTTTTCTTTGAGTATATTCTTTGGTTCATTTTCATCAATGGAAATTGTCTGCGTTCAAAGTTTTCATAATAACATGATATGAATCTTTTCTATTCATAAATAACAAAACCATGACCCATTCAAAAAATTTTAGGAATGCAAAATCAATACACATTACAAAGCATTTCTCATTTGGAATTATATTGTCTTTTCAAATTAAAATGTTCATTTTCATTGGAAAAACTACATTTAAATTCCTTATGCTACTATAATGTACTGTTAATTGCAAACAAACCGAAATTCAATCATTCGTAGGTATATACTCCTACATAAATTCCAATAAAAATAATTTGTTCTTTTTCAGATAAGTAAAAATCAAAGGAGATTTTTTCATAATAATTCAAATATATCCCACATTGTTGTTTTTATATTTCAAAACGATTTTCAAACCAGCTATGATTAAATAAAATTCTTTGTTTTCACAAAACATTTTTGGTAAAAAATATAATATTAAGAAGCGTAAAAAATGTAACATAACGAAGAAAAATGATTAAGATTTTTTTTGTTGGAATTTTTCCATTAAAAACAATTTTGTATGAAAATTTCGAGAGAAAATGTAAACCACCCCAAAAGAGAAATCAAAAAAGAAAAGAAGAATTAAGTTAATGATTTCAAATGTATTGCGGTACTTCAGCCATAGAAATCGATCTAACATAAACAATGTTTATTTACGTATTAAATAGGAAGGGAAGCATTTTTTTTTCAAGAAACACGTACATCAAACAATAAAACACTCCCCTTAAATCATTACCAATCGTCTAATCAAGCAAGCGTCAACGATTTCAACTGCCGACGGCCTAGTAACAGATAACAATGGCACATGATAGAAATCATCAAGAGAAAAAAAAAAGAAACACAATGATTTAGGGTAAATTTTTCAAATGTGAGTACCATACACCTTTCCTATTAACTTAACTTGTACATTTTGAGTATTGTTTAATTTGTTAATATTATTTTATGATCAATGGACAGAATTTTCTCTTATCAATCAATTTCTGAATGAAAGATCCCGTTAAAATCTGAACATTACTAACCAAATGTGTTGATCTGAGTCACATCATGTGACTCAACTATGTTCAAATTAAATTTTAAAAAATTTGAATGAAAACAAAAATAAAAATATGAGTGGAAGATGATTCATGAATGCTTAAATACAAAACTCTCATATTGAACTGAAGATACAAAATTCAATACTACATATTGTTTTCTTCTAAGGAAAAAAAATTTAAAATTCAAGATGATGGCCATTATATTATTCGATGCAGAGTGGTAGTATGACAATAAATAATGTGAATTTTTTTTTAAGAAAGTGCAAAGATTGAGAGAATCGTGACTTCAAAATGCTTCGAAATATCCGGATATTTGCACGAAGATTCAGTTAATTACTTAATAAAATTCAATCTAATGCAAATGATTCGGATGCTCAATGCATTTGCCTCCTTATTCCATCTGAAACACTTTAATTATGCTAATCCATTCTGTGGTTGGGTTGTTTTTGTTACGATAGTACACCATTCCGCCGCGGTTCATTTTTGATTTACACATGTTGTATAGGTAAATATAATTCTGTTTATATAACGCGTTGCTTCCTTTAATTAACGAACATTACAAACAATGTGCTTGTGATGTTGTATTTTTTTTTTTCATTTCATTTCAAAAGACCATAATACAGATAGTCAAGTATACTTACCGTTATCACCGATTTCGTACATTCTCTTTCTTCCTCTCGTTCTTTCGATAGATTTACTTGAACACTACACAACTTGTGGCATTTAATATTTATTGCATCGACCGTTGTTTTAGCTAATTTCCCACTTTAATATTTATTTTGATAACAATTATTCGAGGATTTCAAGAGGAAATGAAAGAAGCGTGTAACAGAAAAAACCATAATCATAATTTGAATCGCATATACCTTATCGGCTTACCATGCCTCTTGTAATATATCCTGAAATTAATTAAATGTTCTTCAGAATAGACACTTAGAATTCATGCAGTTTGATGCTTCCACAACAGATTTTCGGCCTTTTTGTACACAATAAGGCTTTAAATTTAAGGATTAGGATTCCAACATTGGTGACTGTCTTTCAACTCTTCGAAACGAAGTGAAGAACACATTTTTGAATATTTTTTATTGTTAAACATTAAACACAATTACATCACTCAAAATCACTGTTTTCTAATATGTACACTCATAAAAAAATTGGAGAGAAATTTTATTGTTGGATTTTTATTTAAAAATCTATCCAATTATTAAAATATCTATGGAAATATTTTTTTTTACAAAAAAAAAATATCGAAATGTTCATGTTTTTATTCGACAACAAAAAGCAAAATACAAAAAGAGCGAGAAAACGTTAGCCACGCACGTTGAGTTGATACAAAAATGTACCACAACAAATATATTGCGCTCACTCAGATGCCTAAATCTCATTTGCACATTCTCACTCTTTCTTTTCAACGTTCTTTTTATTTCCAAGCGTCAATACAACGATTGAGGGACACTTACACGATTGTATGTTCTACTGTGTATGTGTCACTCAACCGTTGTTTTGACGCTTGCAAACAAAAAGAAAGAGTGAGAATGTGCAAATGAGATTTAGTTATCTGAGTGAGCGCAATATATTTGTTGTGTACAGAAATTGTTGTATCGGTTCAACATGAGCGGCTAACGTTTTCTCTATCTCTTCTCTCTCTCTCTCTCTCTCTCTCTCTCTCTCTCTCTCTCTCTCTGTATGTTGCGTTTTGTTGTTTAATAAAAATTTGAATATTTCGATAATTATTTTTTGTAAAATAAAATATTTTCATAGATATCTAAATAATTGGATAGATTTTCAAATAAAAATCCAAAAATAAAATTTCTCTCCAATTGTTTTATGTGTGTATGATATAAATGGTCAAATTCATTCAATCGCCGGCACAGCTATCAAAATACAGTTATTAGAGTAATAAATGCATATATGATTTTGCAAAACATTGGCAATAATTTATTTACAACATTTGTTCGTACATATTTTAACATAAGCAATAATGTTTGAGAATAATATGAACAAGTAAAATCGACTGCCGCCAACATTCACTAGATAATCAGAACATGAGAATCAGACAACAATAAATCCTGAAATGTGAAATTAAGCAGTAAATGCATATATTTTGTACTATTTGTTCTGTGAATAAGCAAGAATTGGTATGTGTAGTCGAAACAGATTTTCTACTTCGAGTAAACTTAGGTTTGTGATTCATACTGCCATTGAATGCGCCAATTTTAATATTCATTTGATTTTTAAACAAGTAAT
Source organism: Resseliella maxima (assembly GCA_029041755.1). Taxonomy (NCBI): domain Eukaryota; kingdom Metazoa; phylum Arthropoda; class Insecta; order Diptera; family Cecidomyiidae; genus Resseliella; species Resseliella maxima. The sequence goes on along the minus strand of JAQOWM010000600.1, from coordinate 1,002,201 downwards.
TTCTAATTACATGTAATTATGAATTGTACACTGCTCTAGGCACTACTGCATTGAAATTTTTGCAGTCATATCAAAAATTCAACAACTTTTGTAGTCAACACATTTTTAACGACATTAATAATGAACATGACGAACATGCTTCCGGGATGTCCTTGGCCGAATGTGTAATTAATAGACTTTTGGTGCATATTTGAATTGTAAATATTCGAACATTTGTCGCCACTTCAAAAAGTCATAAAGTAGAACACTAAAAAGTAACACTAAAATTTGCTTGTAGTAAAGAAGGAAAAAAAAAACTTTTACTTTATTCCAAATTTTGTGTTTATGACATCATTTTCATCTTCTTTGAATTGTTGACGGTTAAATTCCCATATGAAATCAGTGAATGTGATATGAAGATGAACGTAAAAAAAAAAAAAATCGCATATAATTTTTGTTTTATTATCAAGTGTGTTGTTACCAACAATCGAGCATATTTGATTTGAGAGCCAGGCAAGATAAGTGTGAGCGGTAATATGTATGTGTGTGCGATACATGTAACAGAATGAATGTAACATACGGTGCGTGAGTCGAAGCATATTATGTCATTTGATTATTTCCAGCTGATTAGCCAAGAAAAATATGTGAAATTTATTAAATAAAGGCAAAAATGGAACGTAGTTCGAATTGCATCTATTTCGCAGTTTATCCGCAGTGGTTTTTCGGTGAAACAAAAACAGATAAAAGTAGCATGAGTATAATTTTTGTAAAAACAACAGGGTTAGTATGTTGAGAGGGCGTTCGAAGTAAGCACGGGATAACATATGTGAGAAACATTTTCTGTTTTTATTTATTATGACAGTATCTTTTATGGTAGATAGACAAGGAACCATTCACTGAATAAAGAGATTGTTGTTGTCCTGAAGGCGAGAAGGAGCATTGCTATTGTGCGTATGATGGCTTTGCTCTATAAGAAACAAGAAAATCAGATTAAATTAGATGTATTTATTTAATGTATGTTCTTTATCTTTCTAATGCTTGGCTCCTAATGAATCTGCTGCGCGCATCAAGATTCCACTTCTCTATTTTTGTCTCTTTTTCTCCCATTCTTTTACTAACTAATTTGTCTAAAGGAAAAACCATTGCGTGATATTAAAATACTGACATTTTGAGTGGTTGAACCACTACTGAATTTGCCGTGTGAATTTCGATAGAAAATATTATATGATTTTTTTTGTTTGTTTTTTCTCAAGTCACTTGGGGATCTAATATGTATACCAAGCTTGGCCCAAGTAACTTGGGCCAAGTTATCAATAATGATAAAAATGGACAACAAATGACGGCAAATAGCATAACATTTATATTAATTTGCCTCTGTGGCAATTGGCATTTGGAGAACAACAAACAGATGTTTTGCAATAAAATGACATTTTGACTTTTCCGTTTTGCGTCATTTTGCCATACAATTTTTCTACTACTAAAAACAAATTGGCGTTCACAAGTGGATTTCTTTTCATTATATTTTCAACTTGAACAATGAGTGCTACGTTAAATAATGATAACATTTATGAGTTGTTCGTTGGTTCGAATAACGGTAGAAAGACAATATATATTTTTATTGGCATTCGATTATCAATTTTCTTTTTGTAATACAAAGTTTTTTTTTTTTATTTGGATTAGGATGAGAGAGCAAGAGACCGAAACGGGAAAGGGGGAGAGAAAGTTTGATTGGTAAATGACGGTAATTAACTGAAATGGCTGTCTAATGACATAACATATGAAGGGAATTTATCAAATTGACAATGAACCAATCATAACTGCACGAAGGCATTCCATAAATTGATAGAAAGAGGAAAGAAAAAAAGAAATATTTATTTATTGAGCGTTGACAAATCTTTTATGTTCTTTCCATTTACTTTCTTTCATTCAAATAGAATACAGCCCGACGTTTAATTAAGAATTGGCATTCGAACAATATGCGATTGATAATAATTTAAATGCGGATTCAGTGTCCAAGTTAATTAAATCTTATGATTAATAATGATCCAAACGATTTTGTGATTCATTTCAATAACATTCAAACTTCCAACTGAATGCAGTAAAAACAGTTGAATCAAATTAGAAATGCGCGAATGCTAATGAAATATATTAACCATTTGATATAACCCCAACCACATACAATCGAATGCTTTTGCTTAAAATGCCAAGAAATATGGCAGAAAATTCAAACCAAATTGAATGCATACAGATTGTTAAATTACACGAAAAGAATCGAAACAGAAAGAGAAAAATACAAAGAATAAATAAAACAAGAGAAAGAGAAAGTCAGCGACAGAAAAAAAAAAACATTCCAACCCATCGTTAATATGACTTTTTTTCCCTCATTTCGCAATATTCCTTAATTTGATTTGATTTCCGTTTCCAACATTTGGCAAATGTTTTTATTCCCGCCATTCATGTCTTCTTTTGAGCGTTTGATTTTATTATTTTGTTTTGCGCGCTAAAGGAAAAAATTCAGAATAAAAAAAAAACGGGAAAACATATTGGCTTATTTGATTGCGCTCTTCTCAGTCTGGTTCAACGACAAAGGTAAGATTTATTATTACCGCATTTTTCAATATGTTTCCGCGGATTCGCGAACACGCGTATTTTTTTGTTGTTGTGCGTTGATTTCCCGTCATTTCAATGAATTGGTACTTCTGAAATGGGAATTTTTTTTTCATCAATATAAACACTGTGCTAGCTATTTCATAACTGCTCATTTTAAAACACAAAAGTACAGCAATTTGAACCGGAGAAACAAAAAATGTTTTCCATAGATTTTTTTTTCTCTCTCTATTTTTACATATTTTGCGATAAAAATTGAATTGAAAAAATCGTATTTAAAAGTGTATATCACTTTCAATGAACAATCCACATTCGATTACAGAAGTTCCGCTTTAAACCGCTGTCTTTAGTTCATCAGCGTACTTTCGTTTACATCAGTCACCGTCATCAAGGCTCAAATTCTGTTCCATTCCAGCAAGGGAAACAGAACGGCAATGGTATAAAAAAAGCCAGCAACCATTTAAACACATTTTTTTCCACTTGATTGATTGAATGATTGATTGATTGGTTGAGACATTGCATTGTGAATGGAATTTTTTTTTTTGTTGTTGTTGTTTTCGCGTCTTCGCGTACCCACATCTCGGTTGGCTCAGTAAGAGGGGGTTTGGTGGCTAAAACAAACACAAATTGGCGGTAAAACGTACATGCACCACCGTGTTAGTGGAAACATTTGGTTCGCTATACTCAATGGGGCTGGATCGCTGGATGTTTTTCAAATGCTGCATATTTTTTTTTTCCTTTGCTTTTTTTTGCTCTTTGGTTTCATTATTCAAGTTGGTTGATTTAGTTATATGGTTTGGTGTGCATTGGTTTCACACAGGCGGCTTACGATAATCAAACATAACGAGTGTTTGTGTGATGCGGTGCGAAAAATTTTATTGGTTAAACAAATATTTGCAATCGTATCGTTGGCAATTTTTTACCTTTTGCCGTTTATCTCCGGGTCGTGTGTTTGATTACGCATATTAAACCCGATATAATCAAATTTTTTTCGCTTTGCAGCACGCAAACGACAATGTTCTCGTTTCATTTTTGTTAGTCTTTTGTCATCATTTTTATTTGGCATGATATGAGCTATATAATAAAACAGCTTGCTCAGTATCAACTTCATGAAAGGGTGAACCCAAAAAAAAAAAAAAAAAAAAAAATGCAAACAAAAATCAGAATATTGAATTTTCATACTTTTTTTCCCGCTTTCACTTCGAGTGAAAAGAGGAAAAATGACTTGGGATATGCATGTTTCAGGTCGAGATGATTTTGATTCGATTATTTGTTTATCGTGGTCGTTAATTTGGTTAAATAATTTGATTGTCATTGGCAACGATTTGGTAACAAATTCAATTTCCTATCATTTGAAAACGGCTTGCAACAATTTTTATTTAAATTAAGGAGACAGACAATTCTAAGATGTAAATGAAATGTTTTTCGAATAGAAAACAAATTCCACTTTTCTAAAAAAAACGGTTGAAAATTCGGCAAAAACAATTTAAATTCAATATTCTATTCACTTGAACCACATACTTTAATTTTTATCCAGATTGTATTCCAAATTTAGCGTCATTTTGTCTACTTTTTGTCTATCGTTGAATTCTGGCAAGATATATAATGACAATTGTAAATGTAAAATTCAATGAAAAACGTTTGTTCATGGTGATCAAACAATATTTATTAAGCACATTTCAAGTCGACGTTCAAAAAATGTTTGTGCATTTTCATGATAATTTGCAGCACATTTTTGTGAGCTTATCTCTAAAGTTTTTAAATTTATATCCAAACGTTCGATAGCTTTGAAGATACACGATCGAAATGTGAATACAGTTTTAATATCGAGTTGAGCTCAGTTAACCATATTTTTTTCGTTATTTAAATATTAATAAATTAATAAATTACAATTAATTTCAACGATATAATTATTTATAAGAGAAAAGTGATAGGAGCTAAAAATATGAGAAATTTTATAAGCTAAATGATGAGGAAAAAAACAACTTTACATTGAGAATATATATTTATTGAGTAAAAAGTTTGTGTTTTTTTAATACAATATGTAATATTATTACTTCAACTGTTCATTACAATGTGGCGAATATCAATTGGCAAAAAAATTATTTTTTATTTTCAAAGCAATAATTGCAGTTTTTCTCAAAATCAGCCAAATTACAAACACCATCTGTGCACCAGTCAAGTTTAACTAAATTTTCGTTGATGAAGAGTTTTACTTTAGCGCCTTTGTACAGAACTGCTGCGAAATTTGAACCAAATGGATCCAAATTGTTACTTCTCCATTTTCGATTTGACATCTTTTTATAATTATCAGCTCTAAGCTTTTCAGTATCTTTGAATGCTCGCATACCGACAAGATGGAGCATTATTTCAGGTGAATGTGTATAGTAAGCAGTAACCTTGGGGCCAGTTTTGTTTTTAAAATTATTCACCATATCACGAATAGTTGGACATGCCATATTCAAAAATATATCAAAACCATATCCATATTCGTAATATGTGTGCAAATCCATGGCATATTCAAGTACTAAAACTTCATCCGAATTAAAAAACTAAAAATAAATTGAAAACTGAATTATTGCAGTTAACATAATTTCAACTGAAAAACTTACCATACACCAGATGCTTTGATTCTTGTTCGAATTCCAAGCTTCTTCATATCGACACATGTGAAACATGTCCATAATCGTTTGAATATTTTTCTCGTAATCCTTTTCTACAAAATTATAAGCTTTGGAAATTCTTTCGACTATGGCTTTGAATGGTTTCATGTGCTGGAATTTTTTCAATTCTTCGTTAGGCTTCTTTGTGCCATCAGCCATTGCTTTTGATTCATACATTCTGAAAAACTATGGAAACAAAAGTAAAAATACAAAGAAAAAAAATATATTATTGGGTTTTTTCATTAAAATTTATATTTTTATCGCACTTCAATCAACGCTTGTTGTTCCTTTGAGGCCAATGCATTATGGTTTTTAGTCGCACCATCACCAAAAATTTTATCAAAGAATAAGTGATAGCTCTCTTTACCGCGCACTTCGATTGAATGTAAAAGATTAAATTTGTCTTTTGAATAAGGACCGGCAAACAATTGTGGGAATCTCCGTTTGTAGTTCTCAGCAATTTTCAATGTTTCTGCTTTACCCTTTAGTTAAGAACGATGTTAATCAAAATTATGGTTTTATTAGTTAAATCTAAATTGTATTAAGTGAACATAATAACAAAAAATATAAAAGATTAGATTAAAAACGAAAACTTACAGGTGGAGTTACGGTTTGAACCTTATCCTTAATGACGGTACCATGCATTTTCCAACTCATGAATTGTTTCCAATTTGCTTTTGAAAGTGGAAAACTTTTGGCTTTTCCAAATTTGGAGATGATTTGCTTATGCAACTGAACATTTTTTGAGAGAGAAAAAAAAAATATATTTTTTTTTATCTAATTTCGAACATTTTGATAAAAGCGCCTATATTTTTGAAAAACTTAAGAATTGAAATTTAAAAAAAAAAATCAATAAGATTTCTTACGGTTTTTAGTTCAAGTAAAGTTAGAATTTCTCTTGGTTTTGCTGTGCGCGTTGCTGGTCGGAGCATCATCCATATTTTTTCTGGGTTTGAACCTAGCGCAAAATATTTTGCTTGAAACTATGTGTTGGAAGAAAAATTTGAAAACTCCTTACCTGCAAAAATACTATCATTAATGGGTCGATCATTGAAGTATGGTTGTAATGATGCAGCATGCTTGAAGATTTCTCCAAATACTTTCGAATTATCTGGGCCAAATGTTTTCGGGTCACATTGAACCTTTAGCCTGAATAAAAAAGGGAAACGAAGATCGAAAAAAGTAAAAAATAAAATTAATTTCAATTAAATGTTTAGTTTATGTAAAAATTATGTGTTTGCAGTTAAATTAAAAAAACGAAAAAAGAAATAGAAAACGAGAATAAAAAATGTCCTAATTAAAATCGAATAAAAGTGTTAAGAAATAATTACAAATTAGTGCTGAGAAACAGCGCAACCACTATACCGCTTACAAATTTAATCATTATTATAATAAGATAATTACTTTACTTACTGGTTAAATGTGCGATGCGGTTGATCTTTTATACTCGTTGATTGCTTTCAAAAATATTCATTCGAACTCCATTTATGTACCAAGTACAAAAGCACCATAAACGGGTTTTTGTTTTTTTTTTTTTTTTGTAAAGAAAAATGTGGCCAAATATCTTATTATATATCGATTAAATGATTCAGCTTATTTACTGTATAGTAAAGTGCTGGTTCTACACGCGCAATTAGAATGGAAAATTTCTTCAATATTGTAATGATGTTTATGATCATCTCCATATAGATGCTCAAAAGCCTATCTCCGAAACAAACAAAAACATCTAAAAATACTTCGTTTGAAATTATATATACACTTTTTTAATTTCAAATGATACGAAACTGGCTAATGAAATGATATTAGAAATATTAACTGAAATTGTTTGTAACGCATTAAATATAAAGAATAAACATACAATTTTTTAAATAATAATAATAGTAATAATAATAATATAATAATAGTTATTATTTATTTAAATATTCAATTTATCAAAATGAAAAAGTCTTGAAAAGTCGAAAAATGTCGAAGTCATTGTTGTGAGTCACAACTTATAAATTAGCAAATTAAGAAAAGATCCAGATATGATCTTATTGAAATGCAATTCATTTTTCAGACAAGAATCTGCATTTATCATTTAATGTGAAAAAATTCAAAATTAGTTAGGCGTTCTCCACTAGTTTAGTCTACTATAAACCTATATAATAAATACTAACGTATCATCATTACAGCTGTTTTTTTATCTCACAATTACTAATAAATGAATAATACCAATTCGAAGTTCATGGCTGTTTAAACAATGTGCTATAACCAAATGGGCTCGTTTTATCTTAATGTAAATAAAAATTTCATTTTGATATATGGAATTTGAATAAACCGAACGATAATTTTCTCTTCTCCGTCTCAATTATTATTGGCACGTGGCTTTTGCAGATTAATTTTTATATATGAATCGACCATAGTTTACGGATAGCTATCAATATATTAATAGTTTAATTCAATTCAAATCAGTTTGGATTGACTGTCACTCTTAATAGTTAAAGTTAAAAAACACAAAAATACAAAAAATCAAATTTTCATTTTTCAGCGTAAAAATGTGTTTGCAATGTACTGTATATGTTTCAGGTCGAGATATTTTAATATTTTTTTCGGTTAAATAATTTGATTGCCGTTGGCAACGATTCGCTAATAATTACGCTTCACTTCCAATGAAAAAGGCTTGAGTGCTGATCATTAAAATCAGCATTTTCATACTTTTACCCTCTCAGTATTCATAGAATAAAGCTGTTTCAATGATATTTTAGTGAACATTTGGAATCTATTGAAAATTCATGGCACATTGTTAGAAACGTGCAGGATTTGTATGCACGGTTCTGTGAACTGTATTGGTTATAAAATGTTGTGAGAAAACAATAGATTTAGTGTCGTCAACATTAAAATATACACAGACAAGCGAGATGGATGAGATGAGAATGATATAAAATAAGAAAGAAAGAGACGCAAAATAAAAGAAAAATGGAAAACTGCATCCAGACATCACGGGAGATTTATAATGCAGGTAACATAATCCAATTTAAACTAGATTACCATATAATCATGCACACGTTGAAAATTCAGTACAGTAAACCGAACGACTTTGTCATTTTGCATTTGGAGTTTGTAGCATTCATGTCGTGGCTGTTGACTTTCCATGCAAATTGCAAATATTTTATGGAAATGGCAAAAACGACGGCTATTTTCCGCAAGAAGAAAATAGTGTGCATAAATTAAGAATGCAGTGTGATGTCTACTTACAGATTTTAATGTCGGCATTATTCTATTCAGTGTGGTTTCGGCAATCGCATTTGATTGTTTGAGCTTCAACATCTTATTCTCGTGCGAATTCAAATGAAATAGTAGATAGGAAAGAAAAAAAAACAGAAACAAAACTAAAATTCAGTCACATTTTCTCCGTTGGCGAAATTTTCTTGTACGATTTTACGCTCTGTCAACGAAGTAATTGCTTCTGTGGACTTTTGCATAAATTATTTCATGTGAAATATAAGAGTTAATGCACTAATTTTCTTTCATTGATTTTCCTTTGGTCCGCATAAATGAAATGCGACATACACACACACACACACACACACACTCACTCATACACTCTTGGCTTTTCTGGAGAATTGTCGAATTACAATTACCAAAAATGAATGCTTTTCGGGAGTTTAAAGACCAAAAATGAATTATTCTCAACGATTAACTCGCGGTGTGATGAACAATGGACGCAATACGATTCGGAAAATAAAATTTGATTTAGATTTTGCAATTTGAGCGCTTTTAGTTTTTGGGGTTAGATTGGATTTTATGTATTGTTCCACTTTGGTGAATTTCTACATAATCCAAGAATAAGTCTAACATCAAATATACGCATACACCACTTGTGTACGGCCATTTGTGCTATTAATAGCCAAGCGACAATAAAACCAAACCTAAAATTAAGAACCAGAATTTTGAAATTTTTCGGGTTTCAAGAAGCAAATAGAATATGAAATTGGAATCGAAACGAAAATTGTCTGTCTTTAATTTATTCCGTGTGACATGTGCTTCAAATTATTTTTCCAGCTGTTGTCTTACATTATTTTCAACGCAACAAAATCGTCATCGTATTATTAGTATGGTCGCATGGTTTACTATTCATTTCAATGAACAAACATTACAACCAATGAAAATAATCCAATACAATCACAATGAATTATTTATAATTGGTTTATTTGCGAATAAATATTACATTTGGATTCGAACCGTATTGATCAAATTGTTCTTTAAGGAGTCAATACTATTTTTTATATCTTCCTATAAATGACCATCATCATTGTGCAATTTTCTTCTTATTTTTCAAGGAAAAGAAAACATTTGTGTAACAAAGATTTCTGTTGAGCTGATTTGCTCATAAATAGTAATCAGTGGATTGTGTACTAAACTTTGACTTGATCTAGCATTTTTTTTTTATATTACCTCAAAATTGGATTTTTATTACTTTGATTACCTCCATAAGCCCCAGACAAATGGACAATTTCACCTTTATGTGTCATCGGGGAAATCCAGACCCCAAATCATTGAAACACACATCATGGAATAATATGGAAACATTCTACTGAGGAAAATAAACCATTGAACGTACGCTATATTGCAATTTGTGCATAAAAAATGTTGACCCTTTTAAAAGAAACATAATATACAATTTTTAATTTTTCCATAATAAAAATGTTTTTCAAACCAAATTCGATTGACATTTCATACTTTCAAAAATATTATTCCGGAAATGATTTGACCACAATTTATATAGAAAATATTAAGTACCTAAATCGGAATAATTTAGTCTCTTGTCAACTCGATGGCTTACAATCATTTTATCATTCAAATGCTTAAACCCTGAAAATGAAGTTGAAGTGAGTCATTTGGAATGCGCCCACTCATATTTGTATGAACATTTTGCTATTCACAATACCAATTTATATGAGTAGAGAACAGAAGCGTACAGCACAATAACGGGTAAAATTGATATGCAAAAAGACAAAGTTTGAGCTTCGATGTGAACGAGCTATATTTGCATTTTAAATTCAATCATACGCCACTTAAATTGGCAAATTGATTCTTTATCTTCGAGCGAATTGTGAAGAGCTATACAGTCTCTTTGAGTGTGATAATCGCACCGAAAAGGAAATATGTGCATCGATGAAACTATTGTACTGTTACTGATGCCATTGCAGAGAATTCGAATCTAATTTCAAGGGATACGACACTATAATATACTAGAAACTTTGGTCTAGTTCACATTTAAACCCGTCAAAAACGTATTTTACTTCAAATTGTATTTGCGTCTGCATTGAATTCATTTTCAGTCTTTGCTTTTTGATTCAATTGATTTTTGGTTACGTTTAAAATTGGAAATGGGAAATGGGAAATGTATTGTGAGAGACAAAACTGAAAGATAGAGTAAGAGAGAGAGAGAGAGAGAGAGAGAGGGGGGGGGGGGAGTATGTGTGTGTGAGAGAGAGAGAGGACAAAAAGAAAGAAAAAATGATAGAACTCTATTCACAATGAAAGACAATTCATTCACTTTGTTTTGATACATTACGATTCCTTTGTTTATTTACTTACAAAAAAATCGAAAATGGCTAAAATCATTTTATTATTGTTATTAATACTTAAATTTATTCTATCGTTTAATCGAAAATGACTGAATTTCACAAATAGCACCTAATAAATTCCCTCTCGATCTAATGGGTGAGTATTTGTGTATTTTTGACGAAGTCGGCACGTAATCGCTGTTACTTTTATGAGTTCACGAATAATAATGTGCAATAAAATTGATTAAATGGCCATAATTGTCGGTCTGTAACGGTTTATTTTCACGCAATCCATAATTTGTTCGAAACGATTGACTATCTCTTCAGCGATTTATTGGTTGAAGGATAAACGAAAGAGCAAAGAAATGTAAAATGAGAAAAAAAAAAAACATTTGGAATTTACTTCACGCCATTTACAGAATGGGTTTATGCATTATGCAATCGAATGTTGTCACACATATACAAACACAGCTCGCATTTGGTTTTAGTTTTGCAATTCAGGCTTCGATAGCTTTATTGTTCCCATGGGTGACGTTCTTGTTTCCATTTCAGTCTAAATATTGTTCTCAATTTCGTTTGCTCATCGACATGCAATGCATTGCAATTCGAATTTTTGGAGGCGTCTAGGCGCTATGTCGAGTATTTTCCATTATCTTGATTTCAACTCCTTTATTTATAAGAATTTGATTGTCTTTTTTCTCTAACATATATACAATTTTTTCGTTCTTTTTTTTGCTCTTCTCTAGAAGCATCGAAATAATTTGTCGTTAGTGTAAGAAAATTTGTTGTAGTTTGTGTGTTTGGTTAAAAAACTATTGAATTTTCGACATAGTGTGACGGAAACCGACAACAAATCTGTGCGACTTTGTCGTTTGACATTCGAATCAACCAACAATAGTATCGAAACTAAGAAGATAGAGACAGTAAGTTCCGTTTCGTATACATTTGCCAGTTCTCTTTTTTTTTTGTAGTTTATGGATCCAATGAAAATAACCGCATAAAATGAGCACAACACAGAGATGAATTGAATGGTTCAAGCGCTGAGATATACAGTTTTTGAAATCACACACACACACACACATGCAATCGAAATTCTTCTGGGGACACAAGATGCACGCGAGCCCACATTGTAGGGACCAATGGCTTTTCGACATACACACATACACCAGAATTATCTATCTATGAAATAAAAAACAACGAGCAAGAAATTACGATTTACATTAGATGATGCGGAATGCGAATAAAGCCCATTAACTTGCACATTCAGAACAACCAAAACCAAGATCGACCATATATTCTGTGTTTGAGTCTCACTCTTTCTCTCTCTTTCCATATATAGATTCGGATACGAAAATTAAAGGGAACATCGTTCCACTCTGGATGATACTGACTATTCGTTCCGTTTGTCTCGATGTGTGTGCATCAGAGTCTGTCGCTTTTCTTCTTATTCTTCTCATTTCTTTTCTCCTTGTCGTTCGGTCGATGTGAAAAGAAAATTCATTGTCTCGTAATGCATAGTAGCGAAAAAGGGTTAGCGCCATGATTGTAGCCATATCGCTTACGCGAAAATCTAACAAGCTCATAAATTGTCTCCTTTTGTATAATATGTTGCTGGTATTGGTTAATGCATACTTTTGCTTCGACTGTATATTTTTTTACAGTTCGTTGAACGAATCGGTTCCGAAATTGTGCAAAATCTCATTCAACATGCAATTCTTTTCTCTTTTCTACTCTTTTTGTCTTTCCTTGACTTCTTTCAATATTTTTACTTCTTCTTTTTCATGTAATTCGAACTAAATTACTGAAGTTATTCACGGCTCAGCAATTTAATTTATTTGCTGAATATTAAATGGAACTTTTTTCAAATCGTTAATATAATAGAATATAATAGAATTTGATGGCTAATGGGACATGCATTCAAATTTTGTAATAAACGTGAAAATTTCATTCTCTAAAAGATTTACCATTTGCAAACTCTTTTCAATTGAATCTGTCAATTGTTTGAGAACGAAATGGAATAAATGACAAAAATAGTAACACTAGTGATTCCCTTAACGGTCTGTTTATCGAAATCAAATGTCATAAATTGAATGAAATATAGCGTTTCAAATGCTCACACATCATGTTCACCAAATCGATTCACAACTAGATAACAAATATACAAGCTTTAAATGAATCGAATGAGTGACCAGTCAAAACGTTTGTTCAAGAATTCAATTCCATTGTGTATTGTTTTGAGTTTTGGCATTGGAATTTCATGTTTGTTGTCATGCTCTATCGATCAACTATAGTCGATATATGTTTACCTGCAACTCTATTTTCAAATACTTAAATGTATGTTACAATAAAAGTATTTGCAAGACATTTTCTACATTACCGCGCAAGAAAATGTAAAAAAAAAAAATTGTTTTTCTTTTGTTGATTTTATTTTGTATCTGTTGTCGATCCAATTTTGGAACTATTTGTCTGTCACGATGCCCATGGGAAATATCCGAAACGGACGAAGGGCACATCTTCAATGAAAAGACGTGGGACACATTTGTGGGCATTATTCCAAATCGATTTATATTTAGAATTTTTCTGCAAAAACGGGAGAATTTCTTCTTTATTCGGAAGAATTCAAAAGAAAAAAAAAGAAACGCAAAAAACAAAAGGATCGATTTGGGGAAAATTCGAAAAATCGTCGAAGTATACAAAAAAGTGCAAACAAGTTTTAAATAACTAAAATCTCGCTAAAAACACATAATAATAATTAATTAAGTAAAAGTAGTAACGATTGTCCATCGAATACACTTAGCCCTCTTTGAAATTGTTGACACTAAAAAAAATGTAATTTCCATCATGACGTTGTACTTCAAAAATCCACTTTTCAACAGTAAATGCTTTTTCTATATATTTGATGCATTATTAAATGTCCGTAATACATTCGATGGGAAAAAAGTAAATTCTGTAAATTAATTATTTACTAGTGAACTTTAAGTGTGTATCTGACAAAACGAAAATCATCGCCCTGAAAAACGTTTCGCTTAAAATCAAATGTTCGAACTATGGGCACATCGAATGCTGTATCATCTACTCATGTGAGTTAAAAGGCGAGAAAAGAAGAGGGAGAGGGACAGAGAGAAAGAGAACAAGAGAAAAAGGGTTACGAATTACTTGTCTCACATCGATAAACTATCTGCAACTTTTGAATATATTCAGAGTGAAATGCGTCACTATGATCCCTTTTAATTTTCTAAACGATACTGGAGATAAACCAGAATGAAAATAAATAAAAAAAAAAAATTTGCTCTCGAATATCGCGCATCATCTTCATCATCATCATCGTTTTGCGTAATACAGTTCAAATGGTTCGTTTTGCATATAATGAATCAGAAATCAGAAGAAGAAGAAATATTTTTGTTATTGCATACTCGTTGATAGCTATACGGCAACCCTTTTAACGTCTTCTGTTTTTTTTTTCTCTCTTTATCTCAATGCACGTACCATTTCAAATGGTTCTGTTTTTAATGAAATGTCAAAAATAATTTCCAAACAAAATGCAAAAACTCCTTCGCCAAATGATAATGAATGATTTGCAAAAATGGCGGGTACATTAATAAAAGTGATTATTTATTATTTAAAAGTAGCGAACAAAAGCGAACGAATGTTGCTCCGACAACAGCGACAGCCATAAATTGTCATCTTCTTTTATTTTTTGCACCATATGAAATGCACAGCTATTGTCTTTAGGCATTTTTTCTCATTTTATTTATTTTTTTTTTTTTTTTTCGTCACTTCCTTAAAAGGATTTTGTGTAAAATATTGTGGCATTTTTTTAAAGTTGAAACTTTCAATTTACGTGATTAAATTTTACAAAAAAAAAAGCAGCGGTGAACACTAGTACATATGTGCTCAAAATAGCTTTGGAATTAAAATGAATTTGGTTATAGATGAAGCCAGTTGAAACTACGCTCAAATTTGTAAGAAATCACTGTAATATCTACATTTATAAATGTAATGCATCCCTTTGACCCCTTTTCATTGTGAGCGTGACACCTAATTTATGTTTTACAATATTCCAGGCGGAAAATGCATAAACTCATATATATTCAACAAAAACTCGTTCAATTTCGTTCATTTCCTATCCATTATCTGCTTTAAATTGAATTATTGGTATAGTTTATTAATTTTTGATGTTTGTTTTTTTTTGTCTATTAGTCGTAGTCGTAGGCACACAAACTGAATGCAATTTACATAAAGTTTATTCCTAATGCCTGGATTTCTTCATTTGCCCGTTAAATGTGAACAAAATAATTTGGAACAATGTAAAAGGCAAACACACAACATATGATATTGGTGTTTTTGTCAGGAATCAACTAGAAAAACAAAAGGGGTCAAATCAACTAATATCTATAGATGTTCTGTTAATAGAATCTTCATTAAATTTGTATAGAGTATGTTTTGTTGGCTTGAACTTTGAACCATTCTCTCTCAATTTACAAAACATATTCGACTAGTTTCCATTATTTCCAAGCAATGGTATTCATTTCATTCTTTAGATTTGGTTTGATTGATGTAATGTTTGTGACTTTTTTTTTACCGCTATAATTGGCATTGACAAAGAATGAACAAACCATTAGATATATATATATCAATGATAATGGCAAGTAGATTTCAAAAACTTTTTGGTTGTACATAATGAATGTATTTCTAATTTACGTTCATTTCAGAATATGTTGTACCTGTCATCAAATGTGGAAAAAAACAAAACTCAGAAACGCATACAATTGAAACTAAAATGGAGATATACGTGTGAAAACTGATAGAAATACGTTGACCAAATAAAGAAACCACAAATGGGCGGTTTGACCATTGCAATCAAATGGACAAGCACAATTTTTCTATGAAAAACCACACGATCGAATGGCAAGTGCAATTAAAATTGATGTACAAGTGTTAAATTAACACTTTGATTGGCTTTAATTAATATCGTGTTGAATGTCTCAATTTCTTCTATATGCAAATGGCGTATACATGATGATACGGTACACCGTGTCGCGAAAACACTTCACTCCATTCATCAATTAGCCCAACAACATCAGTGCACATATGTGTAGGAAACGGTGTATTACCGGTTGTATAGTTGACGCTTTTTCGATACATACTCAATTATTCAAAGTATTCACACATGAATTGTATCCATCGACCGCAACGCTCATCAAAACTAACAATTGACTCTCAAAATTCATGTAACCACAGCAAATTGTTTACAATAAGATTATTTGTTTGTTGCGGTTACACAGTACTTGGTTATCATAATACACAAAATGTATATGTGCATATGAAATATTTCGAAAAGGTTTTGAAAAGGATTGTGAGTTGTTTCGAAGGCATTTGCAAATGCGAGAACTAAATTTCATGAATCAAAAGAGTACAATAATTTAATAAATTTAAATGCTGATTTAAACGAGAAATAAAGTAACAATGATGAAATTGCAAATTGAAACTATTTCCAAAAATTCAAATGTGAAATTATCATCAAGGAGTTTTTGATGAGAATAGATTCAAAATTACAATAAGAATAATTATTCCGGTTAACCGGAAAATAGATTAAATGTCCTAAAATTCTGAGTAAAAAAAAAATTCGTTCAAATTCTAGAAATATCTAAATTCAAAATAAAATTCCCAAACGCCGAGATTTATCATACGAATCTGTCTTGTCCTGCAGGTGGATTTAAGCCATCGAATAATTTCTTATGTAAATTCATTTTTTTTTTAGTTAGTAGAAATATTCGCGCATCATTAGTGCATGGTGTCTCATTTGGAATGCCACTTAGATAAATGAATGTACAAATGATGTGTCGCAAATGATCCAGAGACAGCACTTTAGTGCGCTTTTGTTTGTTCGCATAAATTTTGCTTGTTTATGAATTTTTTACGCAAATTTCGGCCACAGATAAAATTGTATATGCAACGATAACGCGTTCTCTTGGATTTGGTATGAAAAAGATGATGCGACGGCCAATGCTCGTTACTTGAATATCGTACAAAATTGACGCCAGTAGACATAAAACCGAATGAGAAAGTGGTTTGCATAGCAAATTATGCGCTAAATAAGGTGGAGGTGAAGTAGATGAAGCGAGCAGGCGGAAAAATATGAAGAAAAACGCATTTGCATACATAATCGATGCGATTTGTAAGATAGAGATGAAGCAAAACACCAAAATATCCGCTGGAAATATTAGCGAAAAGCATTAAACTAGACGAAAGTCATTTGACTTTTAAAAATGGTCTTCAGAGACACGTTTTTGATTGTGAACCACTTTGTCATCGTTGACATATCCAAAATAAAAAGAAGAAGCACAAAAACGAAGTATTTGTTGTTAGCCAAAAATATACTTTTTAATTCTGCATCTGATCCCACGACGCATTTTCTCTATTTCTTTCTCCCTCTCACATGGGTCTATCTCTAATACAATTGTGTTTTACTCCATCATGCCGTTTTTAAATGTTATCTACTTTTATCGCAGACTCAAAATGATGCCGCACAATTCACATAAAATCTCGTGGCCCAGTAAAAGTAAATGCACAGCGTGGCACAGTCAAAGCGAAAATCTATTTTCTTCGGAGGAGGTAATTACTGTCAAAAGAAAAATGTGAACAATACGTTTACTTTCATATCAAACACCAACCCCCGTCATCAAACACACACACACACACGCACAAGCAAACACACTGACAATCATCTTTCTGTCCTAGGCAATACGTATCATCTTATCAGAAAAGTTATTTTCACTTTTTATTACGTATTTATATGCTCGTATATTTAGAATAAAAAAAAAACGTACAAGTAAACAACGGACAAAATTATCTTAAGTAACTTAGCGCACACTAACACAATTTACTTGCAATGTCATTTCAATGAATATAGTCACATTATAAAACACCCTCTTTTTCGAATCAATTCAAATACAATTGCATAGAACATACGTAAATGTCCGTCAGCAGTGAATTTAGCTTGAAGTGAGGATTTTTTTTTTTCTTTTCGTCAACTTACTAAAAAAAATCGTTTAAGCGGATTTTGTTTGAAGTATATTTTGTTAGTTATAAGCTTATTTTGTTGTAATCACCACTTATTTGCATTCTTCCACGTGCCACTTCCATATTGTTTAAATACAAAATTAGGTTTTTAAAAAACATTGCTATATACCTCCAACCTTCATTTTACTCAAAATGAATCAATGAAGCGACACAAACCATATATAAGAATGATTATATTCTTGATAATGACATTATTCAATTGTTTTCATAAGCGTACGCATGATTTTTATTTTCATATTTAAATTTATGTTTCACAAAATGTTATGGGTTTTTTTTTATACTGATTTGAGACAAGAGATTTTCATACATTCCACGGAAACTCTCCAGTATGCGATTTAGTTTTCAATGACAAATTTTTAGTAGTCTTCTTAAATCGGAGGATTTTTCATTTAACCTTTGCTCTAAATCATATTTGCTTCTTTGAAAAAGTTTCTTTCATTCTAAAAAAAATATTTTTAATAATACGGATTTGCATTGTTGGGCACGCTAAAGTTTGACGGTCAAACTAAGTACTCTGAGAAAAAATACACAAAAAATATCTGTTTTTACCTCATTTTTAAAAAATGTCGATAAAAAATGCAAACAATATTGTAAATATGCTTTTGCATGAGATTCGTGAACAGACTATTTAAATATCTAAATCACTTAAAATATGAATATACTCATTTTTTGCTCGTTTTTCTACACAATTTTCATATTTTTTGTTAAATTTCTGCTGTTTCATTTACGTTTGTAGTTTTTATAAACATATTACTATTATATTATACTGGCAGTTGAAAAACGATTTTTTTCGTAAAACAATATTGATTCAAATTTGAGAAAATGTTTCAATTTGCATCATTACATCAAGTTTCATTTTCTTATCCGAAGAGGTAAGAAAAAAATCATCATTCTCAATTGCAATATAAACAGTAACAGAAAGTAAATATTTTTCCATTCGTTAGATCATTTTAAGAATAAATATAAAAATTTTAATATATTATGACATGGGTCTATTGCCCTTATCGCATTGGCATGGCCACCCCTTTCGTATCATATTTTTTAGTTCATCACATTGTGGTTCACATTCACTCCGGACGGTACGTTGTTTGATTTAAACCATAATAATAGCAAGAATCACTGTGAGTGCACAACCGAGAACGAAGATAAAGAAGAAGAAAAAGAAAAAAAAAAGAAACTTGTGCTGCCGGAAAAATATAAAATTTTATTGAATTTGAGAAGTAGAAAAAGAAATGATGAAGAATTCAAGAGTCAAACGAATGAAGCGGGAATGAAAACAAAAGGAATGAAAATGCAAATAGAAGTTGATTTGATTTGCGTTTTTTTTTTCGCTCGTTTGATGGCAAACCACCACAATTCCATCATGAGAAAAATACACAATAGAAAACTGGCCCTGATTCGATTTATGAGCATGATGGTTCCTCGATTCTCGAGCACATGGATTTTTTTTTTGTTGCTCTATATTCCATTTTTGAAACCAGTTCGCCCAACTGGTTTTAGTCGTCAATCGGTTGCTAGTGTTGGCAATGAATAAAACATAAATGAACCAACGAATGCCATAAAAGTCAATCACTTGAGACTGCATACAAACATACACACGCTATTTATGCATATTGGAGATGAATGGCCACCTCCGCATTTCATATTTACCATGCTATTTTCAAATGCTGAAAAGAAAATCAGTCAATTTTCAATTTTATGAAATATTGAGTACTGGCGCTAAGCAGCGCGTTCCATACAATTTGGAGTAAAGATGAGAAAGTATTTGTGTGTGCGTGAAGAGAGAGAGAGAGAGAGAGAGAGAGAGAAAGAATTCGAACAGCAATCAATCGAATGATGAAAGTGGAATGAGTTGTGGCCAAGCTAGCATATCTGCCATTGTGTGGCGGAACCACTATCAAATGCAAATACGATTGTCGAATCGAAAACTCACATAAAAATATCCTTGTACAAAATGAATATTTATGAGGCTGTACAGTGTACACGGAACATTTCTGATGTTCCTACAAGTATTTTTTTTTCTATTCTTTTTCCCTTTCCCTTTCCCTCTCTCTCTCTCTCTCTCTCTCTCTGCTGTCCCTCTCTCCCTCTCTCCCTCTCTCAATTGACATTCTTCTTTGTTTTTGATGCTGTACGATGCAAATGAATTTTGCCCCCACTAAAAGGCGAACGAACCGAGAAAAAAACATTTTTGTTTTTAAATAAATTTGCTCTCAACGAGAACAAAAAAAGATCAGAAAAAAAAGCATTCTTTTGTTCATTGGATGTTTGTGCGCTGTGATTCAGTCAATCGGAAACAAGAGTAAGTTAAAGAGAAAAAAAAAACTTGAAAAAGAAAAAAAAAAAACTCGAAATTCAACAACAATAACAAAGAAATTCAATTGTTCAATTTATTCACATGGAATGCACTTTGTGGATTTCTTTTAATGAATCAGCTGGAGACTAACTCAACAACGAAACGAAGATTGTTGCGGTTTTTGTTGTTGTTGTTACCGTCAACAGCACTTAACAAATTACGCTAATTTATTTTTATCGATGGTCTGCCTTTTTTCTTCAATTTGTCATGCTCTCGGCTGAAATAACAAAGGTACTTGAATTCTTCTTCGATTGTAACATTTGTTTACAATACGAAAAATATTGACAAAATACTCAAATTTATTAATATTTCGAAGTAAAAAATGATTATTTTAAAATTAAAATTTTATTGGGATAATTCTTTATGGGAACTGTTTTTTTACACTTCAAAATGAAACTATTCATTCGCTCTGCTTGATTGCGAAGGGATTTTCATTCGCTAAACAATTTCGTTTCCATATTTACATTATGCTCGTCGTCGGCTTTTTTTTTTTGTTTTATGGTTTATTTGAGTTGTTTTTTTTTTTTCGTTAATTTTTCGGGGTGTTTGTTTCAGCTCAAAAACAACAACAATTTTTGATTGCTCCTCATTTAATATTGGATCTTGGTTGTGTTGCGCCAGTTGTTTGCTTTGGCATTCATTTGATTTGATTAGACTAAGCTCGACGAAGGAAAAAAAAAAACTCACAATATAATCACAACCCTTTGCTACTGTTTATTTTTCAGCTGTTCATCAGAAGGAAAAAAACATTTCAAATAACCGGCGATAGATAGAAGAAGACGTTTAATTTTTTTTTTCTCCAGCTTTGCTTTAAGTACACTTTTAAAACAAACAAACATTTTTTTATGTACCTATCAACTAAAAGCACTAAGTCGGTGCATTTGCTGTTAATCGGTCAAAGGGTGCGAGATTGAGGAACATACGTATGTTTTTAGGATCGGTTGAATTTTTTTTTTCCATTCGTGGTGTCGAATATAAATGGTCTATCAAAGATAACGCGAAGTATCGTAACAGGAAGAACCCTTTAATCTTTTTCCTCAAAGAAACCTTGTGATTAGAATATTTAACAAATTTTTTTTTCTTTTTTTTGCTTCAGGAGATTTCTATTTCCGTTCATGTTCCGTGCGAGCGGTTGATGAACACATTTAATCAAATTGTTGGCCGTTCAAACTAAAAAAAAGGAAAATTTCCTTTGCAATTTATCTAGTTGTTCCTCATGGATTTTATCTTGGTCTTCAATCAGTTCAGTCATCATCTTTTTGCTTTCCACGTGACTGAAAACTGCTTCTAAATTTCCCACCTTTCTTAAGTCGTTTGTGTAATTTTCAGACAAACAATAGCGTCGAAAAAAAAAATAGAAAGCGCGCAAGCTACAATTGACTATCATAATGATTTCACTTGTTTCATTCACCCTCTGCGATTCGGCAATTCAACCAACGATTCATTTCAGTTCAACATTTTATTTGCTTTTATGTCACTTTTCCGACTTTTTTTTATGTAAGCAATTCGTTTGTTCAAACATTCGGCGTCTTTTTTCTTATTTCTTTTGAATTCTGTTTTTTTTTCTTTCGTCTTTATATTCCACTGAGTTCTTTTTTTTTTCAATTGTGGACATTCACAATTTTTACAGCGGTCGTTTCATTTGGCATGAATTAATTTTATTTGAGGTAATAAACATTTGCATTTAATTAGCGACGAATAACAAACGAACAATCAAATCAAATGTGTAATAAAACCAAAGAGCTTGAATTAATTCCCAGTAAAAATGTCGTAGAAAAAAAAATGTACAATTGTCAACAAGGTGGTAATTAGATTCAATATACCGAAGGTAGAAAAAACAAGGAGATTGAAAGATGAGGAATTGGGGAAAAAAAAATACCAAAAAGAGTTTAGCAATTGACTGCAGTATTATTCATGTCATAATTTTGAGAATAGTAGTGAGGTAATCTATTGTAGAGAAGAAAAACATAATACTCTCTACTTTGTTTCATTTTAATGGTTTTTTTATTCTTCAACCAAAAGTTTAGAATTTTCAGATGGATTTATTGTATTTTTTATGGAAAGCAATAGGTTTTTTTATTGACTTACCTTTTTCGCTGCTTATAGATATCCTCACTCAGATAGATTTGAATCCACATTTATCATTTGAAACCTTCTATCGATAAGTGGTGCCTGTCAAAAGAGGGGCTGAATATACGCATAAAATATGAAATAAAATGCATGTTTATGTTTTATTATTTTTAATTTTTTTTTATTTGACGATGTTTTCACTTGTTAAGTTAAGTAAATTAATCTGTTGCATTTTTTTTGAGACTGTCGATTTGCAAATACATAATAGCATTGACTGTGTAGTGATAAATCGTGTGTGTAGACTTCAATAGAGGGTGTCTATGTGTGTAAGTGTTTCTTTTTTCATTTTAGCTTTTTAATACTAGGAATCATGATAACAGTTAGTTATGTTTAATGTATGATTAATTGTTATTTATTTATTTTTTTTTTTTTAAATTTCATTTTTAGTTTTTTTTTTTAAATACTTAATACCGACACATGATTTATTCCATAAATTGGCATTTCATTGATAGTTGTTTGAAGGTATATATAGCATTCATGCTGTTTATACATAGTGTGATAAAACTTGATTGAATGTTCATTTTAAGCTCCGTACATTGACATTGACAACGATCGAGCGAGCCAATTTAAGGTTAAAAAGTTTTTTTGTTTTATGGTAATTTTTTAATTTCTAGCGAAAGATGAAAAAAAAAATTGTTCTTTCACTGAAAACAAGTTTTGAATGAATTCAAAACGTAACACAACAACGACTAGAAAGTTTAGCTCAAAAATAAAAACTGCCCTGCTTCACACACTAATCTTTCTTCATTCATTTTTTTTTTTTTTTTGTTTATTCTTCAATACTTTGAAAAATTTTCATCTATCACTTGTTCATTCAAAATTATATTAAATTATATATGACGCCAATTCTTCACTTAAAACATAAACAATGTGTGCGTGAAATTGTATGTACAAAAATGAAACTTGTTGCTGTCATTCTGAATACTTGTTATTATGTTTTCTTTGTTTATTTTTTTATATATAAAATTTCTTTTTTCCAAACATTCATCAATTTTAATTTGTTTAACACTTTTACGATGATGACATTGAATTTATACCTCATTTACGTGGGTTGTATCAACTTTATTTTAGCTAATAAACAACATAGACCATTTGTTATCCTTATAATCTATGACATTTTGACAATAATTTTATGCGACAGTTTTCCATATGACGTATGTTGAACCAACATAAAAACAAAAAAAAAAAAAAAAAAAAAAATCATTTGAGTGTATTAAGACGACATATCTCGTGTTCACGTACATAATTATTTGAGAAAATCGTTGCTTCCTTCGCATGAGGAGGGCCGTCTCCTGTTTTGATCCGAAAACCCATTTAAAATTTTTTTCTCATTCACAAATGACTACATCCTTTAAGTTCAAATTATTTACTTAAAATTTAAATACGAATATTGCACATAAAATTTTCTATTCCTAGTAGATTGGTTTTTCATTCAAGAACTTCTAGTTCTTATGAACCAGTTTCAAGCAAAATTCTCATGCCTACAATCTTTCATGTATGTTTTTTTTTGGTAAAATGTTACGTCAATGGTTAATTAAGATTAGTTTTAAATATCGAGTATAGCCTGCATTGTGTTCATTATACATACATCTAAGTTCATTTAATGCATAAAATGTAGAGTGAATGAGTGTTTGTTTTTTGGATGTGTACGTGAATGCTCCAAATAAAATTAGTTAAAGTGTGTTTTTTGTTTACTATTGTTTACGTGGTAAAGTAGGAATATTTTACTATTTATATTTAAACGCACTGAAAAAAGAAAGAGAGAAAAAGAAATAAAAAAAAAAAAAATTTAGATTGGATTAGATGTTCAAGAGCAGAATTTAATTAATATGCTACAGTTGAAGTGCTTCAGCCCTTTCAATTTGGATGGTCTTAAAATATTTATTTTTTGTAAGCGATTTACCAAAAAAACAAAAACAACATTTTATTTTTCATTGAAACAACCAGTACATTTTTGTAAATATGTTTGGCTAAATGTTTTTGCTTTCATTCAAACTACGACTGTTGACTAATTTGCACATTTTGATTAAAATGCCGTATATGGTAATTTGTTAAGTGCTTTAGTAGCCGCATCGTCATTAAACTCAGTTCGGGGTTTTTGTTGGAAATTCTTTAAATAAACATGCGATAAAAGACAAATCAACATAATTCACGCTAGTACTGAACATGGAACGGTGTGCACAATATTGATGTAAACGAACGACCAGCAAAAGCAAAACAAAATAGAGAAAAAAAAAAGAAAAAAAAATCAAAATGCATCATCATTGGAATACCGATAGAGTCTCATCATCGCAGAGTATACAGAAAAATAGTTGGAAAAATCAATATTTACAAAAAGTAGTGAATTAAGTTGAAGAGCATTGCCGGCATGTAATTCCATTAATACAATGAGTGCCAACTCAATTTCAATGTTATCAAGAGGAGAAAAGAAGAAAAAAAAACAGCCAACGACGGCAAAAGAAAAACAAAAACTTTGATGCAACGAACATTGTGCAAGTCTGGCAAAATAAAGTGCATGTGTGTGTGTGTTCGCCTTCATGACAAACTACTAATTTTCATATTTTTCGCTTGGAACACTTATTTGCGCTATTTCTTCAAGCAGAAAAATGGATCAGCGCCGGTGCTACTGCACACTTTTACCTACAGCAATGCAAATATTTATGTTTATGAAAAGCAGTTTTTTTTTTTTTCATTTAAATAAACCATTTAGACTTTATCTCTCTTCTGATTGAAAACTAAAAAGGTACATTTCATTGAAATGTTAAACAACAAAGAGAGAGAAAAAAAAAATCAAATTTAAAACAAACTGGATTTGCGTCGCTAAATTTTAAATCGGATTTAAAGTAAACTTCCAACAAAATTATACTAAATCAATTTAGCAGAAATGTTGCATTTCTGCACAACAATCGAATATTATAATGGAATCTAATTGCAATTTTAGTTTAATTGGAGTTTAGAATCAATCGAATGTCGTCGATTCAATTGAATTTAATAGTAGTAAACCAACAAAGAGAGAAACAGAGAGAGAGAGAGAGAGAGAGAGAGAGAGAGAGAGAGAGAGAAAAGAGAATATCAAGGGAATGTGGAAATTGTTTTTAGAATTAAGAAATGAACGATCGAAAGAACGATGTGAATGATAACAACAATTTCTGGGCGTAGCCATATCAAACGATTTATGTATGGCACGTCGATTATGTGCCTGTGTGCCAGCAGCTTACTTTTCTCATCGCTACTCTTCTCTCTTTCTCATTGCCTCTGTCTCACTACACTTTCTCTCTTTCTGTACCGGTTTCTCTCTCGTTTTCACTTTACTTTGGTTGTATATAAACTTCTATGCACTTTCCAATGATAGCCAACCAAAATCGTATCGTGTACACTGCGCAGAATGCATCCAGGCTGCATAATATTAGCACACAGACGCAAGCACCAATACCTCGAAATCGACACTCGCCAAGTAGAAAAAGGAAAGAAAAAAAATCAAAACGAAATTGTGAGATAAAAGAAAAACATCAACGACGAACTTCAACATTTTTGGAAAAACGTAAAGAAAACGACCGAGATATTGAGAGAACATTGCCTAGCAAATGGTAACAACACATAAACATTTTAAACAAACCGAAACCAAAGAAATTGCATCATTGCATGCATAAAACCAGTTTGCAAGTTTTCAGATGCATACATGAATGTCTGTGTATGTGTTTGTGTGTTTGTATTTACTTGTGTGCAAAGCGATTTATGTGAGAGTGCATAGAAAATTAATTGCACACAAATACTCTGTTCGTCCGAGGGAAAATAAGACGGTTGGGTGTTTTGTAAATGTTTCAAATATTATATTACATTTGACGTTGCCATTGCGGAATATTTTTCAAAGCGTTTTGCAACATTGTAAAATACCGGAGCCATTCACCGCACTGTTGAATTGCCATCAACAACAGAATACTGTGCATGGGCAAAAATTACGGCAAAACCATAAATAAGTTACAAATATGGTATTTATGCTATGTCTCAAACAAAGCAACTTTTCCTCGATTAAAATCCACGATACAACACTTTCTGTATACAATATCGTGAGAACAAGATGTCACGCAAAAACTTGTTTCCCTCACACGCATTTTATACAGATGAAAATGGCAACAGCAGCAACAACATAAAATAATGGAAAAAAAAAGATCGAGTCGCCATTGACCACTATGATCATAAATAAAAATGGAATAACTTTAAAGTAAATTGCTGTTCGAAACATTGCGACCAGTTTCAAATTAATCCGATTACACACTTTCATTATGCCAAAATGAATGAGCTGGATTTAATTTTTTTCACGTTTTATTTCTGGCACGTGTATGTGTGTATGTATATGCTTTAACTTTTCACTCTTCAGCTGGTTGCACTTTCGTAATTAATTTTGATGGCATAGCAAAAAAAAAAACTGGTTGCACCTATGAAAAAAGCAAACTTTTCAATCGGACACGGAAAAACAACACACCACATGCACAACTAAATACCAAATCCATGAAAATAATTCTCTTTCAATGGCAGAGGGGGTAACACAAGAAATGAGTGAAAAAAAAATGCCAAAATGTTTTTCCAACGATGCTAATTTAATCCATAAAATAAACTTTTTCAATAAAATTATTTCCACATCCATCTAGTTTGTGCGAAGCGTGAATTTGATGGAAGAACAGTTAGAATGCACACATAGAAATTAAGCTTGAGATGCAATAAATATATAGTTACGCAAATTGATATTGGAAACTGAAGCACTTTTTTTCTTTATTTTTTCAAACTATTCTCTATTTTTACAGTCTTTCGACTAATTTGATCCTCTGATACGAAAATAGTTTCTATTTGCATCATTCAAAATAGATTTGGTTCGAATATTTAATCTATTTTCTTTACATTTAGGTTTTATTTGTTGTATATGATGATAGATAAAACGAAAGGAAAAATCAACTTACCCGTTCGTTATGATTCAATTGAAATTCTATGGCGTTGATATTAGATTTGAGCCGAAGCATTTGCAATTCAACTTGAGCTTTTTCTCGTTGCAAATCGGTCACATCTGTTGCACTCGATGAAAAGTTTTCGCCATTTGTTGAGTTGCCATTTTTATGATCAACATCCATATCTAAAGAGATAAAAAAAAAAAATAGAATGCCAAAACCCATTGAAAATTAGAAAACAAATAAGAATAAGACCGATTTTTGCAATGCAATCAAAATTTAAACAAAAAAACACGATGTATAATTTATTGGAAAGGAGACGCTCACCTACCTCCGGTTAATCGATTCGCCGATGCCAAAAGTGTGCTGCTGTTATCATCATATTTGGTTCGTTTGATTCCCTGTGCTAAAGGACAACCAGAGAGTGAACGATGTGTCAAGTATGTGCCATTTATGTGTCCAGTTCCATCACAACCTGGATTGGAATTGAACACAAATTCATGCATTTCTAACAACACCCACAGAAGAAAATGAAAAATAAAAAAGAAAAAAAACAAACAGACACACACACACACACACGCACGCACGCAGGCACAACTTATCAACGGGAAACAAAAATTTGCTGTGCGCAAATTATTTGGCTAAAACTCTTAACACTCACCTAATGTGGGGCAATTAATCCCGTCAATTTTAATTGCTGAAGTCGATGTGCTTGAAGTTTGTGAAGATAGTGAATGGGACACGCTTGATGACGGAACTAACGATGTTAATGGTAGTGATGACATATAACTGTGGCTATTACTTGTCGAATTGTTGTTCGATCCGTTGCCATTATTGTTATTATTGTTGAGACTATTTGGATTGCTACTGACGAGCAATGAAGATGTATTACCACCATTTCCAACTGTCATGTGACGCTGTTTTTCAACCACACTTTCCATTTCCAAAGCACGTAACTTATTTCGATTCGCAATGGGGCAACCACTTGCACTGAACCCGAAAAGAAAACAAAACGATAACCAAAAAAAAAAGAAAAAAAAATTAGATCCAATGAATTTATTTACACGCTTCGTTTCAATTATCCCAATTTGAAAAAAAACGTTGAATGAATTTATAGAAAAAAAAGAGTGAAAAACATGACACATACGGTCGGTCATTTTTAATATATGTTAAAATAAAATGCGGAAAATATCAAACGGAACAATGACCCTTTTTAGTCGCCTTTGTTACACTCATGACTTCATTACACTTTTTTTTTTTGAGAACGAGAGAAAGATAAAACCAGTTGTTGTAAATTCATTGCAAATAAAATACGTACCTCGTTCTCGTCTAGACAAAAACACTGAAGTTAAGCGACATCAGAGCGAAATCATTCATTGCAAGAAAAGTGGCTTTTCAACTTAGCAAAATAGGGATAAAATGGTCGAGCTTGATTGAAAATGCATAATAAGACAAAAAAAAAAAAACAACAACAGCGTTATCGAAACAAATGTCGTCGTTTAACGCCACACATCCGTTTTAATTCACACACGTTACATGAAAAACAACTTGACGCCTTATTTTCACAAATTAATTGTCTTTTCGACAATTCGGCAGACAATTTTTTATAAATACAACATACAATATGTTTCACTTCTTCTTTAAAAAAGAAATGAAAAAAAAAGAACGAATTCACATCCTTCAAACAAAAAAAAAATGAATTATTAAAACATTGAGAGAAAATTACGCTTAAACCATGAAACGGAATTATTATAAATATGTGAAAAGGCAGTGAATTTATTTTGTTTGCTCAACACTGAAACGAGGTTCCCTTCAGCTCATTTCATTTTTTTTCTATTTGACCGTCGGTTACACAATACCCACAATTGTGTGTGGGGGTGGATTGAGTTGTGCATACATTTTTCAAATGAAATATTAAATTTGGATTGACCCTTGACCAAATCCATATTAAACAAATGCTCATCTTATTAAGAAATCGTTATTAAAAATTATCCGCTTGAGCATCGACCAAAAAAAAAGGAGTCCCGAACGTATCAACGAAATAAAGTCAAATAAAAATATTCTCAAATAAAAATGAGACTTAAAACGAGGGTTGATTCAATTTTTCTACTAGAATTTCACTCACCTTCTGTGTGATAAAAATTTTCCTGTTGAATGACCCGAACCATCACAACCAGGAATTGGACATCTGCAAAATGTTCACACACAAAAAGACAAACAAAAGAATCGATTATAAATTATTTGCTTTAAACTGTTGCATTCCAAGATAAATAACAAATGAAATTTATTTAAAGAGAAATTTCGCAAATAATTGCAACTTATTTTCACATATATTCAAAAAGATATAAAGATAAAGCAAGCAAAATGATCAAGTTATCACCTCAATGGTTCCGAATCTTGTCCACTTCTTGGTTTTGTTTTTGGTTTATTAGCTCGAGGGCAGCCAGAAAGACTTCGATGCGATGAATAATTGCCAGTTATATGGCCTGAACCGTCACAACCGGGTGTTGGGCATTTCAACTCTTGCGGATGACTACGATCATTTTTGAATAAACTGATTAAAAGTCATATACATGCAAATGCATTAATCAACACAATGAAGATGAAAAATGGATGAAAATAGTTCGTTTTTTTTTTTTAGTATTGTTTTGTTCATTTTTTTTTTTTTCAATTTTTCATAAACGAGTGCAGATGTTAATAATTAATAAGCGTTAGTTTAAATTTTGATTAGTTTTTACCTGTCTTTCGGAATTTTGATGTCTTGCGGCAAGTGTTGTGGTGGTGGCATACCAAATGAATTTGGATTGTAATCACCAGCGACGGCCAATGGATAGTTTGTGCTTGATGGATTGATGTACGGATTTGAATAGTGATAAGCATGATTGTATCCAGCGTAACCATTTGGTGGTGGCGGCGGCGGATATTCACTTTGTGCAGCAAACATGGCATAACTTGAATGCGGACTGTTACCATTGAAGTCTCTATAATCCATAAAATTAATTGAGCTGCCATTGCTTTGGACCGTATCACGACTAAAAGTTGATGAACCGAACGAGCTCACAAAATCAAGACAAATGGGCCGACTGTTGAAATCAGTTCGTTCTGTTTTCGGCGAATAGCTCGTTCCATTTGAATATGGTTGCGATTGCTTTGTACTAATGCATTGTCGACTTGTTGCTCCCGCATTCTCATTTCCATTACTATCAAATGCAATTTTATCGGTTTGTTTGTTTGTTTTGTGGGTTTTTTTTTCGATTTTGATTTGATTTAAAAATGTTCGTTTTAATTTTCATTGGAAATGATCAAAATTGATTTTCGGTGCAAAAATCAAATGTTTTCAAAATGAATTTAGTGAAAATGAAACTCGTGCACACTACCAATATTAAATGTCATTAGAAAACAACGGAATGGGAATTGTACCAAAATGAAATGATTTTATTTGATTTGATTTGGATGGCATTGAATTTTTAAGCTCAAATTCAAATGGAACAAAACACACAAAATTGCCACATAAATGCACAAATATTATTTACCATTTTACGATAGAAATTGATTTTACAAATTCATTGTGAAATGAGTTAATTTTGTATAACGCATACACGCATGCACTTAATTTTACCAAGATGATTGGCTACAAACAAATGGACACGATGCATTTATCTGATTGGTTGCTGAGTGCATTGCATGCAGTGCGGTGTAGCCTTAAATGTTATATGTGTAATAATTCGGTTAAATTTCTATATTCTTTGATGAATGGGAAATTGAATTAACATTTTGCGTCGGCTTTTGACTTATAACAGACGCAATGGTCATTTGATTTGTTCCGGATAATTTGATTGGAACAAACTCAATAAATTGATTTTGTGCATTTATCTGGCTAGACAACAATGGAAAATGATATTTCAATTTAATTTTCTCTGATTAATAATGTTTTCGCTCTCGGTTCATCATACTTCCAATTGATCAACAATAATAATAACGAAAATCAAAAACAAAAAAATATGACGCATTGACATTGAATGTAAATTGATTAATTGTACTTACGTTGTTCGGCCGACACTTAAATCAAGTGTTTGTCCTTGTGGGCTGAGCATTTGTGGGCTTGAATAATGTGGGCTCGATGCAGATTGTGGCGATCGATCGTATCGTTGGCCATCATAATATGAGCTGCTGGTAAAACAAGTTGAACCAACACCGCTACGTAATGATGTAACACTCGATGTGGACAAATCAATGATCGATGCACCTGGCGATGGTGCATCGCCACGATAACCATTCTGATGTAAATTGGCTGATGAATAACCAGCACTAACGCTACTACCATTTGTAGTAGACGATCCTGAAAGTAAATAATCATGCGATGCTAGACTTTTCATTGTTGTATTTATATTTGCATTTGATTGCATACCGCCACCACTGACACTTCCACCGACGCCGCAGCCAACAGTGCTAGCCGATGAGCTGGCTGTTGAACTGTGTTCATACAATTTTACTGGACGTGCAAAACTGTAGCCTGATTGTAAATCATCATGTTCACTTTTGTACACTAACGGCAAACTTTGATGAACATTTAGATAATCTTGTGTGAGCTGTGAATTCAAATGATGATGGTGATGATGATAGGCGCTACCATAAGCCGATGACAAATCACTTGTATATGGATCAACGGCTGAACTGGTTGCAGATGATGTAACTGTTGATGACAACATGTTTAATTGACGATTTTCACTTATGAGTGGCTTGAATGCCGAACTGCTACTTGTATTATTTGCACTTGGACTTGTTGACAAACTATTCAAATGGTTGGAATTTGCGGTGCTGCTGTTTACATTTGGTAACGGAGACATTTTACCACATACAATCACTCACTCACTTCTCTCACTTTCTTCGATCTATTAACAAAAATTTAACACTTTGACTAATATCGCACAATCAAAGAAAAAAACTGTTGAAAATCAACTTGTTTACATCAATTAAAGTTTAAAAAAGAATAAAAAATGTTTTTCGAAGGTCATTGATTTTCAAGCTATGAAATTCTATTGATTTTCAGTAAAAAAAAAAAAAAACTTCTTGCACAATCAGACACGATGTGTTCGACTTTTAAACTACCATTAAAAAACCACTAAAAACTTTGTTTGTTCGTCGCAACAGACAAAACATATGCTGTTACAATTTGTGTTCGTTCGTTTCCTTTACTCTCTTCGCTTGGGACTTTTTAATTAATTATGGCAACTTTGAAACGGCGAAAAACTGTCTCAAGTTAATTTTTGATAAACTTTGTCTTTTATGAGACTTTTTTCTCTCTCTTTCTCTCTCACTCTATTTCTCTTAGAATTTGTACCATGCGTTCTACAAAGTGATAAAATCCGAACGCAGCAACGATTTGCAAAACACAAATGAAAATGAATAACAGTGAGCAAAAAAAAACCAACAGTCTGAAAGAATTTACACGAAGAAAATTTTTGGTTTAGTGTGTTCGTATGCAGAGTTTTATAACAATGTGATGAAAAGTTTTACTAAGTTAATTATCACTTGAGAGAAGTTTAATAACCTTGACATAAATCACTAAAATAAAAAAAAAAAAAAAAAACAAAAAAAAACTTTTCCTCAAACTTTCCTTACAATTCAAACAGTTAAGCGAAATTGGTGTTTGGCGTTTTCGGGCCAATACTGCCGTTTAAAATTATTTTACGCTATGATCGTTGTGTTTCACTGTTGTGTGTGATGTGTGCACCAAAGTTTTCTACTTTTTCCAAAACTTCTGGTCGTCGTCGTCGTCGCTGAAAACTGTATGAATATATATATATATATTGAACGGCGCTCTCTGTCTCTGTCTTGTTTGTTGTTGGTATTTCAGTTGCTGTGCTGCTGCAGCCCGATTTTGTATAATGATGATTATTGTTAGTGGGGCAGCTCACAAAACTGTGAGCACAGAAATTAAACTTGTCTGAAACTTTTATTGCGTATGCAGTTGCGAAAGTATACTTTGAAACTGACGACAAAGTTTTTTCGAAACATTATCCGTTGTCTTGTGTTTACGGGAAATATTGCCGAAAATGCGTGGAAATCGTTCGTTTCGCCACCACCCTTCCTACACGAATCACCGTTATTTCACATACAATCACATAAAACTCATAAGGAAAAACGAGCACGATGATGCGATTTTATGTAAACGATCGAATACATTGGTGCGTTTAGTTGATGGAATTACAAATGGTGGGGATTCGTTAGTAGAAAAATATTAACACCAAAATAGGGGTAATGTCATGAAACTGGAATGTATTCGATGCTGCCTTCAATTGACTTGAATAATTGATTAAGCGCATGCGCATCAATAATTTGCACAGTACATTGTACGACCAGCATTCCAAAGGATATTCCATTCCAATGGATTCGAAAAACCGTTCACAATACATTATGTGAAGATTTTTTCTATGTGTATTGTAACCATTTCTATTATCGTTATCAGCATTCGAAATGTTGGACTTTTACCCGCCTTTGAGTTTCTGCTTTTGCTTCATCATTCTTAATCAAACGCACACACTCGCATAACATAAACAAAAGAAAAAATTAAACGTTTTCGATGTTTTTTTTCTTCTTCTGCTCTTTATGACGCTGATCGCCTGCAAAAACGTCGAAATTCCCAACAACCGATACGAACTGAACACGTCTTTCATCTCACTATTCAGTACCAGCAGTTTTATTTAATTTTTTTTTTTTTCTTTTTTTTCTTGATAACAATTTACACAAAAGCTTTTTGGAATTTTTCATCAATCAAATATCTGGATTATGCTGAACGTTCAAGATTTTATCAACGATTCCTCATGGAACAGTGAATATGGCAGATTAAGTGCCGGACTATTCAGGAAAGATTCTTCAAAAGCCAACTCTTTGGAGTGGTCATTTGGTTTTGTGTAAATTTGAAAATTTGTAATTAATCAGTGAAAGTGCTTTAAATGTTGCTAGGGATAAGTTCAACCACAAATAATTCTCTTATCGTTTATCAAGTATTTTCTTTATATTTCATTTCGGAAATAAATTTTATTTTTGCGATTTTTTTTTTTTAGAGAATTGGCATTTGCGAAGTGTGTTCAAAGTGTTAATCAATGATAAAAGTTGAAGTTTATTCAGTTGAACTAAAAATATTGAAAATGATGACGAAAATTAGAATAAATATGAAGGAAAAGAAAATCCAAAAGAAATTTTTCATTTCAAAAATTCCACAACCTCATCAAAATTTCAACTATAATGAACGATTAATTAGTCACAGTCAATTTGTTATCTGAAAATTAAAATGCTGTCTAAGCTTTAATAGCTTAAAAATGCTGTGCAAAAAGATTTGAATGCACCAGCCTTTTTCAATTGCCGTCAAAAATATCTTATTTTTGTTTTATTTGCATAAAATTCGTTGCTACAGCGCACATATCGAAATTCATAATAGCGTGTATAATGTTCCTTTTTGTCTTCGTTTACTAAAATTTTCTATAAGAATCAATATATAGTACCTGAAACATTGATGAATTGCTAATAAGTCATCATAATTTCAGCCCAAAAAACAATTCCGTTCATTAGTAAATTCGCATAAAAGTGTGTAGTAGCAAAAAAGCAAGCGTTGATTTTGCTGTCGAAGGATAATTTGATTGTTGGCTCATGCATTCAATTTACATACGAATTTCAAGCAAATTCAATTTTCATGTCGACCGTCTCGAATCGGTTCTATTGTTACAATCATGTCCTTATACAAATCATTACATTACCTAAAGTCTAAGCCGTAAGGGTTTTCATGCAATATAAAATCGTTTTTTGCAATTTGTTGAAATTCTATTCGATGTTGAAATTCGGATGCCTGTGTATGTGTAGGTTTGTTGGTATGAGATTGAAAACCGGTAAATTTTCAACATTTGGCGGTTACACATAATTCACAATTCGAAAGCCAAAACTGTCGAAACATAGCATTCAACGAACAATACGTTTACAAAAGTAGTTTTTAATAGTTACGACCGATTCGTTTGTCGCTCACACCGTTCGCATTGAAGCAATTTCAAACTATAGAAACACATTCAGTTTAGATGTTGAGAAAATGTCGCACATTTTGCATACCTTGAGATGTGTTGGCCAGAAGGTTGAGTGCAGGCAACCGTTCAAGAAAATGTCATGTGCTCAAATTGCTTTGTCCATGCATTCGTCGTCTTGGTTATCGTTGACATCGTTCATCTTGTTTTTTTTTTTTTTTCTTTTTTTTGTCATCGGCATCGTCGATGAATGTGTTTGAATGTGTGCATTTGAATGCTGGTGTTGAATTTACTTTTCGTGAATAGTTTCCATTCAGTGACGGATGTTAAAACTGTTTGTTTTCTTGTCGAATTTCATTTTCCACCACATACACACCGATCAGTCCGAAAGTACTCTCAACAAAATAACAATCTCAGTCCACGATGTGTTTAGAGTGAATGCTGTATTTTCTATTTGTGAATGTGTTTAGTGGCAATGTTTTCGACTCTCTCACTCTCAAGAGACCTGTTTCACCTTTCTCGAAACGTCATCGTCACTCTCTAGACGATGTAACAGCAACAGCCAGTAGCAGCACAAAAGAAAACAAAATTGGCGCTCTGCGGTATCACAAGATGAGGTGCAACCAAAAGAGTGTAGTGTTGAATACAAGTCAACCGGAACAGATGAACATTTCGACTTTTCAAAATACCAGATTTTCAATCGAAATTTCTCTACAAATAGTTTAAATACTAACCGAGGTAAATCTCATCTATATATAGTATGGTTTATACGCTATAAATCTATACAAATTCAGAATCAATTTGAGTATTTTAGAAATAAATTTATATTTTGAATGATTGAAGCGTTGAATTTTGCTTCAAATCTAATTGAAATTCAGGTCTGAATTTAATCAATAATTTAATATCAGCGGACAAAATGATGAACGTTTCAAGAAACTCAATTGAAATGCAATTTAAAAACGATTTTTTTTACGCAACATTTTGAAAATTTGCATCGTCAATTTGTGATTGATGGACTTTTTCTGTGCATGGTTTAATGAATATTGCCTGGTAACATTGTTTCATCAAAATGTTCCTAATTTCAGATTTTAATGGGTTTTTCATTCGCATTGCCGACATTTCTTGATCAGCCACAAATTTTATTTTGAAAATGGTTCGCCGGTACCGAAATTCTTTATCGATCCTAATTTTATCATTTTATATATAAATGCATGAACAAGAATGCTGATGGCAATTTTCACAATCAACCAAAATACATGAAAGATAAAAAAAAAACCCCAACGAAATACAAACATCTTTTGAGCTTGTTTCACGAAGCGCGTGTTGATTCTCGGCTCATACGTTTTTTGCATTACCGAAACCAAGTCAAAAATCGAATTCCTCTGTGTCGTTGCTTTTATATGTGGCGCAAACAGCAGCTAATTCACTGCTTTACCCCTTTTTCTGTGTTTGTCAATTTACTTATGTGCATTGTATGACTCGTTTCTGTCTCTATATCTTTATCTCGCTCTTTTCGACATTAAAAAGCGGGCACTGTTCTCATGCAAGAGCTCATTAAATGTGAATATCGAGTGAATTCTTATGTTGTTGTTTTTGTTATTTGCTTTTTTGTCAATTTCTCTCTCCCCCTATCTATCTATTCTATCTCTCTCTCTCGCGCTCTCTCTCTCTCTCTCTATCTCTCTTTCTATGGTTCGGTCTCCCATCTTGACTTTTAAATATGAAACGATAATGGCTAATGTGAGTAATGAGTCTTTAATATCATATCTAATGTTCATTCATCTTGTTGTTCGATGCGGGCGACAGTCTATTTACATTCTTTGCTACTACGTTAACTGTTCTACCATTTCCTTTGGCAATGAATTCCAAAATGGGACGAATGATGAAGAAAAAGAAGAAGAAAAAAAATCGAAACACAACGGTAAATCTAAAATATATGAATCAAGTGATGTGTCGGTTCAAAATCGACGATGACAACGACAAAACGCGAGAGGTTGAAGGGAAGGGATTGAACTGCCTAAATATGATATCTAATAATAATCATAATTAATATCTAATTTAAGTACTCGGTTTGTATTTGCTGGTTTTTAGATAAAAGCAAAATTGACTGAATACAGCGGTTAAAGCAGCAACGGTGGTATCGTTTAATTCTAATGGGAATTCACAAGATCGTTTTTGATAGAATACACGCAATTTTCATTATTTTGTTTGTAGACCGGCAGATTTTCGATCAAAGACACGTGATTATCATAATGAATAAACAAACGTAATGGCGATTTTATAAGTGCTTTTCAAGTGCGACTCTTTTGAAAAACCACCATTTTTTGATTTTGACGACTGAAAATTCATGAAAATCGATTATTTTTCGATCGGTAAATTTAATCTCAAATTTCTAATGAATTGATATTTTTTCTTAAAAAAAAAATTGAAAAAACATCGAAATTCCAGCTTGATATGATCCATCGCATTCACTTCACGTTAGAAAAGAAAGATGAAATTTACGATTTGGTCTCAATGGATCCATAAAAGGACTCTCTCTTTACTTTAAGACTAAATCGTAAATGAAGCACATTAGTTCACATTTTCGCAATTTGATTTGGTTTACGAGTTAGTTCATTGGCAAAAAAAAAAAAAAAAACATTTATCCGGTGGCTATCGTAGTATTCTTTTGACCACAAAAGGCTTGTTGGTTGGTTGGCTCAATTCAGCCAGTTTCCAAAATACAAAAGCAAAACGAAACAAATAAATACAATAATAATCGTAAAGTTTAATAATGTTTCAGAATCGAAATCGAAATAGCTTGTTGCAGCGTTTCGGATAAGTAACGAGCATGGGCCATTAGAAGGGAAAAATCGATAATAATATTGTTTTGGATAAAATTGTAATGCGACGAATAGTCAATGACAATCGTAAACATGTAAAGCGCATCGTTGTATGGAAAAACCGAATGAAAAGAAATGAGCGCAAAAATGTAATTGAAGTAAGAAGAGAAAAACTATTATCGGATCGACTCAGTATAGATAGAAATTTGTGTTGCATTTGGCTGGTGTATCTAATCGGCGAATACAAAACGAACATGCATGAACATGTTAAGCAAATAATGCGAAGTGATTTTATTTTCAGCAAGCGAAACATACATACCGCTGTGTATGGCAAAACACAATTCAAATATATGTTTCGTTGCTTAAACGACAGTAATCAGGATCAATTACTAAAGTGAATGACTGCCAAAAATGGATTCAGTTATTTTGCCTGGGCACGGACTGCACTCTATCGATGTGTGTCGACGACCACGAGCAAACGAGCAAATTTATTATGTGTTAAATGAGTTCTTTTACATGTCGGGTTGGGTGAATATGTGTATATTCTCTTTCTCTGTATCTTGTTCGGCTCTAAAAAATAATTACGATAAATTCACATCAACACTTCAAACCCAAACCCAAATCAACCGAACTAAAGGAATCGTCTCGCTGTGATTTTTCTGCCACTCGATTTCCCTCTCGTTTTTACGATTCGATTCTCTCTCTCTCTCTCTCTCTCTCTCTCTCTCTCTCTCTCTCTCTCTCTCTCTTTTATATTGAGAGTTGGTTCACTGCAATTTTCCCGCATCGCAAAATGTCTTTCGCTTTTATTACATGCCATTTGCCTTGTACTCATTTTCTTTTATTCATTTCAAGCATTGTAGTTTATCTTTACATTGATACATATGCGAAGAACAAAGTCTGGAACATGCCATACACATACATACACACACCTCGTCCGCGCCAGTCTACTCGAATTTCATTAAATCACAATTTCAAGAAGAGGTGTAGTCGAAATGACAAAATAATGCACTTCTTGCTCAAAATTTGTAGAAAAAAATGAAAAGAAAATCAGTAAAGAAAATATCAAGCAAAGAGAACAAAACATATGCTTGCATAACCGATGGCATGTTAAAAGAGAAATGACAGACGGATTTAAAGCATCATCAAATTCACATACTCATTCCCACTGTCATTCTCATCTCACTGCATTTTCATTTTGCACATGTGATTTTCTTTTTTGCTTCTTTAAATTCGCTCTTGACACTGCTGCTGCTACTGTACTGCTGTTAGCTATCCATTTTATTATTATATTTTTAATCCAGTCAGCTTAACTTACTTCTGTCTTTTCAACATGTAACTGAATTTTAAAGTAAGAATAGAGAAGAGAAAAAAAAAAACGAAACGCACACCGAACCCGAAAAATATGTTTTCCCTTTTATGTTTCACAGCAAATGGCACGATGTTTCGAAATTTCCGAAAATCATTTGGATGAAAGCATATGTGTACAACATATAACACAGACGACATTCTCTCATGGTAAGTAGACCAATGCAATGGAATAGATGATGACAATGCAAAACAAAACAACACTGACTACAACTGAACGAAACCATTTAACGCTTTCAATCTTTTCTCAAACAATGTAGTCGAAAAGTCATCAGCAGTGGTGCATGTGCTTCAACGTGTTCTTTTAATATGTATTCCTTTCGCCCTCACTCTATCTCTATACTTCTCTCTCTTTCTCTCTGTTTCTCTCTCTCTCTCGCTCTCTTTCTTTTATATATATTTTCGAATTGACCAAGCGACAACAAATGCAATGTGGGAATTTAAAATGTTTTTTTCGGGTATAATCTTCGCTTGTTCATTGCCTTTTCACTATTTATGTACAGCATCAAACTATATCAAAACGGGTAAATTTTCCATATCACAGGCAATGGAATAGTTGGATTGCAGAAAGGTATGAAATTGAATTGATTTGAACACGGTAAAATATTTCTAATGTTGAATGTGATTTATGTACCAGTTGATGAAAATCCAGTGTCAACACGTTTGTCATCGTTGATTTAAAGCCTTCACTTCACGAAAGGGTCTGTTTTTATTATCACATGAAACACTAGATTTTTATATAAGTCATTTTGTATGCGATTTTAATCGAGTGCAGCCATAAAATTGGAGATTAAGAGAAATAGATTTGCAAGAGAGAAAGAAAGAGAGAGAGAGAGAGAGAGAGAGAGAGAGAGAGAGAGAAGTAGAGAGAGCAAGAGAGAGTATGTAAGTAAGCGAGCACAGACTCCTTAACGCTGCACAGATTTCCAAGTAAAAATCCATTGTGATGAATAGATTAATTAAAAACGAGGATTATAAATAATATAAAATGAGAATGAGTCTGTCTCGGCTCGAAATCTAACAAGTGACATTTTCATTTTATGCAAATTTTCCATAAATTCATCCAAAAATGATAATTCGACAACAACATCAGGGAACGATAATATCGTGTATTTGTAGTAAGTATTTCTAGCTTGATGAAAATGGCCAATGAAAGTTCATTTGAGTTTTTTTCAAGACAAAAGGAAACACTCTTTATATCAAAACCATTCGTCGAAAACGAAAAAAAAAACATAATCAAAATCCTAATGCTATTTTCATGTAACAGTCTGCACCAACGCAAATCCATTTTCGTCTTTCTTTCAACGTTTCACTCTCTCTTTCTCTCTCTCTCTCTCCTCTTTCTGTGTGTGTTTCTCTCTCTTACTCATTGATCTTAGTGAATTTGTTGTAATTCTTCTTCATATGTAGTTTGAATTTGCAAAACCGAATCTCTTGGTACGCCACAACTGCTAACACTCTCTGACTTTTTTTTTCTGAATGTGAATTTCATTTGCCAAGTGAAAACAATAGCCAAGTGATGTTATTTAATTTTTGTTACATTTTGAGTACACTGAAACTGATTTTCGGTTTGTGAAAAAACAACGGCAATGAATTTAAAGCCGGTATTTAAAGGCCTCTTTGGTTGAAACGCTGAATGACAAAGAGCTTAAGCAAGACGCTTATCAAATCAACATGTACAAACGTTTGTTTGCACTTGACGTTTTTCAAATACACGCACATTACAATGGAATGAGCGAAACACGAAACAGCATCAGCAAGTAAGAAAAGTCCTTTTACCAAAGCTATCTGGAAAGAGAAAAATCTTGTCAATTTTTCGTTGATCGTATAACATTAAAATGTGAAAAATCTGTTTGTCTATTCCGTTTCATGAGCAAAAAAGGATGTTTGCTTGATTGTTTGCATTTGCCGAAAAATATCAAGTGAAGCGTATGCATTAGTTTAAATCCGTACATCGATGGCGTAGTGACGATGACGGCTTTCAATCTCAATCGTATAACACAGAGAATCGGCCTGGGTGCGGGGTAGAGAAACAACCATGCACGCGTCATGAACGTAGACAAAACCAGCCAACACCCAAAATACCAACCCCCCCACGAAACAACGCTTTTTATTCATTTTTCAATCTATCGCTGGCAAATGTGTGCAGCGCGTACGATTAATTAAAAATACTTGTTTGAATTTTAAACAATGAGACCGATTTTAATTTCTACCGCGGATACGCTTCATTCTTTCACTTATTGAAGTTGCTCTCATACCCATTCATCGTGTCGCGCCGTGATGAATTCGTTCTTTTTCGGTTAAGAGGTTTTTTGAAAAAAAAAAAAAAAAAAAAATTATTCAGCTGTGCACTGTGTGAATTTATGTGATTTTTGTGTTTTCTCCCCATTCTAATGCTATCTCTGAAAATCTCAGTTCGATATGAAACGAAACACTTAAATCTTAGAGTATTTTCACATTTAAGATTTTGCTAAGTATATTTTTCACCATATCTGTGAAGTTTTAAAACAATGATTAGTACTTTTACCGAATGTTTTCTGTCATAGAAAGATTATACAGAGAATATTACAGAAAAAAAATTGAAGCACATTGCATGACACTCTAATTCTGAAATGAGAAAATCATGTGTTTTTGTTGGATTTAGTTTAATACAACACCATTATCACGTTCGCTGAATATTTTGAGGGAATAAAATGGTTTTGCTGGTTCAGAAGAACTTTCTCATTCATTTAAATGTATTTTTTTTCTTTGTTTCTTCTGTAAATTATTATCTCAAGCCAATTTTAGTTTTTTTCACAACTGTTCTCGCACACGTTCAAATGCTGCAATATACAAATTGATTTCATCTGTTGGGTGGGCATGCCAAAGCTAATCTGTATTTTTTCCGATGCTATATCGTTTTTGACATTTATCGATGCTTCTATGCATATCATATGAGGTGGATATTGTTGGCTAAATATTCTCATGGGTCATTCGTGTGGCTCATTCAACCTTTAATATGTCAATACTCATTTTTCGGTAATTTGATATAATGGAGAGAATGAGAGAATGGTAAACGGACGCAGATGCTCTCTCTCTATGTGTGTGTTGAGGCACCATGCAGACCGTGTCCGGTGACTCGTGACAACGAAACCCATAAAAATTCGACAGATAAAGAAGGGATGCTTCTACGCACCGTACTCTCCATGTCAAAATATATTATTGAACAAATATTTGGTATGCAAAAACAACGTTGAAAATTATCACAATGTTTTCATTTCGTTTGGTATTCAGTACGGATAAATCGGTCATTTTTTATCATTGGTCAATTTTGTCTTTATCTCCCTTTATGTCCGGAAAAACAGGGATATGAAAAAGAAAAAAAAACACACACAATGTAAACATGAATTGGATTAATAGCAATATATTGATTACTGAAGAACAGTCCAAGAATATTAAACATGCGATAGGGTTAATATATTGGGTTCAATATGTCAATTTTATGTTATCGAGCTCGACACATTTGTCAAAAAAACAAATAAAAAAAAGTTATTTAATCGCCGCACATCAATTTATCTATTATGAATGCATTCAATAAATTACACTATAGTGTATACACATTACTGTGAACAACTTTCAACCGTCAATCTCACACGTTATATTCCCTCAATCGGATGTATGATAAATGACCTTAGCTGGTCAATTAGATGACTTTTTTTTTCTGTTATGTATGCGATAATTATGAAGCGTGGTGTGATTACATGGCGTTAAAACAAACATATAGTCAATGCACTTGATATGAACGCAAACATAATTAATTTACACTCATTTGTCATTTATCATATCGATTTCTGGTTTTGAACGCGCAATGTTTTGCACCGGCGATTTTTCGTCATAGAAAAATTGACTCATTTTTCAAGTCCAATCATTCTCATTCGCGGTTCAAGCGTTGAATAACATTTTGTTGTTGTACTATTCGCTCGACTGTAATAGTCTAAAGCGCAGAAATTTGTTGGTTATTTTGAGTTGTAACAGAAATGCAGCTGAATGAGATTATTGCACCCCTTGACTATAGTGAACACAAAACAGTCAAACTCAATCAAACGCTATTTTCCGCATGATTAATCGTTATTAAATGAACGTGAATTTGGCTTTAGAAAATTGGCATTGCATGCGTAAGTCAGTAAGTGACGTTCAATGTACAATTTTGGCAATTCCATATTGGTTTCAATGAAATGCTCTCAGTTCAATTTACACGCTTTTATCAAAATATATGGCTGTCAAGTCGAATTCAATGCGGCTAATCCACTAAATCACCCGTTTTCAGCTGATTATAATTTTGGCATATAAATTTCACATTAATTAGCTTTTAAATTTGAAAGCATCAAATCGATAACTTTCTTCCGTGAAATAGATTCGATTGAAATGGTGTTGAATCTACAGTTTCAATTGATAAATGCGGTTTAACTTAATTTTCATTTCAATTTTTTTTTTTTTTTTTTGTTAAATACAAGATTTTGAAAGACATTTGGTGAAAACACATCTAATTGAATTACAACACTTTCTGGATTTATGCGTCTGATTTTCATCCAATTGAATCTTTACGGTTCTAGAGAAGTAACGAAAATCCTTAGACTGCAGTAGTCGATTCAAAGTAAATTTTTTCTTTTCACAAATTAACACTAATTGCCCTTTTCACGCCCTGCCTACTTTTAATTTATGTTGCTTTCTACTGGACTTTTACTTGAGTTTCTTTGTCTCTCGTTCCCTCTCTGTCTCTCTCTCCCTCGCTCTCTCTCTCTCTCTCTCTTCCTCGCTCTCTATCAATTTTTGCCTTTAATGTCTTTGAACATTGCCAATTTTTCTAGCTATTCCACTTGCCAGTTGCAGACAAATCACACCATCGATAAACACATCTACACCAGAGTAGAGTAAAGAGTGTGGCGCGATTATAAACGAATATGTAATTAATGCCCCTCGCAGGAAATGAATGCCAAACGCATTCGCTTTTAGCCAACAATAAAATACTGCCACATGAAAGCTAGCGAATTAATAAAGAGTCAATTAGCAAATTGCCATGCAATAAAAACACACACGATTTATGGCCAAATTGGAGTCATTCTTTTAATCCCAAATAAATGTGTATGAAGCAAGCATGATTTTGTGTTTATAAAACAAAGTAACAAACTTGGCGTCACAAGCAAGTCGACCGGCAATCGCCTATTTTCTTAATTAAAATTATGTTGCTTTGTTTAAATATTGTGATAACAGAAAC
This sequence comes from Resseliella maxima, assembly GCA_029041755.1. Lineage (NCBI taxonomy): Eukaryota > Metazoa > Arthropoda > Insecta > Diptera > Cecidomyiidae > Resseliella > Resseliella maxima. Next base: position 957,438 of record JAQOWM010000600.1, on the reverse strand, counting down.
AACAGCCAAAATCGTTCAATTGCAATTTTAACAGCATTGCAGTGGAAAAGTTAATAATTAATTTATTTAAATTGTTTTAATCAAATATTTCTTTCAAGCATTTAATTTTCTTTTGATTTTTTATCGCCAGAGTACAAAATGTACCGCAAAGCTGGAGAGCTTAGTTTTTTTAAATGAATAACTTTGAGTCTTCATGCCATATATGACTTTGTGTTTTTTATTTTCAATTTGTTTTTATTTTTTACACTAATGAATTCATTTTCAGTTTTACAAAATATAATTCAAATCGAAAAGATAAGTTTGATGTCGGTCAATACGATGTTATCCTTTTCCCAAATTCGATATGTAAAATATGTCATAGTATTAACTTTTCCGTATTTTTCGGTCATAAATCAATAAAATGTATTCTCCCTTAAAATATATCGTTTTATTCAATGCATTTGAATGTTAGAAAGCCACAAAATGTGATAAAATATGACGAACATGAAAATCAAATAAAATCAACTAGCAAACGGAGCACGTTCATCTGAATATTTTTTTTTTTTATCCTTTATTGATATGACAGACGATGCCATAATATAAACAAATTTTTGCTTTTTCTATATATTGAAATTCAATGTATTTGTCTGTGATTTTCGTTGAATTCTATCTTCTTTTTCTTTTTTTTCTCTTTCTCATTTAGGGTGACTTGGTCAAATCTCCTATTGGTTTGAATTCGTTAGTATGGTCATATGTATTTATGGTAGCAGTGGCATTTGTTCTCTTTTGAGAAATAAATCTCGATAGGTATAAATCTCAATGATATTCAAATTCGATTGAAAGACGCATACGAGGGAATTCACATGGAAAATGACTGAATATGTGAATCATAAATCATAATGAGCACCATTGGTATGGTGTTTGGACAGACGCAAATCTCTGTGGACTTTATACCGAAAATAAAAGATAAAACTTGAACCCACGAATTCTTTTTTTTTCTCTCTCCAAAAATAGGGAAAAAACAAGCAGTTCTAAGGTTGTTGTTAAAACTATAGAGTGTTTTAACATTTCAAAAACACTATGATATGAAATCACTAATTAAGTGAGTAATTGAGTGTGTTTCTTGTGTTACATGCACTTTGACTCATTTTCATTAACTAGTCTTAGCAACTTTGACTCATTTGCCTTGGTTTTCCATTTTTTTTTCCTTATATTTACCATGCCTTTGATCATGACGATTTGTTAGTGTGGCATTCAATGGCTCTGTATATGAAGCGACGTATTGACGCCAGAAAAAAACCCATACAACAATTCACGAATAAGTGAGAAAATTTACCGAGAGTCAAATGAAAAGCACGCAAAAAACCATTTACAGCACTTAGAAAATGTTCATCGTCAACATCAACATCAACAGCAACAACAAATTTCAACCGAAAAATGTATAACTATTGAAAATAATTAGTGTGTCTGATCTGGTGCTTTTCTGTGCCGCAACTCCTACTTTTTCAAGCACTTAAAAATTATTATTGCCAGTTTGTTGTATGCTTTGGCCGTGCATTTACTTGGCACACAATTTTTGCTCTGCCACGAAAAATCGTTCGTTTTTGTCGTTAAAACAACATTGTTAACATGTTAAAACATTAAAAGTAGTCAACTAGTTGAGAATCACCAACAGTGTATTTTGTGAGGAAAAATCTTTACCCGTTTTTCTTTTCCAACTGTATCCATGCAGCTCAACTTATATCTATTAGTCTGACTGGTCTCAATTTACATTGGTTCGATGGCGGCAGCAAAGGAGAAAATAAAAAAAAAAAAAAAAAAACGATGAAAATGTTTGTAATCGTGAGCACAAATTTTCCACAACACTGCCAAGTGACTAATTGTATGTTGCCTATGCATTAACGCAAATAAACTTACTGCATTTTATACTGGCAACCATCACCACTGTACTGTGCACCATCATTCGCTTCAATTAGACACGAGAATTATTTTTGTTTGGATTTGTTGCGTATTTTCCGGTTATATTTATTGCACCGAGTTTTATTGTCGATGCTCAAGAATGCGGTTCGTAATTAAGTGAGTTGCTGTTGCAACATCTTTGATTTCACCACTCAAGTCAGACAAGAACTTTCTTGATTGTGAATAGGGAAAAATTGCGAATGGAATTCAACTTCTTAAGTCGCAAAAGTCTCAGGTGAAGGAAATGATTATAACAATTGTAACTGGAATATTAATGGGTTTTGTATTAACTCTTCCAAGTGGCCACTTTTATTATCCGCATGCAACATTGAGATAATTGCATCTTATTTCGTATCAAGTTATTCACTGCAATACGCGTGCAATTATTTTAGATAAAATGTCAAGTTTTAAAAGTTAATTTATATACTGTGTTGGTTTCATTCCCCAAATATTCAAGTCGAAGGACTATAATTTTGAAGTAAACGTAACATAAATTATATGAGTGAAGCAAATAGATAAGATATTGTTAATTTTTTTCTATTTTTAATCATAATTGTACCAATTTGCCCTTTAATATGAAACATTTCCATAATTTCGATAATATTTTGTTATTTGCATATAATTTATATATTTCATTTACAAATCAACTTATGAATAACTTCAAAATACCGTCTATCCAAATTGAAAATTTTACAATATTTTTTGAAGAACATTTTCCAATTGATTGATATTGTGCATAATTTTGAATGGTGTATATTTTAGTCTTCTTGGTTCCAATTTGAATTTTCGTCTTAAAACGTTATCAACGTTGTTAACCAGTAGTTTAACTACTATACAAATGATTTTATTTGGAGAGCTCCGAATTTAGATTTTTCGAAAATTTGTCGACATATTTGCAACCCTTGCACTATAATTTATGCTTTTATTTCAATCCATTGGCATTTGAATATCTCTATGTTAATGGAATTAGCATCATCATTTTCAAAATGCATACATCTGCATATTTACATTATTTTAGGGCCGTATGTAATTGTATAGATTCAAAATAAATGTTATCTTTAAATGTATGAAAACAGAAAAATTTTAAACGATGCATGTATTGAACATTGAAGCATCGAAAACTTATTCATTTATTTTCTTTAACACGAGTTGTTCATATTTTTGGCGCGTTGTCCATGACGCTCTTAAATCGTTCGATCGATACGCGACGGAATAAATTATTGTTATAAACTTGAGCAACAACAGCAGCAGTAGTAATAGTAGTAGTAGCAGAAGCAGCACATTCAACATTTTTCGACAAAATGCGTACACAATAATCGTAATAATCATAATAATGAAATGCAAAAAATGAGAATCTCGTGTTGGCAGTTGAATGAGCGAACACCACTGAATTATTCTTATGTAAAGTGTTTTGTATGTAATGCACATAGCGTACATACAATACATATTAATGGTGTTTATCCTCGATGGCGAGAGGGAGAAGAAGATAGAGATAGAGATAGAGAGAGAGAGAGAGAGAGAGAGAGAGAGAGAGAGAGAGAGAGAGAGAGAGAGAGAGAGAGAGAGAGAGAGAGAGAGAGAGAGAGAGAAAGAGAACGGGAAGAAAAGTAGCATTCGCTGAAAGAATGTGTGTCTTTTTGGTAACATTTGCTTGGATATATTGTGCCGGAGTATTTTATGTTGGGAATGAACCACTGAATTTCCTTTCCTTTTGCTATTATTTATGAATGCATAAAAAGCGGTCGCTTTTGCATAGCTAATCAAGAGGAGACAATTTCCTTGTCGGTTCATTCAACAAAAATATGCTTATTTTAAGATTCAACAAAACTGAACAACACACTCTCTCTCTCTCTCTCTCCCTCTCTCTTTCTCTTTCTCTCGCTCTCTCTCTTTCATCCTATACAAAAAAAAACGGTAAAAGAATACGCGCGCGGCATTTTTGTAATTTTTCCACACGGCATTTTCACAATGCAAAATTTGTGGTTTCTTCAATGCCATTGAATTTTATTTGCGTTTGTGTTGACACTTTGTGTTCATTTCAATTTAGTTGGCGTTTGTCAAAAAACAAAGACAAAACTACACATGCAAAAGCCAGAACAAGAGACCAAGAGGAATAACGACAATGAAAAAGATAGAAAGAGAGTGCCACCAATTACAAATTGAAAGAATGCAAATGTGCTGAGGTTTTTCTTTAACATTGCTCTCGAACCACTGTTTTACCGACAGATGCAAAATTAAGGCAACTGAAAAACTTATGGGGAAAAACATATTTTCATTCTCAAATGAGATTCTCACAATTTCAAAAATGAACGCTTGTAGTTCTCATAAGAAGATTACATTGCATCGAAATATGTGCACGGTTTCGGGTGTGCTTCGAATTGTGGTTGCGTGTTTGGTTGAGAAGGGGCAGAGTAAACGGAAGTGTGAGAGAGTGATAGAGAGAAAGAGAGTTGCAAACACCGTGTGTACCGTTGGGATTATAAAATATTTCGATGTGTACTATTTTTTGATATTATCATAAAATGTTCCGTTTCCACTGTCAATTTCGTTGTTGCCATTGTATTTCACCTCGCTCATTCACACACACACACACATACACTTTTTCACATCCAAAAGACGAATATCCGTCTCGTTCATTGTGTCGCAGTTGTTTTTGTCGTAAATTTTGGTAATGATTAAAAACTGATGAAATTGAACCTATTTTTTCAGCCCAAATCATTACATTGAAATTGTGCAACTTGCACACAATTTTTTAGCTCAAACTGTAGCTAAAGAAAAATCAATCGGCGCTTTATTAACAAACCGGCTGGCAAATGAAATTTATGTTCATAACGGAAAATTATATGATTTTTTGTTCCTTTTCCTATTTTTTGCTTCTTCAAACATAAAAATTAATTTTAAAATCGATATCAGCAATGGAAACAATTAAAATTTGTTTCTTTTTTCGTGCTTCAATTGTATGTGTTTGCTGTAATTATTATCAACGATTTTTCCAGTATGTGGCTGTACGCAATCCATCTAATTTTCAAGCGTTTGGGCCGCCGTTTCAATTTCCTTTAATAAAATCAGCAATAAGCCGATGGTCGTGATTATGTCAAAAATAATTAATTACATTCGATCGGGGAAACTCATTAAAGAATTCTTAGCATATTTAAATCCCTCGCTTTTCGATCTCTCTCTCTCTCTTGGTCTTTCTCTCTCTCTCTCTCTCTATTCCATCATCGAGTATACCTCACCATTTTTGCGTCGTTTATATTATTACATTATGTGGTGTCCTTTTGCTATACCCTCGTAAGAGCTGCGCGCGTATCTTGACAAAAAATCAGTTCTTTTCTCACCCTTCTATGAAGCGGGCATTGATTATGCACTGGATATCGATTGCTAAGACCAAATTCAGTCAAGCTGATCGTTCTGCCGAGGCAATGAGGCTGCATCAACCAAGCGCGTCACGAACACGTCACTGAATTTTAAACGAACGAAAAAAGAAGTAGAAGAATCAAAAAAAAAAAAAAAAAACAAAAGAAAAATCTCTGATACGGTTGAATGTTTTAATGGATATAATGAGTACACACAGCAAACAGATTTAATGAAAATCGCGGCAAAAGGGAGCACAAAATTGGATATAAGAAAGACATTGTGTTCATGTGCGCTCCATCGATAAGATTTTTATAGAGTTCGACAGTGATTTTGTTTGTTGTCGTTGGTGCTGTCGCCAATTTTCATGTCGAACGGAATATACAATATAATTGGTAAACGAAGAATTGGTCGATATGGTCGGTGATTTTGAGAAGCAAATGCTGCGCACTCATTATCGATTTTCTTAATTCCTTCCTTGTTCTTCATTGAGCCTGTGTTCTTTTCTTTATGCTTTTGAATTATGAAAAAAATGCAATACAAATTTAAATCTCAGGATTTAAATCCGTGACAAATGATGTTTCAATAGGTGAACAATTCTTTGGCAAATGTATGTAATGCATCAAACCATACGTTGTCACCATAATTCACACGTGTAACAAAAACAAAATGTAAAACCATCGACGCCTGAACTGAACACACAAAAAAAAAAAAATTACAAGTGAGTTTGTTTTTTTTTTTTACTTCGCTGTTAAGTGCTCAATGAAATGTTAAAAACAAATCGCACATTTGTTATTGTTTTTCTTTGCACGCATTTTTCTTCATTTCATACACGTATCTGGCGCAATTTTTTTTTTGTATGCTTTAACTTTGTCATCATTTCAATCTATATTTCCATAGTCAAAGTAGTAGGAAATTTATCGAATGGAAATGTGTGTATGTATTACAATAGATTGTTGGCATGTTTAACGTAAATGCATACACATTTCAAGTACAGCCATACTCTGTCACATCCATATTAGTCTCACTCTTTTTATCTCTGTCCCTCATACACTTGCGCAAACATTACACTCTTTTATCCATATAATATTCGGTGACACGTTAAATGAGAATTTAAGTTTTTTGTATATAGCAAATGTAGCAATAGCGAAACGAAAACAAAAACAAAATGAATTACGTTGAAATGTGTGTGTGTGTGTGTGTGTGTGTGTGTGTGTGTGTGTGTGTTGTGTGTGTGTGTGTGTGTGTGCTCTTTCGATTCAAGATTAAGGGCTTTTTTCAGCTGTCGACGGTGTTTGTCGATATCATGATGAGGTGTGGAAAGGGCGATGTTCCCGATTCGTAATGAAAATATCGAAATGTGTTATTTAGAATGTTTCTTCACTCGTTTTTACGCTGGATGACGGCGATGCTGTGCGCCACATATGCAAATGACTTTCTCTTAAGTGAATTTCGAAATAAAAACCACGAATTTATTTGTTTCAACGACAACGCATACTTATAGAATGGTAGAAGAAGCGGATTCATGTTTTTTACGTCTCACTCTCGCTCTCGCTCTCTTGCTTTCTCCATTCTTTTTCTTGACTGCATTTAAAAAAATTAAAACAGAAGGTGTGAAGTGAGTGAATTGAATTGGGATGAAATTACTTTTTGCCATGGATTAAAATTCGATGTGGCATGTGTGTGAATGTCGATGTCATTGCGATTGTACTTGAGAAAGTCAGAGATGAGCTCCACTCATTCTCGCCCTCTCTCTGCATATGCAAAATGAGCTTCAACTGAGAGAAAATTGGTATTTGATATGGCGGCATTGTGAAATGTATTTGACATTATTTGCGAGCGAGCGTATAATTTTGTCGATTACATTTGCTCAAGAACTTAGCATAAATTTTGGTTTTTTTATTTAAGTGAAGAACAAAAAGAAAAGAAAAAAAACGTTGGCATTTTCAACCCATTTTCCCCGATGCTCATAAGATAACAATTCGATTCGAGAAATGGCATTATGGAAATCAGCACTTGTTCGTTTCAACTTCATAAGATTATAATAATGAAGAAGAAATGCCGAACGCAAAATCGCAAATTGAAAAACCCAATCCCACGACCTCATTTCCGTGAATATGTGATAATCTTGGTTGTGAAAATGGTAAAAGCCAAAGAAAAGCCAAATAAATACATATATTTTGAAAACACTTTGTTCAAAAGCCGTTGTTTTTACACCAAATATGGTATTCGTTGGTTTTGTTTTCATTTCAAAAATACACACACGCACAAGTCATACAAGTCATATATCTTCCACAGAACAAATGATTAATAGCATATTTTATGTGAAAAATTCAGTATTTCTCAGCTGAATTTGCCGCTTGATTGAGACATAGTATCAGCAGCATGCCTCAATTGGATACAAAGTTCGAAACCATCGATAATCAATTGATTAATGACTCGATCGAATAGTGAATTCAAATAAATCATACCTTCATATGAGAAATTACACGAAATGGATAGACTTTCACTTATTTTCTATTCGATAAATGTTCAGCATCCATTCCATAAAGGAAAATTGACGTATTGAGAGTCCTTGTCAAAATACCAATTTATTGTCACACATACACAAGTAAAAATGTATTTAGCGCAAATTTAATTCCATGCCACAATACAAATTACAATTCAAAATGAATATGTTGTAAAATTAGGTACTAAAATGAATGAAATTCAACTCAATTTATGATTGTGAGCCATAAATTGCATTATCACAAACCATTCTCTGTGAACATTAGATTCGTTGATTTGTGCTAGTTGATTTGGTTACTTGATGTCTATTGGTTAGGTTCCATTCTCTGGGTTTGTTTGCTATCAAATCAAAGAGCTCGAATCTAAGTAAATAAACTCACGAACAATTTACTTCTTAATTTTCAGTGGTGATAATTTTGTTTTTCATATTGTATCGTTGGCTCCACCGACCGATTGCGTTCATTCTTTTCATCCGAATCATCATCTAATTTTCTGGTTACAATAACATTTTTATTTCGCCTTTTATGTGCGAATTTATGTGAAATGTGACGTTGATTGCATGCGCTATGATGACGTTTCTCGGTTCTCTTTCTCCGGCATTCATTTGGTGGTTTTCGTACGTGTGCGGTAGATTTGCTGCTTGAATACAATCCATCGACTAGGGAAAACCACACAAAAATCTCATTGAGATATACATTTGATTCTGAACGAATAAGCCACGTTCGGGGATTTGATTCTATCGTTTTTTTTTTTTCATTCTTTGTTCCTTTCTCACAAAACCCTGTTATGCATCAAACAAAAAGACGATCAAAAATGAAACGAGAGTACGGAAAAAAGGTGTTGATTATGTAATCAAGTTTATTTCATGCGATTCCGTAATTTCAACTTGAGAAAAAAAAAACCGCATTCAACAAGTTTTCTTTTATAATTTTTATGATGAAGCAAATAAACTTTTTCCGACCACATTTCTGTACTTTTTTTTATGAGTCATTTAAATTGATGAGCAACTTTTCTTATTTTTATAATTCACGTGCTTGGTCAATTTTGAAAATGTTTGTTTTTTTTTTAATCACAATCGTTTTTATTTCGATTGATTTGATTTTTCGAAAAAAGCAAAAGGAAAATGTTGGTTAAAAAAGTAAAAAGTAAGAAAAAATCCAATGAATCCAAAAATTTGTTCAGCAAAACCAATAAAATATGGAAATTAACGTCTAGTTGAATTTGAATAAATAAAAAGAGACGGAAATTTCTTATTCAAAGCCCTTTTGCAACCATAGGATATTTTCTGTCTCTCATAAATTTTCTTGGAAATAAATAAAAGTGAATAAAATTACGTTGGACGGGCAGGAGCGCGTGTGTGTACATTATATTCATATCTTCTTTCCTGTTGTTCGAATATGTAAAAGATGTGCGCATATATTTTATTGTGTGGTAATTATGACGAAGACGTTGTAACAAATGAGAATTTATATACATTTGCTTATTAAATGCGCTGAATTTGCGAAAAGACGAAAAAGAAGAGATGATATGAAGACGACGGGTTGCTTACGGAAAGAGCTTTGAAATCAGCATGAACGAACAAAATATTGTGTGTTATACATGAAAAATCGTGTAATTTTATTGCATGTTCAGCATTGCCAAATATTTTATGTGTGTGTATGATGTGTGTGTGTGTGTGTGTGTTATGTTTGTGCATTACATTGATTCAGACACGCGGGCGAATCGTTGTCTGTGCTGTTTGCATAGTGAAAATATCATTTTACATTTGCTCATTATTTTATTAGCTTGGGATGCTTGAACGGAAGCAAGTTCATCACACACGTTGCTGTCTATGCTTTTTCATATGCAAAAAAATGAAAAACGTCAACGATAACATAAAAACACACTAGCTGCAAGGATATTATGATACATGAGCAACAATTCATAGCGCCGCTTCATCAGCAACAACACAACCAGCCAGAGAATATATGTATTTTAAAATGTTCATTTGCATAATTGTACTTGAGAAATATTTCATACGCATTTATGCGCTTAAATGGCAATGCATCGCAATGGATGATTCATTTTTTTATGCTCATATACACATTGCCGTAGTGACGAGGACGCGATCCAGTTGCTATGATGTTCAACGACAAGAAATTCATGGGAACTGAACGAAAATGAAAAATTCTGCACGTTTTTGTATTTTGCTATTTGCAAGTCATGCCAGAACAATCTTCTGTTAGATGAATTTTGTAACAACAAAATCGATGTTAAAATGTGCAAACACAAGTGCTTCGAGGATGAAAAATGAGAGAAAAAAAAAATCACACACACACACACTGAGTATTAACAATAAAAATCCATGAACAACTTCATTAACGATTGTAACCATGATGTTCACTACCTAAATGCTACATGAGAAAAAATCCAACGAACGAAAGACGTGTGCTTATTAGCAATTGTCTTGATACACTCCACCAGAGAGGTCCTTGGTTTTTGCCATATTCGCTCTCCCATCTCATTTTCTTTTCGAAAAAATAAAAAAAAAATATTTAAATACGCCCATTTCGATGTTGAGTACTTTTGCAACCGCATTTCCATTGTGAATTTAATTTGTAATTTTACTTATAATTGTGAAAAGCCTTCGGCAAATTTTAAATCTTTTCCAAACATTCTGGTTAGTTATTTATAATCATAATCAGCATTTCTATCCACTGTTCAGACGATATAGCAAAATTAGTGTGTTGGTTGTGTATTTATGCACAATGAAAACTCAGTAACCAACAAATTTACAGTAATTTATTATTAATTTGCCAGAAACCGATTGTATTTTTCATACTTTGACGAATTATAAAATGAGTTTGACGACCTGACCCTTTAATCTACATAAATCAGCTAATAGAACACTCTTCCTATCAAATAGTTTTCATACAAAGAGAATTTTAAACGATCATTTGGATTAAATCACATCCTAAAGTTTTTCAAAAAATATTAAGAAATTAAAATGTCATTAAGCGTTGCGGAGAATTTATTTTGTTCGATGGCTATTTCAATGGACGAACTTCAAAATGCGATTAAATTCTATGGATAGAAATAGAGAGAGAGAGAGAGAGAGAGAGAGAGAGAGAGAGAGAGAGAGAGAGAGGGAGAGAAGGAAAGAGAGAGAGAGAGATATAAATATATATCAAAAAAGAAAAGCAACTAGACATGGACGTAACCCAATTTTCATAAAGTTTTGAACATTATCCATTATTTTTTTTTTTATCTTTTTTTTGGTATTGATTTGACTGACTCGTGTCGTTTTTAACCCTTTAAATAAAATTACATATCATTAAATGGCCTGATCACAGGTCAATCAGATCAATTTAACATTTAAACGCCGCACTTCAACCAATCAACCAATTTCATTCGAATTATACTGTCATTTAGGTAAACATATGATTTAGTGTTGCGTGTTATTGAGGAAAATTGAACCCTTCCAATCGGACGAATCATATTCGTTGTAGTAATTTTAGTTTTAACAACAGTTTGAAAAGTGGAATTTTACAGATATTACTTTTACAGTTGTTTCTTCTTTTGTTTTTTTGGCTAGGAGTGTAATTCAAAATTAATACATTTAAAGCCTTTTGTAACTATGTAGAAATTTATCCATGGCGATGAAAGTTATGCAAATAGTATGTAAACGATAGAAAACCGTGAAGCAGATCAATTGCAAAACCAGCAGAATGATAAATCCCTCAATAAACAGAAATCGAAATGATTTGAATATTTTTTGCACGCGTCTCATCTTGACTGCGCTATGAGGTATTGAAATTTATTGCAATCATCATCGAAAATCCAATGTTGTTTATTTAATGTGTAAAGAAAAATCATAAACGAAAAATCTTGCCAAGTATTTGCACCCAATTTACAAAATATTCGTTGATTTTCTAGAAACAGGCAGTTAATATTCAAGGCAGAATTTTTCAACGATGCAATTTATTTCAACGAATGTTTTGTTGATTCGTTTTACATCGCGGCCATTTCTGCTGTAAAGAAAAATATGATCTGGCAACTTAATAAATTGAAGCGACCACAAGCATAAATAGAAAAACAAATCACAGTTGCTGCAATTGTGCGTCGACCGAAGTAACCCTTAGCTTCATTTAATTTGCAATTTACAGCTTAAAGAATATTGTCTTTTCTGTAAATTTCTTCTGTTGAAAATAGCCGTGTAACGTCTTCTGTAGAAAAGCCTCTCTCTTTTTCTCCATGTAGCTGGCGACATTCTTTGGCAAAGTGTATTGCATGGTTTCAGTTTTCAAATGGTCATAAATTTTGTTAGCGTAATCCTTTTAATTGGCACAATTGTTCAAAGGGGTTAAAAGGTAGCACAACAAAAACTTTTCATGTTTGTTTTGTCGACCGAGCGAATACAGTGAAAGGCGGCCGTTCTCTTCATTTTTTTTTCCTCAACAATCTTTCTTCTTGCCTAAGAACATGTGTAAAAACATATTTACTTTTGTAACGTGCTTTGAATTCACCTTTAGCGATACTAAATTGTGGAGCAATTAGAAAGAGAGAAAGAGAGCGTTACAAAATATTCACTGCGGAGAAAAAATACGGTCGATTGTACAAAGAAAAGCAAGCCTGATTTTCATGCGGTCGCTGCGGTTAGTTGTTACATGCAAAACCTTTGGTAAATGTAAATGGCTTAAAACTAGCTTAAATGGGATCGCTTGTGTGCTAGTGTGTTCCCATTTTATGTTTCGGGCATAATTATACCGTGTCAAATTGTTCAATGCTAAGGAAATTTAAGGGAGAGAGTTTCATGATTGGTTCATTCGTATAATAGTTTTCTATTCGACACTAGTTCAATGGCTAACTATTTTTAACATTAAGATGGGTGCTTGAACAAATGCTCATTTATAAACATTTTAAAGGATTTCATGAGTACATACATCTGAGCTCAATACTTATGACAAAACAATGGTTTTCGCTGCTAAATGATGTTAGCGAAGGAAATAAAAAACTACTCATTTGCAATAGTTTTGGTGGTCGAAATCAGATTCAAACTAAATGAATGAATAAAATTAATAATGCGAATCAAATTCGAATTAAAAGAGCCAAATTCAAATGACATGAGCAAAACGCACATTTTTAAATGGATTTATTACCTTTTCAACGGATTTTGTTGAGTTTAAACATCAAATCGCTTAAAATACAAAGTTTCAACAAAACATAAGCAATGTTTCGTTTATGTTTCATTCTAATTTCTTTCTTTAATATATTCAATACAAAAAGCCACTCAAAGTGCACTGATCTCATTTCAGTGCGACGGAAGTGATGCAGCAGCATGGCTGTAATAATGAAATTAGTACATTTATGTTACCTTATGGAATACAAACTATTTTATCCCCTCTGCATAGATTTCGAAAAATCGATGTTAGAAAACCTAGATAGTAATAAAATAACTGATTCTTCCTCGACAAAAGTCTATAAGAACTGTTGCGTTCATTCATGTTCGTTCTCTATCTTGTTTTGTCATAGTAATTCTGTTTAAGAGCTGTGCCAACGTTCGTTCTTTGGCTCTGATTACCGCACGTTTAATTTTTGTTTGAAAACAATATATGGCAATCATGTGTTGGGGTTAAATAAGCAATTAACAAAGTTTTCGCCGTACAAAATAGCACACAGGGTAAGAAAGCATTGGATAATAGATTGGCTCGCAAATCTGTGCAAATGCAAAAGCATAAAAGCCAAAGAAGGAGAACGATCAAGTTGGAAGCAAGTATCGCATGTGAAAATCAATGCTAGCCTATTCTTCGTATCTCTATGACTCATTGTGAGTCTTTCTGAATGAGAATAGTTAAAAATCGTATAAAAGTTAAATGACCTATGGAGTTGCATCGAGAACAGTCTCGGCTATAAAATGTATTTCGATGTATAACTGAACCAAGGAGAAAAAAAACGAAAAAAAAAAAATACTAAAACGCTTCCGTTGCATTTGCATTACGTTCTCGTTATATCATGTAATTATATTAATAATAGTTTGTATCATCTGCCATCGTTCCAAGTGCACGAAATATAAATGGTCATAGTGTATGGAAACTATGGGTAAGTAGTAATACTTGTGATTATGGAATCGATTAATATTTCATACACATTAATTTCTGGTCGTTTTCGTTTTTTTATTTTCACTTTTTTTAAAAATTTCGAAATGCACTGCACATGCATATACAGATTCACTCTATATAGTCTTTTATATTTGCTTGCTTATTCATCATCGCCTGAATAAGTAACTAATCTTCTATCATTTGTTTTATTTTTGGTCTATGAATTTTTCGATTTTATACATTATTTGAAACATCGGCGACATTTTCACTTAAAAATTCAAATTATGGTTCGTGTGTTATTTGGAATAGGAGCAGCACCACTTTGCTTCTGAATTCATGTCATTAAATATTTTGTGCCATAGATTACAATTTTGGACGGCAGCATTTTTACATCAACATTAAAAAATGATTTGCTTAAATATTCATGAGTGAAACAAGAGCATTTGTGACACTCAGAAATGGATGAACAAAATCGAATGTTGTTTGTAAATCGATGAAAATGATTTATCCGAAGGCTGAATGTTTTTTTTTTTTTTTTTGGTCAGAAATTCAATTTCAGTTGATTCGATACGAAACAAAATGATAGTTGAAATTTGATATATTGAATCGGCGACCGACATTCAAGTGACAACTTTCAAATCGAATTAGGCCGAATGATAAATGAGAGAAAATGACTGACCGACCAACCGAATCTCCCCAAGAAAACAACAACGTGAACATTGTTTTTGATGAGATATATAAAACAAGCTGCTAAACACATGTGTCAACGGATAGGAAAATGCAATTAAATATTTACGCAAATAGATTTATAATGTAAAAATAACGGTGGAATAAGCACTTGTACACCATAAAAATATTCTTGAAATACTCTGAAAATAGATACATATTGAAGAAAGTAACAGACTGAGCAGTGAGCACTCTTTGACTAAGTTTTGAGAATATTTCGAAAATAAAAGAAATAGGTTTTCATATGAAAATACACACACTTCTCATAACCTTTTCTCAACAAAATACATGCCAATCATTTTTCCCCCGATTTGTATTCGGAAGAAAATATCAATTGACATTTAAAGTTGGATTCAATCATTACTTTTTATTTTAATTTTATCAATTCAAAATTCACCTGGTTGTCATACTCCGATGTCATTGACTCTAAGTAAATAAGCTCAAAATAATTGAATATTAGATACGGAAATGTGAAAATTGCCCACATTTGCAAACGACATTTCCATTTCCTTTATTAAATTTGTTTTTACCTCATATATTAACTTCTTGAAATTGAATTTTTTTTTTCTCTTTTATTGCTCATAAGTCTGTTCATTTTTTGCACTTTTATATTACATTCAATGCGAAACATCAATCTGTTGACATATTTGAATATTTCAATCAGACTTTGAAGCTCATTGAAAAAAAAAACCTTTTTTTTCTTTGCTCATTGGAAAAATCATATTGCAAAATTCTGAATTTGGTTTGTTTGGTGTGTCAATGCCATTTTACCATATGCTTTTAACGAATGAAGAATTTCGATGATGCTGTTGTTATTAACATCTTTTTCTTCTTCGGTTTGTCAGTGAAATACACCGAATGAATATTGAATCGTGCATAACAGTAAACATACGAAATATATTTCATGGAATCAGATGAAGTTTTGTGGGAACGGTAACCGCTATTTAGATTATTATTTATATTTTTAGACATTTCATTTATAAAACAAACTTCAAACTGACGTTCATATAGAGTATGGCAACCGTCCAAAACTTGCATTATGCCAAAAGATGTGGAGTTGTTTTTTTTTTTCTTTCGTTGCTTTGTTGCTCGTTCAGTTTTTGCAGTTGATTTCCCACCCTATCTGAATGTTTGTGGCACAAATGTGCGTCGAAACCGAGAAATGAGAAGCGAAAAAGAAAAAAAAACCATCTAAATGCTGAAGAAAATATTGGCGGTATCATGTTGCTTGAGACATTGCTAACATTGATACGGTACTTGGTGGCTTCACGTGAATACCCACGGCATGACGTAAACGAGAAAATAACGCGTTCGTTCCGCCACCACTTTGCATTCGCTAATATTATTTCGATTTGATATATGTACCTTTTGAATTTCGTTTGAGTTTGCTGTTCGTCCGTCGTTGGCGGCCGTAAATAAAGCAAACAACCAGCAACGAAAAAAAGAAAAACGAGACGAAGAAGGAGAAGAAGAAGGAGAAGAAGAAAAAAATATATTTTAATCAGATTTTTGCTTTTGAAATTCCGCTTTAGTGTATTTTGATGTAGTATAATTTATGCCGCGTTATACAAACCAACAGAGAAGAAAAAAAGATGATGTCAGAGTGAGGGGGAAGGTATTCAAATATGAATTCTCTCTAAAATCCTTGTTTGAATCACCACCTCAAACAGCATTTAAAAATTGTGTGCGAAACGAAGACGGAAAAACTTGAATAGCTTGGAGTGAATATCATCCGAGAGTCGAAAAGCGACATTGCCAATATTCGTTCGGACAAACAATAGATTTTCCTCTCCGGCGAAAGTATTCGACGTTGGTAATTTTCGCCACATCATTTTCAAACGCCACGCATTTACACAACCGCATTTGAAATGGTCGTCCAACCTGGTTTAGAAGTTTGATTTATTATTTTTCTTTTGTGTGTTGGTATATTGCTCAACTTAACATTGAACACTAACTCACACATACACTCGCACACGCACATATAGATAAAGAGAAGGAGAGCACAAAGTGCTGATATTGACGGGAGCAAAAAAGGGTTACATTTTTTAGAAATACAACTGCTTTGAAAAACATATTCATCGTACGAAATTACAATTTTCACCTTTTTCAATCCAACACTTAATTGTGAATTACAATTTATATACAATTGAAAAAGAAGAGTTTTTTTTTTTCTTTGGTGCAAAATGAGTTTTATTTTTCCCACCGAATGTGCAAATGACATTTTGTGAAAATAGCATTTCCCAAAGTTGGATATGCCATTGAATAGACTTTGTGAGTTGTACCAAAATCCAAAATTTAAATGGAAAAATCTCGTTAAATTAAACAGAATTTGTTGAGTAATTTTATTTCTTAAATGGTATTGGACTAGAGATGAAACTATATCATTAATTGAAAATGACACATGGACGTAAAGAAGCTGATATAAATCCGTCAGTGAGTGCCGCCATTAAATAGGCTTTAGACAAACTTACATTCATCGAATGAATGTTAAGAAATTCACTGATGTATTTCTCTGAATCTCAATAGACTTGAGGTGTGAGTAAGAATAAGTAATGTCTTTAGCTGAGAGAAGCGGTCAAAGACGAACACATGTTTTTAGGATAATGAAAGATAAATGCTATAAACCAATATGTTCATCTTAGTTTACATATTCATTTTGGTTTCTATAAAACCTTTCGCAACGAATTTCATGCTGTGTCGCATTTTCCACATCTTACATCGTAATCGATGAATCTTACAGAAAGAACCGATCGACGATATGCCAAAAACTTGCAATAAATATTCAACAAATCGGACGGAGATTTGTTTGCTCCGATTTTACATTGACTAATATGTAACGGCTTGAACAAATGTATAAAATGTTCTAATGAATTTTAAATCGTATATATTAAAAGTCTTAAAATGCACTTGATGGATTTAGAATTGACAAGAGTGGAAAAGAGAACAAGAATTGAATGATGATAAGAAGAAGCGCGAGAGGAGAGAAGAATACCATGAGAGATAATTCGCAAGTTCATTGTTTATACTCGCATGAATAACATTTCATATGTTTAAGCTGAATGAATGTATTGGTCGAAATGCGCATATTTTGAGCATTGAAAACTGGAGAAAATGTCTTCCATTATTAATAAGTAGATTTGTAATTCTATTAAAATGAATGTGACGAGACAAACTACCTATATATATCTCAATATCCATCAGATCGATGCATTTTATAACGTAACGGTGGACATTTTTATGCATACCCCGAACAACATATGAATATACGGTTCAATGCACAGTGTTTGAGAGGGTTGAAATTCATTCCAATGCGAAATATATGCATATTTCTAAATGAAATGCAAACACGGAATAAGAAAATATTCAGAATGAAATAAGGCAGTGAGAGAGGGAGATGAGAGGGAGAGAGAGAGAGAGAGAGAGCGAGAGAGATGTTGAAAATGTCTTAGAAACCACGAGAAATGGTCTAATGATTATCATTCATTTCTTTGATGGTTGAACACTTGACCATTGAACCTTTCGTTGGCAAATGCGAATTATCTTGATGTTGAACCACATCAACACTCAATCTACACTACACACGTAGTTTCCGACCAAAGTTTTATCGATGATGCAAAATTTGTCGGACGTGCGGTTTTGCTTTGTTTGATCCACATCTTCCTCCGGTAGAATTGCACTAATAAATACACGATAAGGAATTGAAATTTCTTCGAATTTTCTTTCAGGGCAGTTCATGTGGAAATACGCCAGTAGAAAATGGCACATAGAACGCATTACGGAATTACGATATCCAAAAGGACCACAAAACTCACAATCATGTATGTCTCATCTTCGTATTCAAGCATTAAATTTGTACTGTGAATATTTATTTTTCAAAATACATATGAAAAATTCTTCCCGTATAAATGTAACCCATTCTCATTTTTCAATGATTCGTTTGATAAAGTGCAAATGTGCAAAATTAATGGAGAAAATTTCACTAAATATTATGCCACACAATTTCTTAAGCATTCTCGAAAAATTTTCTCGTTTGGAAAATGAAATGAAACCCTTTATATATTGGCTTGTAGAAAATTTTTGCATCAATTGAGGCGATATTCAAATGTACATTATACCATAAATCAATTGTAGCTCGTTTTTCCGTCGTAGATAATTCATATTTTATAATAAAATAAGCAAAAAAGGATTATCAGAAAATTAGAATTCTCCAGTGGGTGTACGAACGACAGCAGTGTCAGAAGCATAGCCTCATCAACCGAGCAATGTCAAAATAAAAAAAAAATCGATGCCAAGCAATCGAGGCGAAGGAAATGGAAGGAATTAAATATTATGCGCAAGCAAATAACAAGACCCTCATCGTTGCAAGAGTGAATTTGTACAACCAAATCTAATGTTGAAAAATTAAAATGGGTTCATTACATATACACGGTTAAATACAAATATGACATTCACATCGAATCGAGAGATATTTGTTTTGTTTTGTTGCGTTGTGTTGTTTTTTTGTTTTTTTTTTTTTCTCCACATTTTTCATTCGTACTAAAGGAAAACGATCTACTACATTCTTATCCCTTAACAGCCAAACACATATTCACATTTAGCCAATGCTCATAATAATCATGGCAACACATTTCGAGACACTCAAATCAACCCACATGCAAGCACATCGTCAAAAAATGATACGGTGAATGTGTGTTTGAAATGAACGAAACACGGAAATGTGCTCATCGTGTTCATATTATATTAAAATGGAATGGGTAAGATAATGGCAAAGAGCTGCGCTGAACTTCCGTTATCTTTTCATTTTGAAGCCACGAATTGTTGGTTGCCAAAGCACAAGTCTTTGTTTTCATCCGCACTGAAAATACATAGACTTGGTGAAAAAGAACAAAAAAAAAAAGTACTAGTAATAGAAGAAGATGAAAAATCCAACAACAAGAATATTTCTGCCGAGGTTAAATTTGGTGTTGACGGTTTTTGCGAGAGATGCTTCGAGCCACTGTCGAAAATCATGACAGCGAACGAGCAAAAAATCAAACTCTCACATCCAGAAGAAAATTAACAAGAACCTTTAAAAATGAGACAGAACATTTTCCAATCACTTATAATTAAAAGCATTAAACGCCCAAAGCAATTGAGTACATTATGAATGGATCACAAGCAATGTTCGTTGTGTGTAAAACATTCGCAGCAAATGAATTAAGTGTGTTGGAAATGTAGATTTTTCTGTTTCGAGATTTTTCAATTTTCATGTCAAAACATTTTTTCCAAAGAATAAATGAGCAGGCACACGTCTATAGCAAATTTGTTTATACTTATAGAGTCAAATACATCAAATTCAGCTTTCTTATAGCACAAGTCAATACAAATGTCTATATGTATTTTTATATCTATTTTTCAATATAAAATTAATAATTCTTCTTAAATAAGATAATTTCAACTGTCAGTTATTCCAGAAAATCCCTGAATTTTTGTATCAAGCATTTCTCGGTTTTGAAAGTAAATTACAACTATGGTTTTGTCAGGTAAAACCCATTTTCAATGTTGAAACAAGAATAGCATACAACCAATGAGTAATTTCGATGACAACGTTATCAAATATCGTTTGCCTTCAAAACAACCGAAAATAATTGCATTAAGAATTTGGTTTTTGTTCCCCATTTTATGTTTGTGTCTTCGATAAAAACTTTAAAATGTAATAAAGTAATCAGAAAATAAAGGAGCGCAAATAACGATAATAAGAAAACAATGGTGGTTTAGCTGGTTGGGTGAGAGAAATTGTAACCATTATTGAACATTTCCGATGATCAAATACGGAAACTTCGATTATAATGAAGTATCTTTTTCGGAGCGATTCTTCAGACACAATAACTCTCTCTCTCCCCCCCCCCCCCTCTCTATCTCTCTCTCTTGCTCACTCTCTCACTTATAGGAAGGGCGGTTCTCCTTCTCTTTCTTATAGAATGGTGATGTACCCACAAGATATTGGTTGGCCATTTTATATGTTTCATTTGCCATGCACATTTGTACGTTATTGGAATCGATGAAGAAATACATAGATGTGACATGACCAAAGCCGATATTAGAGCTATTATCATTAATGGTTTCATTTGATTTTCATTGTTCGATAAATTGCAATATACGTAAAAGCATGAAACAAGGACAAGACTCTTGTGATTTGACACTTGCAGAAAATGAAAATGACGGCGAAAAACCAAATTCTTCGACTGAAACAAAGGGGAGATAGAGTAAGTCATTGAATTCAAGGCAAATAATGATAGAACCGATGCACAGTGTATGTATTTTATGGAAATTTACCACATCTTTGAATGAGAATTAGTTTTATACGAAAATATGCATCGGCTGAAATGTGGCAAATAAATTTAATGCCTTGTATAAATATTATTATTTACATCGTAAGAAGTTTATTGTGAACATCGTTGTTTGTATATAAGAATCCATAAGGACACAAGTCCTACCTTTATCGAAACAAAGCCTTTTTGCTGTGTCTCATAAAAGATTGTTTTAAAGGAGCAAATCCATGGTTTGGTAAAATTCAAGACGGTCAAATGGTTGAATCACTGTAATTTATATGTTTTGGGTAAAAAGTGGTTCCGGCTAATGACATAATTATGAAATTTATGGCGACTGCATGTATTCCTAGACAAATGATTTATGTTCAAAGGTTATTCAATGCCAAAAATATTCTCTCTAATTCTCTTTTATATTTTCATAGTCTGTTTTCGATGTATGTGTTCGAAGTTATTAGCAACCAACAAACAAGTCACTAATTTAATTGTAATTTTCTGTTATTTATTTCGAATAAAATGAAAATTCCGGGATTTTTGATTAATTAAATTTAAATAGAAGGATTGTTTTTTTTTTTTTTTTTTGGGAAGCAATGTTTTTTTCATCCTTTCTTTCTGCTTATCTTGACAATGAGGGAGGTAGATGAGTGATGTCAAAAACCACAGCCATAAATAAAAACCAAGCATCCAACCGTTGCACTCATACACTAATCAACTATAATTAAATTCGGAAAATATCAGCCGTGGAAAAGTGTGCGAACATCGTATAAAATGGCATGGAATGAGTGATTTATTTTGTCTACAAAAGATGAAATGCGTGTCACACTTGACATAGAGCATACTTTCACCATAGATCCCAAACACACATGCAGCAACAACCAAAAAAACAGCCAAAAATTCCAAGCCATTTCGATCCAAAGCACAACATCTCGCTCTAGTATTTAAAATGTTTGATATGAGCCGTTTGTGATGTCGTTCAATACGCTGCAACATATATTATAACCAACACATATGCATCATTTTAATTACATTCAACTTAGTGTTTGGTATACATGTATGCGTTGAGTGTGTGTGTGTGTGTGTGTAGCAAAAATCTCGGGCGATAAAGATAAAGGAAGACACATCGCATCCTTTACCGTAACTCACCCAAACGCACACTGTGTGAATATAAAACACTTGCTACATATTTATATTCCTAATTTAAAATGTATAAATTGAAAAATAAAATGTGTCAGATAAAGATGGAGTTAAACGTAAAGACATGGATATTCGTCGCTATATACATGCTATATTATCTGTTATTTTCCTTGAATTTATACACAAACGTCTCCTTTCTACAGTCATTTGTCGAGGGATAGATCCATAAAAAATTAATGCTAATGAAAAATGAAGAGATGCCACATATAAAAGACGGTATCAAACACGAATTTGTCTAAATAATTTTCAATATTTTAAACTTGGATTGAAAATAAATAAACTGAACATTTTTTATTTAGTAGAGAGTTTAATATATATTTAACCATTGGATTGTAATCAAGAGTACTTTAAAAATTTAAACTCATAGACATTTTTTTCATTCGTTTGTTCATTTACTTGTTTTTCTTTTTGATCTAATTTTTACATTTCATTTTATAAGAATGAAAAATAATGCTCAAAAATTTTTAATCTTCAATTATTTCACCAAATATTTCTCAAAACTATACTATATCTCATCTCATTTATTTCTTTCATCCCATCGTGGTATTTCATCCTACGGTTTTTCTCATTTCGATAAAATTCCATTTCAAAGATTAAGTGAACGAATTTAGTTTTATCTTAAAATGACTAATTTGGTAATAGGTGCACATAAATACGAATATCTGAATTATTATATATCTGTATCTAAAGATATATTAGACGAAACAAACACACACAGAGAGAGAGAGAGAGGCAGCATACACACACGCACAGACTATTTTTTTAAATATATGGTGACGATTGTAGTCCATAGATACTACACGTGTGTATTCGTATATCATGCATGATGCATTTGTATGAGTTGCTCCTCATTGCTAGTTTACTATAAGAAATGCTTCAAGTGCTTGCTCACATTTACAAATGAAGCGAGCAATGAGAGTGCGTGAGTGGATTCATTTTATAACTATACACTACACAATATAGAAAAGTCTAAATGTGAATGTGGCCATAGCAATGTTTTTCATATATAAAATATTCTTGAGTTACAGATCATTTTATTTACGGCATTAAGAAACATTTTTTTACTAGATGATCATATTTATTTTACTATTTATGTTTGAAGTGTTAATTTCAGTTTGTTATGTATTTATTTACACGCATGAATAAGATCAAGTTAATTTGTATAATATTCAATAGGCGTTCATAAAAACGCAAACATTATTTACTAATATATCGAAATATAGTAGGCGTAAGAAAAAAGAAAATTAAAGAATAAAGATATAAAAGAATGAGATAAGAGAAGATTACAAGAGAATAACCCATATCCTTTGAATTTCATTTACTCACACATTAATACAAACAACTTTGAAATAAGTATATCAATGACGCAGCCAAATGTGTTTGATGTTATGTGCGCCTATTACTAAATAAACACTTAAGTTAACTTAATGATTTTATTTACTATAAAATTAACCAAAAATTAGTTAAAACTTACTAATTGTGAAAAACATTTAATAAAAAAAAAGTATGAAACAGAAATGAACAATTCTATTAGAGGTAGGTTGTATATTCTACTGAATGTCTACAATATTCTCTTCTAATTTCATTTCTTGTATTTATGTGTATACTGTCCTAATGTAAACTGTGCGTAGTGCATTGTGTATGATACACAATACACATACACTGTTGTTGATGCATATGTTAGAGAATGACATTTTGAGCACAATATTCCCAGTAGATACTTCAAAAATACTAAGAAAATTTCCATTATTACATTTATTACTATAGAAAAATGTGAGCAATATTTTTCAATAAAATTATTCTTTCTTTTTCTACTTCCATCGTTTTCAATTCAGTTTTTGTTTCAAATTAAAAAAATCTTTTAAAAGAAATGTCAAAATGTTCATAAATTCAATTATGAAAAATATTCTTTAAAAGAGATTCTTCATTATTAATAAAAATATTGCATTTGACTCTACGTTCACATATATTTACAACTACCTACATGTCAATATACTCTTTGTGGTTATGTAGTGCATTAAAAATCACCAAAAGAATCAAAAATGTTAGGAAAGATGGTCAGAAATTAGGAAACCATCGTTGACTGCAGTCATGTAGCATTGATAATTCATTGATATGATGGTTTGGATTCTACATGGTTTTGAATAAATTTAAAAAAAAAAAAATATTCATATTTACTTATTTATAATTAAGAATTGTGTATTTTCTCTGTAGTATTTCAGTATGCGCAGCAATTGATAAAATTTAATTTAAAACGTGAATCATGTTTGTTGTGCGTCTTTATCATTTGGTTCGTTGTGGTTTTCTTAATCATATTTGACGATATTAGAATGTGGTGACGCTTTGTTGGTTTGGTAGCGGTTACTTTGATAGACATTGATGTGTTTACATATTTTTCGTTAAGCATAAAAACCAAAAATCACAACAGATTGTGTACAAATTTCTCAAGACACTCAACTCATTTTATTCCCCATTTCAATTTTTCGATGTTGCTCCCATAGGTCTTTCTTTCTCTAAGCATTTGATAAAATTCGTTTGCATTTATAAATGTCAACATAAAAGACATTTTAAGATGGAACGCCATAAAGATGATGTGTTCAAAAGCCACAAAGTGCTTTAACGGCAACATCCACTATTTGTTGTTCTATCCTGATGATTGATTCACGTTTGCAAACGATTTTAGGTTGTCTGAAAATGTTCAGAACTGTGTGGCGGTGACAATTTCGACAAATACAATTAAGCCTATGCTCATGTTGTCTCTCTCTCTCTCTCCCTCTCTCCCTCTAAATTTCTCGTTTAGCATTGCCCGTGATAAACTCTGTAATTAATTCAAATTCCATGGATTTAGACGCTTTATTGTCTATTCAAATTCAGTTTTAATGCCGGAAGTTAATTCTAAGACCATTTTTCATTTCATTTGAACTTTTATGAAACATCGCACACACATAAATGTAAACATGAAGTCGAATCAGACATCGAAATAACTTCTCAAAAACCGTCAATGAGCAATGCAAACATAAAACTTTTCGTCGATCGATTAAAATGTCTCGCAAAATGAAAAGAAGAAAATACGGAACAGTTTTCGTTAAATACAATGGCAAAAGTTATATTTTGAGCATACTCTGTAGTGAGACGAAAAATTTGCTGTTCAAAAATGAAAACTTTTTCACCAAAAGTAAAATCAGAGCATAATTTCAGTGAAGAAATCAATAATGTTTGTTTTTTAAAAATGATTTAATTTGAGAATTTGCAACCCATTCAAAACCTCATTGTACCGTTAATTTTGGATATGAAACGTAGAAAAATTTCAAATAGTTCAAAAGTTTGTATCTTCATTTCAATGCCACATATTTTTTTTACTTCTCTCACACATCGCTTTTGCTCAGTTGAAAGTTTTCATTGTGTGTGTGTGTGTTGGTTTTATTATATATAAAATATTCAGTTATTGTTAGTCAAAGTCTAGACTCTTTATCAACCAAATCAACATTGAATATAGCGTAAATAAACAAAAAAAAAGTGATTTGAATTCTATAATGCGTATAAAACATGGACATAAGAAAAATGTGGTGCGTTGTCGTTGCACAAATTTTATTTCGATTTTTGCGCTGAATGTTTACGGGTCAAAAGGCATTCCTTTATAGCCAAATACAAACCGCAGCAAAACTTTTAATCATTGATTTTGTCGAGTAAGCGAGAGATTGTGAGAATAACAGAGAAAGTGGTCATACCAAACCTATGAATAAACAATGTGCAAAGAAAGTGAAGTGATTTGTCCAAAGTGTTTTACAACCAACTTTTTTCTCTCAGTTTCTTCTTTTCCTATGAAAAAGTCTGGAGGACAAAGATCAGGAATGAAAAAAAAAAGGAAAATTATATGCAAGAATCAAAGTTCCGCCATTTTCAATGTCATTGGCATTTTTCATGAAACAAACTCTCATGGATTATGGAGTAGAATGGGCGAAAAGTTTAAACAAAGCTGAAATTAACCATGCCGGTTTCATTGAACAAATCACATAACAAACGCCCAAAAACAACACCAACAAAAAAAAACTCATGAAAATTTAGATTTTTGTCGTTGAAACACCGACAAAAAAAAAGTTGAATGTTTTGGTTTTTAGCCGGGGCCATTTCGTAAATCACCTATGCTTTTTCCCATGTCTAGAAATGTTCACAATGATACACACCACAGAAAGGAACAACGTAACTTTTTCTTTTTATACTTTTTGATGTGCGTAATAATTGCTGTTTGTTGAACTGTTTTGTAATTTTGTTTTTTTTTTTTTTCTTACTCTCCCTCTCACTCGGTTTTCCTCTCATCCTAATGTATTCAGTGCACTTTTTCCTCATCAATTTTTGTAGTTCAAGGTCGAAAAACTCGGCCAAAACACACAATAAATTAATATTATGTATTTTTGTACTTTGGAAAATGTTACTAAACTTTCACTTATCATCGTGGAAAGTTTCCCATTGGAGAAATGCATTTCTTTTTTTAACAATATCCGTGTAAAGTTGTAGACACGAACAACAAAAGAAACAAAAGTACAAGTTCACAAAACTTTAGTTTGATTTCAAATAAAAAACAATGAATGGAAAAGGAACAACGCATCGATTTGATTATGAAATTATGATTTGAGAGACGAAAAAAAAAAATATTACAATTATGACTTCAGATGATATGCTTCATAATATTTCATCACTAATTAGAAGAGAAATTTGAGGCGTCTTCGACGCAGTCGTTTTCGTATCGCACATGTCTGGCTTACAAGTGCGAATGTCATCTCATTAAAAGTTTGATCAATTACGAAAATTGTTATTAATTCAAACAGCGACAATGTCACCATGACCGAGAAAATTAACGAGTGTTGTGCATACATTCGCATTATATTCGCTCCAATGGATAAAAAAAAGTATCGAAAAAGTATCGAGCTAGCGACCGAAATCAATTATCAATATTTTCAGCGAGGGTAAGAGTGTGGGTGAGAGAGTGAGAGAGTGAGAGAGAGAGAGAGAGAGAGAGAGATAGACAGAGAGAGAGAGAGAGAGAGAGAGAGAGAGAGATGAAAACAGACAGACACTCACACAGAGAGAAAGCAAACAAATAATTCTTTCAATTGTAATTTTTGCACTTTTTTTTTCTTCGATCTCATTTCTTCTTTCGATCTCATTTTTTCTCTTCAGTGCCGTGGTCGAAAATTCAGGCTAAAAGCAGAAATGTAACGAATAAAATATTTTGCACCAAATGTTAGCGAAACGATTTTTTTTCCTACGCTAAAAACTGCCATTTCATGTCATTTTCGCTTGAAATATTTTTTTACTGGAAATATAAACACGTTCCCATTTTCAGTTGCTTTTTTACATCGTCATTTTTTCTTCATTTTCTTGTCCGTACACAATTTTCATCCAAGCTCCATTTTGCTATCTTTTCCGATTCTGCGTTCACATTTATTATCACTAGCATTTTTATTTTGGTGCTCGTTTGCGCTTTGAAAAAGCTATACATAACATACAAGACAAGCAAGTTTTACATAAAGTTTATGTTATCCATGTGGCCCCGTATGTGTTGTGTGCTGTGTGTGTACATGTAATAAGCTCGTGTGTTGTTCATGTGCTTTCCAATGCTGACGAGCGAAGTAGAAGAAGAAAAAGAAGAAGAAGAAGAAGAAAAAAAATGTGAGAGAAATACTGAGACCATTTGAGAGCACATGCACAATACTCCAATTCATCCATACACATACTCACTCACACAACGATAAATGACGAGGAATTTTTCATTCACCGCATTTTTTTTTTCTCTTCGCTTCTTGCCTGTTCAGTACTTTAGTTGTGTGTCTCTTTTGCACTCATATACTTTCGTTTTATGTAGGTCATCCAATGAAAACGGTGTTATTTCTTGCATTGGACCGCCCAACTGTATCAGAGCTCACCTATCAAAGCAGTTATAGTGGAAAAACGCATACAGTACACAGCTTTTTTTTTTCCCTCAACGACTAAACGATACATATTTTATTGCTCGATTCTCACATTCACACAAACACTCTCACATACTCAAGCAAGACGCTTCTGCTCAATATATGAACATACGGAATTATTAAAATAAATCGAACGAAAGATGAGAACATGTGTCATACAGGGAAGTAAGTTATATTTATTCTTAAATGCGGTCATTAATCGATCCCAGCTCATTCTCTAAAAACAACCAAAAACTTTCGAAATATTAACGCTTATGCTGGACCATGCTAGAACGTCGATCTATAAACTTATACAAGCAAAAACTTTAACCTGAGTCAGGTTATTCAGAAAATGCATTATATATATCCGATAAAAAAGCCAAACGACATGAAAAGTTAATTACGAAAGAAGGTATTTCGATAATAGCATATACACTTGGGATTTTGTGCCTGGTCATCGGATGGGCTTGAAGTTGAGTTAAAGAAGGAATGATAAAAAAAAAAAAAACTAAAAATCCACGAAAATGAAATTCATTGAAATCCAGCTCTTTTTATTCTCAAAAAAACACACTGACGGAAATGCTATTAAAATGACCACCGCACATGAAAAGGTTTTCGATTTACCACATCCACTTCACCCTCGAAACGAAGAAGAACCCGAGACCATTTTCAGAAAATTCACTTTATGTCACGCGGTTTTAATGCCTCTTTTCCCTGGCTCTCGTTTTATCTATCGTTCTCTTTTTAGCAGCTTTAACCATTCATTTGACTGGCAAATTGCGATGCGTTCATCGTACAAAGCATCGCGACCATTTATTTTTCCACATTTAAAATAAATACCCGTGGTGAGTTGAGCCACAGCAACTCATCCGACTGCTGACGTATGTGAGCCACGAGACGAAATATATAATAATTAAGTATTTGTTGAAAGATTTTTTTTTATTTTACCGCTTGTGTGTCGTAGTCGCCATTCTCAACGTTGAACCGATGGTCATTCTCATTTTTTGCAAAAAGGTCACCTCGGTGCAGTTTTATCGAGCATGAATTTGTGGCGGATATTTTCCCTAACGAGCATTGTGATGACCGAGAATGAGAGAAAAAAAGAGTGAGATAGAGATAGAGAGAGGGAGTGGGAGGGAGAGAGAAAGAGAGAGATTTGATGAAGAGACTGCGGTCTACTTATGTACGGTCAATTCCTCCGAATGAAAGCACAAAATAATATGAACACGAAGCCACTGCATGCAAATCTAATGGAATAAAATGATTTTTATTTTATTCATTCTTTTGTGTGTTTTTTTCCTATTCTCTCAACAAAACAGTATTTTACTGCACTGCAACGCTTGAAATCGGTAATAACTAACGTGTTTCTTTTTGTATGTGTATATACTGCTTCTCGAAATTTACAATTTAATTTACATCGCACGGCAATATTTCTCGTAAAGCCAAAACAATATCAAATGAATATCGTAATTTTTATTTTATTTTTTTTTTTTCTTTCCTTTCCTTCTTCAGTTTCTGCATTCGTTCTCGCATTTTCAATTTAAATTCAAACGAAATATTTGTACTGGCATTGCATATCACAGTCTACATCTGTTCGTTACTTCCATCTACAAAATGAATATTATGAATTTTCCACTTTCGCTGCTTTATATTTCGTTATCGTTGCACCTCTCTCTCTCTCTCTCTCTCTTGCTCTTGCCATTGTTATTAGTGTGTGCTGTGTTCTTATTAAATTTAAATCTGAAATTATACATAAATTTAAGCACACACTCTCTCTCACACACACACACATTTACAAACAACACAGTATAGCACATCGCCAACACTACTTAATTTGGCGAGCTGCGATTCAATCGAATACATATGAAACAACGGCTAGCGCATACACACAAGTTTATCTAGACGACAAACGCTTGTTTCGATAAGTCTGTAGTCCTCAGCTTTTGTACTTACAATCACTCAATTTTTTTTTTCTCTCTTGCTCTCTCCCTGCGACAAAAACAAATATCCACTCACGCGTCTACTAAAGCAGTCGCCATAGATTTTCTCTCGTTTAGTCCAGCAAAGACGGCAATTCCCCAGTGGAAGATACATAAATTAAGGTGACATTTAGAGCTTATTAAAAAAAAACCAGCCGAAAAAAAAAATCTGTTCTACTCGACTATTAGAACATTTCGCGGGGAAAATCAATAGAAAATAATCTTGGTAACTCCAACTCCAAAAAACGTAAAAAAAACCAATCTGATTTAAATTGGTAAAATGTAAATGAAACAAGTTCAGAGAAAATGTTGTGAAATAATGTAAAAAATGTACGTCTCTGATGTTTTGTGACTTGTTTTTCTTAATCGCATTCCCTGTAGAGCGTCGCTTGAGCAACATTTACCATCATTGCAATAGATTTTATTCAAATGCTTCTTCTCTTTCGGCCAATTTGGCACTTGTACAGATTTCGTCGACTGAATTTTTACTGCAACTCGAAGAACAGATGAGAACATTGCAGAAATTGTGTTCATATGAAACAATCCTTTATGTGTGGAAAATGCCTTGATTTTAGGATTTTACTTTCAAAATATCTAAAATGAGAGGAAAAGTTGATTTTGAAAACATTTTGAAGAAGATTTTCTTGAAGGAGGCCTTCTCCAGTAATTTTTCCAATCGCTAAGATTTTCTATAGTTTATAGTTGATGTCTCCACTAGAAATTATTAGGCGATGCGATTTTTGAATACATGAAAAAATTGATAAAATATTCAATACAACACTAAGTTCAGACTCACATCTCATATATACATGCAAAAAATCTAAAAAAAACAAACAATGTTCAAAAAACGCAATAAAATGTCAAGTATAATTTTTCACGTTGACCACAAGAGCATAGGAAAATCAGCTTATATATGCGTTTGTGGCGACACGTTTTGCATTCGGCTGTCTAGAGCCTTTTTATCATTTGCCGTAGCATATTGGTTATACATGAAAAATTATCAAAAGCATTAATTTTCATTTGAGTCACGTTCACACATTATGTTGTCAACGGTGTCGTATTATTCAAATTATGCATAAAGCTGATTTTCATTTGGCTTGTCGCACCGTTTTCGATGTGTTTTAACATCCGTCGAACGAGATTGTTGGTTGTTTTAATTTTCAACATTTTATTTGAGATATGAAATACGATAAAAAACGTAAACACTACAACAACAACAACGACAACACCAACACCAACAACGATAACATTGACTTTCAAATGGTTTTCATCAAAAATTATTATGTGAACAACAGCATCGCATCATCTCGACCGAAAAAGAAACTCAAGTGTGCATTTGTATTCTCCGTTTGCAAGGTGTAAATGAGATAAGCGTTATATGATGTAACGCATTACCAAACAAAGTGAACGAATGACAACGAGTTAGAAGAAGATGGAAAAGTCGTGTGAGATACTGAATGACTTAAATTGTTGGCAAAATATGCTTTTCGGACGATTATTAAAATTGTCAATCTTTTGAAAAGATTACTGTCGAAAAGTTTTGAGAGACACAGTGAGAACACAGAGAAAGAGAAAGAGAGAGAGAGAGAGAGAGAGAGAGAGAGAGCGAGAGAGAGCGAGAGAGAGATTTTAGGTGTATGTATGTGCGCGCGCTTTAGTTTCAAAGTGGAATTATAATGACACGTGAGTTACATGCACCGAAGTGTTCCACTGCACAAGTTAGAAACGTACGGCGACTTCTGAACGCATTTTTATGTATGGAAAGTATTAGAGATTTTCTTCTATCCATTTTTTTTCCAAGGATTTAAAATGGTTTTTGGAATTATGCAAGCTGGGCATACACTCTGGACATTATAAGATAAGAAATGAGCTAAATGCTCTAATTCCGTGATTAAAATTTAGCCAAGACCTTAATTCATGTGAATCAATAGATTTAAGCGGCTTCAAAACAAAAATTGGTTCAAATGACAATTTACTGCTTGGGTTTAAAGTAAAAATGAAGTGCAAATCTGATGATATGTTAACTGTTCTGAACAAATGCCAAAGCAACAGACATTTTTAAATACCGTTATTCAACGATCTGGAACAAATTTACGCGAACTAGGGTGCAGCAATTTTACTTTGCAGTCAATTTTTTCTTTCCATTTTTTTTTTCTTGTTTGTAGTTGTGCGTTTGTTGTAATAAAATAAATAAAGAAAAATTGAGCGTTGTGGATTTTTCGCTGTTTATTTATACAACATAAAAAACAAACGCCGAGAGAGAGAGAGAGAGAGAGAGAGAGAGAGAGAGAGAGAGAGAGAGAGAGAGAGAGAGAGAGAAAGAGAGAGAGAGAGAGAGAGAGAGAGAGAGAGAGAGAGAGAGAGAGAGAGAGTGAGTGGTGACGATTAAAGTGTGTATCGCATAACGATGTGATGACTTCGGCTTTAGACCACAGTGAAATGAATGCAAACATGCAAACGACCCGCTGATTCAACGCTCAAAATGATGATCATGAGATGAAAGGCCGCCGAACAACAGTAATGGCAATGCGAAAATTATTCACAGCACAGAGCACACCCAGTTGTTGTGGTTTCCATTTTAAGTGGTGATAATGTTGTTAACTTTATGAATTACTACGGTTTTTTTATTCATTCTAGTCAGAAAATAAACATCAAACCACCAGCTACTATTTTTTTTTTTAAATCGATGTGAACATCAAGTAAAATAAACAAAAAAATAAAATTTAAATTTAAGTATCGATGAGTATTGTCGTTATTATTCAAGAACATTTTATTTTGAAACTATTTTCAAGACGAATGTTCACTGAATTGTTCAAAATTTAAATTATTGAATAAATATTCAATGAGATTTCTATTGAAATATTGAAAAACATGACATAATGCATGTAAATCCTTCATTTATTGAACTCTCTGTATTCATATTATATTTTATATCAATGTGTTGAGTATACTCTGGCTTATAAAAAACAGAAAACGAATGAAAAGAAAATGTATGAAAATTTCACTCTTTATAGAATTGAATAAAGCCTCTTCAAAGAGTCAAAAAGATGTTTTGAATTTTAACGAAACTTCAAATGGTAAAGCTTGAACAAAACAAAAGCATAACGCACGAAATCGCGAACAAAACTCGTTTTCATGATGAAAAGGCACCGTTTTTTTTCCTCATCTGATTATTATTATTTCATATCAGTAAAAAAAGATGAAAAAAAAAACAACTAACTTTGAACAAGTTTCATTCAAAGGAAAGGTGGAAAATAATTGCAAAGAATTTTCGGCGAAGAAGAAATTGAAAAAAAAAAAAAAAAAAATATTGACGAAATGCAAATGCTCGAATGAAGTCAAACAAACAATGATGCTAACGATGGTGTTTACGCATATAAGTTGACTTGTTGAGATTCACATCCACGCAGCAATGTGCATTTTGTAAATTCTTCAAAAAAGTACACGTAGAACAATGCAAAATTATATATTTATTCTTATAAAAGAGAATTCTCATGTTATTTTTAATGAAAAATGTTCTATTTTTTTTCCCTTGAATTCGTTGAAACTCTCATGGAATGTTAAGTATGCAATGCAGACAGGAGTTGAGTGCACAACGAAATGATGAAATATCAAGATATTCGCGTAGTTCAGACAATCTAGTTGAATTAACATTGTTTCAGTGGTTGAATTTGAAATGTTTACGCTAAAATGTGAAAGAAACAGAAGAAAAAAAAAAAAACAAATGAAATAAAGTCTGGATTCGAATTTTTTTTTTTTTTTCACTAATTGGGCCATTTATTTTGCAACAAAAAGGCAAAAACAAAATGATTAAGGAGTGTATTTTTGTTTCTTTTGAAGAATTCACGCTGATGATGGATCCATCAATGGACAAAATGACTTTTGCGCTATTATTCAAAAAGGCTCATAAAAGTGCAACCACAATATTTACATGTATTCGCATCGGATGGAAGACTGATATTTTTTTTTTATTAAAAAACTTTTCAAATTAAAACGCAGTATTTTTTTTTTCTTTGGTGAGCACACCAGCTCAACAAGAATATGAGCATTATTTTAGCTTGCAGCATACTATAAAGTATTTCATTCTCCAAGGTTTTTTTTTTTGCTTTCTGCCTCCATTTTTACTTATTCAGTAATTTTATAGCAATTTTTGTGGCCTTTCACATTTATTGTCATATAATGGCCGAGGACGGGCTCAACACCAAAAATCGAAAGAGAAACCATTACATATTTTCATTTATGATGAAATTTTGTTTCGTTATAGTTGCCCTTTTTTTCTCTCTTTCTCTCTGTCGCTCTCTTAGTCAATCTTTGTGAGAAAAATAACTGACTTTGTTAACCCTTTGGCAACACAAGTCTAATAATAAAATTCACGCTCACATTTTTTGTTTTTAATGCTAACAATTTTTGTTTTTCTCATTTTTATGCTACTTATTAGCTCAGTACTTGATGAATGGATTGAGTTGTTGATACTTCTTCCTCGTCAACGCTTTTCACAAAGATGAAAAAAATGAAAAAAGGGGAAAAAAGCGCGTACATTTAATTTTACACATACATTTTTATGTTGTCGCTTGTAAACCGTGCAAAAAATGTATGGAATTCATTTATTCATTTGGAAAAAGGTAAATTATGTGAAAAGCATGCGACAGCACCAATAGACACAAAAATTACATGCAATTCATTTAGAGTGGCCAATGTACGATCAAGTTGTATCCAACAAAAGAACCACAAAATGAAATGTACAAGTTTAGCCAAGTAAATTGCATTATATTTTAATATTTCGTTTATAATTACATTTTAATTCATTTTTATTAGCCCTTTAACATTTTATTATTATTATTATTTGCCATGATATTCTTTTGAACCCGTGAATTATATACACACCGGAACGACAAAGTATTTTTTTTCTCAGTTCGCTTTTTCCACTTAATTTTTTTTTTTTCACATTTTTGTTAGCTAGTCTTCAATGAAAACATAAAATTTCCGTAGAAATCAACAATTACTTCATAATCAAAGTTTTTATAATGAACATAGAAAATTAATAGATTTTTTTCTCTATTTAGAATAAGAGTTGTAAATTTTTCAAAGGCACTTTTTTCTTTTTTTCATTTTTATATTTCTTTACAGCAAAGAAGAAACGCAGGACATTCAATGATCATCGATTAGTATTTAAATCAAAAAAAAAATCTAATTTCTTGAACATTCACCTTTTTATTAGTTTCTTATTTGATTTTTTTCTTCTTAAAAGTGCACGTGATTCATTCAACAGAAATCTTTTCCATTTCCTCAAAAAAGAAAAAGAATCATCACATTTTCATTTTTATCTACTCCACATGCGCCAGTGTTGCCGGATAATTTACGATCCAAATTATTTTACTCTCTATTTCACCGGTCTATTTAAGGTACATATATTTTCTTTTTGTATCAGAACAGGAATGCAGGAGTGTTAGCTTCAAAATTTATGGCAAATTTTTATGTGAAACATGTTTTCATTATTACTATCGCTGATTTGTGGCCCAGGTTCTGTTCAAAGGTATAAATATAGGCGAAAATATTGTCAGTCATAAAAAAAATGAAAAAAAAAAAAAAAAAAAAATATGTTAAGTCAAAAGCAATGTTTATAAGCATTAAAATCATTCATCTTGAGCCGTCATCATTACTTGAAGGAGAGAAATACATTGCAAAAATGGTTCATTTAAAACCCTGAAGGAAGAGTAGCATTTACGAAATTTAACTTCTCTTCATAGAGAACATAATTGCATTGATGGGCTTTAATTTTGTTTTGTGAAAACCCCAAAAATCGAGTTGTTTAATTTATGGCCAAAATACACGTACAAAACCAATATCCGAATCCATTACGTAAAAGAGTGTTTGCTGAATAAAAATCAAATGGTTCCGTTGTGCTATCGCTTTGATGTTACTTTGTGACTTTCTTTTCGTATATTTCTTTTGCCTGCAAGACTTTGAAAAGTTGCGGGTCAGTAACATTGAAATGAACAAAGACGCATTTTGCAAAAAGGAAGTGTTAAATAAAAGATCATTTACTCACTTTTGTTGATACAATCTATTAATTTGGCTAGTGAATTTGTATGGGAATACGAATAAGGTTGGTGAAACATCAAAGGAAAATCATCTGATCCGGTCGATGAAAAGCCGTTAAAATATTACAAAAGGAAATATCTGGATAAAATTACATACAGAAATTTCGATATTTCGACGAACGCATCTGAAATAAAAGTATTTTTTCTGAAGCCATCAAAGTACTCTTCATCTGATGATAAACGAGTTTTTTCAAACGAATTTTATGGTGAAGAGCAAGAGAAGAATGACAAGAAGAGAGCGAGGAAAACAGATAGAGAAGAGGGAGAGGGGTTATCTTAGCGAACAAGCCACGCTTCTTTTCATCAGCATTTAAAGTGATTTCTTAAAACGAGTTAATTTCTGACGTAAAGAATGATGTTGTCGACATTTCGATGTTTTTTAGTACTCGAATCAAATTGAAATGATTAAAAGGATTACTTGTTAAGAGTCACAAAATGGGAAAACGAAGCGCACACAACGAAATAAGTGTTTATTCTCCTGTCTGATTGTACTTGTTTGTCATTCATTGGTAAGATGTGCATAATTTCGTAAATTAAGATGATATTTACTCTTGCCATTCTCATTTTATACTGCTCTGATTACAAGACAGCAGGTAAATATAAGCGACAAATTGATAAAGAACTTATAGTCAATGTTGAAAAATGGCTTGAGATTTTAAACTCATCTGAAATTCACTTGGACACATAAATCACATTTAAAATTGAAACCGCACACTAAATTCATCTTAGCCGAATATATACTTAGTCTTTCCATTAAAGTAGCACTTGATCTTTGCCAATTTCTCGTTTCTCATTGAAAAACAATGGACTTGTTAAGTGAGCACATCTCATTCGGGTTGATGCTTGTTTATAATTTTTTGTTCATCCAAGTCACGTATTGACCAACGAAAATGTGAATAAGTGACGGGTTTCTATGTTTCTATCTATAAGCAAGGATAATACGATGAAGTATACGTGCGTCACTTGCATGAATCATGAGCATCAACTACAATACCCAAAATAAAATGACTAACAAATACACAAAATAAAATGGATCTCGTCAACTTGATATGGTTGCCTTGCTTTGTCCATTGTTTTACGCATTCCTCGCACAGATTCACATTGATTTGATTTTGGGTGCATTTCAAAAGAATTTTCATTTCCTTTGTGCATTAGCACAAAATGCATTTGGGTTTCATTGTTTTGTGAGTGTGATCCGCTTAAATTGGACAAAATACAATAAATAAAATGGCTTGGTTTGAGTTCGAACAATTGAGGAAATGGATGTGAAAAATAGAAAGAATTTTGTTATTTTTGTCAGTAAGCTTCGATTATGTGTGAATGGAAAATGAAGTTAAATTAATGAAAGTATTTATCCAAACATCGTATTGGTCAATTGAAATTGGAATTCGTATTTTTGTACAAAGAAACATCGAAAAACTAACGAAAATTTACCAATGTTTTTATTCTTCACCTCCATCTAAATATTGTCGGTTAACATTGCGGTAAAAGTATTTTTGCCTCAATTCATCATGTATTTAGCACAGTTTTGCAAAGCTGTCATTGTATTCGAATGTTATACAAATGTTGCAATTGGTGTATTTATTTTTTCATTTCGCATTTCACCATTTGATAATTTGTTTTATTGATGCGGTATGAAACACGCAAACCGATATTCTTGCACATTCGTACATGGTATATTCAACACAAAAATGCCACCGACAAATTACGACAAAGAAGGAACAAAAAAAAAAAAGCTAAAGAAAATTGGAATTGAACGGAGGAAATGGTTCGCATGTCGTCACGTTAGTTCGGTGTCAATACCTTAATTTTGTTATTAAACTTTGCTTTGTTCAAGTCACTGTCACGAAAATTGGATCTAGAAAATGCCCTAAAAAGCGAAATAAATGCGCTGACATATCAATGAATTTCTTAAATTCACAATTGTTCCAAATACACACATAATTTTATTGATTTCGTTCTCACGAAAAGAAAATAAAACTTGAAAAAAAAAGAAACGAAACGAATAAGTTGTACTCTCCGCAAAAAAAATAAATTAAGGCGTATATTGCACCAAAGGAAATTATTTGAAAAATTGTCAGTAATTTTAATTTTTTTTTTTTTTTTTTGAAAAAAAAAATCATTTTGTAAATCACGAAAATGTGACTAAAATGAGTCATAAAATCATCGAACCGATTAAATGTAGTTTATTCGTCACATAAATATGCTTGAACGTTCTGGTTGCACCTGCCACGTTATGGTTAAACTAATAAATTTTCAAGAAATGCCCGAATGAATAATTGCAGAAGAAATGCATTTCAAAAGTGCATTCAATAAATTTTACAAATTTATTTTAATGAATAAAGTATGCATTTTTAACTGCAAACAGTTGAAGAGGGAAATAGAATCAAAACAATTCAAACGTATGCACACATTTATTTATGTGCATTGAACAGAGACGGTAACGATGAGAATCGAGCAACTAAATAGGAAATCAACAAAAACAACCGATTCAAATACAATTTTACCCAACAAATTCAAGTTAAATTGTTAAGACGCCAGACGACAATACAAAGCTTGAATTATGGCACACGGAAAATACATCGTTTAGTAAATAATTTTTTTTTTTTTCAACTGAAATTGTGTATTGCTTGGCGCGCACCAAGTCAAAAATAATACGGCTCAAGGCATGTTGAAAGTCATACAAAGTGCAGTTTTTACTATTTAAACAATAAATTTTAGAGCTACAATAATAATTTCGAATGTGTACCATGTAAACCTTGGCACCAAACGCATTCTCAGCCATTGTGAACATTGAACGGTTTAAAGCATATATCGTGTTTCGGATTCATTGAGAGACAAAAAAAGGGAAATTAAACAAATTTCTCATGCATGTTTGATTCACAGTACTTTTGAAGGATTTAAGAAAATTAAACACGCAGATTTTCAAGATATTCATATAAATAAAGAAGGGGAAAAAAAGTATTAAGAATTATTCCAAACATTGCTTTTATTGCATCAAAAATGATTTTGGAAATTTATTTTTTTGTTGTTTTTAAATGGAATTCTTTTTTTTAAATTCTCGTTCTCTAAACTTATTTTTGATTTTTTGCATAGTTTAATCGTACGAAAAGATGGAATTTTTACAAAAAAAAAAAAAAAAAAAAAAAAATATGAAACAAACATGCCTGCTAAATTTGGCCATTCCATGAATATCATGTGCCGAAGATATTAGTTTGTATCGAATACCAATAAAGGCCGATTACAATATCAGAGATGAACCAAAACGTGTTCAAATACAAGAAGATTTGAAGTACATCATCGCGCACATGCTACAAAAACTCGCACAAAATTATTGTAGCGCCAGTATCTTTCTCTCTTATTCTCTCTCTTATTTTCTCTCTTATTCTCTCTCTCTCTCTTTATCTCTCTTTCTCTCTTTCTCTCTCTCTCTCTCTCTCTCTCTCTCTCTCTCTCTCTCTCTCTCTCTCTCTCTCTCTCTCTCTTTGTGTGGGTGTGCTTGCGCGATTTTGCTCTTATCAATTATTATGCACGGCATGTTGATAAAGGATTATCTTAAAATTAGAATTCCCTTCAGGGAAGGTTCACTCTTTTTCGCATTCCGTAATCTATCTCAACATTTGCATTTTTCCTGTAGAACACTTGGTGTCGTTTCGTGCCTGTTTTATAGTCCAATTTGGTATAGGCAAATCGGCCTGCTTTCAAGTACACTTGACTATATACAAATAAACGCAATTCGGGTGCCATAAGCAGTCGACTGAAGAAGCGAAAATTTCAAATTTGGTATATCATAAACGACACCCTTCCAGTATTCACATTTGATATGGCCATTATTTGCTTCTAATTCGATATGAACGAAGAACAGTGGATTGGAATTCTGATCGAATATACAATTCGTGCCACATGTATCCGCTAAACATTCACGATTCTTTATTCGATCAAAATAAAAAGAGAAACAAAAAATCTCATCTCTTCAACACTTCCGACAACCATTGCCATAACTAACTAGGAAATTTTCTAGAAATGAAACACAAGAATCGTCCTATGTTTATCTCATTTTCACTTTAATTATGAACTCTTGTGGCTCTTTGCAAAATAAAAACAGATATTGTAATTGTGAAATCGTTCGCAAAGCAGTAGTAGCATCATGCTCACAAGATATGAAATTGGTGTGCTGTATGTTGGATTTTTTCTCGCTCGTAAAAGGAATTGCTGATAATAATTAAAAGTCCAAAGAGCCAACGGCGGTGAACCCTTGTTAATCCTTTTTTTTCTCTTCATCCGAAGCTGCTTCCGTTTTCCTTTTACGTTTCACGATTGTGAATGTCGATGGATTTCGATGCACAAGCGCAAACACAAAATCTTTCAATTGTTTTCGATAAAAGATAGCATTTTCTATCAACTTGAAATGATTAAAAATCATTCGACGCATCGATTCCACCGCTAATTCAATCGATGTGCTTCATTCACAAGATACACAATGATTTTGCAAATAATCCTTCGTTCAATATTTTATTATTTAAAATCTTGAATACGTTGAAAGCGATTATTAATGAAGGGGACTGTGATGTGGCATGCTAAAGTGCAATACTCATCGCTTACAACACAACACAACGTAACACAATGTACATAATCAGATAAATGATATTCTGTTTGACGGAGCCGAAAGGATGAAATGGAAGAAAAAATTCCTTTCTAGA
This sequence comes from Resseliella maxima, assembly GCA_029041755.1. Taxonomy (NCBI): domain Eukaryota; kingdom Metazoa; phylum Arthropoda; class Insecta; order Diptera; family Cecidomyiidae; genus Resseliella; species Resseliella maxima. The sequence continues at coordinate 916,605 of JAQOWM010000600.1, read as the reverse complement.
AAATTAGATTAATCGATAGAGTGTAAGAAAGAGTAAGAGAGAAAGAGTGAGAGATAGAAGCGCGCGGCAAAATTAAATTCCACGCAAGCATTATTGTCATTTTGATTTTAATGGAAAATTATCCCATTTAATTAGCAGCGTCATTCTTTACCGAACGTTTCTTCTCACTACATAGATTTTTGTTTTAACTCGAGTGCTTCACACTCGGTTTCACTTATTTTCACAATTTTCATTTTCATTATAAACAGCATTTATTTGTACTGTTGTTATTTTTTTCTCGCGCACATGAAGAAACAAAATAGACAAAGAGAGAGGGAGGGAGTGAAGTAGAGAGAAAAAACTGAAAAGAGGAGATTGAACGACTGAATAGAGAAAAAACAGCGACCATTCAAAACCAAAGTCACTCATGAAATTAAAATACGCATATCAGTGCCCGGCGAACTGAGAGGCTTGGTGAACAAAAAATCAAAGGTTCCAGATGATATTTATGTGTTAGCCATGTAATGAAACTGAATCCGTGGTCCTGTTTTCGCCTTCATTGCACCAGAAAATTGGAACTGTCGACTGAATATCGAAATGAAACTGAAGATAAACGAACAACATGTTGACAGCTGATGATAATAATGATTTGAATGACAGTGAAAATATTTGTGAAAACATTTAAACGATGGTAAAATTGTGAAAAGTGTTTCATCATTTAAAAGTAATTATCTATTTGGCATGCATTTCCGTATCGTCATCAAATGTGGAAAATCGAACTGTCATCCATTCCGACCAACGCAAAAATACTTAAACATAAATTGAAATCAGTTTCGAATTCAAATCTATTGGTATTTTCAAAAAAAAAAAAAAAAATAAAAATAAAAATCAATTAAAGTTTGACCTCTTGCTAATGCTGATTGAGTGTTTGTTGACTGATAACCGGCTTCCATACTAACAGAATTTACTTTTCATTTTGGCCGTCAGAATTGGATTAAAATTAAATCCAAGAAATAAGTGAAGAGCGAAATGCCAGTTTGCCATTGCTTTTATTGTATTTTCGTTCTCTGTCTCTTTTTTTTTTAAATCTCTTTCCCTCGCAGTGCTCAATGCGCTACTGTACAATTCAATCAAATGAATTAGATTTTATGAGCTTAAAAAGTGGCATTTGACTGTTAGAGTGGGTTCCTTCTATCTATCTATCGCTCTCTCCCTCTCTCTTTCTCTCTTTCTCTCTCTCTCTCTCTCTCTCTCTCTCTCTCTCTCTCTCTCAGTGTGCGTGGTACGTGCAATAATGCGAGCAGGACCAATGTTACAATTTTGATATGTAATATGTGGATAGCGTTCGTAATGGAGCTGCGAATTAAGGCACATGCTTTCGCTCATTACATTAAGGTCAATGCATGGAATCCCAAATATCCGAACTAATCAGTAAAGACAACATATCTTATCAATCACAAACACAGCACGACTACGTGATTAGATAAAAAGTTCAGCGTTTCGTCCATCATTCAAACGTCTCGTTTGAGGATTTTCAGTCAGAGGTATGCATTTTTTGATAATTTAGCCAGAAAATGACGTGACTAGGGCACGTTCATTTGAAAATATCTGGAGATGGTTTCATTCCCATGATGGTTCATCATAATACATTTGGAATTTCCTGCAATGTTTTGTATCATTTTTAATTACTATCAAACGTACAAACAGCATTTTGAACAGCTGGAATTTATCATGTCTCATAATTATTATTGGCTAATGTTCCATTTCGAAATCCAGAACCGAACGCAAATCAATGCTGACAGTTGTTATTAGCTTTACAGAGTCACACACTCACAATTTTTGTACTAATCTTTTTTTTTCACATCGACTTCGATTCAACATTAATAAATGTCAGCAAATGCGCTGGTACATCTCTTACGCAATTCATCTAGATGCGCTAATTTCCCATCACATCAATTTTAGCTTATGAATTATTATCATTTCGAAATGAAACAAAATGAAAATGTTACCAACCAATATGAGAATACTCGAATAGGATGGAAAAACTTACACACATTTCAGTATTTCATTTAATTTAATGAAATAATAATGAACGTTATTGTTTCCTTTTATTGCCAATTTTATTGACTACGTGATGCATTAGGCCATATATTCGCCCATTTACTAAGCATTCCGATGCCAATTCTTTTCAACACTGATTACCGCACGTAGCTTATTCATTGAAACATTTGACAATCATTAATAGATATGGAATATTACGGCAATTTGAGTAACACAGCCGCTATAGTACATTGGCAATGTCATTTAATTTATTATTTCAGTGGAATTATTTCTATTGTTCAATTTTGGACATTTGTAATTATTATCCAACATATATACGCTTCTTTGAATGAATTTCAAGAAAAGTAAAGAAAATGAATTAATTTTCGAATCATTTATTAGTTGCTTGAGGTCCATGATGCAGTGCTTTGTCAAATTATTTCACTCATATTTTTTTCAAATCTAAATCAAAAATGTGACGTAAATCAAATGGTTGGCGTCTTTCAATCTATTTCTTTATGTGTGGTAATACATTTTTCAATAACAATTCTGCATAATTTTGCCATATTATCTTGGAAATGGGTTACATATGAATGGTTACATTGAGTATTGTTTGCGATTCGGTTTGCTGGTTTTAATCAGATTTTGTGGTCTTGGTTTTCTTTTTTCCCCTTTCTCCATTAATTTTTTTACATTTTCTTTTGATCGAAGAATATATAGTAAATTCAATACAATAAATGTTCCATACATACATAAACGCAAATCGAGCAACCAAGCAAAATGATGCGAAAAGCGAACAATATAACATATGATGACGGTAAATGTGAAATGTGGCAGTTATCGGAGACGACATTGAATTTCCGTCACGCCATTTCAAAATGTGTGTCTTTCCCGAGCAGCTCCCGGGCACCAAAGTGCCGGCCAAAGTGTGCATGAATAAATTTTCATCGAATGTAGAATATCATCAGATTTTCGTTTTTCAAAATAAAACTAAATATATATATTTATATGTTTTGGTTTGATATTGAAACGAAATTCTCTCATTTTTGGGTTGTGTAAAGTTTTATGAATTGCAATTGATGGCTTGTTGTATGCCTTTGGCCATTTGTTATTGATCGAAAAAAAAAAACGAAAGAGAAAAACAGAGCGATGAATAGGCGAAACCTATATGAATTTATATGCATATTTCGGAATATTTATAGAATGTTTGGATGGCGACCATTCAGCGAGAGCCGCAAATGTATTTCCACGCCAAAATGAATTGAAACCCATTCACCAGGCAATTTTAATAGAAAATTGATTTTTTTTCCCCTTTTATCGTAACCATGAACTTCATTTACCATCTGAAATGAATTAGCAAATTGATTGCCACTTTCTGCCCAAAACTGAATAGAAAAGAAGATCTCTCATCTGCTAGATGAAAATATTTCGATGTTACATTCCGTTGCCGGGCATATTTCCATTTCCATTTCCATTTGTCTACTAAAATATCTCTTTTTTTTTCTCGTTTCTCTTCTTCTTTTTTCCACCAATCGGTATGCATTAAAATCTTTTTCGGAAAAAATATTCGCGTATAAATATTTTTATGAAAATTTATTATTACCAAATCTCTGGTCATTTTTAGCAAACGGACGAAAAAGTTTTGATGAGAGAGAGAGAGAGAGAGAGAGAGGTGAGAGAGAGAGAGAGAGAGTGTGAGAATACATACAAGAAAAAAAAAATTTGTTGAAAAAATGTGGCTGAGATATATATGTTCGCCAGACTATATCACCAAAGAAAACCAACTGATCGATGCATAGAAGAGAAAGAGGGAGAAGAAGTGAGGACAAACATGAAAATGAAATAATAGAAATCAAAATGATTTTAAATATAACACATGGCGCCACAAATACAAATGTACACACAACCAAATGCCCCATTCGAAAATCCAGATTTATTTATTTTACTGGTCACATTTTTTGTTATATTTTTTTTTTTTTTTTCATTTTGCAAACCCCTCACAATGAATGGAATTCAATAGCATGCAAGCTTTTAGTTTCTCTCATTGTTTGAATTGTCACATTTTATAAGAGTTGACAAGACAATATTTCACCCTTGCAAAAATGTTACAACAGCAACTAAAAAAAGAATACCGATTGTTACCGTCGTCCATGCACAATGAAAAATCACATGTCGTGACAAAACATACGGAGATACGTGAACAGCAAAAAAATAAAAAATATTTGGTGTATATATCTTGAAATGAGAGATTCACTCTCTTTTTTCTTCTTTTACAGTTGATAATTTAATTTTGCCGGTCGTTCGCATCATTTCATCTAAAGGGACAATTCAAAATTTTGGTCGGAAGCAAATAAATGACAACATATTTTATTTGACCGAGCAAATTGAGAAAATGCATTCAGTGCGTTTTTTCTTTATTCTCTTGTCAAAGTTTGAAATAATTTAATCGCACACAATTAGATCGGAAAAACAAAAATTCAATTGAAAAAAAAAAGCTAAACTGAATTGCAAGAACACAAGCAAAATGAAATCGACAAAGACAAATTGTTTGAGCAAAAAAATATTCCCACCATTCGAATTATTAACGCATTATTAACTTCACATATTCGATGTATTACATGGTTGTCATGTTGAGTTTTCACTTTCACGTGCCAGTTACCACGGCCAATCATTAATTCACATGAAACGTCATTTCAGGCAAATCATCATTATCAGCATCATTTAACAGCAGTTCCTTTTTTGCGTTAACACTATGAATGTCACAATTTTGAGTTAGTTTTGTTTGAAATTCCACCGATTACACATACAAATCACACACATGCACATACAATAAAAGGAAAAAAAAAACGAGAAACCTCAAAGAGCATTGTTTTGGTTTACGTGAAAATGAATACAAACAGAGTGATGGGAGTTGAAAAACACATGATTACATTCATTTACTTTCATCTCATCGTAAACTAAGGCAATTTGAAGGAGAGATTTGAGCCACTTTGCTCTTTAGCATCAAAAGCTTGTATTTACATAGAGATTCAATGTATTGTGTGTGTCATAAACACATTCCATATCATGTCGAGCGTCAAATGAATAAGACTTTTATTGTTGTTCGAAAATCGGTGGCACTCTCACTATGCGTCGCAACTCAAGCAAACATAATAAATAATCATTCGTTTGTCTTGCATCAAATGCGTACGCATATGGAAGAAAGTGAGTGAGAGTAGGAGAGAGAGAGAGAGAGAGAGAGAGAGAAAGAGAAAGAGAAAGGAAGTGAGAAATATGAAAAGCGGTGAATATATCAAATATACACGCGCGTTCAAGTAAAATATCAACCATCGTCAAACGATGAACATGATGAGCAAAGTAAACGGAAATCAAACGAAATGAACAACGATGAATCCCCAACTATTTAATCGGGCGATATGAGCATTCACAAGAAATGGAATATCTTTTTGAACAATGACAATCGTGAATCATGAGTCACATATTCGTCTAATTCACTCTTTGTCTTCAGCTAATAGTGCACAATTGGAAAACGATGGCATTGTTGTCAAGTCATCGAAGCAATGCAGACATACATACACAATAATTTGATTTATGATATCGTTTATGCGTTACATTTAACTGTAAAGGGCATTTCGTCTGAGTTTCTTTTCCGATTTCAATGCAATATGGTGACCAATGACCGTTCAAACATGTTGATGTTAAAGAACGTGAAGAATCATGAAGAAGGAATTTTTTTTTAAATAGAAAAACACAATTTCAGGTGGTATTTGAATGATATTCACCGCATATTTGTTGCTTTTTACATGCGATGGAATAATCAAACTGTGAAAATAAACGCTTTAAAAGACCCCCCAATGCAGAAATATTACAATTGATGGTTTTAAGATGATAATAATAATATTGTTCGTCAAATTAATTCCATTGTTTTTGTATATTAGAAAGTACTTGGTATTCACATATGTGACGCACATGTTCACCAACAAATACACAATAGCTAATAACGATTGAATCCGAGAATAGATTCTTGCGATACACACATTCACCATTTGAATTTCCGAAAGTAATACGACATACTTATTGCAAATGAATTAAGTGAGTTTGCTTTACAGTTTGCATCAAGTATCATTACAAATGCTTTGCGGTTGCCTGCTTCCTTGCTATTCTTATTCATCGTTGTTAACTAAAAATAACATTTTCAACTGTGCAACAAAATGTCAAGTGTTTCAAAGTACTCATTTAACCCGAAACATGAAATGTCACGTCAAAAACGCAAAAAATGAAGAAAAAAAAAACACACAAAATTGCTAAATAAATTTATAAATATTTAATCAATATTTTTTTTTTTCATTCATTTCACTTTGTGACTAAATGCAAGTTAAGGCAATTAGCGGTGAGGACAGAAAAATCCCGCATTTTCCTGTGCGAAATGCCTGAAAAATGTAATTGAATAGACTTGTTCTGAATGCGACGACAGCTTTCGTCGGGAAATAAAAACCCGAAACGTTATTCTTGGCTTGGTATAGTGATTTTTTTTTTTTCATCTCGTGACATTACTGAATTTACAATTCGTATTCCGTTCATTTTCAACGGTAGTGACATATACACACGACATAAAAACTCTCTCTCTCTCTCTCTCTCTTAATTCATACACAAAGCATTTTCCGCTATTTAAACATGTAAGCATTTATATTCCTCTTGATATATGAAGCGTTAACTGGGTCCAAAATACACACACGATCCATGCTATCAGCGGGAAAAATCATCATCGTTGTCGACGATGATAAACCGAAAAGTGAGAGAGAAAAATGTGTGGTTTCCATTGTGAATTTTTTGGCTATTTTGCAATTGTTATGCGGGCGAAGCATATTTTCGGGCTCAGAAATGGTCATAGTACGTGTCAGCCGGTTGAAAATTCAGGAAATGCGCGCAAACATACGACGCAAAATTGCGATAAAAATGAACGTGGCAACAATGACACTCACGAATCAACAGCAGAAAATTCAATTTTTGATTTTTTTTTTTCTTGTTTGTTTGTTCTTTCGTTCGTTCTCATTCGTTTTTCCTTATTTCATTGCCACGCTGATAATCAATTTGCATAAACTCCAAACCATTTTCTCGGATTCATTACAATTTGCAGCTAATTACCATGAGAAAATATTCGTATGTAATTGAAGCACAATAGATATTCAGTTATACAAAAGCCAGTGTCCACAATGGTGCCACAGTCTATTAAAATGCCCAATTTTGCAATGATGAGTGTCTATTTCTTCCTTTCCCTCTCTATATGTTTGTCTCTCTCTCTCTCTTTCTCTCTCTCTCTGTGTGTGTGTATGTGTAACCGGTGCGTGACCACTTAATTCACTTAAATTTAAACGATTATTATGCGGATAATATGCGAAAGTTGGAAACAACAGAAAATGACTTGTGGACGAAAGCCACAAAAACAACAATATCATATCATCGCATGTAATCAGGTTTTAAATGCTATGCCTACATATAAACAAACAAATGAGTGGCCAATTTAACATTGAATGCATTGGTTGCAATGTTAATTTAAATTGAACGCACCGAGAAATTATGCAAACATTATGTTCAAATAGCCCCATTGTTTAGACATACAAACTCGCTGACATTATTGTTTGGTGCATTTGTTGCATTTGCAACGACACGCTGTAAACATTGAGTAAAATTGCAACAAAGCAGACCACCAGCCAACCACTTATTCATCTAGTTGACCAAGCAAATGCTCATCATAAATTCACAATTATGTCGTATCGAATATTCATGTTTTCAATTTGTTATGGAATCAGTCGATGGAATTTTGCTATACAGTTTTGCCCTTTGTTTAGTTCCCCGTAATGGCCGGATATGAAAATGAAAACCAATTTTCATGATTTACTGCTTATACCTTGTTCGATGCACTTGAATTCGATGACATAAATAAATCATTTCCATTCAACATGCATTGAAAATCACATACTAATTTTGTTTAAGTGAGTGCCGGTCGAAATACTGTCCACATCGTAATCACACAATACGCCAACAATAATGAATGGCTTTTGAGTGCCGGCTCTATTGAATTTATGCAGAAATGGTATTTAGCAAATGTATATATGTATATTGTACACATCACTGTCGCAATTTCATTGAATTGGCTACTTGTTGGTGAAAATGGCTAGAGAAATGGTCAATTGAATTGGATTTGAATTTTGTGCATACAAAATGTTCGATTTCAAATCAATCGAAAATGCAGATACACGCACGAACACACCACACAGAATGAATTGTTCAATTGACATTTAAAAACAAACAAACAAATCGTAAACCGTTCCACAATGATTCTACCCAAAATTATTCCAGACATTCAATCATTCCAATTTCGGTTTTCATAATGTTCACACACGCACACACATTTTGAACATTATTTCGCATGCACATTGAACATGAAACATTTTAAACAGACACTCATGAATTTTGTACAAATTCACACATCAATTAAATCACACCAAAAACATCATCAAATTGACAATCTAATTTATGGCTTGGTATTCATTTCAATCAAACATGATAATCAACAGGTAATTTTCTAGCTGTCGATTTACCATACTTTTGAATTCGAATGAATCCGATTTTTACATATTCTTTTTATGTGGGAAATATCACATAACAGAAAAGGGCGAAGAAATTCAATCTGTTTTTCCCTTTTTTTCAAGGAAATTTCAAATGGAAATTTTGATTGCTATAGGAATCATTGAATCTTCTAATAATCGTAAGTAACCCATGTATTGGCTATTGAAATCAATTTGAATTGGTATCAAAACGAGCATCAAGATAATAATGCGTATTTTTTGTGCTCTCAGTGGTTACATAAAATTTTATTTCATCATCATTCCAGGTAATTGAATGTACATAATCATATCGTAATACAACAATATATAAACTACTCAGTGGGCAATATTCAAACATTCTCTTTGGGTTGGTCCATTTCAACATTTATTGTTATGATTATGGTGGTTGTTTCATTGTATTTTCCTATGAGTTCGATTGACTTTACTGCTTGGAAATCGATACAAAACCAATGGTGCCAGTGAAATCTACAGAAAAATTGTCATTTGCATAAAAAAATACAATTCTCTTCTTTGAATGAACTGGACATTTCATTTTAGTCATTTTTTTTTTTTCATTCAAGACTGAGACATTTTAGTGATCCATTTTGTATGTCAAAACTTTTTCGCCCACATTGATAGGAAGGCAATAAGAAAGTAAAATTGTTTGCTATTGTATAATTTGCCAACATCTGGAATATGGACAATGACAAATGAAATGCCGAAAAGAATGCATCGAATTTTGTAGCATTTCAGCAGTTCACTTTGCTGAGAAAAAATGTAAACAAATGATTCTTATGACTTTTTCCTATTTACTTATTTCCTAAAACACGTATTATTCTATACAAGGTTTCTATTGATTCAAATTGTGTGTGAAGAATTTTTGAATTTCTCATTGAGAAAAGAAGTGAAAAATTCACTTCAAACATGTTTTGAAGTTCAATCGAACGCAATTCCTGTATGAAGCGCTTGTAAATATTCTCTATCAGCAAATGTTAAGAAACCAAACTCATGTTAGCAATTGGTGTGTAGTCGATCCGCTGTTGATTATAATGGAGTAAATCTAATCTCCAATGTTGACTGTATAAATTAGAGTATCTTGTTGGTGAGTAAATAGGGACAATGATGCATTGTGAATTCTCGGTGTTCTTAATACATCAACCATTTATGTATTAGTGATAAAGAGGCAAACAGTTGATATGATTTACAATACAATCCAAAGAGAGATACATTTCGACCAAAAGTCATTTTTGCATTTGTGCGTTTACTTCATTTTCATTTGAAGAACAAAAACACACACACACATATCGTGAATTGTATTCAAGTGAACATCTCGCACAAAATCCCCAAAAGAGAGTTCAATCTTATTCCATGCATTGCGCCTGAAAACTGGTCTAGAACTAAATGTCGGTGCGGTTTTGCTGTTGCCTCACTGTTTCTGCCTTGTAAAACATTTTCGTATGCGCTAGTTCATGCTAAGGCAAATGTCAAATGAATTATAGCCGCTTCCTTCGGGGACAAATAATTTATACAATACACACATGACATTCGGAACGAGATCGCATCGGAAAATGTAATGCATTCGATATGTATTTTCATCTTTACAAACATGCATTAACTACACGCTAAAACTATTGTTATTTTGTTTTCATTCTACAGAGACCGATGCTGAACCAGAACGACAACGACAATGAACAACATTATTATGGAACAAGACCATACATAATCATAACCAAGCTAATTTAAAATTGTGAAAACCAAGCAAGGGAATGTGAAAAATCTTTACAGTTTGTCATAGCAAGATATGTCTCTTCATTACACTGATAATATTTTCTTCTTTTCGTTTTCAATATAAAAAATAGCAAAAAAGACAAATTTTCAATGATTTGCATATAAATAAGGCCAAATTCACACGGTATACCCATTTGCCATTGGTGATGAGAAATTGAAAGAATACATCATTAGATATTCACCGATCTACCGGTTGTGATGGATTACTTGTCGCATGTCAACGACAACAACGTCGGGAAAAAAATCCATACTCATTTTTTATGTGGGAGAAATTCCTTGTACTGCCTAGATAAAGATAGAGGTAGAGAGAATTTCGCCAAAGTGAAAGAGAAGAGAAGAAAAAAATGTGGAATTTGAGTATTCTTCTTTTAGCTTGTCTTCATTTGTTTATGTTTGTCATTCGAATGCGATAAATATTTTGTGTTTCTTAACTCGAACTTGACGTGTGTAATAAGTGTCAAATACAATCATTTTTTGTTCGTTGGCATTACACAATTTTGCATTGAAAAAGTTTTCTCAGCAAACTTTCGATATACAAATGCAAATAAATTTGGAAAAAAAAAAATCGAAATCAGCACGCGATAAAAATGTTCGTAATTGAAATGTGCAATACGCGAAAAAAAAAACCTGCCAAATTGATTGATGTTCGTTAATTTTTTTTTATCATTTTGACAACAAAATTCCAATATAACATCGATTGCACGTTCGCGTTAATTGGATCATTTGTATGTCTTTTTTTTTCTCTGGCTCTCACACTCCATCGAAAAAAAAGTCAATCAGTGAACGAAATAAAAAAAATCTCAATTGTTGCCTACGAATATGATGAATTGATTTCATATAAGCCCCCATTTTGTTCAATTTCATCATATTTTCACAATGTGTGCACATTTTGCGATGAGATTGCAAACACATGTTAATATGTTTGAACAAGAAAAAAATTTCCTTCAATTCCTCCGTGGAAAATTATGGGCTAATTTAAAATGAGATAACGACAACATTACACATATTTAGAAATTTGATAAAAAAAAAAAAAAAACAACTTGGCAATTCGAATGCATCGCTTGAGAATCTCAATACACGAGAGATATTCACAACATATAATCTGTTTACGTGTTTTGCGTGTATGTTTTTTTCTCTCTTCTCAGGCGTCTTGATTATAATGAGATGCAAATGTGATAAGATAAGAGCTAATGTCGACTGAAATGACGAACGGTAAGCGGTTCATGAAGACGAAGACAAATGCATGTGCGCAGCACGGTAACACAGCGACGAACAACACACAAGAGTAAAAAAAAAAAAGAATCCCCACAAATCTGAGTGAATGGCACGCGATGGTTTTAATATATTAGAGCAATAAAAAAAAAAAACAACAAAAACAACAATTTACATAATAAGAAAATAATTTTTGTTTTCCTATCAATAGACCATAATCCGATGTGTGCATGTGTGGAAAATGTGAAAACAAAAAGAAATTATATCGAAAAAAAAAAAAATGAAATTTTTCTAATGCTGATTCAATCTGTGCCATGAATTAGCATACGTGAGGGAACATATTAACATAACAAGTGGTAATCAAATCTCATCGGTTCCGAAAAGAAAGAAAAAAAGAAAAATGAGTGAAACGAATTTCATCGATGAAGCCATAAAAATTAGGAAAACGCGTTTTTTATTGCAAATCATTATTGAGAAATAAATATTCGCGAGAGAGGAGTTAATGTTGTACGCGCGCACAATGGATTCACCTTTTAGATGAAATTGCTTCGATTACAGAAATATGATATATTGAAAAATTGAAACTAAGCAGTGTGTTGAGTTCAATTCACCCTCCTCATCGGAACGAATACGCTTGGAATACTAATCAAAATCAAAATGGAATATAAAAAACGAATACGAACGAGAATAAGAATAAAAACAAGAATGAAAATGGCAATTGGCAGACGGTTGAACTTCCCTTGGCGTGAATCTGTTAGAAAAATGAATAATTCAGACGTCTTTTGACTTGTTTCTTTATTAACAGAATCAAATTAAATAAATAAAAGTCTCAGTGGTTTCATTTTTGAGCAAAACCATTTTGATCTCATTTCATGTGATGATGTGCCATCGCTTGAACATTGCATTCATTATCTTGTTTTCATATCTTTTGCCATATAACAATTATTTTTATGTTCTTATTTTTTCGGTTGAATTTATGGTGATGAAAACTGGGCTCGCGGTTTTTTCATTCACAAAAACCAAATGTGATAGCATTGTCTGACAAGCTCCATTCAAAAATATACATATATCGATAGGGTTTCTGACTTGAAATTGGTGATTCGAGTTCCTTTCGAACTCATAATCATCTCCCTCGAAATTCATAACATAACGTTGCCCCATTTATTTATAGGGAAATTTTAATTTTATGCAAATAAATATTAGACTTTTACATTCCGATCCAAATTGCAATTTAAAAATCTGACTGTGATTTTATTCATGGAATGTCCATGAAACCAAATTTCCCATTTAAACTGAGGTATTCTGAATTTCTTCAAACGACACTGAGTATGATTTTTATGGGAAATCTGTGATTTTAAAGAGATCAATTTGATTGAATTAAGGCAAAATATTCGAAAATCCCAATTGAAAATATTTACCAATTCTATAAGTGTTAGATAGTTACACATAGAGATTTATTTGTGATTGCAATGTCATAAATCATTGGAGAATTTATAGCGAGTCACGATTGTTAGTTGTTGAACCATTTAATTTTTGTTTTGCAACAAATTGCTGTAGCTGTTCTATTGTTTTGCCGTAAATAGTTTATTGAAACGAATTCGAAAAGCATAAAACAATCTGAAATGGAAACGTACCAGCAGCACGTTGCTTTTTATTAAATAATAAATTATACGAAAACAGAAAAAAAAAGAACAAATACTGAAAAGAATGTGTATTGTATGCGATTCCATTTTTGGCTAATCGATTTTAACTGTTCAGTGATGATTGGTCCCAAAGGTCTCGAAAATTTATATTCGATTCACATGTTTGTGGTAACATATTTTCCATTCTTTTTCCGATTTGATTCATCGGGCGCAACATGTTTACAGGCCGATTCGTTTGGAATATTGATAAAAAAAAAAGGCTGCGTGAAATCTGTGCTTGGTTTTTATTGAAAAGTGAATAGAGCCGAATCTTTGGGTGTCAAATAAATCAAATGGTCAGTTGTGCATCGTGTTTAATGCAATTGCGTTGAAATTTTTTTTTTGCTTTTTGTTCCCATTTGGGTGCATTTTTGATGAGATTGTTTTTAGTTTTCATTCTTATTCTTTTCCTTCGACATGAACGGAGATCGAAAATCAAAAAGGCAGTTGCGAGTTTTTTTCTCTATTTTTCTATGTGTGTACAGTGTTCAGTATTTTGATTACATTTTACTCCCATTAAAATTACGCTTAATAGCATCTGAATGAACTGAAGTACCGTTTTATCTTGAGTGCCAATGAACAACGGAGCAACAACAACAACCAGAAGAAAAAAAATTCTGCATTCATTTTTTTTGTATTTCACTCCTGCTTGCAGCTGTACAATTCCCATTTCAATCAACGCAGAATTAGGTTAAGAGCTACCGAGTCTCACTGGCTCGCATTATTTTCATTTTAAATGAGAGGGAACGATTTTTTTTCCTGTTATTATTGCATATTTTTATTCTTTCATTTCAATGATTTGAGTGGAAGATACGAACCCTGTGATACCTGCGACTGCTGAGATTTACGATTCAGTTATTTCGAGAAAAATAATTGGATTTAAAAAAAAAAAAAAAACATAATTAGCTTTCTCGATTTGCTCATTTCGAATCTCAATACTCACAATTAAAATTCAGATTTAAATTTGAATCCATTTTCATTGAGTATATTTATTGGACCGCATTGGACATATTTGGTTTTGTGAGTCGACAAGTAGTTTTTCTTTAAATGGATAATTCATGAGATGTTGTTTCATTAATAAATAGAAATGGATGGACAGATTTCTGTTTGACATCACAAATTTACTATTAAAACAATGTAACTAAAACGAATGCATCAATCAAGTGGGCAGTTTGTGATGCTGTTGTTGTTGCTGTTTTTATTGTGGCGAATAGATGAATTTCATTGAAAGGTATTAGAAAAACCTTTTTTTAAAAAAAAATCTCAAACTGCTTTAGTTTCGACACTTGTTTATGTCATCCAATGAAATCACTTATATGTTTTAGTAAAAAGTTGCGTCAGAAAAAAGCGTTAGATAAAACCAGCTAAAAACCTCACGGTTCAAGAATTCAAAAGAAGATGTGAACAAAATACCCCGAAACACACACACACACACACACACACCACACTTTCCCATTGAAATGCGCTCGGATAAAATGTGACACGTCACCATTTACACACGTCTTCTGTCCACTTGGCCATCACGGTTGCCTGAAGAAAGATGCTGCAAACATGTTTTCGTTGTCATTTTACGATGTTGTCGTCAACATTTCTCTTTTCACAAATCCATCGTTTATTTATATACAGAAATTCTCTTGATGATTAAATTTTAATGACACTTTAATACTGACCAAGTGTTACCATGTCCGTTGTCAAATGTTTCTCATGTTCGTCTCTATCTCTTTTTTTCATCGAATGTGTGTGTGTGTTTTTTTTTTTCTTCTTATGTACAGTGCCACACATCAACAGCCCTTGAGGATATTGCTTTTTTGTGTGTTTGTGAAACTGAACATCAACGAAACTGAATCGGGAATCACATTCCATATTTGAATCTAATCTCACATAATATCCAAAGCACATTTTAAGTATCAAATCACGTTGATGCCAACACTCACGTCGGTTCGTTAACAATAAAAGTTGTCCTGCATGTGGCGAAGACAACAATCATTATGTAGGCTATTCTTGAAATCTTTGCACGCCGTTGGCTTCTAAATCTTTCAAAGACAACGTTTTTATTTTCATTTACTTTTTGTGCCAATGAACATTTTGAGCCTCTTTTTGATGTTCAGTTGGTTTTTATTGTCATACTGTTTGCTTTGGAATGCGTTTCGGATCGAAAATGATACGACAAGTAAATTGTCTAATCAACAATAAATGAAAAACGAAAACGTTTACGATTTTCTAAACTATTCAGCAATGAAAATGGTGTATTTATTTATAAATAAACCCTTTGACAAATCAAGTGTTTGATCTTGTTCACAATACGTACACCGTATTAGATTTCAATTTTTGCTTTCATTCGCATGTTCTGTAGCGTTTTGCACATTGTATCGTTTGCACTGTAAATTGACACCAAGAAAAAGAGGGAGAAGGAGAGGGAGGGGGAGGGAGGGAGATAGAGAGAGAGAGAGAGAGAGAGAAAGACAGAGATTGAAGAGAAGAAGAGTGCTGTTATTGTTCATTCAACAAAAGCAAATATTTTCCACGTTGAGCAAAGAAACTTCTTATTTCATTTCAGCAGAATGCTCTCAGCAAATATTTGGCAAATTACTTGCTGATTGCAGAAAATACGGGCCAGTATTTCGTTTAAATATTTGCAAGCATTTTGTTTTCTCTTTGTAAATGAATTCAATTCACATTCTTTAGCAATTGGTTGAAATTTTGCCAATTTTCTTACGTTATTTGCACACATCTCGTTCATTTTTGCACTTTTACTTGTGCAACAAGAACATTTATTTCTCGGCATGTCAACATATACGAGCCTGGCTAATGGCTCGCAAAACAAAACAAAACCGAACAAATACATTTCAAATTCGATGCAGTTTTATTGTGAAATTTTAAAACATGATTTTCTTCTTTTCAGAACTGATATTCCATTGGTTTATAAATTGACTCACCATCAATTTTTCCCTCGAACAAAAAAAAAATTCAAGCATTTTGCTTTGTTTCCCTAGAGAATGCGAATTTTATTATTTTAGAAATTGGACATTTGACAATACACTCTTCGAGACGTCACCGTTCGGCATAAATAAATGGCGAATCGGTATTGATGTATTGTGTTGTAAGTTCATCAATTCCCCTGAATCAAGTCCATCTCGCACAAAAAGAATTTCATTGTAACACAAAACTGATCATCCAATATTTAATGCAATTTATCTTCATTTAAGACATCAACTATCACGCATACAGCAACGAATGAGAATTGTCTCTCAAATCATTGATGAAAGGTGAAATGTGAAATGTGAATCAGTCGTTGAGGATGCAAGACAAAACAATTTATTTGTCATACATTTTACCATTTGTTTAATTTGTTTAGGAAAATTTTCTGCGGGCAACCATCATATTGGGCAACCAATATGTAAGATTTTGAAGAAAATATTGTTTAAATGTGCGAAAAACTATTGTATTTAAACATTTTTAGATTTGACTCAGACGTATAGAAGAATAATTGACTTTGTTATAATGAAAATGAAAAACCAAGAAAAGTGTTTCAGTTCGAAAGCTCGTTGATATGTTGATAAATTCATAGACTCATTAAAAGCACGCCTGAATCATTAACAATGGTTGGTACGTAGAATGGCAGGTGCAGATGAAGATAATGGCATCATACACGCCATTCGAAATTATTGATGTAGTACGGGTGCTACTGATTACGAATCAAAAGTAAGGAGCTAATGAATTTTTCGGTCAGAAGCAGATGAATGCAGCTTATGAGTGGGTTAAAGATATAAATTGTCTGTGATTTTCGTGTTTCCGACCAAACTGTGAATTCTTTTCATGATCACGCAAACGGCTTTACACCGAATATGGTATATAAATGGGTTAGAGAACGGTTACCAAATAGACTATCTCCTTCTATCTTTCTATCTTTCGTTTGCTGTTGTCTTCAAAAGATGGTTTAACGCAAATAAATTATGCCGTCGAATTTGCACACTTGCTTTTCATACCCTCATGTTCAACATTCTTCCAGGCAACTTAGTTTTCTGGTTAAATCGGTGAACCGATTGTAATGAATTTGGGTTTTGTGCACGAGATAATTCTGGCGAAAAGGATTTTTGTCATTTTATTTATTCTCTACGTTCATCTTCATGACGAGAAAAAGAAGGAAAAAAAAAAAAATGAAATAACAAACTAAAAATAAATGCATGAAATTGGTGAAATGAAGGAAGTTCACACACACAAATGCGAGAGATATAAAATTCAGATTTGCACCGTCTAAAGAACATGAGAAATGTGCAGAGGAATGGATATTTTGTCGGCCTTATATATCATCAACAAGCAATGAATTCAACCATGTTAAGAGTCAAATGTGTGTACAGTTAATGGCATCTTTTTCGCCAGCATCTATGGCAAAAACCAATGCAAAACCGTCACTATCAACAATAGCCCATAAAGGGATTTGCATTTATAAATTTTCTTTAGCCAAAAATGAGGGCAAAAACAATATTATGCAAATTCTATATGAACTAAGATTTTGTGGATGAAATGTTATCTACGATGGCAAAACTTTATCTCATCCCTTAGTCATTTGCACATGATAGTAGTTCAAATGTTCATACTATACAATCATAATTCCAATTTTGAATACACTTTTCGAATTATTTATTTGAGCCACTTATCGCACGAGTTTGCATCGAATTATAACGAATTTATTGGCGGTGCGTCTATAATTAATTCGTGTTAAATGGATTTTCAAACAATAAATCTTTCGAGTCGATTCAAATGTGCACTGAATATTATTTTGGGTTTGAAATGACAAAAAATAAAAAAATAAAAAAACTCAAGAAATTTTAATTTTTATTGAAAAAAAAACAAAAAATTTTTGAAAAATAATTTTTAGGATTTTCACTGGAGCGTAAAAATCAAAGTTTATTTTATTCTCCAGTTTGCACAGATTAAAAATTCATATGCCTCTTATTGGACCGCCTGGAGCAGGATTTTTAGGAATCGTTGGTATTGCCGTACTATTGGTCGGTTCTTCGGAACCATCCCCTATGAATTTAGTTATAAACTATAAGTACATTTTTGCTAAATCAAAAGCAAACAGTACAGACGAAATTTTATTTTAATTTCATAAACTCACCGAGAATTGCTACAAATAAAGCAAAAAGGACCAGAAAAATAATTAACTTCATGTTCAAAGCGATCGAATAACACTGCCTTTATTCAGATAACTTTTATAGATGGTATTTATAAAACCGCATGCAATTACAAATATTAATTATATGAAAATATTTATTTTATAGTACTCTGTTAAAAATATTGACTGAATTCATTTAAGTTGAAGAGAAAATATTGAATTTTATAATTATCACTCTTTTATTTGTGCACAGAACACCTGATGATATTTATTGTATCTAGAAAAAACAATGGTTTTATTCTTGAATATTCTTAACAGTTCGGTAAATATTTTTGAAAAATCCATTATACATTTTAGATCAACGTACTTTTGACCTTAATATATAAATCGCTCGTAGATATTCTTGTCAATATAAAATCGTTTCTTTTTAAAATTTGCAAACATACAGTAAATAAAATGTAAATTTAGACTCGTTATTTTGCATATCGACTATATTAAAATAAATAATGTCCAATCAATGGTCTTGTACTTTTTGTTTTCGCTATTAATCTATGATGAAATATATAAACTAGAAGAGACCAATTTTTAATATTGAAAACATATCTTTCTAATAATATGCTTAATCCAAATATTTTTATATTTTATAAAATGAAACAACTAAATCATAAATACTTACATCAACGTATGTACATACAAACCAATAAATAGACTATATTTCTAAAATATATATTTTATATGAATGTTTGTGTGACATAAGAACAACTGTTTGTTTTGAGCATTACACACTAACTAGAAGTCGAATATATCCATATAAAGTACATGTAATTTTTGATTTATGTAAAAAATATTAGCTTGATCGGAGACTGATATCGCTCTGTGCGATTGCGTTATTTTAGCATATCATTTTCTATATTTGAAAAGTGAAAACCGTTTCCCAATTCAATCATTCACCGTAGAATATCTCACAAAATTTATTTATTTTTCTTGTAAATTTTGCTTGCATGAGTTTTAAATTCAGTGAAACCAAATAAAGTCTAGTCGTATGTAATATCCATTAAATCCGCTCTTTATCTGTCGCTCTATCTCTCTCTCTCTTCTTCGCGGAAAATTTATAACACAATTTTTCATTTCTTTGACTAAGGTTAAAGATGCATATTAAAAACCATTTGATTCGTGATTTAAGTGAGTGGCTTTCACATATCTCAAGCGAACTGATGTCATATGCAAACTCATGCACTTTTGATAGAAATCAATTTAACCCGCTTTTTTGGTGAGCAGTTAACGTGCCATCGCACCCCACTGGAATATTGTAAAAATAAAAAAAAAAATATTGCAATAAAATCGCTCTACTTTGAGAACTGGAGCTCATGTTGTCTTCGTTGATTCTCTTAAAACGTTTACACATCCTGCAAATGCATTGGCGTCCCACGAAACAATGTTTCAACATTTTCACCGAATGTTACATCGTATGTGTGTGTATACTTTTCCAAATGCGTTATGGATATTAGTCACGGTGTATTTCGTGTGTGCGTACCATGGTATCCGGCTGTTCGTTCAGTATCAATCGCTGAATGTTAATATTCATGCTCGTTTTTCCTCTTCCTCTTCTTTTTCTTCTTCTTCTTCATCTTCTTCTTCTTCTTCTTCTGCTGTCTAATAAATTTAAACAGATTTTTCTTTCAGCCTAACCAAAGGCACTTGGTAAGTTAAAAACTATGAAAGGCATCGTAAGACTTTGCCTATGTTCATGTATATCTTTCCGTGCGTGCGAATAAATTTTGTGTATTTGAATTATATATCAGTGTTTGTTGCAGCATTTTGGGCAAGACATCTATGATCCATTCTTTTGCTCACCCAACCTGGTGCACGATTTCCACATGAAAAATATTAAAATAAAAATTCAGTGTGTAAAATATGACGATACGGTTGGAAAATATGGCATTTTTTGGCGTATTCTCAAGTGTGAGATTGTTAAAGTTAAAATATATGCAATAAGCATAAGTTATGAAAAGTCACATACATATACAAATTTCTACATGGGAGATTGTCAGTAGTGCGACAGTTAAGCCATTTGACATTAGAAGCCTGTGAGCTCAAGCAATAGAATATGATTTGGGTGTGAGTTTTTTTTTTTTTTTTTTTTTGTGAAAACCTTCGGAAAAGTATAAAGCTATTTTTGAAACAATGACAAAGAACCACCGCAGACGTCGTACAGTCATCATCATCATCATCAAGTCAGCACCGTGTGTGTCTGGCTGTAGTGCGTATATGTATGTTTAGAATATAGTGACAAAAATTGTATTTATGTCTGAATAAAAGATGAGAAGATTTATATTAATAATGTGTTTATGGGTGGTTTTCGTTTCGATGTCGCTTAGCGTCACTTTGCTTCCGCCGTACAGTTCATCTTCACTGCGATAAAATTGATTGTTGTAGCGGTGGCTCAATAATGGTTATTTCACGACATATATCGCATTTAACTTTAACGACATTGTGTAAAGTGGAAAAATGATTTATTATCCATATCTATCAATTTGACGAATAAAAAAAAAAAAAAAAAAAAAACAATAACGACACGCTGTTTTCATTCTTAATTTCCAATTTTATGTGATAAAAGAGTTCCACATGCTCATATTTTTCATTTGGTTTTAATGCACATGATTTTATATTGGTCTTTTGAAAATTGTGATTTTGTTTCTGCTTTTTGATCCTTTCACAAGGTATTTCAAAAGAGAATTTCATAAAAAGAATGGTCAATCATCAAAGAATTGTCCATGTTATGTTACTGGCTAACAAATTCTTTCACTCTATTTCTATCTTCTTTTCACTCATTCATCCATTCTAACTCTTTTTTCCGCTTCATAGGAGAATAAATTAAAATGGTTACTTTATGGTCGATTTTCCCATTAAAAAATATGAAACGTTCGAAAAAAAAAGTCTTTGTTTTCACCAAAAAGATAGAACAAAGCATTCACTTTTGAATGAGGTTGAGAAAAATCTTTGATATTGGCGCCTTCACTAGCGTATTTATTCAGTAAAGCTTTAGCTGTGGATGAATAAAGAAAAAAAAGCCGAACAAGAGTTGGCCACAAAATACACTGTTAAACAAATAACTGGTGATAACAACGAGAGACAACAATAAATGAAAGAGTTGTATGGTTGTTGTATTGAAAGAATTTCATTTGTACGATAAACGAGTTATTCACGTCAATTTCTTTACAAGCGAGAAACAAAGAGTGAAGCAGTATGAGGAAGAATGAATGAGAGAATGAGCAAGAAAAAATTGGATTGAAATAGGCGGCAAGCAAATGGAACGGAGACAGGGAATGTGGAATGCAGACGCCAAATGAATTGAAAAAGAATCCGGAACAAACAAGTCGAGCAACAACAATAATAGGACAAAAAACAAGTCAATGTATGCCGTTTGATGGCGAATAGAAGGGAATCGAAGCACAGACAGACTAAGCTATTCTCGTATTTTAGAATGAAACAATATTGTGGAATTGTTTTTTTTTTTCTCAAAAAAAAGTAAAAAAATAAGCAAAAATGTCTATTAGAATTTGAACACTGCTTCAAAGGAACAAAAACTGCACATGGCAAAGAGAAACAACGAATTCCATGTAATGCATAAATGTTATAACATCAGCCAAATGACACTCTTTCTTTTTTTTTTTTTTTTTGAAGTGCTGTTTGTGCGTTCCTTAACGACAAAACATTGTCTATTGTTCAAATTGGAGGCACTTTTTATTTTCTCCATTGATGTCTCCTTGTCGGATGAGAACAAAAATCGCAATAAATGCACAAAACATTTTTCATGTGACGGTGGATTTTTCAATGTACGCGACCAAACAAAACAAAAACACACTCGAGCCGATGAAAAAGCACAACTTAAACAAAAAATACACAAAACTCGCATTTGCAATCACTATGAAAAGAAGCCGGAAAAGTTTATTGATGTTTCCCGTGTACGTTATGGTTTCCATTCCATATCCAAAATTACAACTCTCAAATAACATGCACTCTAATTCTAGTGAATCACTTACAGAATTTAATTTGTTTGCAGTGAAAAATTTCGGATATCAATTCGAGTTTTGGATTTTATGCGAACATACAAAGATTATAAAGAAAACCATCAAGATGTGATGATCCAAAATGCATCTTTTTCTTTTTTTTTTTTTCT
The DNA here is from genome assembly GCA_029041755.1 of Resseliella maxima. Classification (NCBI taxonomy): domain Eukaryota; kingdom Metazoa; phylum Arthropoda; class Insecta; order Diptera; family Cecidomyiidae; genus Resseliella; species Resseliella maxima. The sequence continues at coordinate 893,997 of JAQOWM010000600.1, read as the reverse complement.
CGTAATGTTAGACAAAAGCATGTTGAGGCGATTAGACGGTGAAACCATATTTTCAGTCTCGGTTTTACTGTTTTGCTGTTATTTTTGCTATGTCAATGGTGCAATGCATTCTTGCTGAGCCACTATAAAACTGCACATAAAATAACATCGAAAGATAAGATCCATTGCAAAACTTATTACAGCATATTCTATTACCTTAATTTGCTGTATTTGTATTCGATTTGCAGTGGAGTTTTTTTCTCTCATCCTTTTTCTCTCTCTCTCTCTACCTCAATCCACACATAATCCTCTATCTCTTGTTTTGAGAATTGCGCAAAGTGAAAACTGCAGCTGCATGAATTCCAACATAAAAACAACATCGTCGTAGTTTAGATAAAATTCATAAATTCGAATTGTTTAAGGTTGTGGTGAGACGTGCATTGCACGCGCTGTTATCGCTAAAATTAAATTGAAGCGAATGAATGAAAAAAAAAAACCGGCGGTAGGTAAATTACTAACGATAACATTCTAATGAAATTTCACATATTTTCTTTGCTTGGTGAACGTTTATTTTTCCCATTTTCGTTTTTGTACTTGTTAATGTTCTCTCTTCTCTCTCTCTCTCTCTCTCTCTCTTTCTCTAAAAATTGTAAGCAAGCAAAGAAGAAAATAGAAAACGCTCACATGAACAATCTCATTCGAGAATTCGGTTCATAAATCACGTCTAGACAGACGCTAAATGAAAGTATAGCGAATATCGAAAAAGCGATAAAATGCCATCAACTGCGATTAGAAGTGAATGAAGTTTATATTTGAAGATGTGGAAGATATATTGTTGTAATAGTTTTCATTGATTGACATAGTTATTTTATGAGTTTTTATGAATGTTCGATAGTTTAGTTTAGACTGTCATGAATTTTCAACGAAAACAACCACTTTATATCGCATTCAATTTACAAGAACAACAATCAGTATTACGATACCCGATATCGTTGCAAAAATGTTGAAATGTGAATGCGAACATGCAAAAACAATAGCAACCATATTGCATTGGGAATATTGTTCAATGCGTTTGAAACAATAGAAGCACATCCCAAAAAGTAATTTAGCTATCGGTTGAATTATCGTAATCACATCCATTTACAACAATAATAATTTGATTCGTTTTGTCTGTTTTCATATTCATTATCTTGTCACCACTGTTTCAATGGCAATAAAACATTGTTAACCTCGATTTTATGATTCGTTATTATACGTCCCCATTTCTTTTAATATGACTTTCTTTTTCTAATCACTTTCACTCGTGTACACAATAAATTTTTGGTCGTTAATTTACTTCCTCTTGAATTCTCAATGTGAGAGCAAGTTACAGATTTCATCCTAATTACTATGATTTTCTATACTGAATTGAACTGTCTTTTATTTTTCGAATCAATGATTTCGAACAATTGGCCACTTTCTAAGCAGATGGCTTCATAGCAATCGCATGTTTTTATGTCAAGCAGTAAATTCGTGGATTTTTCTCTACAGTTAATTTCTTGTTTTGCATTGTGCATGCGATTTCATTTTTTGAAATTGATTTATTGCTTATTTAACCAAAAAAGTATTCAAATTCCGCTAGAATGTTATGAAATCAAAGAAATGCATATAAATCATGGAAGTTATTTGGCATCAAACTGAATTTATCGGTGCAATGATAACCATAAATATGACTTTGATGCAATTGCAGAAGAAAAAAAAACCTACATGATAATGGTGTTACAATATGGATTGAACAAGCAAAAGCATAAAGCAAATGATAAACATAGGGAAAAAACTAAATGTGACAGCGCCATAAACATGTACAAGTGATAGCATCATAACCACGAGGCTAAAAAAATGAAGAGAAAATAGGACGAGCAAATCTATATATTGGAAGATGGTTTTGCCCTTCTCAAATGGATAACAAACGCCCGACACATGATAGATGAATGGTTATTGGCTTTAAATCAGTGTTGATCCCTTAAGCTGCGATTCAAGCGATTTGAAAGCAACTGAAGGATCTCGGCATCTGCTTCACTTTATGCATTCAATTTTGCCCACACAACATTTTCGTCATCAATTTTATATGAAAAAAAAAAAATCAACGAGAGAAAAAGCAGTGTGATGCCACTTATTAAGGCTTCAAAATCGAAAAGATTTTTGTTTTTTTTTTTTGTTTTACAAAGAGTGATGTGCGACCAACTGAAGAACATCATTAAAAAAAACAACATCGAAATCAAAAACCAGTTAAAACAAAACAAAAAAAAAAACAACGGCAAAGACTCAATATTCATCCTAATCACTTGAATCCCTCATTCGATGTGGGTTAACAACATATTTACTCACAGTGAGTTTCATGCAATCACTGTGATTGCATCAGCATTTTGTGTTCCACTTATGATATGCGATCTGTTTGTGTGTAAACCGTGTGCCGACTTTTTACAATCTGTTAAGGAAGTGGCAAACCAACCATAAATATTCTTTTGGAAATCGATCCTTGTCCGAGGGAGAGAAAAATCTGTATACAGTTCTCGACAAACATTTTCACTATCAGCAAAAGTAAACTCATATGCATGTATTTGAGGATGCTTTGCGCCAATATTTAAAATAAATAACATTCTTACGTATAAAATTCGAAATCGCATATGTGAATGGTTCTCGGTGTTCAACATTTATCATCGAAGATACTGCTGAGATGGCTTAATAAATATGTCAATGCGAAAATTTACTGTTATCCTCTGACAGTTTGTTCAAATGTTTTGCATGCATATTTTTCGTCGATTTTTGTTTTTCGTTCAATAAGAAAACTCAATTGTATTGAAAATACAGTTTTAAACCAAAGAACAAATGATTTTTGAGCATTCTGTTATCGATATTTTCCCGTTTCTCGCATTATTATTAACGGTCCCATTTAAATAATTTCCAATTTATTTTTTGTTGTGAGATTTTTCGCTTGAATTTTTGACAATCTTCAAGCAAATAGTAATTTATTTTTGGAAAATATTTTATGAATGAAATTTTGTTGATTTACATTAAATGAATATCTTCATCAATGAATTCTATAAGCTGCATTTAGTAGAATATCATTTCATTAGTGTCAAATATTTTCGCTTTCTTCATCTTTTATCCACTCTTCTATCGAGTATATCTACATTAAAACCAATATAGCTTTTCATATGCAAATACTGTATGTTTATCTGGCTGTGTTAAAAATCCAACATAGAAAACTCATTTTCATTTTGAAAATAGCTTTATAATGAACGCTCAAGTAAATTTCAATAGTTTTTGTAGTGTGAGAACACACGTACCATGATTTCGACATATATATATATATATTATTTTAAGACATTTCCCTTATGCGAATAAGAGATGTTCGTCATTGCACTAATGGGTTTCTTAATTAAAGAGTGCGCGGAAGATTAAATGAAGAAAAATACTCCGCGACACCAACAACAACAGCAGCATCGTACATATTTTGTGTGCTTGATGAACTGAAGTTGATTGCAATATTTGATTAAATGACGAATTGTCGTTCGAATCCCATTCATGGAATGTATTTTAACGATATGCAAACGTCGCTTCGAACGCGATATGAACATTCATAATTTTTCGGTTAATGGGTTTTTTTTTTTTAGTTGGTTGTCGCTAAAGGCTTATCTCGTTATTTGTTGAGCAGCAGAAGAAGAAGACGAAGAGACGTGCGTATTCAAATACATACTCGTAAACAGTAATAAGCGATATTTACCATCGGTAGAAATAAATAATCATGTACCCATTCCAACAAAATATTCCACAAAATATGAGTTGGGAATTGAGGCGCGCCTCACAACCACATAAACATGAAAATATTTTAAATACTCGCAGCGCGTGAATTATAGTAATTAAATGTATGTGAATTTTAGCAGTGACTTTTTGCCCCAAAAAATAATACAACCAAAAAATGACATTCATTGAGGAAGCGATGGCATACTATTGAAAGAAGATTATGAAGATTTTCAAATGTGTATAATCATCAATGGAAAAAAGCCATGACATCAATCAAAGAGAAAACCGAAAATTTGGTTTTTAATACGAATACAGTTGCATAAAAGATTAAAGGAAGCTTAACGTTCGAAACGATTAACTTATGCGAATGCCATTCAAACTAATTCAGTTACATGCTATGCTATTAAAATTAATTGACAACAACGGCTAATTACAGTGCACTTTCTTTGATATTTAGATTAGTTCAGAGCTTTGAAGCATCAATTTGCATAATAAATTGAAATGCTTCTTTAAAAAAAATTCAATGGAAATTCCTGTAGTAAAGAAAAATCTTCTATCGAAAAGATCGACGCACAATTATACGTTCGAATTGAAAGCTTTATTTACGCATTTTCTTGTTCAAAACATTAATCCATTTTCATTTAATTAGTTTCTAGTACGAAGCTTATCTCAGAGACAAACAATTTTCCTCATTGAAAACATTTACTATTGCAAATACATCCATAATACTTTATTTAATTCATCCACTCATCGATATTGCTTTAATAATAATCGCATATAAGAGATATCCTTTCAATGGTTTTTCTTAAACTTTTTTTTTTTTTCTCGAAATACAATCGAAAATGCTCATTGAATGTCGCCAGCAAACTGTTTTAACCCACTTTCTATCTATTGTATATTATTCATGGGCATGGACATGAACCCATACATAAATGGATCCGAGCTACGTTTTTCAATCACCTCTTCCAATTCCATTTTTGTAACAGCGGAAAACGTCTAGAAAGTTTTTAATTGTGATTGGATAATGCAAATAACTTGTTTTCCTCTTTTCGATAAAAAAAAAAACATCAACAACCATCGACAGATAAGATTAAAAATGGTATTGATGCGAACAATGAGTGAATACATCGACCAAAGTGTAAAGAAAAAAAAAATATATCCTTGAATGTATCAATATTAGAATCGAAGCATGTCGATGAATATCAGCTTCTTAAGGATTCGAATTTCGCAAATGCTTGGCAGAAAACAAAGAATAAATTGAATAATAGCAAACGTACTACAATGATTTAAATTTAAAGGATTAAATTAAATAAATTTTTAAAGGATTTTTTTTATCCAAAGTTTAATTTAAATGAACGTTTGGATCAGACTTGGATGTACAATTGGAAAAAATCTCAGTCATCATGAAAAATGTTCATTTCCTAACTTGAACCATTTTATATATCATAGCTATAACTATAGCTTGGAACAAAACAAGAGACTTACATTTTCGGCTCACACCACAATTTTATTTTCTAACTTTTCGCTGCTGTCACAACATTTTTCTTTGACATAAACCGCTCGATAGAATTGAAACAAATAGATATGCGAATGTTTTCATTTCTCTACATTTAGACTTCACATTCAATAAAGTAATTAGTTGCACACGTGTTTAGTGTTATTCTGTGCATTTTGATTTGTTATTTCATAGCACATATTGCACATTTGCCATCGAAAAGTTGAAAAATAAAGAGAAAAAAGGAACAATAAAAAGCAACGTAAAAATGAAAAAAAAAAATTGAAAAAACAAAGCAAAACTTCGATGCACACGATGGCTGCATATTGAAATGGCAAAAATACACAACAAAACCAAATATTTCAAATTGCTTTTGTTTGTGTTAAGATAAAAAGTGGCTATCACATAGTGTGTGTAATCCGTTTGTAATGCGTGCTCCATTTTCCAAATGGTAAACAATACGATATAGGTATTCGCTGAGAAAATTTCGATGGAATTAAGAACATGGATTGTGTTGTATTTTGGATTTTATCTTTGGTATCTTTGCATGTTTCCCTCTCTGTCTCTCTCTGTCTCTATCTGTCTCTCTCTCTCCAGCTCTCTCTCTCTCTCACTCTCTCTCTCTCTCTCTCTCTGTGTCTCTCACTCTCTTCCGCTTTCTATATGTGTGTTTATGTTGGCGGTGACTGCTTGAAGTTGTAATATTATAATAATGACACCGCACTTAAAGTGTGGAAAAACTTATATTATTGTTATGCAACATATTTTCCATTCCACAGCTCGATCAATGTTCATGCAGGCAAATGGTTTGTGTTGTGTCTCTCTTTATTCAGGTTTTATCAATGAAAGAGAGAGACATTTCTTCCGTTGAATTTCAGCAAGCTGTCTTGTCTGTTGCAATTTTGTTGTGCTGCGTTGTGTTTTGCTTATTTTATGAAATGAGACCGAGTTAAAATGTACCATTTGTGCGATTTGGTGATTGTGTAAATGTGCCTTGAAGGCTTAAAGCAATTACTCGACTAGAAAATAAATCGCACTTTGAAATTCAAGAATTACGAAAGAGGCATGAGGCTTTTGTTATTTTCACAACAATATTCTCTGTACCTCTCTCATGAGAGCGGCACAGCTCATCAAATGCCAAAAAGAAAGACATAAACAATTACTCGACCAGAAATAGTAAATTTGATAGTTTTGGATGGGGCATCTATTTCTCCTTTGGTCTTGCTGGCTACAGTCACACACACACACACATTTGCAGATTTGAGTCCAAGTGTTGTGATTACAAGAAAACGGGAGGATTTCAACAATAAGATACAGCCAAGATGTGTTTAGACACAAAGTGTGGTAAATTTTACTTAATGGATTGCCACTGAATGATGTTCGGGTTGCTTGTAGTTTTCTTTTTTTTTTTTTTTTATTTCATTTTTTCCTTTTTATTTTGAAACCACGGCAACCATAATCATTTACGTCATACTGCAAGCAAAATCTTTGCTCACATCGACGCCTCTTCATCGACATTGAATTAACTAAAAGTTTTTTAATTGTTGCCTAATGTATGGCGGCAAAACGACATTTGGGGATCCAAAATCTGAATTTACGATATTTCGGCATTTAACATTCGGCTCACATTAAAATTTCTTATCCATTACTTTTCAAACAATGAATTTTTCAAATCAAGAACTACGAGCGCGCGTACACATATAAAATCACAATATGTTATTCAAATGTAAATCTTTTACATGTTTATGTCATCAAAAAACAATTTTAATCTATTCATTTAGGTAAAATTGACACAATTTATTCGCATCAATTAAGATATTCAGGCTCTTTCATTTTCAGTCACACCTCAAAGTTTCAACGTTTGACTAGTGAAAACTTTTGAATCGTCATCACTGCACCTTTTCGTTTAATTCACACATCATTTTGAAAATAGTAACATGATTTAGAAAATCGGTTCTTCAGCACGAATTTTCGGGCATATATACAATCGTTTTTCCTTTTTGTTTTGCATCACAAGCTACTTGAATAAATGCTGTTGATTGCAATAAATTAGTAATGATGACGATTTGTTGAATGAGAGAGTGTGTGTGTGTGTGTGGATGGGATAAAGAGTATGTGGAAATGAGCAAGAATGATTTTCGTGAAAATAGCGACAATTTCCGAATGGATGTTAGCGATTTGTACGTGCCGATGGGCTTGCAAATGTGCAATGAATTAAATCACGTAGCAATGAGCGCTCATCATCTTTATCTTCAATTCATTCAACACAAAAGATATTCTGAAACTAAAACTTTACTTACAATCTGATATAGAAACGACATATTCATCTCTTTATTTTTCGATTCGATTGGAATCGGCATCGAATAAACGAAATATAATGAAAATGGTAAATTGTCGTTGAAGTGACAAAATAATTGAGCTGTCAATAAAAGATGAAGAAAAACGATGACGGAAAGAGAAGAGACAACAACAACAAGAAGAAAAAAAAACTCCGTGATTATATCACCATTTACTGGCGGCGAAGGAAGTGGGCTTGAAACATATCGCCAACATAACAAAGGAAATATGGTGACCATTCGCATGATTTCAAGAACGCTCTTCAGACAACACAAGTGATATGAACAAGCTTCGATGTGAGTGATCAAAAAAAAAAAAGTACCAACCCCAGATAAATGATTGTTTCATTAAAATGACTGACGTTATCTACGTACCATTTTTAGGCAGTTATAAATCTTTTCGACTGATGTGAATTACTGATACATCAACATCATAGGTTAGGCTAATGATAGATTAAATTCCCAATACGCATATAAAGCACCAATGACGTCAAATATCGTCTATTTTTATTGATTTAAAAACTTGACAAATGGATCAAGCGAGTTTTTTTTCGGAAATTGGGATCAAACCTTCAAAAGTGTAACAAAATGGATCTTTGGTTGAAACAAATTGACCAATGTCAACAATTAAATTGATATTTATCAAAATTGAAATATTTACTCGAATGGAAATTCAAATGGAAATGTGATAAATTGTGCTTTTCAATTTCCCAAAATTTGAATTTTTCTTTATCGATTTTTTTTATTGACTTTCCAATTTGCTAAAACAAAATTTATTCATTAGTTGAAGAATGACAATAATTTTTGGCCTCGCCTTTGGAAACTTTGTAAACAGCTTTAACGAAATGACAATAAAGAAATTGAGAAAAGACACTTGATTCATACATTTGGAGTTTTCTTAGTTTTTGACTGCAAAGCATGATAACCTGATCAAAACCCCAACGATTATCCAAATACTGGAATTATCAAAGAAATCCAAGTTTGGAACAATAAAACATGAGAGCGCCAACGATTACGATAAACAACATTACCATGAAGCGGTTTGCAATGATTTTTTTTGTTCGTTGTCTCTGTGTGTGCGTGTTTTGTTTTCACATTGAATTAATAGCTGTCGCCGACGATAAGTGTATTTGCGTATGTATCTGTCACACTCATAATAATAAAATAAATCTTTCTGTTATTATTCTTTCTAAAAATGGCAGGCGCTATCAATAAGATTCTTGTGCTGCGTATTTCCACGGGCACGCTGCGACAAGTCAAATCTTTTTCTCAGATACATTTCGTGTTCATGTGACGAAGCCCTGAAATACTCCATGCGACTGGGTTTTTGTATAGTCACAAGTGAGAAAATTCCTTCAATATTCCTTTCTATTCAAACAGAATATTTCTTTTGTGTGTCATTCAAGTGGCTTTTAGCAAGTATAGTCCTTATGATGATCTCTCTCCCATCTACGTACATGTAATTTTTTTTTTTCGTTTATTCTTTGTTCAATTTTTCTCCCACATACACATTTCTTCGTTTATCATCCGATTATTATTATTATTCTTTCGCATTTTTCCCAAACTGTTATTCATAACTCTGCGATTCGAGTTGCCCTCTTTTTTTTTTTGCTATGGAAAAATCATGTTGGACTACATTTCTTCTATAGACCGTAGCAAGTGTGTGAGAGAAAGGGCATCGGCATAAAAGTCTTATTGCATGTCACATGGTTTTCTTTGTCGTTTTTCACATACCAGTAATACCGGCTTCCACTTGTACTTATTCTTCGTTTTCTTCGAAAGTGTCTAGGGTATTAAATAACAAGGGATTTCCGTGTTAGATAAATGAAAAGAGTAAACGTGCAATAAAATGGTCGTACTATCCACTGCCTTCAGGCTGAATTACTTCAATTCAGAGCCGAAGAAATTGAGAGAGAGAAAAAAAAAGCAAATCAAGAAAAGAGCAAAAACATAGTTAAGGAATTTATTATTTTTTTTTTTTTTTTTCATATTTTCACACACTTTTTATGGTCGATTTTTTTCTCGTTCGTACAAATAATGAGAACCATCCAATACCGTATGATGAATATTTCAATTCCGATGAGCATGACTTTTGACTCAATTTATTTTTATAATTTCTTCATTCTATTCCGAATACACTCGGTCGCATTAATTTAGTCGACGCAGAATGGCAGAATGAAGAATAACAAGTGGATGAAGAATAGCAAGCTGAAGAAGAATTTTTATAGAAACAATAAAACATAAGTAAAGAAATTATCATCGTTTGTGGTTGGCTTTTTTCTCTCTTTCTATTTCTTTGCATGAAGAAAGTGCTTCCTTTTTTCCAAATGAATTCCACTCTAATTTTTTTTCTCTTCTTCATGTTGATTTTGGCTATTGTATTTTGTTGGTCTTTATAAGTTGTTGTTTGTCAATTGACAGGATTTTCCGTTTACAATAACATAATTACTTGACTTTTGTGCAAATAATCACTTGCTTAATAGGATGGTTTGATTTTCAAATATGAATACATAACAAAATTGCCGTTTAGATAATTTATAGAGGAAATTTTTTTACTCATAAATAGTGTGATCACAGTGTGTTCTGTCAATAGTGTATAACGCTTGATGCACTAATATTTAGTAAAACTTTTTATGAAAAATATCATAAAAAAAAGTTTCTCATTTGTGAGGCTAACTTTTCGCCATGAAAATATGCGCCGAAAAGAAAGTTCCCAATTTAGAAAAAATGGAACCAATATATTTATTTTGTATGCAATGTGATTATGAATATATTTTTATTTCATTACAACCAATCGATCTTATTTTTCATTTTCATTGATAATTTTAGATGATTTAATTTTGGATCGTGTACTATTTTCTTTCCAAAAAAATTCATTTACAACTTCGTATTTTTATGAAGCCCTTTCTTGCTGCCAAGTGAAGAATGGATATAAAGTAGATAACGATTCTTTATGGCCACAATAAAATATTATCGTTTCACTTTCTACCGCGCATTTTTTTTTCCATGCGTCTTTTTTCCTTTGTATTTCTCCCTCCTGTTGGTGTTATTATTGTTATTCGCATCCTCCTATTCACTCTGGATTTGTGTTGTATGTTGATTTAGCGCACTGTAATTTGTGTGTGATCTCTGTATGTTGTTGTTTGTCAATTGGCAGATTTTCCGATTTAACAGCCTGCACTTTTGTCAAGATGGATTTATTCACGCGACTAGAAGCCAAAAGCAAAATAACAATAGAGTATGATGATAGCGAAATGGGAAGTGATTGAAAAGAGTGAGTCGCCTGAAGGCACTCAATATCGATGACAACAAATTTTTATTCGAATTTTTATTGGATTTAGTGGCTGTTATGAGATCTGCATCAGATTGCTAAAATCGCTTGCGCAAGATGACATTGATTCCATTGATCTGATTTTTGTTTTTGAGGAATTCACATTTTGTTTTGGTGAATTTGATTATTTTTCTATTAGACTGGACTGTTTTTCTTTTTTTTTTTGTATGTGTGGTGCAGATAATTTATGGCTAGGTTTTTGGCGATAATTTTCAATTCAAATTGTTTATTAAAATAATAATGGAAAACGAGCGTGCTAAGAAAATGGTTATTTATAATTTGCATCTTTTAAACGTCTTGACACAATAGGACGCATGCTGTGATTGAAAAGCCAAAGAGGAAAAAAAATAGCAAATAGCACAAAAAGAAAAAAGATTGAAATATATTTTACGCCTTCCTGGCGATTCGACTTGGTGAACAGCGTTCAGCTTTGTTTACTTATACAATGTGAATTTTGAATTAACTTGGACGCGTTTCCATTTGGTTGCTCTTTCGAAATTCACATGGCATGTTTACGTCGTTTGCTTTTTCCCTGACTGGTTTTTGTTTTTCCTTATCACGTTTGCCAACAGACATTAAAATCACAAAAATGAAAAATCCCTTCCAAACCGCATTGAAAAGAAAAAAGCATAAATCGCGAATACAAAAAAGGACGAAAAAGTAAATATTATCGCCACTGGGCATGGTAAAAAATAAAAAATATGTGAGCGTGCTAGAAAAAAAAAATCAAGTGAATTCAGGATGCATAGCCACAAATATCGCCAAGACAATGCAAATGCGAAGAAGGAAAACGCCAAAAACTGATTTGCTCTCTCAGAGGTGCGATGAAATTTATAGACGCGTACATATTTTACCAAGCCTATTTACCGTCATAAGAAATAATACACGGGCCATTGTCGTTGGCACACCTAACATTCCTAACGCATCTCGGTACCATTGTCTGTTAATCATGTCTTCTGCATGAGAGCATATTTTACACTCTGCGGTTGCACTCCTGTCTTGCACGTATTCCGCGAGCTGGTTTCATCGTTCTCACTCTTGGTTTCCTTTCATTTCTCCGGCTGCTTTCATTTGTTCGCCCTCAAACATTGCAATTCAACCATTGTCGGGCAAGAAGGCAATATCTCTGTCTAGTAATTATTTAAAAATTTAAATAGGAAAAGAAGATCTGAATCTCCTCTATTTTATTATTCCGGGGCTGACGACTCTTTATTTTTTTTTTCTCCTCTATTCCGCAATGTTCAATGAACACGTGTACCGCAGCTACCTTATTCATCTAGTTGAATTATTTTATGGATTTTTTTTGTTGTTGTTGTTGTTGTTCGTTCGTCACCATTGTTGCTGCTTTTCATTCAGTTGAACTGAATAGATCCGTTTACCGCGACCAGAAGAAATTCTCTTCAAAAAATAAAGACGATTTATTTTTCACACCAATTGTTCCAAAAAGGATTTTCTCGCCGACGCTTTTGCGTTTTATCTAATTCCTTGTGTCTCACAAGTGATGGCCTCCTTCAGTGTTTACACACAGTTTTTTTTTTTTTTTTTGCTTTAATTAGAAGTGTTTTATGTAATTATATAAATAATTTAACATTTTTTTTTCTATCTCTCTTTCTCTCTGTCGTCATCGTGTTGATTACAAAGAAAATTTGTAAGACACTTGTTTTGCGCAAATGATGTGAAAGTAGAAAAGCAATGGTGCTTGAGCAAAGTGACGCTTTGTTTATTTTTCTTTTTAATAACCTTAAGTAATTGATGCTGCTTCTGTTTTTTTCCTCGCTGCTGCTGCTGTTGCTGCCTGTGATGAAATTCACAGTGTCGTGCAGCGAGATTTTCCCTTTGAGTGGAAATTTGAAAAAAGTGTCAAGTATCTTGCTGTGCGACCATCGATTTATTTTAATTGGATCCAATCATAGAACCAGTCATTTCTATCGTGATTGCTTCAGTAATTATAATTGAAACACAGTCATTTTGGTAAATAAATAAATAAATGTTGACAAAAATACTTTTTAAATTATGATTAGGTTTGCTTGCATTTTCTGTGTTCTGAGATATGCGATTCAACATTCCAAAATACAATGTTGATAGCAAGAGGATATGAAAAAATTGGGAATAAAAGTTTAGCAAATATTTCTTTGTGTTTTGAAAAAAAAAATGCGTAATTTTTATTATTAGAAAATGATTTTCGATATCAAAAACATACAAAAAAGAAAGTTCATGATGGACATTTCTTTTGATCAAATTTGATTTTCTGTCAAAAATCATTTATACAAAGGGTTATTTTGTTTTCAAATACTCGCACAGAAATCATATTTTATTAAAAGAATTCGTAATCACCAAAGGAATTCGTACTGTTAGAATTGTATGAAATGTGTTCAAAAATAACGATAACAAAACAAGAAAATAATAAAAATCCATGGGAAAATTTACAAATCGTCCGAAAAACATCACAATTTGTCACATAACAATGAAGGGGTGAAAAAAATATTTGCCTGAAATTCGGCAAAAATATTTGCCTGAAATGGTTGAGAATGAATAGAAACGCATGTTTCTATCATTTGAATTTCGGAATTTTTTTTTTCTTTTTTATAGAAATTCCTTTGAAAATGAGCATATCAACAACGCAATAAATAAAAACTACGTAAAAAACGAAAATGTGTTGTGAGAGTAACAGCAACGTAGTTCTCCATTGAAGCGCTATAGCGAGACTGAAAATAAACGATAAGAAACAGTGCCGATATTGCATAAAAACCAAACCGCTGTTTGTGCTGTTTCTTTCCAGTATTCAATGGAAGTAAATGCGACGAATTCCCTTCAGAGCTCAACCTTTGTGTAGGCGGTAACGTGAAACACACCCAACGCGTTGTTATCAATACTCGCAGTGCACATACTCGACTATATCCAATTGAATGTTGTACACAACCATAGAGGCAGAATGCGTTTAAATACTGGCTCGAGGGATGGAAAGTTTGGAAAAACATCGCAAAACGTTCAAATGGTACGTATGTATTATTGAACGTTTAACGGGGAATGTAATTGTTGCAGATGTTACATAACACAAATTTTCACTTGATTTCGATTTAAATTAATTGTAATATGTAAAAAAAAAAAAAAATTAACATTATCATTAAAAATTACACCGAATTAATTCATTGACGGATGAAACTTTGTTGTCCCAAAGAAAATTTGCACATTCCAAAAATTCGGTTGATGCAAAGTTTTGGTCGAAAACAACAACAAAAAGTAACTTTTCGCATTAATATTTTTTTTCTCTCTCTCTCTTTCTTTTTACTTCATTCATGTTCATTGTTCCGTTTTGTTGGCTATAGTTATTTCTGGTTCATCGTTTTACTTTTTGTGACTTTGCTCATTTTGTTTAAAAACTCTGCCGCCAAAACAAACATAGTCGAAAGCATGGAAGCAAAGTGAGAGTTAGAGACAGATAGAGACAGAGAATAAGAGAGAAAGTGAGGGAAAGAGAAGTTCAACAGTTCAAAAATTCAGTGTCAGTCATTAGGGGATTTTCCAAAACATAATTAGTTATGATTTAACTTTCTCTTAACGATCACGCGGCCATAATAATGTAAAACAAGGACAGTATTTTTAGTGTTGAATTCTCACTGTTTGAATGTGTGCTAGTATATTTTATTGTGTATTTTAACTCCCTGAACATTTGAATGAAAGAAAAAAGATGAAAAAAAAAGAGAACGTTACGAACCCAATGACAAAGAAGTATAAACAAACTCACTGCAAGAAAGAATCAGTTTTTATTTCTTCTTTGTTAGTTCGAACTTGAATATTTGTTTCTGGGACAAGCTAATTTTACAAAACAACAAATGAAATAATACAGAATCATATACCGGTTTCATTGAAGAAGAAAACAACAAGAAAATGTGCCCAAACAAACATTTAAATGAAGAAGACGGAAAAATTTTTATTACCAAAAGTCGTGTAATATGTTGCGCGGTAAATGTCGCGATGACTGAACAATGAATATGCGACAACGATAACAACACACCGCATCCAAAGCAGGAAGAGATTTATATTTTAAAGGCGAGACAATTGTAGATCGACTAAAATATCAAACCAACACATGTATAAATAGTCAAACAATGTTTTGGCACCCAAATACCATGCATACAACTTCCAGACACAGTCACACCATAAACCAAAGAAAACACATAGAAATCCAACGAACTTTAATGAAAGTTTCCCTAAAATAAAGAGAAAAGTGTCTGAAGACTTTTGCCGGTTTTTCGACAACTCAAGAGAAAGTTCATAGACCGATAACTTTGATTATAACATCGGTCTCTCTTTTCCACTGTACTTGTGTTTGTACTTTGTGTGTGTGTGTGTGTATGTGTCTGCGTGTGTTTGCAACTCAAGTGACGTTGCCATACAAAAACAGTTCGGATAACAACAATGAACTTTTTTGGGGAAATAATTTAAAAGTTATAATTTTAATGGGTTCGAAAACATCGCAAAATCAACGATACTCTCTCTGTCTCATTCTTTCTCTTCTTCTCTCAGTTCATACATTCAGTGGTGGCCTTGACAAGGAACTTCAGACTCAGCCATACACAGACCCCGACACACACGAATTTGGCACAATTCCGCCAAAAACTGAATTCAATGAATGAAAACTTTCTACTCGCTACTACAGAGACGCACAAACACATTTGAAAGTTTTTACAAAGTTAAACATATTTCAAATAACAGTTCCGTCCTAAATATTGTCTCTTTCGTTCTCTCTTTCTTCCTCTCTCTCTCTCTCTCTCTCTCTCTCTCTCTCTCTTGCTCTCTCGCTTATCATTTACGCCATTTGTTCTTAGCAGAGCACGAGTTTTATGGCTCGAAACAAACTCAATGAGTTATAATTCATTTGCAAATTAGACAAACTGAGACGCTCAGTTAATTGGTTCAATTTTTTTTTTTCTTCATTTCTGTTTTGAACGTAAACTGTGTCAAGGACATTTTTTACCTTCGAAATGTTTCAGGAAAGTTTTGTTTTACACAAGTTACTTGATTCCAATGAACAAATGATTTAAAAACTGTGATAAGAAGTTTTTCATTGTTTCTTTTTTATTCATCTTCTCATTGTATATCACATATTCAAATGAAATGACTCAATAATTTTTACAATCTATGGAATTCAAAAATGAAGAAAAATGTTTCATTCATTTATCGATGTGAATGTGTTTGAAATTGTATTTTTGTGTGCCAATGTTCGTTATTATTTTTGTATGTTTTTGGCGAATAGGAAATTCATTAGCCATAACCTAAACAATCATCGTTTTCAATGAAAACAACATCTCTGCTACTGTTTAAGTTTCAATTTACTGGCAAGATAACTAAATTTATATGTTGAAATGAAAAATATTAACAAATTAATTTTACTGAAGCCTACTTCAACCTTTATTATTCGATTCAAAATGTAAATGTTTTCTGAAGAAAAAAAAAAACAGAAGAGTGAAACCTTGAAAATGGGTTTTCAATTAAGGAGGGTCTAAAAACTACAACTAATGCGATGCTTCTGATAAAATGTGAACAAAACAGACGATTTAAAAAAAAATCGCATCAAAATGAAATCAGTTCGTATCCCTTGTGTCGGTTTGAATATATTTACTCGTTTCAAAATTTGTTGTATCCATTCGAATGTAGAAAATTATGTTTTTCTTTATAATTTGCATTCATTGGCTACTTGCATAAGTAAATTGACCGCTCAAAAAAGGATCAAGTGAGAGAAGGCAAAATAAAGAATTGCAGAATGGAAAAAATAGAGAGAGAGAGAGAGAGAGAGAGAGAGAGAGAGAGAGAGAGAAAGAGAAAAGAGTCGGTTTATTCATATATGGTTTCATCGGAGCGAGAATGGATTGAAAGAGCAATATTTGATGGTTTTTCTACTCAATTTTCATGTCCGTAAGCATTTTTCCTGTGCTTCTTCTACATTTTAATCGAATAACAATGGCTTTGACTCGACAATATACGCATAAGAATGTATAGTGCTCCATCGATGATTTAGTAGACGCTGCATAATATATTTTAATTACACTTTTAGAGTCAGTGGACAATGTTCGAAACAGTCATTTAATGCAAAACAATGCTAAATATCAGAACCTGATTTATTCCTTCCATGTATGTGATCAAAAACAAAACACACTGGGTAACATGTTGTGGCCACCCTGCCAACGAACATGCATTGGTCATGACGAAACAACACACATATTGTGAGGGTGAAACAAATTTCATTCCCTTTCTCTCTCTCTCTTTCTCTCTCTATCTTCCTCTCTTATTCTCGGTTTTTCCCTTTTTTAGTGTTAAAAAAACGAATGGAAAATGGGCAAAAACCTGAAGGGTTTCTCAAGTATGGTTTAATTATAAAATATTTTAAAGCATCAAGTGCTTTCTTGACCAACATATGAGCGGCCGCACACTCCAATCTGCTGATTTGAATTTCAGACTCAGTTTGAGCAATGTTATTTTTGATCCCTTATTACAAAATTTAACCATTTCAGCCCCCCATCCATGTGGGTAGTCAAAAAATGGTCACATGTTGATGTCCGTTGCTGGCGTGATAAAACACATCACAACGTCAAAATGTTACGAAACACAGTACAATCATTCCCCTGCCTCGCCGCTAAATGCGCTCATAAAATGGCCAGGAAAAATATCTCCCGAATAATAATAATAATAATAATAATAATACAGCAGAAAACATACTTATAATGTGCATAAAGAAACCAAAACTACCCTCAATCTAATGCAAACCGGATTTTATATGTGTATATGAGCTAGCGAGCTAGCGAGCGAATGTGTGAGTGCGTCGGTGGTCTTAAACCAAAATCTACTTTCAACTAATGCACACACATTTGCAACTGGTTTTTATTCAACAAAAACCAATATCAAAAATCTCATTCCAAATACCATCATCATTTCCTTCTTCAGATGTATATTTCGTCAGTTTGTGAGCTTGGTGGTACATCGACATTTTATATTGTTTTTGCATAAAATAAAATCATGCGTCATTTTCCAGGGCATTCGCCACATCATAATCACATCACACAACCCTTTGGGCTTGAAGAGCGGCTTTCTTCCTCTTTTTGCTACGAGACAGAAGTAGCACATGGCAGAAAATTGTACACATTCAATGATATGCCAGAGAAAAAGGTAAAGAGCTACCGAAAACCAAACAATACCTCGATTCTGGTGTTGTAATATTTGTCGGGAATGGGCATATGTAGAAATACAACAATGCTCTTGAGCATCTCACTCTTTCTTCTCGCACATTTTCAGCTTCAGTGTGAATTGAAAATATTGCCTGCCGTCAAATGAACGTCGTCAATGGCACTGAAGGGTAAAATATGGAACGCATTCAAATCTGATGTGGCAGCGAGACAACGCACACTAATACACATCAAATATACAGCAAGTGAATTCTATTATTAACCAAACACCGAAACTGCACACATAAAAACGAATTTCAACCACATGTTTTATATGAAACAGTTAATAAGAGCATTTGAAAGAAGCAAAAAGAAAAAAAGAGGAATAAATGAAAGAAAATGGACTTTCAATTGAAAAACCCAAAGAAATGGACTCATCAAGAATTCATTCAAAGTAACAGCGACTCGATTTTGGAGAAAACAAGCTTATTGAATATTAATTATGCACGCTTCACATAAATTATACATGTTCGAGTCTAATGAATGCCATCAAGTGAAAAGCCGCCGCTTCCCCCCGACGGAATATGCAATTTATATTAAAAAAAAAAAAAAAAAAAAAAAAACAATGAAACTCATCCAAATGCGGTTCTTGTTTCAAATTCAATTTTTAATTTGATTCATTTTGGTTGAGATTGGAAGGAAAAAAGTCGTCGCATTTCTTATCATGGGCGCCCCAGAGCGGAACTTTTCGTTGGACAATGATTTGACAATTTTCCTCTTTTCATTTCTATTCTCATTGTATCCATTTTAATGATACTATAGTATATGAATGCACGTTTTACACAATTTTAATTAACATCATTGCTGGAGACAGACGACAAAAACCTTTATTTTTTGCTTTCTCCAACGTGACTCAAGACGTATTGATCAAGATTTCGAGGTTTTTTTTTTTCTCTTTTGAAAATTTGGTGATTTGAATCCCACTTTTGGATATGATAAACCAAACAGCGGATTCACGGATTCTAAGTGAAATTTCACCGTTAATACAATTTCTTTTCTCGAAATTCATCAGCCAGTAACATAAATCAATAAGTACTTTCGCTTTTCAACACATTTGCGATATGATCAATGAGATTCAAATTCTTTACGCCCACTCTTGTTTTTTTGTATTTTTGAAACGAAAAGATGCAAATCTTCGAAATTGCTTCGATCCATACATCGCTTGCCAACGGAAAGTGAAATGGACCAAAAACCCATAAAGAATAGCGACAATGTAATTTATGTGGAAAATTTGCATTGTTCACAAGTGCACAGTCTGAACCATTCAAGTAAAAGCAAAATCAAATTCAAAATGAAAATAAAAAAAAAAAGAAAAATAACTGAGCAATGAAAAGTGATGAACAAAATTTGAATATGATACTGCAAAAAGAGCATATTTTATACATAAGTTTCATAGAGGAAGCCATTTTTATTTGATTATATCTAATTGAGAAATGAATCGAGAAAAAAAGAACCAATGAAAATTTCATTTTCAAAATAAGAATTTTAGTTTATTTTTTTTAGGGAGCGTTGAACTCTTTACAACTTGCTTAAAAATGATAATATTTCGATATGACTTAATTTATAAATAACACTAAGTAATCAAAAGAATGTGCATCACAAAGTAAGTGTATTATATGTTAGATATACAAAATAAAGTCATAATCAACTAAAAAGTAGAAATAAGTCTATTGAATAAAGGCGTACATGAATGTCAACAATTAACATCATTTTTCAAATAAAAAAATGACGATAATAATAAAAATAAAAAATTTTTTTTAGTTCCTTTAGATTTTACGAGATTTTATTTGAAAATTCCAATCCCACACTCTTGCTCACACCAAACACTACTTTACCTCAATTCAATGAGAAATTGCAAAAAGGTAAAAATTGTTAATTTTACAAATTCAAATACTAGAAAAAGTACAAAAATTACGCGGTTCAAGTTGAAACTCCCTTTTTTATCCTTGCAAATGTCATTGTTAAAAGAAAGTTTTTCGGAAAGAATAGAGTAGCAGTGAGAAGGTATAATGCGATACAGATACTGTGTTAAAGTGTAATCAATTGGAATGAAACTCGTTGGGTTCAAATGAAACGTAATAATGCACTGAAATTGAAAAAAATAAATCCAACCGAATGAAGCACAGAATGGCATGAGATAAAAAGAAAAAAAAAAAAAATATGTGTAGAAACATTGCGTGTAAATTTGTGGTAATAATTTGTGTGGTGTATTTTTGGGCGACTGTATCATAGTGAACAATATTGAACTGAGCACCAAATTGCGCATCGCCAATGAAATATAGAATAATTTCCATAATTGCGATATAAAAATTGAGACGATTTTTTCTTTTACTGGAATTCTGAAAAAATATGCTTTTTAACGGAAGAACGTTCACGAAGGGAATAAAAACCAAAACAAAAATAAAATAAAACAAAAACATAAAGTATCGCCATGAATATTTTTCTAGTAAATTAAAACGGCTGCAAGTTTACAATTGTGCCTTAGTTACCAGTTACTTGTTTCCCTTGTTTTCTTCTAAATGCCGTAAAATAGATACACTTGTGCCGAAGATTTTTTTGGGAAATGACGAATATATTTTTTGTGTAAATTGTGAGGAATAAACTTTAAGACATTCAAATGTTTGATGATTATTTTGTCATTATTATCTATTATTTTACATTATATTTGATGAAACATCGAACAAAATGACATTAAGTAATACAAAGTTGTTTCGTAATTCTTTTTTTTTTTTTGTGTGCTCGATACTTTCAAGTTTTCGATGAACTTTGCTTGCATAAAAAAATATGAACAATGAGTTTTTTTTTCTTGTGACAATGAACGTCATACGGTAGTATATTAAAAATAAATGCTAGGGACTCAAGGAAAATAAAATAAAGACCGCAGTTGCTTCGTGCTTTTTCAATTTGTTTCTTTTGCAGTCATTAAAATTCATCAACTTATTTTGGAATCGTTTTTGATCTTTGCTCTTTAGCAACGGGAATCATTCTTTTCAATATCTAGTAGAAGTAGAAAAATCAATCAGTTCGTGGTGACTTCTACACATACAAATGAAAAATACTTCTACAAATGACCAAATTTTACCTCTATACGAATACGAACCAATGTTTTTTTTTTATTTTCAAAACAAACGAACACATTTTCAACGAACACAATCGTTAACCTCTCTAGTATCTCGATAATATCAACATCTCCATTGAATTTAATAAGAGATTGTGTAAGTTGAAAATCACACAATATTTGTATAGTCCAGACCTCTCACTCTTCGTTTTATTTGTTCGAATGTGTCCAGTTCAGATTTTAAAAGACTAATTAAGACGAGGGTCGTCGTTGTACTGACATTACCATCTCGCACGTCGTCATCAACATCGTTAAAAGTAGCAACGATGCCACTGTTCGTCTAATAAATACCGCATTCAAAGAGGGAAAAAGCCACCCTCAAACTGAAATGGACAGCACACACACACACATACACACACACATGAAATAATCAGCACGCATTCACTTGTCTCTCATCCTAAAAAGTAAACATTTTTGCTAGAGCATGTATGCATAGAAAACGCGTCTCTGAACTACAATAAACGTACAAGAAGGAAATGAAAAGAATTCTCATTGCTTCGGATACTGTTGTCACAAAATTTCATAGTACTATGCGAATGTCTACAACATTTATAATACCGAAATCTTATTGAATTCGCTGCAAAATCGGCAATCTTTTGTACATTCAAACACTAAAATCAAAATTCAATGAATGAATGAGTGAATCAACCGGAACGTCGGTCAGAAAATTCTCAATTCCATTCAGCTATTTCTTTTCCGATGAAAACTAAAAGTTTAACATTTTTGTATTAGGGTATTTTGACATTTAACATGGAGCAATTGAAATGAATGGAAATCTGCGGCATTTTGGGGGCTTCAAAATGTATGTAATCGAAAATTAACTTTTATGCTGCTGAAAAGCTGTTACTACGACAAAAATCTAATGAAGTTTTATTTAGATTTACAAGAGTTTCAAAAATATGAAAGAATTTTATAGTTGAGTAAATAATTAACATTTTCATGAGATTTTTAATCACAAAATTTTTTTGATGTGAATAGTTATTCAAGAAGAAAATGTATGAAACAAGACATTTTCAGATTTTACTTCCTGTTGAAAATTGCCTTTTGAAATTAAAACAAAAGGAATGACCAAATTAAAATGTAGATGAATTAATGATAGAATATTATTTATGGTTACATTAAATATTAAAATGAATCATTTTTATTTCTATTTTTGAAAAAAAAAAACTAAAATCACATTTAAAAAAAACATAATGGAGAGAAATGAACATAATTTCAATGTCAATGTTCAAACTATATTAAATATTGCTGCATGATAAGCGATTAGCGCCTGCGTTTTTTGTCATTTGGTGTAAATGGAACATCAAGCATACGATTATTAGCCTGCCATTGTTTTAACGGTGGAACACTTGAGTTATCACGTTTGAAAAATATTCTCCCTTTGAATGTGTCATAATAATTTTCATCAGTGCTACAAAGACCTGAATAATTTTTACTCTTTTTCTTGCAGCTGCTGCCAATTGGACCAATATCATAAATTGGATATTTGTATATATTCGAAACAGCATAATGACAAGCAATCAATAAACAATAGCCATGCTGATTTGAAATGATAGCACATCCAATTGCAAATGCCTTATCACGAACCATTTGAGTAAAATGTCCATATTTACCGATTGCATTGATACTGTCATAAATGTTGTTATTATCAATAAATCGAATATTCTTGTATTCATTAAACCAACGATTGGCCGCCAATCCAATTCAATGAATTCTTCCACAGTTCTGTGTGGTAAAATGCAAGCTATACCAAGATTCTGACCGGCATATATATATTTTTTCGTTCGATGGCATTTATCGTGTTTCGATTCACAAGTGAGCAAATTTTTTTGCGAAATCATTTCCAATTCATCATCCCAAACCTTACCGGTGAATACAGATGGAATTTCAAAAAATTTCTATTAAAACTTCATTGAAAATATTCTATGCAATTTAGCTCACCAATTCTGCCATATGACGAGATGTTCTGCCTCCAAAAAGACCGTTTAATTGACCCGAAGCAACTTTATTACGTCTTGAATTATGAGCATTGAGAATTTGTTTTTTTCGAGCATTTGTCATTTCATGAAATCTGTGTCCATAACAAGCTGATGACCAGGTCTAAATGGCATAAAAATCAGATGATAGCATATTATTTGTGCACTAGATTTAAACCAAATGCTTATTATGATTTCACTTACCTTTGGATAGCTACACATTACATGTGATTTAGGGGATTTGTCTGGACAGTCTAATGAAGGACTACAGTAATATGAGTAATCGATAGCCTTTGAATAAAAATGAAATTTTATTTAAAAAAAAAAAAAATTAAAAAGAAATTTTTTGTCATTTGATTGTTACTGCATTTGTTTCTAGAATCACTGCAAGCACAACTATAAATAAAAAAAAAGAGTTATAGTTAATGGTTTGAACAGTTTTAATCATTTTACCGGATAGTACTAAGAATATAGTAATATTCATTTTTTACTTAATTCCCTGTTTACTTCACTCACAAATGTCTCTTCAATATGCCAGACATCAATTTTTATAGACATACAAAATGTCAACTTGAGAAAAACAATGAAAAATATACACAACCTAAAAATTCATATCACACGTCATTTTCATCTGAAAACACACGATTCATTTTATTTATATTTTTACCTACACATGTGCTATTTATTTCTATTACTAGAAAACAAGTGCAAAAAACTCCAAATTGTGAACACCTCACGATGATATTATGACGCAGTTCAAATTAATATTCTGCTCCACATAGCAATGAACGTATTTCATTATGATACATTTGACATGTAATATTTACTATCGATATTTCAAATTAGTTTCTCACTTTTTTTTTTATAAATTCTAGCTGTATTTTCTTCGAAGTGATCAGATTTGTGATGGAAAAAGGGAAAAAAAATTCTTCGAATCCTCTAGCATTTTTCTTGACAATTTTGTACGCAATTTCATAAAATATTTACATTAATAGACATGTCGGCTGCAATTTGTTGAAAAATTTTGTAAAAGATTCAATCAAAAGATATAAAAAGAAATCAATAAGTTCCAATAATGTTCACAAATAAAAATGTTGATTCAAAAGCATTTATAAAAAATGTGATACTATTCGTGTTCAATAGGTTTGAACACGTGTTAAAATATGTACAAAAAATGTTCTATCGAATTAGAATTGTGGCACGTACCGTAAGGTGTGATTGGAGAAGTGCGGATTCTAATGTGATCCACTTAACCCTTTCTAGAATAAATTTGCTTTAGAATTTTTTTTCTTGTTGTCTAACCATAATTCGGTCTAGGAAAATTTGTAAAAATAAGTTTTTTTTTTTTTTTTTTTTTGGTTCGGTCACATTCATCGAGTCATGTGAATATTCGGTAGAAGGTAGTAAAACTTTTCGGTAACCAAAAGGGGAAAAAAAATATTTCATGAAAGTGCTCAGACGTAAAAATGCTAATGCCACAACATATTTTACACTGAAAAAAAGATGTGAATTTGCCTGCATTATTACTAGTGAAAATAGTAATTCTTATGCGTTGCTTTCTTTGTCTGGCTTTTCTATGTTTATAAGTCATATATGTGAATAGTTCTTTTTACTTGTGTTGGACGTCCCAAAGTTGGTTGCTTTGATATGGTGAAAATTGCAAATGAAGCCGTTCGCATGATGGAGTTGTCAAAATCTAATATTAGTTGCTATTATCCATTGGGTTTCGGTCATGAATTTATAACATGAAAAAAAAAAAACTTCACATCTTTATAGCCAAAATATGTATTTGCAAGATTTTTTTTTTTTTGTGAATATTAACTCAAAAGCTCAAAAAAGTCTTGCCATGTCGCTCCTTCGGTGACAATATAGTTCCTTTGTGCATGACATTAGTGCACATGCTTGTGACGAAGCCATAATAATAATAAGTTGTAAGTGTATTCAGTTGGATTTTGAATATCTGATAATTTGCATAAATTTTCCATTCACCAAACCATTTACTCGTCTACAAGATGAACATTTGAATGGGTTATCTCTTTTTGCTATTTCTATGTTGCTGTTATTATAAAGTGGTTGATTAGTTTATTTTTGCATTTTCCATAAATTTTCGCACACACAATTCAGTTTATTTAGGTTTCGGTTGTGTTTTCATTTTCAATAAATTAGCCAGTTGTATGTGATAACAACGGATAGCAACAAAGATGATGTAGATTTGTTGATTAAAAGTCTAAACATGATTTTTCCAACGATAAATTCAAAAAATATGAAAATAATCTAATATTAGGGATCGACCATTTCTGAGATGATTCTAATCAAAAATGCAATTATTATTATTTGGATAAAACATAGAAAATATATAAAATGTAGTCGAAAATATCATATTTTGATTCGATTTCCGGTTTTGATTTAATATAGTGACGTCTCACGACTTACAAAAACTGTTACGATGAAATGAACAATTCACACTTTTGTGATTATTCGGCGGAACGTGTAAGAATTAAATGTATTTCGATGTCAGAATTTATGAGAAATATCGTAATTCAGTTTCTAAATTTCATGCTTAGAAGGAAATTACATTGAAATCTTCATTTACATTAATAAATGACTAATTTTGTCACAAAAATTTCGTCATCAAATAACAAATAACAGCTCGATTAATCTCACTTCAGTCACATGTCAACGCTCATTTCGTGGCTTTGATATCGATTTAACTAATGACGTTTATAATCATACTTGGTGAAGACGTGAAATACTTCTTGATGAGACAGTTGATCCATTGCAAATATTTCTTTGTAATGTGATGTGATGTGATGGGAGTTCAATGTCTATATCTAAATATAAAACTATCAAAATGATTCAATAATTTTTTTTTTTTGCAAATGCAAAGACAAAATGTCTGACTGAACTAGAGCTAAATTGATCTGATTTATCCATTATCATAAAAATGCAATTTGCAATAAACCTTATTCCGGAATATCCCTTTATGAATGCGATTGATCTCGTAACCTTTCGGTTTTTCATTATGATGGGATTATCGTTAAATGTGCGTCTAACTGCAAGCACGCAAGCACTATTCCTCCGAATGATATGTTCTTTATATTATGGCAATGTTCTATTAGCTGTGATGCAGAAGTTATGGTTTTGGATTGATTGCAAACGCCAAATTATTGCTTCACGAAAATTACATTATGCTCTTCTTTTTTTTTTATTGGTGAATGCATCATTGAACTAAACCCGAATTTACCTTGCAGCCAATTTTCTTCTGGCAATGTATTCAAATTCGATTTATTTCGTTTATTTTCTTTACATTTTACTTTTTACTGTCATTTACAAACACACCATTTGTGCAGGTATAAATTGAGTGAATAAACAAAAATGATGTCGTCGTCTAAACGTCCTTGCTATAAGAAACTTGTTTTGCTTGTGAAAATTCAATAAGGAATCAAATAAAGACACGGTATTTTCAAATCAATATCAAATTGGAAAATGTCTTTGAAATAAATTCCATAGGCTAGATCCTAGGATGGATCACAAAAAAATAAAAGCGTATCAAGTCAATCGGTTTTTGTTTGAATTTGAAACATTTAAATGTTTGTGCTTGATTTAACTTAAATCAATTCAAATGGTGAAAAATCAAAGACAACTTATATTGTCTTATTGCCTGATAAATGAAATTCATTCAATGATTCAAATCAAATTCAAAAGAATTGAGTAATAAATTACAAGTGATTGAATTTGATTCATGAGGCAAAAAAGAAGAAAATAATTTTTTTTTTTTTTGAATGAGATTTTTCGAAATTCTTTGCCATACGCATCGATAGTGAAAAAAACTATTTTTGTCAAGAGCAAATGCCAAATCCAAAGTTCATCACTTAGAAATGAGATTGATTCAGAATCATTTTCATAAATAAGCTACATTTTTAATCAACGTATTGAATTCAAACAAATCATTTACTCATACACTCAAAGTATATATGTCATGCCGGAACAGAAAAACTTATCCGTAATAACAAAAAAAAAAAGAAAAAAGAAAATGCGTGAAATAATACAACTCAATAATAAAATTATGCCAATATTATTACACTTGAGTTCAGCATAGATACACACATATTTTGGGATAATAAATTTCAAATCCGAAATCAATAAGCGAGTGCGTGTTTGTCAAGTCAAACTTTTATCTGTAAAATATAAAGGAGAGCGAGGGTTCAAGAAGAAGAAGAAGAAAAAAAAACAACAACAACAACCAATTGGAAAAAAAGCGAACATTAAGAGTCTTTGCCACCATTGATGCGATGTCGTTATTGCTATTTCCGATTGCTTATCGATAAGTATGTCGAAACAAGAATTAGTTACAATTTCCACACAACAATCATCTTCATCAGAGAAAGCAATACGACACATGCACGGTCGGGAAAGACTGAAGAAAAAAACGAAAATGAAAAAAAAAAAAATACTAAGGAGGAAAAAAGAAGATTTATTCACTTGTAGTATTTTTGCCTTGGCCCATTGTTAAACGCATTCCCTTAACTGAATTAAGAAATCGAATGTAATATTAATAAAGCATGAGCGTATAAATCTCGCATGTATGCAAGGAGACGACACATACGACGACAACGATGGTAGGAGAGAAGGAAAAATATCGAGAAACGAAACAAGCGAAACGATTACATGAATGTGATACTAGCAAGTTGTCGATAACCCCTTGTATCACGTTTACCAGCATGATGATTTCCCTTCGCACAACCAAGCAAAAAAGAAAAAAAGATGAGATGAACGAGAGCAAAAAAAAAAAAAACACACACAGACACACTGGGCGAAATGTGTATGACTACTACGAAGCAGTCGTTCAGCACTTCTGTTCTAATCCGTAAATCATTTTTTATGAGATTTTCCCTTTCTATTTTCTTTCCGCCTTTATTTTTCTCTGTATCCTTCGTTCATTTTTCTCTCACTCGCTCACTCTGTTGGCGTTTGCATTTCTTTCGATTCAATTGTTGTGCGTCGGAATCGTGACCATAGACAAAAACGGTTTTTTATATGCCTATATGCATTTCATTCACGTACATCATGTCCATTTTACTTGGCAAGAGGGAAAAAAATGCTTGTTGATAAAAGATTTGTTTCTTTTTGCAGCCGTTTTGCTGCTATTCTTCTGATATATATATGTATTTATTATTGTATAATTTTTTGTGTCATCGTTATTTTCGGTTGTTGAGCATTCATACGAATGGACAATAAAAGCACTTTGAATTGCCGGACTATCGTGTAAAATTCGTTCTTTTTTTGTATTCGTTATTATTGTTTTCTTTTTCATTTTACTTCGTTGATGTCATTGCAAATTTTCCTCTGTGTAATGACCCTTAGCCGAGTAAACAAGACATTATTTTGATTCACTCAGCCAATGTAATGTCCGGCTTTGGTATGAATACAACACATATGAGATGTCTGTAAAGCGAAACTAAATGCCAAAAATTATGCAATCAAATAAAAATTTATCGATTGCAGTCAGATTAGTAAAACCTACAAAATAACCTCAAAAACTCAAAAACATTATATTATTGTCTTTTTTTATCGATGCATGAGGTTGCAAAAACATAATACTATTGTAAATCAGAATGTAGGAAAAGAAATTTGTGAAAATATAAAATTCAATTTTCACTGGAAAAGACACACAGACTGCATTTGTGAAAAATCGAGAGAGAGAGAGAGAGCGAGAGAAGAAAGAAGAGATGAGAATGCTTTGGGGCCACTATAAAAATGATTGTCGGTAAAGAAACGATTCAATTTTAAAAAGATCGGTCACATGCGATAACAAACACGATATTTTCTATTTCCCATTATATATTGAGTAACCTATCGAGTTCTTCAATGTTGTTGGAAAACAATTTTCAAATACTTTGTAGTTGAGGTAACCAGCCATTTTACGTATGTTAGTGTGTGAAACTTGATATTTACGTACAAACAACACACATCCAACAAACATGCACAATTCCAAATAATGAAACTTTTAAATGATGTGGGGACAATGTGCATCATAAATCATAAAAAAATTGTTATAATGAATAAAGTTGTTTTCATTTCATAAAAATTTACATGTAAATTCATCATTTGTATATCTTAATTGCTAATTAACACAAATCAGTGAAAACCTTCAAACTGTATTGAGTATCGTGCTAACTAGTTTCAATTGATGTTGTAGAGCAAAAATTCAAAAATGACCTTTTGCCATATAAAGCCAATTATAGCAATTATTTCAGGATTACATTGTAAATGATTCACAATGAACTGATTGAGGTTCAAATTTAAATAGAATCCTAAACATTTTATCATCAAAATTCTTGAGCCATCATAAAGTCTTTGTTTTGAAAGTGATTTTCAAGATAGTTTTTAACATTGAAAAAGGTTTACGGTTGCTTGTGATCCACAAGTTTTTGTGCAAAACATGTGAATGTAGTACGATGGACCAGTTTACATTATTACTACCTTTTTGGTAAGATTACACAAAGTAATCAAGTGGCCAGGAGAGACAGAGGCAACAAAATGAAGCCAAGAAATAAAATCTTATGAAATAGAATCATTATTTCATCATGAACATTGTTCAGCTGAAGGTAAGAGCACATTTAACCTCTCAAGGGGATACAATTGATGCGTGCATGTGGGTAAGTGTGTGTGTGTGTGTGTGTGTGTGTCTGCCTATGCGTATGATCAATATGGATGCGTCTCTCTATCTTGCTAAGTGAATGCACATGTGAATCATGCCAATGCCAATGCTAAACATCCACTTTGAATACAAAACACTTATTACACATTATTAGATTGGGCCGTGCTTTTTCTAATTCATTTCAATGACTCAGTTGCGTTCTCGATTTTCTTACAGTTTGTTATTATTCGAGCATACTAAGTTTGCTGGTTGCTTAGTAAACATAGAAGTCATTGCTACTGTTTTCATTAAATCTCTAATGAATGAGCGCTATTGTTACGTTTCGGTCAATCCAAACCGCAGACGAACGAGAGAAAGACGATACGAGAGAATTAAAAGCATAATTTTGAACAAAAACATATGATAATTTGGATGGTTTGTTTGTTCATTTGGGCGCGTGAATCATCTATATGACGGTATAAGTGATGATTAAAACTAACCAGACTCAAGACTTTTATTAGAAATTATTATCATTATAGTGAGTGTATGACATTTCTCTACTTGTAAGTAGGTTCAAATATTTATTATCATTTGAAGTTGATGTGGCTAACCAGATTTTCGTCTTATCGCATTTAGTTTCAATGATTTGAATGTGTTATAATGGAAATAACAAAATGTGTTCCAAAACTCATATAGGACCTAGTCTCTCAATGAAATTGTTATATTCAAAGCAGTTGTTTAAACCAAAAAAACAATGTTCATATTTTTTTTTTTAAAATGGAAATTCTACAACATCCAAAATGAAGGAGATTATTGAATTCAATCTCAAATGAAAATGTCTCAAATGTATCGGTTTGATTGAGGTAATCTTCAGCCATAAACTCAGTAGATAAATCATAAAATGTAGCCGTCAATAGCAATAAAACCATAAAAATTCTGTGTTTTGAATTGGAAATTGCCTTTTTTCTGCATTGCCATTGAAATTGCCAAAATCTATACATTCATTCCATTGAAACACTTGATTCGTTCGAATGGACGCATTCAATAGAATAGACATGTAAAAGCAATACAAACACTCTACGCTATAGACCGTTCATCATCAAATAATATTTATTTAGTTCTCATACAAGCCAAATGGTACAAGCGATCAAAATCGCTACCAGATTCAAAACCGCAATAAATTTTTTCCCGCTCGCATTTTATCATTTTTATCGCATTCCACTTGTGCGGCGCACGTTCAACTATATCCGAAATAAAATGAATCGATTCGGCACGAACAAAACCATTTTCAATTCAATTCGATATGCCATACATCAATTCGGTTGAGACTACCGAATACATCTTTATCGGCACTCATTCGATCTATTAGCAATGTTATTGCTTTCAATAGCCGCATCTTTTCTCAATAGCTGGTTCATGTTTCAATTTAGTTCCTTTTTTTTTTCTAATCAAAACAAAAATTTTTATTATTGAAACTGTAAAATGTATCGGTTGTTTTGATCTTGTAATTTTATACATTTATAATGTTTGGTTGTTAAAAATTCATGTTTTTTAAGCACTTGTTAAGCATTAATTTCATTGCTTAAGAAAATGTACTTAAACTCCTTCATCCGTAGGCGAAAAGATTTTATTACAAAAACACATGTAATCCTCAATGTTAGAAATACATTCTCACGAGATATCACTAACCTCAAGAAGCCAATATCCAAAGTATCAAATATTATACATATTGAATTCATTGCATGGGTTTTCATTCATATTTAAATTCAAGCATGTGAACAATTTCACACCTGATTTAAACTCAATTCATTGTGTGCATATGAGTGTGAACAAAGCAAAAGAACCTTTGATCTTTATTTTGAAGCGCAATAAACTGAGAAATACATACTGCAACCTCAAGGCAAAACACTGTACTTATGTGTATATGGTGCGAATAAAGGTAAATATCAAGAGAACACAACAAAACAAAAAATCCAAATAAAAATATTCAAAGCACAACATAAAATGCGTATGCATAGTTGTATGCGTATTGGTAAGTAAAGATAATATGGAAAACTGAATGAATGTGATACTAGACATACTAGATTTCGAGTATATGCGATATTTAAATCGTATTCTTATATGAGAATACAAACCAATTCTGAATATTTCATATACAGATAAAGAGCTTTGTTTGTCAGTGCCATCTCTTGCAATTCACTTCAACTGCTGATAAAAAACCTTTCAAAAGAATATTTTCATTAAAATTTATTCAAGAATCTTTTCAAATAACAAAATACTTTTACGGAAAAGTGCAAAAACGAAAAAATATTGAATTTATAGATTTGGGAGAGAAAAATTATATTACTATAATTGCCATTAGAATGAAATTTACCACCGAACACTGAAAGAGAAACAATTCTATTGAATGTTGTTGCTTTGACATAAACTGTTGCTGACTTATCCAAAAGCTTGAAAACCAATCAACAGTTGTGGTGGTTGTGAACAAGGATGAACAATGAATGAAAACAGCAATGCAATGTAATGAAATATAGAATTGTGAGCATAATATAGTTGTCTCTGTCACGTATTACTCATCCACATTTTTGATCGTGCGTCGAGAATGCAAAACAAAGTTGCTATCGCTACACATATGGAAATAAAAAAAAATGCACAGAGACATGAACAACGCACACACAGCTACATGCGGGCTCTCATGTCCAGTGCACAATATTTACGAAAATGTGATATCTCGCTTATACGCATACAGTATACGCAATTGTGCGACAGACAGCTGTCTCTGTCATAAGCCAATACCAATGCATCAATATCGCTTGAATGTGTCATGAGAAATGTATACATATAAGAAGCACACCACACCAAACACAAAGGCGAATATAGCAGCGAAAATGTCTATCAAAGTTGGTCTTAGGCTGCGCTCGATTCAATTCAAGTTAAGAGAAACGAAAGGAATGGCGTCTTCTGAGGGCGGCAGACGTTTTAACACCGATTTCAACTGAAATTAAAAGAAGAAAAAGAAAAAAATAATATCAACAACATATAATCAAAATTTAAAACATTTGTGAATCATTGAATATCATATTCCAATATATAGTTTGATAAATTACGAGAAAAGTAGCAATTTTTTATTTTTATTTTTTATCGAAATGATTTGAAAGTGAGTGGCTGTGTGTATGTGTATCTCTTACAAATTGACGGTAGTAGAGAAGGAAAGAAAAAGAAGAAAAAAATGTGATTGAAAACAACAGCATCAGAACAAGTTGATTTTATAAATGCAGTGATGTGTGTTTTTTGTGTGTGATAAGAGGCCTCTCAAAAAGGAGAGAGAGAGAGTGAGAGAGAGAGAGAAAGAAAGAAAGAAAGAGAGTGAGAGAGTGGAAGAGAGAGGGAAAGAGTGAAAAAGAAGTGTATATACCGAAGAATTGAAAAAGAAAACGGGTAAAAAAAATACAAAATCAATCGAAATAGAATCAGAAGAAGCATCATTCAACAGAGTGAATTAAAAATGTGAATTGCGAGATGTAAAACAGAAAGTGAGAAGCCAGCTTGATTGAAAATCAAAAACAGTAAAACAATTGAACAAAAAAAAAAAAAAAAAAAAAAAAACGTGCGTTTGTGCAAGCATCAGCCGCAATACGAGAAGAATAACCACGGGAAAAATAACGAAAGAAAGATTATTATAACAAATCCAAAACACACTGTGAAAATATTATCTAAGCGAAAGTGTACGATGTGAATGCATAAATATTCGTTAGCAAGTGTTTTTTTTGTGGAAAAAAAAGGAAGAGCGAAACAACAAATTATTGTTTTTTTTTTTCTTCTTTCAATTCGTATATGTTCCCAAGAGAAATTAGACCAGAGACAAGATATTTCACATAATAATTGTCGAAATTTTTATATTTATTTATTAAAAAGTGGAGAGTGAGAGACAAAAAAGCGAGTGGAAAAACCAGCAACGCACAGCTAAATTCTCGAAAGTTTTATATATTTCTTTTTTTTTATTCATATATAAAAATAACAATTCATATTTCTGTGGCCGCATGAATGCTGAACTGCTGCTCTTCGTACAGGAAATAAGCCCATAAATAAATTTGATTCATATTTTAAAGATTTTTGTGTGTTTTTTATTTTCCATATTCGTTTGTCTGTTGATTTTTAGTTTACGGTATTGTTCGAATCGTAAATTTCACCTCTTTCTTTCGGCAGTAAGTGTCTGTGCATGAAATTGGCGAAAAATCATCGTTTTGTTTTATATTTTCATAACAAAGTTTTTTTTTTGTTTCATTTTGTACAATCGATGCATATTATAAATTGTGCTAAATGCACCAAAGAAACAACAAACTATAACCGAAGATCAGTAAACCAAGATAATCGCAATAACAATAAATATTTTCTGCGACATGACCGTGCATGAATTGGTGTGACGAACCAAAACTAATAAATAATTGTAAAAAAAAAACAACAACAACAACAACTTACTCACACACGGTTCAAAACAGATATAAACATTTTGTGGCGTATGCAATTGAGTGAAACGAAGAAAACGATTGACGGAAAGCAAATTATACCAACGAAAAACAGAGACACCATATTCACTTAGTTGAACAGACATCGAGCAGATAACGAAACGAATCGAAATCAAAACGAAGAAAAGAGAAGAAAAAGAAGAAGAAGAAAAAGAAGAAGAAGAAAAAGAAGAAAAAAAAACACACATAGATATCGAGTAATAGCGTTGCTTGCCTCTCATCGCAACGTCATTTTCTTCATCTTGATTACTATTTCTCTGGTTGTTGTTGCTGTAGTTGTTAGTTTTGTCAGCATCATTTCTTTCTCATACCGCTATTTTGACAGCATCATTCTCTTTCGCATTGCACATAAAGCTTGTCCAAGTGTTTGTATTTTTTTTTCTCTTATTCAAGCATACACATTCCATATATACAAAAGTATGGTTGTCACACTGTAGCTGTCACTGTTTAAGCTACAATTAAATGTGCCGTGTAAAAATAATCGCGTGTGTTGTTGTTCTTTCGTTTATCGTGTAATACGTGTGCTGGGCAAAACAAAATAACATTCGTTTGTGCATAAATAATAAATAAGTCAACCAACAACATCGTCATCGTTTTCACCATCATCGACAGCAGAGCCGCTTTTGGAATCAAATATTCGTGCAATTGCTTCATTCTTTTTTTTTCTGAATGTCTGTCTGCAGCCAAATGCTCGATTACATTTTGATGATTTGCTATTGAGAATAATCGGTAAGTTAATTCAAATTTCCTTTCTTTTTTCAATGTTGTAAATGCCCA
Organism: Resseliella maxima; assembly: GCA_029041755.1. Classification (NCBI taxonomy): domain Eukaryota; kingdom Metazoa; phylum Arthropoda; class Insecta; order Diptera; family Cecidomyiidae; genus Resseliella; species Resseliella maxima. The sequence continues at coordinate 858,813 of JAQOWM010000600.1, read as the reverse complement.
AATGGTTTTTTTCTTTTTCATTAGATTTATTGAAGATAATTCACAAACAAAAGACATTCCATTTGTTCAGTGAAATGTTTCAGTGATTCGCATCAATGTGACATATTATGTTTATGTTGTTTGCTATGCTTTTTTCGCTCACCAAACCATTTTTGATGTTGTGTACTTGATAGGTGCTATCTGAGATTCTAATCGAGGCATATTTCATTTTGTCAACCCCCTGACTCTTTGTTACCATATTCATCTTGGTAAATTGACTATAGTTGAGCGAAATGTTACACATTTTGACTATCATTTTCGAATGGATTTCATTTTATGAACGCGAGCATTCCACTTCGTCTCATTCAACAGTTTTTTTTTTTTCATTTATTTGAGTCGACTGTTTCGCAAATGTTGTCACTGCCAAAGGAGTTATGTATTATGTTTTTATCACAAACACTCTCTCACTCAGACGCACACACTTTACCGTATTGTTGGTACATTGTACAAAATGCTTAGATATTTATGGCTGTAAGTTTGACGACGTTTTATGCGCGCATATGTCCGATTATAAACATTTTCGGAGTTAAATTATTCTGTTTCTCTCGCTTGGCCTATTACAGTAATGGCCACTTCAAATTCAGAACAAAACAATTAATGTCGGCCCATTTGTACACTGCAACCGTTGTCATTTTCTTGATTTAATGTCGAGCGAAGCTAAGAAAGGGGCACATTTAAAACAAGAAAAAAGAATTGCTCATACAAATTTATGTTTTTCAATGACTTTACGGGTTTTCATGTTGTGTTTTTATTTTGACATTGACGCCATTTCAACATTCATGTTTTCTCATTTTCATAATTCGTTTCTCTCATTTTCGTGTCTCTCTCTCTCTCTCTCTCTCTCTTTCTGTCTGTCTCCCCATCTCTTTCTTTACTTGTTTTTCTTTCGGTACCCAAGCAAAACCTGCACGAATCACTTTTCTCAATGTAATTCTTTATTTTCATTTTATTTATTCTTTTCGCAAAATTCGGTGTTGGCTGACGAAGAAACGTGTATATCGGTTACGTGACGAAACAGCTTCTAACGACTAAAATAGCTCTGCTAACACCTAAACGATTACCAACTAAAATTTGCTCTCCTTTTTGCTTGCATTAAAAAAATATTTTACGGTTCGTTTCAGTGCGTGGTGAAATTTAGATTTTTCGTGTTGTTTCTCTCAGCCATGTTGACGGGAAAAAATAGAAAGAGAGAGAGAGAATAAAAACAGTTCAGTTCAGTTCAAACTAAATCCACGGCACGAGACATTTGAGCCATCGCAATCAACTCGGTGTCATTATGATGGTGCAATTCTAATCCCATTCTTCTTATCATCCAATTTGCAAAATGTTTGCAATCGACTTCCTGTATGTCTCCAATTCGACAACACAAAGGCTGTACATGAAAAACACCTCAATCCATGCCGGTAAACACAGCGGAAACGGTGAGGCGAGTGAGAGACGAATGAAAAAAAACCTCCCTCAACCACGATGACTACGAAAAAAAGATCGATAAAATTTGTGTATTATCCGCTGAAAAAAAACCTCAAATGACGTACGAAGCGTGTGTTGAGCAAAAAAAAAAATCACCGGAACGAATCGTAATAACATCAGGAAAATGGCATTTAGTCAAGCAACAACAACAAATTTTCGATGGTTTGGTTTCAAAAAGGGAGACGAATTTATCGAGCACCATTTTCGTTTTCTCGAATTGAAGAGCAAAGAAAAAAAAAAGAATGACTCGAAAAGACGTTGGAATTTTCTTGGCTTTACTTCTTTTACTTCTTTCTTCTGCCAAAATGGCATTTTTTTCTGATTCCACTTTAAATGACGACAATGAGAAAAAATCGCTCTCGTTTCATGCCTAGGTTTTATTTTCGTTTTCATTTTATTTGCTGATAAATTTCCACAAACCTCGATTTATATTAAACTCATTTCATTGTCAGAGATGAAAGTACGGGAATATATATGAATCTCCCGTTAAGATTCTCAGTGACTGTATGTTCATATTAATATCTTGAAAAATTCAAATTCGATTCAGTAAAGCACACACACAGCGAGTGAGGGAGAAAGATAGAGAATGAGTGAGTGCGTGATAAAGAGACCAGTCAATCCAGCACTGTGCGTGTTGATGGTTGGCTGCCAATGTGCGCAAAAAGGTGAATGCGAGCACAATGGACGACAAACGGAGCTTCGTTTGATGTGTGACTGAATGTAATTGTAAATAATAAAGCAACAATAAAATTTTATTGCACTAATTATGGTGCACGTAGTGGAAAGTGAGAGAAAAAGAGAGAGAGAGAGAGAGAGAGAGGGTAAGCGAAAGAGAAAGCAAGAGAGAGAGAGAGAGAGAGAGAGAGAGAGAGAGAGAAAGCGAGAGAAAGAGAGTAAGCGAAAGAAAAAGATGGTTGAAACGCGTAAGCACCGAGACTAAAATATACAATATTTTTTTGTTCTGACGTCGACGACCGGTATGCGCGATAGCGACCGCAGCCCAACGGCCATCCTTGCCATTAAAATTACCAAAACCAACCAAACAACAATTTCAACTGAAATATGAAACACACGTACTGTGTACACTTAACAGTACTAGGCACTAGAAAAAAAAAACTCAAGAGCGAACCGAGTCGATACCTTTTTTGATATCAAAAACTCGCTGTTGTCGCGTCAATTTATTTTCCCTCAAATGTATATATGCGGTGCGTCTAAGTAAGCGAATGAATGAATGAGCAGGCAAGCGAATGTGTGCGCGTTTTCATTTCATTCACCATTAACTCAGACAAATTCATTTCATTTGGAAAACGAACAACGTTTCGACAACAACAGCATGTACTATAATGTCTAATAAAATAAAAATTAAGCCTGCAATTTAGAAGTTCAAATCCATGAACTAATATTGAATGCACGCGACAACAATGTAGACAAAGTGCTTATTGCTGCTGTTGTTGGCCAACGGCAATAACGTGTCATGATCGAAATTGAGATGATTCCATTCCGTATCTTAGGCACAAAACTACAAATAAACCGCAGAGAAAAAAAAAATCCAATTCCAAAACGCGTCTATTAAAAATGGTATTGTTTGGAAACCTTATTTTGACGTACAGTATTTACATTGGATTCAATTTCAACAATATTCGTAAATAGAATGATGCGCTCAATGCATTTCATCCATCATTTACCATCACGAGACAAATTCCTCTTTCTCTTTTCCGTTTCTTCCCTTTACGTGTTATTTAATTACAAACGAAATGCCAAATAAAAACGCACACACATCGAATACATGTTCTAACTACATGTACATTTGTGTGCGTGAGATGTGTTTATGTATGATGTACCCGGTAACGTATAAAAAACAACATAATATCGGGAGAATGAAGTAAATGAAAAAAAAATTGAAATTGGATGAAGGGAGCGAGTGTATAAAAGCAACAGTATTCGAAGTTGAGTTTTATTGTGATGCCTATGAAAAATTGAACATGATGTTATTTATTATCCGGCAGAAAACCATGGATAAAAGCCGAGATGAGCTCGAGCAAAATGATATTTCACACACTCGACTTTGCAGACGACCAATTCTATGCCTCTTTCTCTCTAACTCTCTCACTCTCTCTTTTACTCTTTTTGTCTGTTTCATTGAATTTCTCCGGTGGGCCTCGGCAATGCAACGCATCGGAATTATTTACACTCGATTCTTTCTAATAGACCGAACAGTTTACACACTTTGATAGTAATTTGGAATGTAAATCATGGCAAACAGTGAAGAAAAAACCAGCCAAACCAGCCTGAATCTGAATGAAAAAAAAAAAAAAAATATAATCGACAATGTGCACGTACACATCGGAGCCCAGACATGTTATATACATAAGCCAGCGTGCGCGTTGGTAGCGCCGACGTTGAAAAATTGCTATCGTTTATCATACAACGATGACACTGTCAAACAAATACGAAATATTTTACCTGTTTTAAGGCTAGACCATTTCAAATGCAAGCATTCAAATGTATTGAGATATATTCTATGTGAATCAGAGTTTGCTGGTCGGTGTGTATACCGCAAATACGATACTTTTTTGCGCTATTGCCTGTCTGCTATGTAAAACTCTGTTCATTTTGGCCAAAATTATTCATTCCTATGTGTGATTTCTTTTTTTTGTTCTTTACCACTTCCATTAGGAAAAAGCACAATAGTTTCGACAGAGAGAGAGAGAGAGAGAGAGAGAGAGAGAGAGGAAATGAAAATTAAGTAAAAAAAAAAAAAATGAATCGGAACAGTGCAAAGTTGTGTAGACTAAACTGTCGAAAAAAGTTGCATAGCCAACATTTAGCATGGCGAATTTTAAATCAAACTAAAACAAGGAATGAGATATTCAACGAGCGCACAGAGTACCAATTTTTGTTCAGATGTAGAATTCTGGTGGAATGGCAGAAAAGTCGATTCAGGCTAAAAAAAAAAAAACTTTTTTTATTTGACTTTATTTCGGGGCCAAAATTATGTAGAGAAAAATATGAAAAACAGCACACAAGGGTGAAATTAGTACAAAACTCAAGTTAAATTAGTCTCGAAAATGAAAGAATGAGAAAGAGAGGAAAGGAAAATGAGATGGAGAGATGATTGAATGAAACCCAATGTGCTGTTGGTCTTTATAATGGAAGTTGCAGTGTCATCATATGTGCTGTCAATTTTTCGCATCACTTAGTAGTCTCTATTGAATGAAAAAAAAGAGCCGAAGTTGTTAAATGAACAAAAGACCTAAGACCAGAATGAATGTGTGTGTTTTTTTTTCTACATTCAATTCTTCGAATTCATTCGGCCATTTGGCATACATTTCTTTTTCATGTCAAACGATTTACAAAGAACAAAATGCCATTTTGCCTACAAGTGTTTTTTTTCTTTGAAAGAGACATATTTAATAATTTAAAATGTTTTTTTTTTTCTTCTTATTCATGTTCCCTGTTGTGCTGCTGCCCTTTATCTATTCACATTGGTAATTTTCTACTTCGGATAACTTATGACAAAAAGGCAATTTTCATATATTCTAATTCATTTGAGAGCATAAAAGGAAATGAAATGATGCCACGCACAACAAATTCAAAAAAAAAAAACCAATCTGAATATAAGCAGCATTGGCAAAAGTTCATCAATTTAGTTAGCATCGACAGGCTGGTTTCAATTGATGCGACATGAATTTTCTCTCATAGAACATAATTTGAAGTAATCTTTTTGTCATTTTATGTTCAATACAAAAACATAAGCAGTTTGAATGCGAATATTGAGAGAAGAAAGAAATAAAAACACAAGAAAAACAAGAAGTAACACCAACATAACAAACAATAGCAACAACAAACATGTGGAATTTTGAATTCGTTTGTCGTTTACTTCATATAAAGTAAGCAAGTGAGTAAAGAGCGAAGCGCGCTAGTACACCGGATCGGTACAGGACATGCGTATTATGCAATTCTCTCTTTGTGTGTGTGTGTCTGTCGTTCTTTCTCTTTTCATCTTATTTGTCTGTTGCGTATATTCGCATTCTTGTTTCATTTTACACTTGATTTTGCTTGGTATAATCATGGTAGTGCATGCGTTTTGTCAGACACCCGTACTTTTGAATACTCAACTAACTACCAATGTGTTGATATTGATGTAGATGTATTTGATTTTTTTGCGCTTGTGTGGGTGCATTGCCGAGTAAATGTATAGTATATTGTTGCCATTTCAGTGTAGAAAAGAGAAAATAAAACAGAATTTGTAGAATTTTTTGTGCAAGCGGTTTGTATTTCTCATTTGCAGCATTCTTTTGCCCTTCTTCGGTCATATTAAATTGAAATTATATGTATTTTTTTTCCTTCTGGAAATGAAAATAACAAGAAATGGAATTCAGGACGCGATTGTGGTGTGTATTGTGTAATCATCAACATGTACACAATCAAAAATGCATGGAAAGATAGAAACAAACAGCAATTGTAATTGGCATTGTATATTTCGTTCATAGACGGTACTTGTCATTCCCCCTTGCACAATTGCAAGGTGAAAACTGATTTCACAAAGACAAACGCAATTTCGATTTAAAATAACAACGCCACGCAAATAAATACCAAATACGTGCTATCGTAATTCAATACATTGATGCAGTTCTTCACATACAATTTCATTCTATCACACTCTATCACATTCAAGTTAGTTTCACCTCAATTTAAATAGATTTGTATGTACTGTACAAACAAATATATACATATGCACACTTTATACCGCAAACTATTTGAAATAAATTGCTACGAGACTTTTAATTCCGTATAAAATATCTTTCCGACAGAGAATGAGCTCTTTTTCTCTTTCTTTCACTCGCACTCTCACTCTCCATTGCCAAAACGTGCTCGTTATGTTTATGCTGTTGTTGTTGCCACTGTTAGAACGCACCGTTTCCCATGGATACGGTTTGGCGTTAAAACTAGCTAAATATTATATTTATGCATAATTCGCTCCCATCTCCATATTTCATCAAAATTACAAAATATCACAACTAAATATGTGGAAATAAAGCTATAAAAATGAGACACACAGCATTTAATATGGAACACACACGTATATATAACACAGAGAAAGAAAAAGAATAGACATAAGACTCACAATGCGTATACACCACATTTGGATAAATGCTACCGAGTTAGTGGATTAATAGATAGAAATTCATGTGATTCTCATTTTCATTTTCAGTAGAGAAACAAGGCCTTATTCTTATACACTTACATTTTCCGTTTGACTTAGACCAAAATGCCACTGTTATTACTCTCCCTATTTGTGCTCTCTCCGTTCATTATTATTATTGCCAGCGTGTGCATGAAATTTGATTTTCTGAAAAAGAACATTTTGATTTCACATGCGAATCGCGAACCACATTCCATTTGCTTAGCTATAAATATGGATATTTAGATGGAGGATATGCTTTATACCAGTGGTTGCTTTGCTCTCATTCTTATTCTCACACTTTCTCACACTGTTTTCCTCTCACTCTCACTGTCTTTCTCTCACTCACTCTTTCTCTCTCCCTCTAACTCCTTCTCTTTCTCTTTCGCATCGACATAAGATTGAATGCTGCCAATGTGCGAAAATTGTGCAAAAGCAAAACCCAACAATTCGAAACAACTAACGACTACTATGTGGCTGAAGCTTCGAGATGGAGAAAAGGGAAAAAAAAAATACGTAAAATTATTATTCCAACCGCAATCCTGTTTCCAAAATAACATCCAAACAGGCAAACTTTGTATCCATCATCGTCATCACAATCATCACCATCATCATCATCATCACTAGAAAGACATTCCATACAAGCAGAAATATAGAGTATTGTGAATCGTGTGCACAATTGTTGATGGTATCAGACGTCACTTCCGGAATTTCATCTTTGCCATTACTTTCTATGTTTTGGGCTATTTTGAGTGATGCCTAGTAAATTCCATTCAATTTGATTTCAATCTCACAGACACGGAATCACATCTATGTGGCATTGAATATACTTACATTCTCTTCTCGCTCTATTCCACTCTTTTCGCATGTTCATTCCTTTATTTGCATACAACATTTTGTATTTTGATTTTTCCTACAAAAGTCATAACATTATTTTACTTTCTTTTGGCTTCTTGTTCACCTCCCTCCTCATACCACATACACATCGCATACTTTCTGCTTTTATTCGCATTCCGCAAATGATGATGTGTAATTGAAAATCTCCTGGCATTTTATATTTAATATAGATTTCAGTCATACAATTTGAAGCGAAACAAAGCATCTATTACAACATTTATGAATTTGGTGGGATGCCTGGGTACGTTTATTTGTTTGTTGTTAGATTTTTGAAAGATTTTCATTCTCATTTCGCAGTTCAATTCAATGAAAATTTTGGAGTATGAGCATGAAAAGGGAAAACATGTTATTATGATTATTATCGTTAAGAACATTACCGAAGAATTCATCAGTTTCGTTGAGACAAACTATATGAAAATAAGTGACGAAGTCCTGATACGGAGTATGAACACATTGAAACAGATTTTTTCTCTCTCATTCTCATTCGCTTTTTGTTGAACAAATCAATGCTAGCATAAAAAAAAAAAAAAAAAAAAAAACATGGAGTCGAGTTTTTGGTTGGAAAATAATTTTCAGTCAGTGATTATGATTTCATTTGCTTGCAATTTACTTGTGTTTGAAAATGAGCATGCTCATGTTTCACTTCTACGCCAAAAATATGGGAAATATTTGCATTGTTTGCGAAGAACAGGAAGTGTGAATTGAGTTTTAAGCATACACGGGAAAAATGGACGTTCAACATACATTTATTCGTAGCAAGGATGATGATGATTCTATACTATTTAATGATGATGATGACGTCGACTATCAATTATAATAATTATTATTCGTGGTATGTTTGTACAAAAAGCAAACTCAATTCGCACACAGAAAACTTTTTCGCCGAATGGTGCAGTGTCTCGATGGTCCCGTTGTCTCTTTGTTGAATCCTACAAAGCATTCAAAGTCATAATATACTGCATACCTCAGAAATTTCCATTCGTGCCAACGGCATACACGCAAACATATATGATAACTTCTTTATATATTTGCCCTGCTAGTTCACGAATGTAATCATACAAAATTTTGTCGAGTTTTTTTTCTTTTCAATTCGGTATGCCTGCTGCTGCTGCTGCTGCTGTTTTTGCATGGTACTGTTTCGTGCTCTACGCCTCTTCAGTCGAATCCATATCCTTTGCTCTAGTTTTGATGCGCGTGTGCTTTTGCTCACTGTCAATACACGTTCCGAAGCAATTTGTTTTTTTTTATGCTCCTTTCGGCAGTCAGTTTTTATTTAATACTCTCGCCTCCACCTCATTTTTAACCGGAACTCATTTTTTTTTTGCTTTTTCCGTTTCTTTTTCTCTCTTACTATATTTACCGCAAGTGGACAAGGGAAAGAAAACATGGTTTTCGGAGGATTTGGACCGTATTTATTTTTTTTTTTTACGCCAACATTTTTGAGTGAAGCAACTAAAAAACAGTGATGAAATCGACAAAGGACATTCGTAATTCGCTTCATTTTCATCGTCTTTTTTTTTCTTTCTCTCTCATAAGCATCGTTTTTATAATAAAAAAAAATTCAGCCATCTAACGCGGCATGAACTGAATCTCATTCATGCGATCACTGTGCTTGTGCTCGGTTTTCTTGGTCAATTCGATGTAAAGCTGTTGGAATAGCAACAGAACGCCTTTATTTATGTATATATATTTCCATTTTATTTTCCATTTGTTTGTGTTATATTAGTGGAAATTTCTCTCATTTTTCCGCATTAAATATTTGCATAAAGAAGCATTCGAGCGTTTGAGCATCACAGTCCGAAAAAAAGAAGAAAATATAATCATAATTTCTCATTTTGTTTGTTTTAGTCCATTCAGAATGTTGGTCAAAGCAAGATACGGCTCACTTTTGGTTTTGCATTTATAAATTTGTGTGTGTGTGTGTGTGTGTGTGTGTGTGTGTGTGTGAATTCGTTATTTCGATTTCATGTGTTTTTCATTCTGAACAATTTTCTCTTCTCTCGGTTTTTCCCGATATTTTTTCAAATCATTCGTATGGGTTTTTTGTTGTACAATTTTGGCACGAAGAGCGGATTTTATTTCGACACTGTCATTATTTAATCGAATCTTATTGTTGTTTATATGCATTTTAGCTTGAATTTTTGCTGAAAGAAAAAAAAAAACAGAAAATGCAGACAAAAACGAAGAAACTTGAATAACTATTTATGTACTTCGTTGTTGGTGTTTTTATTGTTGTCTGGTTGTGTTGTTGTTGTTTATCATCGATTCATGATTTTCGTTGCAAAACACATTATGTTGCCATTTTGTACGCTTATCTTCTCTCTATTTTCATTTTATTGTTCCACGTTCAACGTTTCTCATTTCTCGTACATATTTTATCTAGCAATTTGATTTTGGGTTTTTATTCTCAAAATTGGCTGAAATGATGAAATAAGATTGATATTTATCGTAAAATGAAATAAACATGCAAGTACATATTATTTTTTCCTTCTTCTCTCTGTACATATTTTGGGATGATTCGTATCGATTAGTTGTTTGTTTTTCCCCCTCGCGCAAACAGACCAGTCAGTCGCAAAAAACAAATCACCAACTCAATGGATCATATTGAGTGTGCATACACGAGCGTTAGCAACATCGAACCGATGAATCTATAAATTTGTATGTGGAAGTCGTCCATCAATGTCGTAGCCTGAGTGAATAAAACACAAGAAAAAACCCTCAATGTAAGTCTCGAGAAAACAAATTTAAAAAAAAAAAAAAAAGAGAGAGAGAGAGAAAAAACACACATAGTAAAATAAACTCTTGCTAGCTTTGTCAATGTCGCAATAATATTCAATTGAATATTGCAGCGAAGCGTGTACTTTGACGCCGTCCGATTTATGCTTTCGTTCTTCGTTGTCATGGACGTAAATAAAGTTTTCGTTGAAATTTTTCTTTTGACCGATCAATCAATATATCTGATTCTTTTATAATTTCCCACATAAAACAACCACTGAAAAGAAATTGAAACCAAACCACCAAATATCACTCACACACGATTCTGAGGAGAAAAACAGACTAAAAAAAAGAAGTAAAAGGGAAAAAATACAGCCCAAAAAGAGAAATCCATAACAACAACAAGATTGAATAAGAATAAAAAGCGTCTGAGAGCTTATGTATCCCGTATTTTTCTTTTCTCGTTTCGATTTTTTTTCTTAATGTATCGAAATGGAATTTGTGCGTTTTAACTGTGCGATGACAAGTGAAAGTGGCGCAACGAATACAAACTAAAAGTAAAAATCAACAAAAATCAAACCCGAGACGATCCAAATATGACGAATTGAAGAAAAATCTTTCTACATCTTTCTTTTTTTTTATTCCGTTTTCTTGGGTTAAACGCCCTTTTGGTGAAATAGAAAGAATAAAAAATCAACTCACAGAGAGAAGAAATAACAGACCCGAGAAAAATATCGATAAAAATGGTGTATGTGAAAAGCATTCCAAGCATTTGTAAATATTTTTTTTTTCCTAGAATTTTGAATGGCACACAATGAATGAGTGCAGTATAAACATGAGATTGAATTGAAATTTTCTTTTCAATAAACGTGCACAGATTGCGGCTGGCAAGTGAGATTTTACTTAATCCAGAAACCGTTAGTGACAAGAAATGAAAAAAAAAAACAGGCATTGTATGATAGCGCGCACACTCATTCACTAATGGAATATAGAAGGTCAACGTCAGCTGCGATTAATTTTCCTTAATAAAAAAACACACGAAGAACAAAATTAAAAAATCAGAACACCAAAAATAAACAAAGCAAAACATAAACCGAACGATATAGAGTATGAGATGAGAATGAAAGCATGGCAATAGAAAGAGAAGAAGAAGAAAAAAAAAAGAACCCAGAAGAGAATGAGAATGAGAAAAAGTAAATGTTATCAGTGCAGTGTATACATGCATTGAAAATGCGAGGCACTTAAAAGAGACAATTGGAGAAACGCAATTCAAAAGAGCACTTATGCCATTAAGCAACAAAGCAAAATGCGAATGAAATGTTACAGTCGTTCATGGTCCAAAATGATATAAAAGCACTAGAAATGGCCACTTGATAAACGACTAACACACTCTTTGTCGACGAACAACAATGTATATAGCATGAAACGAGTACTAGAAAAGAGATAGACAAATGGAGCCAAAATTGTGTTAGAGAGAATGACAAAACGCAAAAGCAGAGATACGATGAAGAAAGCATAAGCATGTGAATCTGATTTGCAATGTATGGAAAGCAGCCAACATATGACTTGATTGACAAGCATGTTGTAATATTCACACACACACACATGCGACAAAATTTCATGTACACCAAGTTGTGTTGCAGTTTTATGGTATTTTCTGTGATGTTTTCAATTGCCGTACTATGACTTAATTTCCTTGTTTCCTTTAAGCAATTTTGTAATGGCAAAAGCAACAAAATTACCACATTCCAATATTAGCATCTGAAATTTCTTAATGTGTCTTCTTCTTCCTCTTCTTATTCTTCTTGAAATGCGTTTAAGGGTCTTTTTAATTGAGTTTAGAATTTCGATTAAATCCATGCAAAAAAGAGTGAAGAAAATGTATATGTATAGAATAAAAAGTATGGCAACAGCGTCTTTGTGAAATTTTGACAAATTCTCTCAAATTCTCTTGTCAACAAATCTATAATTGTATGTTTTCTTGTATTGTATTTGTTGGAGCGGAGAGCAAGAGATTTGATTTCAATTGTTGGCTGTATTGCGCTATGTTGTGCTGTGTTTTTTTTTTGTACGATTGAGAAGGGGAGAATGCTTTTATATACATAAATAACAACAATAAAATCAAAATATTGTGATCTTGATTGTATACAAAGTGCCAAATGACTGCTGTGAATCTGCTAGAAATACGATTCATCTACATTGCCTTAACAGCTTGGATTACCCGATTTTTGTATTGTATACATTTTATATTAATCCGGTATGCATATAAATACGCGCCGACTAACCTATAATTACAAATCGTAAACTAGATTCTTTTTCCATTTCTATTTATTTGTGATATGATGTGATGTGATGTGATGTGTTGATCATCTTTAGGAATAGAATTTCCGTTTGTAACTTGCTAGTCTTCTTTAAGGTGGCACATTGAATCATCATTCGGCTCAATTCTCATTCGAATCAGTATTATGTTTCATTTCAAGTTGTGACTATTTGTTTTTTTTTCTCGTCTCCTTCTTCATTTTCTCGCTCGTTCCGCAGCTTTGTATTTTCATTTTCGAAATAATGATTATTGTCATTGTTGAAGTTCTAGCAAATCAAATAACAAGCGTTGAACAGTGAAGAAAAACATAATAACAGCGAGCGATTTCATGTTATGAAAATGTTGTTTTTTTCTCGCTTCATCATTTTGATATTTTATTTTTTTTTTCTCGTGTTGCATTCGCATTGGATATGTTGAACAATGACAATGGTACTTATGTGATAAAATAATTCTGTGTATTGTTTTTTTTTTCTGTTGTTGTTGTTGTTGTTATTGTTTTGTCATTCTTGTTTTATACGGACAAGAGTGAAAAATACACACACAAACACTCGCTTACTCACAGGAATGAAAACGGTACATCTGCGACCATTACACAAAGACACGATTTAATTGTTCTACTTGGAATTTGTCCGATTAAATGTTGCCTTGTACTAAACGCACACAGACAGCGCTCAAAATATGCGAAACGCATGCAAATGAAAGGCCATAAACGCAACAATGCCGTGAAATACTAATGACACTCTCATATTAACACGCAAAAACATTTTGAAGCACCGATTTTTTTCTTTCTTCCTCTTCTTCTTCTTCTTCTTCTTCTTCTTTTTACATTTTGTTTCGTTAATCCATTTTACGGCATTCGTTTTTTAATATGCGTAATAACTTTTTGCTGTGCACTGACTATCATTGTCATCGTTTCACTTAATACCATCATGACCGTTATACGAACAATGTAGAACAAAACAAAACAAAAAAAAAAGAGAGAAAAATACAAAATAAAACACAAATCGTGATTGTTGTGTTTAAGGGTGCGCATGGGACTCTTTTAGATTCGTTTACTTACTTGAATATTTCATGACTAGCATTTTGAATGTTTATCTAATCCAAAATGAAAATGAAATTCTTCGCATAAAATGTCGAAAGTAATGTACAAAAAGTTAATGTCAGTCTCAGTTTCGGTACTGTTCTCTCACTCATTTCACTCAAAATGCCAACAAATTCTAAAAATTAAACTTGAAATTCTAGGTAGGTTTTTACGTAACTTGTACGCTATTTTGTTTTTATTTAAACAACAAATTAAAGAAAATGGACGAAAGAAAGAGAGAAAGAAAGCAAGGTTAAGAAAAAAGCGAGGGTAAAAATAAAGATCAACATAATCGCATTGATCCGAATGGACTGAGTGGAAAATAAAATCAAAATGACAGAAAACGTGTGCCATCGATTTTTATATATGTATGCGTTCTCATTCAAATAGATTGTTGGCAAAATCTCCATGTGAAATGTTCGCATCGACTAGAAAAACGTGTTAGAGCCGTTTCTTTAGAGTGAAAAGAGAAAAAGGACGATGGAATATTTGTAAACGTTCGATTGTCCTTTTTGAATGAGTCCATGTATCGTCTTTGGCTCACGTTTTCTATCGCTGCACACCATCGGTGAATAACTGATTTGCGTTGTGAAAGAATGTGAAGCGAATGTGATGGGTACACACGCATTTTTGTCACCCTCGAACATTTACAATATATATATATACATACATACACTTGAAACTGAGTCAGTATCATCAATTTATCATCCTTACCTTGGCAATTCCAATTCCAACGCATCCAATTTTGTTTGGCTTAATTTTTGGCATTTCTTTCGATCAATGTGTATCGCTTATCGTATCAACTTGATTCAAAACACTCCCTCATGTTTATATTGTATATACGATGTCATCGATGTACACCCGATCTCAGCAACAACAAGCGAGAGCGTTGCCGATTTGTGAGAAATGGCACTGAGACCAAAAAAAAGAAAAAAAAAAAAAATAAAGAAATGTTCATTTATAATAAATGAGTTTGTTGATGCCAATGAAATCGAAATGACACACCGTAAAGGGAAAATGTGCAAGCGAGAACAAAAACAATTTTACACAACAGATTAACAGAAGGAACAAGAGAAAAAATAAACTTTGGCGCTGAAATCTTGCCAAAGACAAACCAACGAAGAAAAAGTAATATCCTGTGTTTTGTCATTGGTATTTTTATACAAACAAGAGTTATCACGTTGCTTTCAATACAACGAAACACATCCACAATTTTTGACACCAACACATATGTTGAACGCGCGCGGGCACATTGCCGTTGCGAGTACACTATTCTCTTCTGACATGAAAGTAAAACAAAAGAGCACTGGATCAACAAACAACAAGCACATAATCAACGAGAAGCAACAATAAACAATTTTCTGGAGATAAAAAAGGGGACCCGAAATCGAAATGAATACATTGCTATATTGAACAATAGATAAGATTACGTGAACGTTTTCATTATTCAATTTTGCATCAACGTAAATGCAACAAACACACACACGCACAGTTCAAAATCCAATGCAATTTCCAAATCCACCTCAATACAATGAATGATTATGTTTTGTATTACCGCACTAACTGGTTCTATACTGAGCCAGCGCAATTGAGTCCTAATCAACATGTATTCACATGACCCGATCAATTGTTTTATTTGTATTTGGACTCTTATTCATTGTGTACACACTCATGAATTTACTCTTCCGCTAAGTGTGCTGTTGTGTGTTTGTGTGTTTTTATTTTCATTTTTACCGTGTCTATTTTCTCCCTCAAAACCGTCGACCATTTTCTTGAATCACATATTTTCATATACGTGAATATGGAATCTAGCTTTTTACAGGCTTAACGAACAGATTGAAAAGAGAGATCTATTGGCAATAGCAACCGGGACCATATTCAACCAGCCAGCCATCCAGCCAGTAACAAACAATATAATCTCCCATAAATAATTCGTGCTTAAGAATACTTAAGCTTCTGCACAATTACACATTCAATACAAAATAGAACGAAAAAAAAACAATTTTCGCTTAATTTTTTTTTTCGAGTTCATTTTCCCTTTATTAGATTAACGAAGCGTGCACATAATTTACATTCGTAGGCCTTATGCGCGATCAAATTTTACTGTTCTGGGTAAAAAAAAAAGGAAAAATCGAATGAACTGGAAAAGGTGAAAAACAAAAGCGTACTGCCAAACATCGAAAGCGTATTTAATTTCATTTCAAGCGGATTGGCCATCACTTCCCCCAATTTTGGAATTCCATCATTAGTCCATTGAATGGACGCATCGCTATCGTGCTATATAAATTGGATTTTATCTTTTGGTGCGCGTGAAACAACAATGACCTTTTTTTCACGCAAAATGCCAAATTCAAAAGCTAAACGCAACCAAATACAAGATATTTATTCAAAAATCAACTCAACCATTTTTGGGCGAGGGATGAAAAAATAAGAGAAAATCAAACATAAAAAATATGGTAGACCATTTTTCGTGATTATCAGTATGATCAGTTCAATGAAAAGACAATTGAATCCGATTAAGACCAATTTAAATTTATTTTAATCATATCGATAAATAAAATTCCACTTACACTTTGGCCATATGCGAACTCCATTCATCTATGTTAGCTGGATGAAGTTGTTTGCAAGTCCTCTTTACTTGATTTTTTCCTCTATTTTTCTATTTTATCTTCTATCAGTGCGCCAATATTTCTCGTTCTCTTAATGTTTGAATAAATATCTTTTCTTTAGTTGGTGCTCTTGCTGATGCTTATGCTGCTGTTGGGAGCTCGTTGTGTGCAAATGTGTTCAAGTTTGTTGAGAAAATTGAATGTTCATATGAATGCCATTCGTGTTCATGTATTTGCGTGTGAATGTTTGATTTTTCCGGTTTATTTTTCCCTCGTCTAGTTTATTGTGATTGCCATTTTTTTTTTATGCGCCACTTTCTCTCTTGCGCTTTCTATCTCTCACTAACGCTCACTTTATCATTTATCTATCTTGCCGCTGTTATTCTCGACATCGTGTGTGTTACCTCGACATAAATTGCTGTGCATATATCGTAATTCAATGCATTTTACACGGTAAACTCCGGTAGTGTACTTGCATTTTCAATTGTTTGGCCGATATATTCAGTTTGCAAAGGAAAATTTAAATTTTACATTTATTCGAATGTTTCATTCAGCATCATGAATTTCAAGCGGATGAGTTGGCGCACATACAAATACACACACATATACACACACATACATACATATATATATAGTCGCACACAAAACAGAAACACTGTATGCATAGATAAATTCTTTGGAGACCGTTAAATACATATCGAAAGTGTTCTATGCCACAATGCAAACATCTGCATGCTCGAAGCAAGCAAAACTGGCTGAGAATCGAGCAAAATGGTTGTGCGCCGTCTGTCAATGCACTTAAAACTAGCAACAATTAGAATAACAAAACAGTTTGCCTGTGAGAACAATCTGCCCAATCTGCCACTGGGAGGATTATTTGTTAGTGGCGACGAAGAAAATCGCTTCAAACAAGAGAAACAATACAAAAAAAAAAAGAATCCAACAACAATAATGCACAATAATAAATTCGAGAAAATTCCAAGGCAAAAGCATACTCAAAAATAATTGAATGTCACAAATGCTGCGCTTTCGCTTCCCCACTCTCTCTTTCACTCTCTCTCTCTCTCGCTTGCATTTTCACTTTGTTTTATACTTGATTTTAACGCTCTCAACGACTTATGCATTTTCTATTTGTTTGGCAACATAAATGAAACGGTACATATGATTTTCACAAAACAGGTTGTTGCAACTGATTATGAGGAACGACATTTCTACGAACTTTATGTCTGCTTGAACTCAGCTCTGGGCTCTTCGGCATTCCAACGGGAAAATAGAGATGTCATGCTATCACAATAGATGGTTTATGTTAAACTCAAACCAATGCACACACAATAAAAAACAGTTATATTAACAAGTCTAATTAGAAGGTATAACAACCGTATCCTTTTCATTCGATTCAATCTTTGGTGCATATAATGTAACGAACGGTAGCTTTAGTGACATCAGGTCATATCTCGACTTGAAAACAATGACGATATATGATAAAAGGAAGAGAGAGAGAGAGAGAGAGAGAGAGAGAGAGAGAGAGAGAAATAAAGCGATCGGGAAGAAAAGAGATAAAATGCAGCACACAGGCACACACCGATACTAAAACATGTTCACAAAACACACATTTGCCTCTGGAAAACCATATTTTATTTGCTCCGCTGAGCATTTTTCTTGATGACTGCCTTCGGCATGCTACACTTTGCCAATGGCATCATCTGCATTCAATTCAATACCAATTCCGCATCTCGTCATTGACATCATAAGATGATGCACGTGTATGTATTTGTAGTTGTATACAAACGGATCTGTGTTTTTTTTTTGTATTTCCTTGTCGTTTACAATTTACCATTTACCATTTCTCATTCGCATTACAAAGGGAGATGGAAAGAGAGAATGAGAGGTTGAGATGAAGAAGCTCAGAGCTCACGGAGGGCAAATGTATTTGTATCATATATTTTATGTGATTGCTATTGCAGTTGATGAAATTCGGTTTAATTTGATAACACTAATGGGAAAGAGTTGATTTTGATTGTCGTAATCATCATCGTCATAGCAATCATGATTATTATCTACTTCATCGCTCGTTCACATTCTCATTTTGCGAATCGAAACCATTAGCATTGCTTTCATTTGACTGATTAAAGTAATAAAAGTATTCTCTTTATGTATTTGTCTTCTATATATACAATTATACAAGCCACATCCTTTGCAATAATAACAATTCAACTCATCCATCTCAATATGGATTGTATATAATTCACATTAATGATAAAAGTCTCATAACGCTACTGTTGCTTCAACCGTCATCGAAAATTGAAATGATGCCCAATAAAATTGAGTTCGAAATGAAATGAAATCAAAAACAATCGATAGCTACATACATATAGAGATATGTAGTTGTTCTATTGAAGTTGATGTTTCATCGTTAAAATTTGCCCAAATCATATCATACTGTCATGATAAGCAAATGAAAATGATCCATGAATATTACATGAATGCTAGAAGTAAAAACACAGATTGGGAGACAGTCAATTTGATGGTTATGCATGAGTTTTTAGATTGGTTTGTCTGCGTGTTTGGTTTTGTATATGTTTGTGTGTGTGTACGAGTTCGCAGGTTGTCAAAATGGTGTTTGGTTGTTATTGTACTTGATGGTTTACATGAGATGAAAGGGGACTCAGATGGAGTCAGTGATCGCGCTGCAAATTCGATAATATTATTACTAAAGTGGATGGATAGATTGAGGTGCTGGTAAGCAAATTACTTGCACATATTTCATCGAATGCACGCTGACGATGATGATGATGATGAGACGACGACGACGTATTATTATGATGCTCTATAATCATATCATAGACAGGCCACTGCTCGATGCACACTCACCACTCAGTACACTAATTTTATTCTAGCTTAAATTCGTTTCCAGGTATACGAGTTTATGCAACAAACTCCCATCTCTTTTCAACCGTACAACAACATATTGCACAATCGTTAACCAGCGTAAATGTCAATGTTAACAAATATAAAAGAAGAAAAAATTATAATTTTGGTAGTCATAAAACTTAATTTTATGCAAATAATTTAAGAGATTTAAAGCAATTACTTGCCTGCCATTCAACAAACCCATTTCCATGTCGTGACACGACACGACACAGCATGAATAACGTATGTGTTTCTAACATCCGATTAAAATGATGAATTTTGCCACCTGATTCATTTCGTATGTGATTTATTATCAAAAACACAATGTGGATGTCGAAGTTTGTTTGTCGGCACTTTTGTTTATAGATTTGCATAATCAGATACAAGATGCATTTTATTAGCGGTTCAACTGGTTGAATTTAACACGAAAGTTATCGCCATAAACATGCCAACTTTCGATATAAGTGGTTGCGATGCAACTGTATAGCAACAGAGCAATTTCTTTAAAATGCTAAACTTTTGGTAACAAAAGAAATTGAGAGTTGATATGAAATGAATGGTGTTGAGGAGTTGGGGAAGAATTTAAAAATGGAAAATGAGTGAGAGATGAAAGAAAAAGGGAGATAGAAAATAGAGGAGATAATTCCTAGATAACGGAATGCACATAATAAATTCACATAGTTTCACTCGTTTTAAATCGATGGTCGATTCTGTGAATTGTTCACCAAACAACCGACATGGATAATTTATCCGCAACTTTTTAATACCTCATTGAATAATAAAGTAGCAATTCGCTATTTTATCGATGCTGTTGAGAAGCGAAAGAGCAAACGCTGCAACATAACCAAGAAAAAATCTCCATACACACTCACACACACACACACACACACACAAAAACAAAATACTGAATGCAAGAAAGGCGAGTAAATGTTTGGTGCAACGATCCTGAACACTATCCTTAAAACTTGCAACAACGTTTTTGCATTGCACTTGAATTACGTGCACATTCACCCATTTCAATATCACATTGCAATCTAAAGCGCTTTTCCTATTTTAACCTAGGGAGCTATGCAGTGAGAAAAAAAATTCAAACACGTTCCCGAATGCCATCTAAATGAACAAACATAAATTAGATTCACCAACATTTGATACTGAATCTGAATAAAAATTGATTATGTGGAATTATATAAAAACAATTAAATATTTATGTACAATAAAATATTTTTCATTATTAAATTATCTAAATATAAATATTTTTGAAATAAAAAAATAAAAACACTTCATTGAGAAATTAAAAATACAACTAAAGCAAAACAAACTATTTATATTAAGTCTCCGCGGTCTCCGCATGTTTATTCGATTGGCGTTTGTTGTACATGTATACATGTATGTATGTGTTTGTTGTATACATGTACAACAAACACCAATCGAATAAACATGCGGAGACTTAATATAAATAGTTTGTTTTGCTTTAGTTGTATTTTTAATTTCTCAATGAAGTGTTTTTATTTTTTTATTTCAAAAATATTTATATTTCGATAATTTAATAATGAAAAATATTTTATTGTACATAAATATTTAATTATTTTTACACATAATCAATTTTTATTCAGATTCAGTATCAAATGTTGGTGAATCTAATTTATGTTTTTCATTTAGATGGCACTAACCGGGAGACTCACATACAAATGTACAGGGCTATAAAGACTGCTTACCAGGGTAGATTTTAACTCCTATTCTCACACTCTCTATCTCTTCATTTTCATTCGATATCTGTCTCGCCTTTTGTTTTCAGTATCACTTTCTCTCTATCCCACGCTCACCCACCCTCTTGCTATTACCATTTTATTCAGCGTTGCCCTTTTTTCTGCCACATTCCTTTTTTTCCTCCATCGATAACATGTTATGCTAATGGCTCTTACAAGTGAACCCAAACTAAGCTATTCGAACTACCTTTTTTCCTAATAATATCGCTGCATTTCTAAAAAGTACGAAATGGAAGAGAGAGAGAGAGAGAGGAAAAAAAAATAACAAACGCAGCAACACTTAAAAATCTACGACGGAAACATTGCTCTTGCTGCAGAAATCGAACGGTTGCAACTTTTATTTTGGCTTTGTTTGGTTTGTCATATCGTCATTTCAACATAAGCCCGAGGATCGTGTTGCCGTTAAAAGAAATTGACTTCATTTATAAAATATATCAATCGATTTGAAATAAAAACAAGAGAAAAAAAATGACGAACGATATTTTTCGTGCATATAGCACATACTTGCCATTTTTTGTCTGTCTCAAGCTCACGCACACATTTCTTACTTTGGTTCGAGTGTGTGTTTGTGTATTATTACACAATGTGGACAGCATTTATGAAGGTGGAG
The DNA here is from genome assembly GCA_029041755.1 of Resseliella maxima. Classification (NCBI taxonomy): domain Eukaryota; kingdom Metazoa; phylum Arthropoda; class Insecta; order Diptera; family Cecidomyiidae; genus Resseliella; species Resseliella maxima. The sequence goes on along the minus strand of JAQOWM010000600.1, from coordinate 837,211 downwards.
ACATGCAATAAATTGATTCATTTTGTTTTCTGTTTCTCGCCTCCTCTGCCTCTCTTCTACACAAAAAAAAATGTGTGAAAATGATTTTCTATTCAATTTCGACTGTTGCTGCTACATATTACCAATAACAAAAAAAAAGTTCTGTTGATTCTCTTTTGTATTCATTGAGTGTGAACTGAACAATGGCAATTTCCAATTTTTGTGCACAACTTTCGAATGAAAAATCTCCAATTGAATAGGTTTCTCATTCAAGTATTCATGTTGAAATAAAATGAAAAACGAACGAAATGGAGAGCTTTTTCTATATTTTTTCTTCTTTTTTTTCACTTTCTTGTCGAGCATTTCCATTTCTCCAATTTGGATCTCTGATTATTTACTGTAAAATCATGTAAAATTCGACGCACGAAAATGACTTTGGCATTAATTCAATAGGAAATTCACTTTCATATATCATGTTGTTTGAAACGCATATAAAAAAAAGGGAGAAGAAGAAGAAGAAGAAGAAAAATGTGCAATAAAATGTAAGATTTTTTACCATTTTTGCTACACAATATTCTACTTAAGCATAATCTCCTGCAGTGCCGACAATACTTTTTTCCCGCTCTGCAATAAAAACGTACAACCAAAATAATGACAAACTTTTTATGATTTTGTAGCTCTTTAGATCATCAAATATTTTCAGGTTGCAAAACGAAGACGAATTCACATAAACTCTATTCAGTATTTGCAACTCAACATTGTGTGCAAAACGCACACGAAAACACAACAACAAGGAATTTAATACACACACACACACACATACAAAGAGGAAGAGAGAAAGAGAGAGAAATTCGCGTAGAATTGAAAAGCGTATAATAAGCTCTCAAAATAAAATTGCATACAAAATACAAACATAAAAAATGTATCGCTTTTGGTACATTTCATATATGTTGTTCTTTTCAGTTTATTTTTGCTCTTTTCCTCTTATTTTTAGCACATACACAAGCCAATAAATGTATGGTGAATTGAAAGTTACAAAGATAAAAATGGTTAACGAAGAATGGATAAAATGAGAAAAAGAAGAGCAAAAATTGACGTATATGCTTTAAATTTGTCTTCTAGATACTGTTTTATTTGTTGCACGACCGTAAAAACGTACAAAATGACTAGGTGCACACAGAACCGTATTGAGGTGATAAAACGCTCTTAAGCTTTACGTATATTTTTGTCTTGCAGAATGTTTAAAATGAAAAAAAAAGCAATGAACACATAATTCGAAAAAAAAGTTATTTTCTCAAAAAATAATTGCTTTTAATATTCTATTGATTAAGCTTCACATCAATTTCTTTGAATTTATCTATATAACAAGTTAAAACTCATGTGACAGCTTTTGAATTGATCATTTTCCATCTCTATTCTGAATATTACATTTCATGTTTGCTCATAAAAAATGGCTCAAGGAAGAATGCAATAAAATTTCATATCATGGCTATTTGATGTCCAGTAGTTAATCATTCGAGAATGTTCCCGGCTTCACAATATTCCAAGAAAACTTCACGTAATTCTTGTGAAAAATGGATTTATTTTAAATAAATTGATTCATTGAATAAAAAAAAAAATTTCTTGGAAAAATTTTTTTTTTTTTTTTTTTTAATATTTTTTTCTTTTTTTTTTTTTTTTTTTTTTTTTTTTTTTACTTTTCAAAATGAACTATTGCACTAGAAAATGTTATTCATTCGAGAGCACTCAATGTCCCGTTATATACTATCAAACAATGCAACCCGATCGGTCAGATATATTCGCAATGAGCAAAAAAGGTTTACATTGTATGTGTATGATTTAAAATGCATTACTTAGAAACACAACCGGAGCACAATAACATTCACTAATGTCATGGAAGTAACAAAGAGAGTCTCTTGAACAATGGCAATTCGAAAAGAATGAATACTGAACGAGGAAAATATTACGAAAAATGATCTTCACATTGCTGTTGAAAAAAGCGAACAAATGCGTCGTAGCAAAATGGAACGTTCGTTCCCTTCTTTTCTTTTGTTTGTTTGTTTGTTTGCATTTAAGAAGAAAACAAATTATTTCGTATTTTACATTTTCCCACTTTTTTTCCATTACGAAAGAAAAAACAAAATCTCAAAGACATTTTATTCTTCTGTTTGAAAATATTTGCTTCGATGTTATTTGCATTTGCATTCGTTTGTATTTGACTGAGTTTTGTTGGCATCTATTATTATATAATAGAAAAAAAAAGTGAATCAAATCATTTCAGCAATTATAGTTGTGTGTTCTATTTGATTCTTATATTTTCTTTGCAATCTATTGAAAACTAATTAAAATAGCACATTTTTTTCAGTCGAAGAGCGTATAATCTATGTGTGTGATTGTTTGAATATTAAAACATTCCCGATAGCGATGAAATCATTTGAAAAACAATCTTAAAAAAAATCGTGCTCCATGCAATTGGATCAGATTCGAACGCAAAGCTAAAAAAAAAAAATTTTCAAAATAAAAAGAAAAACTAAACAATTGGCTTTTTGTATAATTTCCAAGTGTGCACATAATGAATGTTCATATCGTTAGATCTATCATTTACAAACAAGCACACTCGTTTCCGACACTGTGAGCTCAATTTACAGTTTGACAAAGTATTGAAAATTTCAAATCGAAAAATAAACAATTGTACATGCATTGTTTGATTTTAGTCACTGCATTGCAAATACAGATATTTGATATGTATATTGTATGTATTGAATATGACAACACAAATCCCAGCTCTCGGTATAGAAAGTTTCTTTTCCTTTGGCTAAGCACACAAACGACAAAACCTTATCTTGTTGGCCACAGTAACTTTGATGAAAAGTTTTAAATGAGAATCACAAGAGGAAATACATAGTTTGGCCATTTTAGAAAAAATATCAAAGTATACACCTTGGGCTAACTTGTGAACTGGGATATTAATAGAACTTTTCACTCTGTTGATATTTCTATTTCTTTTTTTTTTTTTTTCACTCTCTCACTCTCTCTCTCTCTCTCTCTCTCTCACTCTCTCTCTCTCTCTCTCTATCTCTCTCTCTCTCTATCTCTCTCTCTTTCTCTTTCACTCTCTATCTCTCACACCCACTCTTGTCATCAACATAAAAACAAAAAAAAAAGAATGAATAAGATGAGAAAAAGTTATTCCACTCATTTAACCAATAAGTCTATGTCAAGAGAAAAAAAAAAGCACGAGTGGGAGACTTTGATGGGAAAACACAGACTGAGAGTGCAGAAAAGTTTGATTTACGAATGTAAGACAATTTTCTGTTATGTTTCATTTCACCTGTTTGTAATTTTTAAGTCCATGTGCTGTTTTGTGTACGTTTTTCATTATTCTATCGTCAAATTTCCCTTTTTCTCAATTTTTTTCCTTTTCTTTTTTTCTTTCATTTAAAATGTCATTTTATTTATGTTTTGCCCGTTATCTACATCTTTTCATCATTTTTCCGCTGTCGACATATACTTGTTTTGCACATAATATATACACTGTCAGTCTTGAGAGCATCAAAGCCAAAACGGCTTTTCTTTCTTTTGCAAGTAGTTGTCTCAAATTGTAGATTCGTTCCGTTCATTTTGTTACTCAAGAATTTTGTTTCTGGCTGACAGAAGAGGAAAAATGGGAAATTCAACGAAGTTGTCGAAGTTCAGACTCCCAATAATACATTCTTAGTTTGTAAGATGAAATGAAAGGTATAAAAGAGTAAAGAAAAAAAAATGAAAAGCAGTGAGGAAAAGGAAAAGAATTTTTTTTTTATATAAATCAGCTCATATAGTTTTTAAGTTTGTTTCGTCAACCATCAAAATAGTCGGTTTCATGTGAATCATCTTCGCGCGTGCAAATTCCTTTTTCTCCTCTCAAAAATATACCACTTTCCTTCAGCATGTTGTTTTATGTTCTTGTACTGCTCATAAAGGAGTCATATAAAATGGTAACTGGTTTTTCGTGCATACACCTTCGTTTCTCTTTCTGACACTGTCTCTCTCTCCCACTTTTTTTTATTTCTGTCGTTTCGCTTTTGGCTGATGTGAATTGCTGTGATGTATGAACTAGCAAGTTTATTGCATTCATGTTTATGTTGACACATCGCGTACATGGATCCAAGTAACGCATACACACACCTTAATAAATTGCATTCAACTGAGAATGACAATGGTAACACAACAACACACGGTAGTCAAGACACACAGTACAAACAGCGAACAAGGAAAAAACCATGAGACGAAAGAAGAAGAAGAAGAAGAAGAAGAAGAAGAAGGGAAAAGGAAAAAAAACCGGGCATAATAGAACGAGCAAAGCCACTAAACGAACAAAATACCATTTGTGAACTGTCAGTTTTTGGAAGAATGGAGCGAGTAGTGAAACGGGATATGCCATTATATGCAAGCTATATTCCATATTACAATCCCATTCAACAAAATGCGATCGTAAAGAAAAGACAGCATCCTCAGTAGCACACAATAGAGCAATAGCAAATACTCTTACCGCATGAAGAAAAATAACGGAAGACAAATCGTAATTTTTTTCTTTTCTGCTCGGGGAATTTCTTTCGCCGAAATTGTTATTGTAGCATTGATGTTAGACAGTTCATTGTATTGATGGAACCGAGGCCGTTCAATGTTCAATAAAAATTGTCTTCAAATTTATTTTTGTTTTGTTTTGTTTTGTCGTTATGCTCACGTTTATTCCGATCAATTTTCTTTTCTTTTTTTTTTTGCTTTTGAATCCTATCGTCAAGTTTTGTCATCGTCTCGACGTTCTTTTTCTCACATGGTTTTTGTCGGTATTTTGCATGAATGTCTTAACAAAACCCACGTCATCGGTTGCGCAAATGCTTTTTAACGATTCATAATGCAACGGAATGAGTATAATATTGCAACGCTTCCATGTATTCACATATGTGAGTAAATGGATGACATTAAACGCAAACTACGGATAAATAACCTGAAAACGTCTCTGTATGTTGAAATTTTCAAGTTGAGAGTGAATTCCTTTTATTTCGCTTTTCACTAGTTTTGTGTGCGCTGTTTTTTTTTTTTGTTCCACGTGCCGTCTTGCAAATTGTTATAATGCAAGTCTGATGTTGTCATAACTGACATCGTATGTTATGCCACAGCCACGTTTACAACAAAAAGCTTTTGACTGAAATTCAATTAAAACGTTAAAATTCTGAATAGGGAAAAATCAAAATGAAAAGCAAGCAAGCAAATGTGCTTAAAATGCTTGGATGTTAAAAAACCATGAACAGTGAACATGTCTGTCTTGTCGCAATCTAATCTTTCCACGGCATTGAATTTGCCTTTCATTCTTTAGCTTTTAATTTGATGTGATTTCCGGCTGGTATTTTTTTTTCTCATTCTTCTATAATTTTTTCGTTCCTTTAGATTTTATTGAACGTTTTTTGCCTTTGCTTAACATTGACTTTTCGTATAATAAATGCATCAAAGCTTCAATAGAAAAGTGATTCAATATGATCGAAGCACCGGAGGGAAATGCAATCAAATGCCACTCTTTGCGTTCGAAACGTTTTCTCTCATTTTTCTCTTATTTAAATTGAGACTAGTGGCGCAGTAAATGCGCACTCAATATATCTCGCGTATTCATCAATTGTTAGCCAAGATTTTTTTTTTTTTTATTTTTCTTCCATTATTTTCCAAATCGCATAAAAGCACTACACTTATTGAAAATCATCTACTTGAACTTGTTACAAACGACTAAAATAAAAACGGAGAAAACCAAATTTTCAAGATAAGCAAAAGAAATGCAACGTCATTGCCGTCGTCATTATTGTGGCCATTCACTGAATTCACATTCGATATGAGAAAAACGTTGAATATTCGCCCAGCTCTTTTGATCGATCGAAGCTTTTGTTCGTCCGCCACGACTGGCCAACTTCAAAACGAAATTAAAGAACACAAAAGCAAAGAGCCAGTCAAATGAAAAGTCTGACTGAAGCGAAAAAGGGAAAAGAAGAAGAAAAAAAGAAAAGAAGAAAATATGTAGCAAGGAAAGAAAAACTGCAACTTATATCGGTCAAAGAAGAACGTGAGCTCTGCGTTTTTGTTATACAATGTTTCGAATAATGTGCAGAGATTAAAAGATTTTCATCATTCCTTCTTCGCATTTCATTCGCTACTTTTGTTCTTTTATTCTTATCGTCATCGTTTCTGTTTTGTCTCCGCAAACACTTTTTCTCTCTCTCTTAGCATGTTTCTATCCGGATAAAAGATAGTAAGGCTCAATTTTCCGTTCAGATGGAAATACTGTGCTGGATCGGGTTCACCAGTGGCAACAGCACATTATTGTAAAATTACGGATTAATTCCTTTAAGCACTTTAAGATGAAATTAATTTTTTCTTCTCATCTCTTTCTCACTTTTTTCCCCGTTTTTCTCTCTCTCTCTCTCTTCTTCTTGTGCATTGTAACCTTTTTTGTTGCTTTTGGTTTAAGTACATAAATAGTTTCTTGTTTCGGGGATTCATTGCTATTTTGCCAAAGATGGGATCATTGAAATGCACTTTGAATAAGCAAACTACATCAAGACTATAATTCAAAGAATGTTTTTACTCCAACATAAACAAGATATGCACACGCAAACGCAAACGCATATACAGACAGGTGAGTATATAAAATGAACGAAAACTACCTGAAGCAATTTAAAATGATGAAGCAAGAGTGACAAAGAAAGAGAGAGAGAGAGAGAGAGAGAGAGAGAGCGAGAGAAAGAGAAAAAGCGCCCGAAAGAATCTTGTGATTTTCTTCTTGAGCAGTTAGTTGCATTTGTCGAACAACTTTGACTCAAATTCAATTTGCTTTAACTGTGTAATGCACGAAGCTTCCGACCCCATCCAAATGATGTTTAAAACAGTTTATTTGTGTTTCTAAATGCATTCAAACAGTTTACCGTTGCGTTTTCATTTTCTCAATAAAGTTTACTTTATTTTGCCTTCACTCTCTGTTTGCTTGAATGTTATTTTGTTTCATCGTTTCAGAAATGAAATCTATTACAAAGACAAGTTGAAGAGAACCTCTTCTCCTGTGCTAAAGCGCAAAAGACATAAATGTTCATTTTCTCAGACATTCCTGTAAAAGATAAATAACATGACACACACATATATATATGAAGAGAAAGAAACGAGACAAGATGCCATGCGAAAGGCTTGTTTCGATTATGTACATGTGAATATGCATAGAGAATGTATAGAAAACATTTTCACTAATTAATAATTAAATTTGGTGTGTAAATGCACATTTATTCAATGTGCCATAAATACGTGGCCGTAACATTGTGGAATCAAAGCATAAAGCGAACAAAAGTTGCTAACGAGCGAGAAACGGCAATGGTGATTGAAAAAAATAGATCAAAAATAAGAGTGAGAGAGAGAAAAAGAGAAGGGGAATAAAAGTATCAATTTGAAATGGTTGCATTCTATAGCAAATGAGAGTCGTAAATGAGTAAACTTAATTACATTGAAAATAATGAAATGGTGAAATGTTCAGTCTTGGGCCACTACATTTCACTCAACACACCTTGAGAATGTGTGTGCACCGTTTGATATTGCATTTATCTGTTCATATTGATCGGATAGCTTTTTACAGAGAGAAAAAAACACCAACAACATCAAAACAACACAATGCATTGAATTCGCCAATGCGCAAAACGAAAAACAACCTGAAATTAATCCGTGTCTGGCAAGACTGTGAGGGTGATATTCAAAATAATACAAATGAAATGTTCGCGCGAGAATTTGCAAACAAATGAAAAAAAAAAGAAAACGAAAAACATTGTTTTTTCTCTCTTTGCGTCCAAAGAATCAGCAAAACTAATAGGAAAAAAGTTATGAAATTGTATTTCGCATTTCTCAGAACAGTCGGTTGGAAAATGTTTGACTGAGCGTTAATATAAATTTTTTTTTAATGTTCGTTTCATATTCTGGCTCAACGGGAAGAAAAAGAGTCCATCGAGAAAATGAAAAGCATGAAATAAGTTTCATTTGAATAAACTGTTCAACAATCAGAGTTGTAAATTTCATTCGAGAGAGAGAGAGAGAGAGAGAGAGAGAGAGAGAGAGAGAGAGAATGGGAAAGAAAAGATACTTTTTGTGATTTTCAACTCTCTAAACAGTACGCACAGTTCGCCAAAGTAAATTTTCTTTTATTCGCATTGCGCAGGAGTTAAGATGATGCCACTTTTCCACTGTTTGAAAATTTTCTGATAAAAGTAAAATGTTTTTGGTGCTTTTGACTCGTACCTGCTCGTACCTTTTATTTATGAAAGTAAGAAAATTGTTTCGTTGTGAATTCCCAAAAAAGTGTCCAAACATATGAATTTTGTAGAGAATTTAATTAAAATGCTGCACTTTGTTATGGTCAAAAATTCTACAGTTTTGATTCTGGGCTAAAAATTAAATGTAAATGTATGTATGAGCCGACAAAACCAATTGAATATTGATGTTGATTACAATAAATGAAAAAAAAAACGGCATACAATAAAATGGAATATTATTTATAAAGAATGGACAAAATGCAAGAGGAGGAGAGAGAGAGAGAGAGAGAGAGAGAGAAAGGCAGACATACAATTATATTTTCATTCTTGTTGTTTATTTTTGGGAATCAGATGCGCCAATTTTTATCAGAACCATTCAAATGGACGGATATTCCCCAATCGAAATATTGACGTGAATTTTCCCGAACGTCATTACTCAATAAAATTTCAATTTCATTTATTAAGCCACTGTTTGATTTGGCTTCGCTATGTTGATTCATTTTTTTTTCCTCTCAATTCTATTTACAAAGTGTACCAAACATATGATATTATCATGGATTATTATGAAGATTTAATTGCATTTAACATTTGACAAATTTTGAAATAAATTAATCATTAATCTAAGAATAAACTTTGATTGGATTTTATTCCGATTAAAAAAAAAAAACATCGGTATAATGAAAATATTTTTTATGTTTGAAAATTACTTTGGAAAAAGTTTGCTAAAATAAAGAAAAAAAAAAAATTAAATAACACACGAATGAACTGAGACTCAAACAAATCGAGTAACTCACGCGACACTGATTGGATATTCCGATACTGGTGTAATAAACAAAAGCAGCCAAACTCGTCCGTCATAAATGAACTGAATAATAAAGAATACAAAGTGTCATTTTGGAATTTCAATGACTATGTTTGACAATATTTGAATACGAACGTGTCACAGACGGAAAGCGAATAAAATATAGCAAATCGACTGCGACAGTTGCATTGCCAACAAAAACTGTACACAAGAGACAGAGTAAGAGAGTAATAGAGGGAGAGGGAGAGGGAGAGGGAGAGAGATAGAAACATATATGTACATAAATATTAAATAAAATGTATTCGATTCAATTGGTTTCGCATATCTAGCGCGTGCAATACACCTGTGGTATATAGCGACCAAAACCACAGCTATAGCCAACACAGTCACGGCCACATTGATTTTCCATTAATAGAAATTAACCCCTTTACATCGATAAAACCGATTAAAAACCAATTTCCTATTCAAATTTTTCGAGAGCTTAATGCATTGCCTCAAAGCCTCAATTTTCTTTTATTTTATCTATGCATTTTCTTTTTGCCATTCTGTAATTCTTTGCGTGTATGCAATGTGCACACAATGACAGGAAATTTGTGGAATGGGAATTCAAAGAACCATGCCACTTGAACAACAAAGTATGGAATCGGATAATGGAAATTACTTCATCAAATTTGATTGAAAAATTTTCCCGATATTTTATGGAAAGTCACTGAAGAGGCGGCAACAAATTTATATGCTTTAATACGTGACTGTTGTTGTCAAAATGTGATAAAATGAAACGTGTTCGGATTTCAATGTATTAAATCGATCGTTCCCTCTCTCTTACACACACACACACACACTAACATATCTGTTTTCACTTTATACAAATGCGATTTTTTTCAAAGCATTATCTCTCTCCCTGTCTCTTTCTCTCTCTCTCTCTCTCTCTTGCGATCCGTTCAGCTTTGTACTTTAAATTGAATGCACCTGGATGTAATGCGTCTATGCGTCAAAGTTTTTTTTTATTGAAATTTTATTATTATTATTATGATGATGAACGCCCAAAAGCTTTAATCCATATGCTTCGATAATGATTGTTTCAAATTTTCGTGCATGTTAATAATAATGAGAACGAACATTGATCGATATCAAAATATCTCGGCGAACAAGCACTCTGGTTTCGATATTATCGAATCAAAAGCAATTTTAATAATAAACCAAACCAAACCAAACCAAATCGATTCGATTTGGGCAGCAATATAGTATGTTGCTGTCTGCATAAACTTTGGCCTTGTTGAATAGTACAGCACACATTATAATTACGGTGTATAATTTATCAAACGGATCGACGCATTGAAGTAGCAAGTGCTGCCGACCGTGTCAAAGTGCATATTCAACTGAATTTCAATGGGTAAACAAAAATAATATATATTTTCATAAGCGCACCAATCGTTGATTCGATATTCGATAGCAATTTGAATGCATCGTTTATAGTAGCAACGGTATATCAACAGCATTTCTGTGGCCGATGCAAGTGGTTTCAATTGCAAGCATTGTTGCGTTCTTTTCCATCGTGTAAACATTTCGAACATTGGCATTTCATAAAAGTTTTCCAATTGAATGTATATTTTGAGTTTTTCCATTCGCGCAAATTTTCATTTTTCTTTTTTTTTTTTGATTTTTTTGCTCTTATTCTCTCTGGTCGCTGTCAAATGTTCAGTCAGGAAGAAAAACCGCTTAAAATGTGGTTCGACAAGATGCGATAAAATTCAAAAAGTGAAATAAACGTAGTTACGAACCGAATGTATTCACGTTAACCATTAAAATTCGTTCGTTCATTCATTCATTCATTCATATCCAAACCACATTGTTTGAAATCCAAAGCCGAAAATGCGCAACTTTTTCAAGGATAATTGCTTCATACAAACCATCGGCTACTCTGTAATTAACTGAAGTCATTACAAACAAATTTCACCATTGTCAACGAATATTCGCATTCAGCGCGCAATAGTATCAGTAGAATTATTTTTCGTTTTATGGCCATTGCATTTTCTATCAACCAAATGCCACAAATGCATTAAGCGCCAATATACCGAACATTAATGTTTATGGATGCCATGAACATATTTTTCATGACAACTTCATGCCAGAAATTCCATGCAAAATTTGATTTGAATGTGGTGTAATAGTTAAGGGTGACCATTGAAATAAAAAACATTTCAACATCCTATGTAATTACAACACAACGAGCCAATAGATTGTTAGATGTCGATAAATGAAACCATCAAAATCGATTCACTTTTATCAGACATACACACACAAACACATATACACGCGATTGGCGGCATGATTTGTTGTCGGTAACTAAATGTCGTTGTTACTTGAATTTTATCACATAAAATTATACCATTAATAACAATTTGGAATGGGTTTTCCGATTTCAATTATTTATTATTATTTTCAATAAATTTGTGCCAGCCGCTGCTATATATATATCACTTTTTTATATTTTTTACATAGATCATATATCGGAGCGAGAAACGCATGCATGTGTTTCTTAATATCTGTATTTGATTGAAAAATCGATACATTTAGTAAAATGAGTTGAACATAAAATATGGAATAAAAGAATAAACTTTGATTCACTAGTGTATGAAATAAAAAATAATATAATGAAACAGAAACGTGTTATGGTTCAACTGGAGAGTGGTCTGTTTTTGTATTGCAGCGATAAAAAAAAAGCATGAGAAGGAAAACCAAAGTCAATGTAGTAGCAAAATCAAAAAGGAAAAAAATCACGCAAAAAATCCATATAAAATCGAAAAAAGTGAAGGAGAAAGAGGAAGAGAGAGAGAGAGAGAGGAACTATCAATAGAATATTCCCTAATTCGATAACCGCATGTGTAAAACATTTTTGCTGAACTGTCCGATAACCCACAATACCGACTCTATCAATAGAAACTATCATTATATCGACAATTTTGTGCAACATTTTATTCAGAGGCCACAACAAGAACAGCACGACACTAACAGAAATCTGTCTATCACCATCTCTCTCTCTCACTCTCTCTCTCTCACTCTTTCTCTTTCTCATTCTTTTTCTTTTATTCTTTTTCTCTTCTACACTCTCTTCCGCTCGCTCACACTGTCGCACTTACTTTGTTGTATGAAAAAAGTTTCGCAAGTTGACCAAAGGAATGAAAGCAAAACATAAATTGCAAAAGTAGCAAACATCAAGAATCACACCGAAAGAAAATGGAAACACTGTGCGAACACAAAAAACAAAACCGAGAGAATGAGTAAATGATTGAGTGAGAAAATGAAAATCGAAAAGCTTGAACTACGGAATAAGGATTAAGTCCAAAGAAAATATAGAGATTTCATTCGAATTGAATGAGAATATATAGACAATGTGAACTACATACAGTTGCCTTTATTTCATCCAATTGCTCTATTTTTTGCTAACACAAAACTACTTTTCTATGCAATTTTCACAAAATATCCTGTGACTTGATTAACATTACAAAAATTCCGACATTCTCTAACGGGAAGCAAAAGAATGATATAAAAAGAGAAACAGAGAGACAGAGAAAATGAAATAAAAACAAAATCGAAGAAGGAACAGTCAACGATAGCAAAAATAGAAAATAACGTGGCATTCGACGAAATATCCATTATGTTTTCGTGCGAAAACTGAAAATTCAAGCAAATACCAAATACCAAAAACCAACCAACCACGTACACAATAACACTGCAGCCCAATGCTTTCATCATCATCATCATCATCATCATGATCATTATACCTATTTTCCGAAATCGACAACTCAATGTGTGCACTGTATTTACTTGTTTTACGAACACGTTGTTCACACAATAAAACATGTGTGTTCGATGCATTGAATAGCGTATGCATGGTTCAATGTAAGAGGAAATGAGAGAATACCGAGTCGAATCGATTAGAAAATAGTCGAAACAGACAACTGCAATGGCGATAAGATGACAAGAATAATACGAATGCTGTGTGCATTGCACATACTCTATAAGTTCAGATGAATTTTCTAACAAAAACATGTTCAATGGTGGTATAGCTCTTTGTATCTAGTTTATATCAAGAGGCTGCTTCTGTTGCAAGAAAATTACGATTTTCAATAAAGCCAAAATTAACTAAATGAAAAACAAGAACAAAAAGTTCGAGAAGAAGAAGAAGAAGAGAATATTTGTATGTTGTTGTTTGGGTTGCTATGAACTCTTAATCAATATAAAAATACTTTGAATAGTTGGCATGTATTATGAGTGTAAGTGTGAGTATGTAGGGTGTGAAAGTCAGACTAAATAAATTCGGTTTTGAGCTGAGTATGTGTTTATGCATTTGGCAACTGTTGCAACAATCCACTTTTAATATGGAATTTATCGTACTTTCTTATTTACCCAGTAAATGTGAGGAGCGAGAGAGAGAGAGAGAGAGAGAGAGAGAGAGAGAAGGAAGAAAGAAAGAGAGTGAGAGGAAGGGAGAAAGAGAGAGAGAGAAAGAGAGAGAGAGAGAAAGAAAGAGAGAGAGAGAGAGAGCGAGAGAGAAAGTGTGCCTTTGAATGGATAGATCGATGAGTTTGATACGCAATTGCACATGGCCTTGTTGTCTGCTCGCATTTGAGAAAATTTTTCCATTTACGCTGGATTACGCTTTAAAGATTAGTTAATTTAATTCAAAACATCTTTTTGGCTTAGAATTTTATGCAAATACGACATTCATGTAGACGATACACCATCAAAATTGGTAGAAACTTGAAAACGCTGTTTGCCACTAACATCCCAAGCTTAAACATAGATAGAAACTTGATCGAAATGAAAATTTAAATGGAATTTATCGTGATGTGTGTGTAATTTGAAGTTATCGAAACTAAATTGTTTATAAGTTTTTAGCTATACTTTAGTATAGTTTTAACACACACAATATATTTAAATTTATATTTATAAAGATATTGAATTTGGTGCGATGCTGGTAAAATTGTTTATACTTTGGAAAACGACGAGCGCAAATCAGATGGGAATGAAAAAGATGAACCACAAACACCAACAATCTAAAAGCACTCAATTACGCAACGTTAAGCGGATGCAAGCAAATATACTGAGCAAAACAGATACATTGAGAAAAAGTAAAGAGAAAACGAGAAAGAGACAAAAATTTTCATTCACTTCGCCGTTCGCTTTAATGTATTCAAATTTACACATAACAAAGTATCGCACCCAACACAGTATACAGTAAATCGGTCGACAAGATGAGAGACAAATAGACAAAAATTTGAGAGAAAAAAAGAGAGGGAGAAAGAGCTAGAGAGTGAGAGAGAAGCATAACATATTCTCCAAACAGCAGTGTTCTCTGAAAACATCCCAAATGCTCTTATAGACTTTTTGCACACAGCATGTTGTACGAGCATTATCATTTCAAAAATGTACTGTGAATTTAATAATACAAATAGAAAACAATTGGATAAACCAAACCCAGAAACCATTTATAGTGAAATATTGCTGATGGTTGTGCGCTAACACTTCCGATCGATTCATGGTAAACTGATGAACCTGATTTTGGTCTCGTTCTCACAGTACCACGAATTTCACTCGTCCAAGTAGACAATTTTCGTATACCAAAAGCAAATATTGATAAAATGATGAGAGAGAAAGAGAGAGAGAGAGAGAGAGAGAGCGAGAGAGCAAGAGAGAAAAAATGCACAACAGTATCCAACACAGAAAAACATTGCAAGTTGGTGTGTTACTTGTGGTATTAGCATTAAATGCTGGCTCGAAATCGAATCGAGTCGCTTTCAAATGGTTTTTGAGCACAACAACACCAACGAACAGTGAACAAAAAAAAAATTGTTTCAATGTATCCAAAAGCAACGGTGCTCATTGTGTACTCATGTTTAAATTTTATGCGAGACTTAATCTCGGCACATTGTGTCATTGTGCGTTCTCTATCTATTTGTGTCTCCGTCGATCCAGTTGATTGCAACTGAGAATGTTCTCATTTTTACACTTTATGACAATGTCTCGATGAATGTGTTTAAATAGAGAGCAAAAAATTGTTGCTTTTTTTTATTCCTTCGAAGTAAATAGAATGAGCATGAGTACGCCATTTCATATGTATGCACCTATTCAATCGATTCTGGTTCATTTGGGAAATGTTGGTAAATATGTGTGAGCATTGGAAATTATCTTTTGCTTCAATATATCGATGCTTTTCACCTCTGTACATTCAATGAATTTGCGTTGTTATGTTACCAATATTCACAAATGTACATAAATGGGTAATGGCAATAATCTCTTTCCCTCTCACCTTTTCAATTCTCTCAAAAATGAATTAGAGCCATTTTGAAAAATGTGAATGGGAAAAGTAGATGAGGAAGAAGAATACGGCAGCCTACCTAACAACAGATCTGCTCATTTTCGTATGCAAATAAGAGTATCAAAAAGGCTTAAATTCATATGTTCTCTTTCAATCATTGAATATTATGGCTTCGGAAATTGATTTGCATACGCAATAATCAAACATGAAAACGACGCTTTGACATTCGATAGCAAATATTTCGTTTCATGTTCGAAATTCCTCGAATTACAAGCGTGAACAAAAACACATCATTCAATTCATCATCAAAAAAAAAAAAAAATATTGAAATGAAGAGAAGAGAAAAAAATCGATGCTAAGCCATGAAGCTAACGATAGAATGAGAGGAAGAAAAAATCCATCAACATAAATGAAAATTTATGCTCGCGGTGAAATAGTGCACGACACACTAAGGGACAATACACACCATTACGCATAATGTTTTATGCATGTTGAAATTGTAGTTGATGTTGTAATAATAATATTACGAACGGGCTAAAAATGTGATTGGGTGGTGCAACAAAGAAAAAATTTTCTGTGTATGTGTCGCTCTCTCTTTCTATCTCTCTCTGTATGTGTATGCAATTGTTGCTCTCGTACATGTATATGAAAACTCCATTTTTGTGCCAACGACAACAAATATCATTTGGTTAGTTTAGACTTTGGAAAATGAGTAGGGTGTCGAATGTATAAAAACAAATAAACATAATAAGCATATGTAGTGTTTCGATGTCCCTTTTTTTCCACCTCGTTGTCAACGCCGTTGCCTAGTGATTTTTTTTTGTCTTTTGAACCAAAACGAACGAAATTGGAAGAAAAAAAAAAACACTTAATCTGTTGTGGCAGAATCATAGGCACGATGTGGCTCGTGTCACCCATTGTCATCATTTACGAAGCAATTTTTGTTGTTGTTTCATTGTTGTTGGTGTTGTCATTTTGTCATACTCAACTCAATCCGTCTACAACCAGCAACCACCACTCATCACTCAAGCATATCAATGAACAACCGAAACTCTGACAATTCTCTCTCTCTCTCTCTCTCTCTCCCTCACTCATTCACCGAAATTTATATTTTGTTTAAATGAAACGCTCAACGGAGCAGTGAAAAAAGGAGAGAAAGAAAGATAGAGAGAGAGAAAGATTGAAAGGGAATGGGTGAGAGAGTGGTCGATAGAGACGAGAGAGTGGCACATATGTTCGTATAAGCATAACCACACCATTAGTCAGATTTACATGAAAATTGTATAACAACAACAACAACATTATCAATACAATACGAACAAATTCGACAACAACAAAGAAAAACCAAATGCACCGAAAATGACCCCAAAAGCCAATACTTTAAATTGATATTTAAACCTGTTCATGCGCTTTTTGTTGTTGTTGATGTTGTTGTTTTTTATCAATTTTATTGCTATTGCCACTGTTTTACTCTTCTGCATTTGGTTTTCGTGTTGATACATTTTCATTATTATTATTTTAGTTGTTAATGTACGATCACGAAATTGGCAACAGTAATCGGATTGTTGGCTGGAATCTCTCATTTAATCAGTAAATCGAGTGCTTTACATTATTTCATTGGTCGACGACACACAGCGTGTAATATTTACTCAATAAAAAAAAACACACACACATACACATGCACAAGTGCGCATATGCATTCACACATCACACATTGTATATGATACCATGTTCGGGGACATACAACAAATTAAAATAAAAATCGAGTACTAATAATACCTTTACGTTTGACTTAATGAATGTTTTTCACGTATTTTAAATAGCTCACCATATTTCTATTTGAGCAATGCATTCAATGAAACAAAACGATAAAAAAAAATACAGCGACAGAAAATCTCATTTGTAAATGTATTAAATTGGGAATTTATGCTAAATGACATTATCGATAGATTGACGTGTGTGCAATTTAAAAGTGCGGATTAAAATTGATCATCGAATGAATGAGCGTACTCAAAAACTAGAGATGAAAGAGAGACAGAGAGATAGAGAGAGAGAGACAGAGAGAAAGAGAGGGAGAAAGGGAGGGGGAGATAGACGTGGCACAGAGGAATACCTCGAGAATATCATCTATTATGTATAATAGCAAATATGCTAACGTATCGAAATTGGTGGTAGTGATGTTGTACAAACACCACATCACACTCTAATACTGTTTACATACACAAACACGTACACACGATTCAAGAAGAAAAAAAGCTGGCAATAAAGGGGCCGAAAGTGGAAGAGAAAAATGAATTGAGTTCGGAATTTTATTTTATTACATTTTATAATGGCATTTTTGTGTAGCATTTCGCATACATGAATACGCTGAGAAGATGTCGCCCGGTACGAGGTCCTTCTGTTGAACATTGTGAACGTGTATTCGTAAATAAATGAATTGCATTTCGTGAGGTATGTGAACTACGACTGGCATCTAAACTGTCGGATCGCGTGTTAAAGTGTGAAATATCGAATTGTTTTTTTCATTTTTTTGTATTTTCTTCTTCTTAACTGAAAATTGAAAATAATATGAAATGAAAACAAATAAAAAAAAAAACCGAAAAAAATTGAAGGAGAAAGTTGTGTATGGATGTGTTTGCCATAGAAATGGTTACCTTGTTCACACTTTGGCAAGAATAGAAAAAAAATGTGTCATTTGAGAAGGGGCATTTATTCATGCGTAATGTTGCGTCTACGTATATTAATAACACCTAATAACGAAACCTATTACGACAAACCAATGAACGAGTTGCCATTCTCAATTTCAAAAGTTTATGCATAGCATTGGTCTCGCTATGTGTCAGTTTCTTACCCTCTGGCAGATTCATCTATCTTTGGTTAGTCGGCATCAACCTCATTGGCAACATGGCCGAAGGCGGTGAAACGAAAAACCGTCAAAGAGAGATGAAAAAAAAAAACTGCAGAAAAATATGACCGAGTGAGAATTACGATTTTTCTTTATATTGCTGTTGGGCAACATTCATCGAGCCAGTCAAATAACTTAGCCAGCATATTTCACATTGTGTGATATATTCATGCCGTGTGTCTCATATCTATTCAAGTGAATTCCTTTCGTATCTTCATATTTCTCTTTTTTTTTTCTCTTAACCCCTGAAACGTAAACGCAACAAAACCCATTCCATTCATCGAACAAAATAGTCTTATTTCTTTAGCACACTCACTCACTCTGCCCGATGGTTCGTATTTAACGCTGAGCTACATGAAAACATTCTTCTTTTCCAAAAACCGAACGAAACAAAAACCTGTAAAGTACGCAAAAAACTTTTCTACCATACTTTATTCCTTTCAATTGGCCCGTGCGAGCACAAACATTGCTACGTAAGTGTACGATGGAAATTGTTTGTATACCCAATGCTTTCACCCGCGTTAACATAATTTTGTTGAAATTCTTGTCATTTATCTTCTTGTTTGAAATTGTATTTAAAAATAGCAAAGAGAGAGAGAGAAAGAGAAAGAAAAGGACTTTCAGCGCACCGATAATTTTATCGGTGACGCTAAAGCATTAACCCGCCAAATTGATGAGGCAGCATGAAATGAACGAAAATTTGTATGTATGTTTGTGTTCAATGGGTAAAATGAATATTGACCTGCATTTGAATTTTTTAAGCAAGGCCTTTACGTATAAGTACAGACACTGCCGTTGGACCACAAAGTGTGCGTAGAAATAAAGTGTATCTCCCTTTTTCGTTCATCTTGTAGAATGCCGTTAGGAATAGCAGCACGTGATAATTAAAATTTTAAATGAGAATGCCCTAGTTGCTGCTTTTGCTCCCAACCAAATCATTTTTGTTAACAGAGAAAAGAGAGAATGAAAGAAAAAGTAGAAGATGACCAAGAATCTGAAAAAAAAAATAAAAATAAATTGGTACTATGCATTGGACTGGCTTGACTCCTCTTGTAGATAATGGCATGATGATGATTTTCTTAGTCGATGTTTCGTTTCCAATTTAAAGTGAACGTATCCCAATTTTATGAGAAGTTAAAAGCAATGTAAAAGGCCATACACCGATTTTGCTATTTGATGCACGTGTAATGTGCTAAAAGCAGCTTATCCGCAGAAAAACAGAGAGAAAGCTTTGAGATATATACGATGCAATTTGCGTATCTTGAGCGAAAATTGTTTTACTTTTAAAGTGGCTTTCGAAATGAATCGCTGAAGTAAAAACCAACATGAATGTAAAAGCAAGCAAACAAACGAACGAACGAACGAAGCGAGAGGAGGTAATGTGATGGCAACCACTTTTGCCCGAATAACAGTTTCAGCCACACCAACAATTTTTAATTAATTTCAGAACAATCAATTTCCATTTTGTTTCGCGCTAATGGAATGAAATTGTTAAATGAACAAATAAAAATTCATTCGCTTTGTAGCAACGATTGTTTCACGGTATCGTCATTGCTTTCGCATTGAGCCGTAAGCATAATAATGAATGATGGTTTTTTGATTGCGATAAAAAAAAAGCAGCGGCAACAGCAACAGCAATTACTGAAATAAACAGCGATTTCAGTACAAAAAAAAACTCTACATGAAATCAAACGACTGAATTCGATTCGAATTAATAAAATCTCTGATTTAACGCTGCGTGAAAATGAAGTGCAGAACTTTGCTTAACAAATAATATTTTACGCAACAATGCTCACAGTTGCTCCTTTCTGCCTATTAGCACAGCCACCAAAAAAAAAAAAAACATTCAAATAGGACTAAAACTTCATTTACCTGTTTTCGTTTGTTGAAAATTCAAATGGCAAATGTGAGCGAACGCCATAATTATATTTAAGAGATCTTTTTTCTTCTAAAAGCTCATCATTATTCATTTATCGCGGTATATGTATGCAATGTCATCGAATTTATCAAACAAAGGCTAGACGAATAATGTCAATTAAAAAACCTGTCTTGATAATTCAACGATAACAAAAACAACAACAATATCATCAGCAACATGAACACAAACGCCAACACAATTTTACCAAATGTGAATATTTTCGATCGGATATTAAGTACCCGTCACATTTTCGAATGGAAAACTCTTTGTGAGAAACTTTTAAAATGGAATTAGGCCTATTGATTACATTTTCATTCGCCCTTCTATACTCATATACGCGCTCTTGCAATACATTCACAATGAAGCATACAAGAGAACCGTAAATCAAGCACACGCACAAAATATTTCTAATGCTTCTTTCCGCTCATTGATTATTTTCCCGATATAATTTATTTGTTGTTTTTCTTATCGCCAATATCCAATACGATTCACATTCTCATTCTCATTCCCATTTCCATTCAATTCAATTTTTGAATGAACGCGTTTCGGTCGGTTAGTCTTTTGTTTGGCTTTTTTCTCTCAATCTCTTTTTTCCTCTTTCTTTCTTTCTTTTTTTTTTCTCTATTTTTCACTGTTTTGGAGAACATGCATAGGCTTTTTATGTGGTAGCCAATCCCTATTTCCATAATCACATCACATTAGCAAATCAAATGCAAAAAGGGAAGATGTAAATTGAAGAATCTGAAGGGACGTTGGAATGAATAGATAGATATAGACAGAGAGAAATCGAAACAGAAAAAGTAGCAAAAGAAAATGGAAGAAGATTGTATGTGATTTAGGCATGTGCACGACATTCAAAATCTCTACATTTGAACTTGTATATCTGAATAATTGGAATAACATAATGTGATCACACTCAATAACGTTAACACAATATATATATTTGCGTATGATAAATCCGATAGCTCTTCAGCATCACTAGCAGCCAAACAAATGCCAAATACACATTGCCATTTTTTATTTTTCAATGGCTTGTTCGTCGGATTTGGTTCATTGTTTGTGCTTTGGATTGTATGGCATCGCTAATGAGATATTTCAAAGCAGTTTTTTTTTTAATGCTAAACTCATTTGAATCGCGCGATCACATTCTTCTTTGCTATCTATTGTATATTCACAAGGTAAAGTTGTTGCATCATCATCATCATCACTGTTGTCGACTATGAAAATTAGGATATAACACAAACAATAAATCACTCAATGTTAAATAGAAAATCGAATTTCCATTGAACATTGAATAAATTTTCCATCGACGGCAGGTGAAAAAACTTGGCTTGAGACACCAAAATGAATAGATTTTCATTCGTTAGATGTATTAAGATGGACACAATTTGGCCAACGACATTGTATTAAATTGATTAGCGAAGCAAAACCTTCATATTTGTTCATGTCTCGAGGACACCAAACCCACTGTACCTGAAATCAAGATAACGAACGAAAAATGATGCATTATAAATTTGAGACAACGGGAGAAATTACTACCCTAATCCAAAGACTTATCAAAATACGATAATGCATAATAAAAGAGCAAAAGAAGAGAAGGAAAAAAATACAACGAAAGACATTGGTATACAATCTCAGTAGGAGAACAAGTCGACGACAGTCGAAAAGGGAGAAACGAATGAAAAGAAAAAATATTGAAGAAAAGAAGAAACGAAAAAAAAAAAAAATAACGAAATCGTTTTGTGTAAATGAAATATAGTCTATAAATATGTAGCAACGAGACGATAGAAAACATCTGAGACCACAAAATCTTAACCGAGCTCAGACATTCATACCGATAAAGTCAGCAGAAGCATTGACTCGAACCACCAATTTAGGCTGCCTAGACATGAGCACACAGACACACACACACACACACACACACACTCGCAATTTACAAAAACAAAATGAATACGGTTCAGTTAGAAGCATGAAGTGTGAGTGAGAGTGAGTATTCGATAGAATGTAAAAGAACGCTGAAAACGATGCAAGTATATAAAAGCAGTTAACGTTCCATTCATATATTGTACTCATATTAAAAATAAGATGTATCGATACTGTGCGTGTGCCACAAAGTACCGAAATGGTATACAAAAGCCATTTTGCGTGTAGATTGATAGAGAGAAAGGGCGAAAAAGAGACAAAAACTCTACAAGAGTGAGAGTATGTAGTCAAATGAAATGCCATTACATTTCGATAGGCAAATATTTTGTGTGAATATATAGAGAGGCAGCGTTAAAGCCTACCAAAAAATACATTCATACGATGCCACATTTTCATATGCCTTGAAAACTTTTGCCATTCGCATGCTGTGCAAGCTTTTTGCTATCCAAAATGTTGGCAAAACCGAACAAAATAAAGAAAAAGAAAAATATAATATACGCTAGCAGATGCGTAGATCAGATCGAAAAAAAGTCAACATAAGTGATAAAATGTACCACACCAACGACCCGAAAAGATACCGATGATGATGGTAGTGAATCACAAAATGAGAGCTGTAATCGTTTGGCATTTCCACAGCCATACATTGGCCAACTCTGTTTGAAAATAAAATAGACATGCCTATGATCAAAATGAGAAGGCCAAAAGCCAATGAATTTTTTGCTATTTGTTAATCGTTCAGAATTGTTAGTCCATTCAAAGAAAAAAAAATTATTATGAAAATAGTAATGATACTTTAACCATGGTCCCGACATGACAGAACAATCTTCAATACAGACGACGGTGGCGCCAAGTACATGCACTGTTTTGCATTGAATTTTTGTAGTTCATGAGTTCACCGTTTCAGTTTCATGTTGCGACCATGACTGTAACAACTATATTGGAACTTAGCGCATTCGCTTCATGACTATGATGCAAATTAACACCGATTGAAATTTTAAAAAATCCACAAAAAGTATAAATGTGAGCTACTCTTTCAGTAAAATTAACATACAAGGTATCTTTGAATTGCTTCAATTTCCTTCGAAATTTGTCTCGAAATGGCAAAAGAGTGGGTGAGATAGAGAAAGAGAGAGAGAGAGAGAGATAGAGAAAGAGAGAGAGAGAGAGAGAGAGGGAGAGAGGGAAAGACAGAGAGAGAAAGAAAGAAAGGAAGAAAGAAAGAAAGAAAAAAAAAGACTTGTATTCACAATAACGCACCAAATAAGGTATTTTCCCGAGTAAAATACACAAGCAAATGTGCCAGTACTCGATGCACTCTTTATAAATATTCGTTGAATTGATTTTGAGAACTGAAGGCCGCAGAGAATGAGAAATGAAGGATAGAACAACATAGATAGAAAAAAGAAGAAAAAATTATTTATAGTAGTGTATTATTTCATACATATTGCATTAAATGATCGTCGAAAAGACAGACATTTTATGTAACGGACGCAATATTAAATATTTAAGTGCACATTCACTGAATGGGAAGTATATCGTATCGCCAGAAGATGAGCATTCAACATTCCAATGTACAAGATTCCGGCCAATAGCAGATCAAGGGAAAATATAGAAAGATATAGAGAGAGGGAGAGAGAAGGAGAGAGAAAACATACAAATTTTCAAATAAAATGCTGAAAATATGGTTTTTTGAAGCAGCTCTATGTTGATGTGGCTGTGAATTTTCAATGACAGCACGATAAATGTTGATAGAACAACGAAATGCAATGGTTGTTCGTTACAAAGCCAAATTCACATGCATTTTGTTTTAAAAGAAATTTCGATTCGGTTTGGTATGCGCACGACTGATGATTATTGTAACATACAATTGGTTTGACTGTTGAATAGCATAACAACAATGGTTACAACTTCCACAGACAA
This sequence comes from Resseliella maxima, assembly GCA_029041755.1. Classification (NCBI taxonomy): domain Eukaryota; kingdom Metazoa; phylum Arthropoda; class Insecta; order Diptera; family Cecidomyiidae; genus Resseliella; species Resseliella maxima. The sequence continues at coordinate 813,130 of JAQOWM010000600.1, read as the reverse complement.
ATAACAATGAAACTTTACCACATGATACTATGTCGCTTATTACTCACCATGCTTAGAAAATGAACCACCCTCGTCCTATAACCCTCACTCCCTTTATTTCTCTCTCTATCTCTCTCTCTCTCTTTTTTCTCTCTCTCTCTCTCTCTGTATGTGTGTGTCTGTCTCTCTTTTCCTGTGCTCTTATTCTCGCTGTAGTAAAGGAATTTTTTTTATACAAACGACGTAATACTCGCAATCTGTATTCAATAAATAAAATGCTAGCAAGTATTTTAAATATTACTGAAGGTATTTGGCTAGGTCATCGGGATGAAGGATGGTGACGGTTGATGTTTTCTGTGCATTCTGTGCATTCTGAGCAATAGAAAAATTCATGCGAATGAGCAATTGACGAGCAGAAGTTGCTGTGTGAAAAATGTACAGTTGTTGAATGTGATTGAGAATCGAAAATTGAGCAGTAACTCATAGTAACTTTTTTCGACTTTGTTTCCACAGAGTTTATTAGCGACGTCATGAATGTATGTGTGTGTGTGTGTGTGTGTTTTTTCTTCTTTGTCGTGTTGATAATGAAAATGTGTGGCATTTGTGTAGGCGAAAAACTAATCTTTCAACTTCTCTTTTGTTTACTCACTGTATGTTTGGCGCTGTTGTTAATGTTTGTTTCAGTCGGTTGATTTTCGTATGTGAATATATCACGATAGCCATGGTGTGGCATGAGCAAGTGAGTCAGCCAACGATCACATACAGAGACATGCACATTATTTATGTGAAAAACATACCCATATCCAAGCGGATTGTCAAGCAATGTATAAAGACGAGCACACGGGCGCACATAACGGGAAAAGTGAATGTAAAACAATAGCAGGAAAAATATACAATGTAAAATGTGCCGCGCGACCAAAAGCGAAATCATCATATATGCACAGCAGAAATAGCAATAAAACATAAAATAACCATCGTAAAGCACCGTCATCATTGAAATCCATTTGGATTTTGGGCGAAACGAAGCATACATATTCACAGCTTTACTCTAGTTTGCCCATTCAACAAAGCCAAGAAAAATCAAACAAAAACTAAAAAAAAAAAGAAAAAACAAACAAAATAAAACAAAGACACATCTGAATGGCTGCTGCATGTATGATTTGCTATGCCATTTATGTAACAGTTCAAACAATTTAAATGCCACCACATAGATGGATGTGGGCCGTTGTCCGGAAAACTGAAAATTGGAAATTGTGAATTTTGGTTGTTTTTTTGTTGCCATTGCTGTTGCTGTTGTTGTTGTTGTTGTTTGGTTTCTTCGATTTTTCTCTCTATTTTGGCAACATACAGATACAGAACGAGGCAAAAGCGATAAAATCCATAAAGTTTATTGCACCTCGATTCAAAATGAGCTTGGCCAAACATACAACACACATATTGAGAAAGATTAAGAAAGAGAAAGAGAAAGAGAGAGAGAGAGAGAGAGAGAGAGAGAGTCATACACACTGCGTGTGATGCGAAAATGTGTTATAAAATACACATGAAACTGGCAATGTGTAGGGCGTAGTGAAAACGAGACCGGTAATCATTTACAGTTAGTAGTCGTTGGTGTGCAATAAATTCGATTGTGCCATAAGGAAACGAAAGCTACTACTAAAGCACTGAAATGAAGCCAAAGGCGCACGGAATGTTCAATCGTTCGAAACCTTCATCGAAGTAATGTAAGACGATGAAACGCACAAGTAAAAGTATAAAAATAAAAGTGGGTAAACATAAAAAATAAACACCATAGGTTTCGAAATCATAGAAGGAGCGACACAGAGAGCAAACGACTGAGTGTGTATGAGCGTGAGCGTGAGTGTTTGGGACTAAGGGCAAAACGACAAAAAAGAGAAAAAGACTAAAAATGAGTGTATGAGAGTATGGGATAAATGGAAAATGATTATAAAGCGAACGATTGTGCGTATATGTGTCTTAAATGTGGCTTATTTACGATTATTTTTTTTTATTTCACCATTGCTTCCAAATTCGCAATCATTTTTTTTTTTGCACAGTTTATTTCAGTATCAATACATATGCAGAACGGCGAACATCATAAAATCCATAAAAGAAAACTTATTAGAAGGCACATGTTTTAAGGATACGTTTCTCTTCGTATTATTTCCATTCTTTGGTTTTCGTCTTTTGGAAAGGGTATTATTCGTTCTAACACACCCTTAAGGATTTAATTATTTCAAATAAACAAAAACAAAAACAACAACAACAAGAAAAAAATTGAAAGATGAAGCAAACAAAAAAATTAAACTCAAATTCAAACTCATGCACAAGCAATACAAACACACATACACACAAAATACAAATACAAAGTCAGTCACAATGCGAACAAGAATTCTTCAGAAAAGATGCGATAAAAGGAAAAGCTATGAACGAAAGTTCGTCGGCTCTTATAATGTCATAACCATACATACGATATCGTATTAAACATACACAAACTGTTTGGGATTATATTCTCTAAATCATCTAAAATGATAAGATGAAAAGTACGGATTTCCTTCGTAAACTCTCTGAACAATACGTTCACCAAGCACTCGCCTTTCAGTTTACACCATTCCAATTCGTATGATGTGTGTTGCTGCCTCTGATGATGATGATATCGCGCGCGCCACTCACACACTGATATTTATTTTCATTTTTGCTCTGTCTTCGATCCCATTGTTGTTGGTCGTTGTTTAGTTTGGTGGCAAAATGGTGTTTCTCTTTGCGATTTTCGTTTCTATGATGTCTAAAGAATATTTGCAAATATCAGGCGATACGATGAACATAGCATTCAATATCATATTATATCACATCCACATCCACATACACAAGCCCATATTCAATACATCATTCGGTGTTCAAAGGAAATGTTCAACATTTAATTCTCTCTTCGCTTACGGTATAATAATTTTTTTTTTCTTCGTCCCCTTGCCACTGACTCTCATATTTCTGTTGTTGAATTTCGACAAATAGACAATACAAGATACTCTGTGATTGAATTGGTGGAAAAATGGGGTGTTTTTTTTTTCTTTTATTTTAATGGTATGTGTCGTTTTACTCAAAATGGATTTTTGAAACATATGCAGTTTTTGCCATTCAGAGATAGTTTTGTTAGATCTGGTTTATGTGTCTATTACAATGCATTGGACATAACATGTTATATGCCTTCATGTGAATGAATCACACGATCGAATAAAAATATGGCCCAGTGAAATGAAAGATTTATTCTTTTTATTCGTATTTCTGATATTGCAAACCATATATATTCGAATCCGGGGCACATATTGTGCTAATGCTGTTGTTCACTCAGGCTACGTTGAATCTATTGACACTGCGATACGATTGAGGCAAACTCTTGTTTTTCATCTTCACGGCCTTCGGACTTTACACCCATTCTCATCGTCTCATTTTTATCGTTCTATTGTAGTTTCCAAGCATTGTTCGCGTATTATGAACAACATTTGTTTGTTCCATTTGATTCTATTACATGCGTTTCGTTACACGTTCCATGCATACCAAGTCCTGACTAAACACATCTTTATCTCTCCCTATTTCTCGCTCTCTTTCTATTTCTTCTCTCTTTTCTATCCATCATTCTACTAGTAACAACTAACACTAACCAAATGCCACGTCCAATATAATGAATGAGCAATTTAAGTGCGAGATCTTTCATTTTGAACAATTTAACCATTGTTGGGTGGCATGCACAATCACAACCGGTTTGCTGTTTCAAGTGAAAGGGTAACTCTTGGTAACAAACACGCAAATAGAAAACAAATTGGAAAAGCTTTTGCATTGCAAGCTCTCTTTCGTCCGTTCGTTCATTCGTTCGTCCGTCGTTTTCGATGTCGTCGTCGTCATTCATATTGATCGGTATTTGAACTTTAACTGAACCCGACGACATTGCTTTTCGACTTGATTTGGTTTTGTTTGCGCGCAGTTGTTACTGTTGTCGTTGCTTTCAACATTGTCGCCGTCGTCGTCGTTGTCGTCGTTGTTGTAATCATTACGATTGAATGGATACAGTGGCAATTTACGAAAAAGGGCTATTCGAAAGGTCACTTTAATGCTTCTTTTTTTTCTTTCCTCACTTGTCGGTGCTTATGCCTTCTGCATGTATGTATGTTGTCTTCCACTCGACACGAAATGTGATGGAATTGTGATGATTCAAGACAAGAACAATTCATTCTGTTTTTCATTTAGCGACTTAACAACGTTTGCTTTATTTTCTTTGACTTGAGTATGAAAAACAATGATAACCATGGATATTGTTAGAATATCAGCTTGACATATTATTTTTCTTTCAATGCTATTTCGCATTGTTGCTGTTGACTTACTTAAAGTAAATTACTTTTGGGCATAAAATTAGACTGAGCACTTATGGCGAACACTTGTTTTCGGTTCTAAATTTGTATAAATCTACCGCGCATTTGGCTCCTTTTTCAGAGTTTTTTGGTACACGTTGTGCAGCCAAAGTGCTCACTGATCAGTCTATATTTTGTTATTTGTCTCTACTACTCTCACTCTCACACTAACTCACTCTCTATTTTCATCTATCTTCGTTTGTCTTTCGACTTTTTCACATCAAACTTTTGTGATAAACGACAAATTCTTAATGCTCTTATTTTCGACTTGGTTTCATGTATTGGTTCAGCAGACAAATCAACTAACGACGAATAAACTATTGGAAATGTGTCAACCATTCAAGCGATGAGTTTATTTCGACCAATAAATTTTTTCGTTCTCGTTCTCTCTCTCTCTCTCTCCCTCTCTCTCTTTCTGTCGCATTCCCTCTGTATTGAAATATAAAAATATTGACAAAAACAAACATATAAACTAGGTCTAATGCCATAACTTAACCATGTTCATGTAATTTTTACAACATAAAACTTCGAACTTTTGATAAGGGAGCAAACGAATGAGCAAAAAAATATTGAACGAAAGACCACTTTTACACATAAAATTGGTCTCAAATACAGAACACATACCAAATAGACAGTTTGTAGCCAAAATGAAGGTTTTTAACCGTCGAAAAGTTTCAAGTGCGTGTGCTTCGTGTCCAAAATAAAATAAGTAAAATGCGCTTGTAATGGGTTGGACTGGGTTGTACATTGGTGAAAATATCATGTCGACAAAAACAAAATTGATTATCGAATAAAATGATAATTATCGCAAAAGTCCGATTAAATGTTATTTATTACGGTTATATTCGATGAAATAACAACACTTATTACATCGACTAGACCGAATGCACGTTATGTATGTTATTCGCATTCGACCGCAAAAAAAAAAAATAGAAGCAAATAAACGAACAAGAGTCGACATTACAATCGTTTCCATGTCCAATTGCATGGGATTGTTGAAAAAGTTTTTTTTCTTTTTCGTTTCGGCACGAAACATACTTTCGTTTGGTCGCGTATCGTTCGCATTTCTTCGACTTGTAATTCTATTTCTTCTTCTTTTTCACATCAAAGTCATTAATGAATTTCGTAGCGGAAATGGCCTGAAGTTTGATTAGCACATTTTGATAACGGAAAACGATGGAATTACAGAGCCAAACAGACTTAACAATTATGGCTAACGAGATGTAAACGCACCAGATGGTCTCTCAATCATGTCTAAGTCTACAAATTGTCAAAACTTAATATGATAGCTTTTTTGAAGGGTGAGTGCACGTGTGTGTGCGCTTGTTTTGCTGTGTGTGTGTGTGTGTACGCGCCTGTGGTATGAAAATGATTTTGGCATTTGTCGAAAAGCAAATTAATTGACAGCCCGAAGGACGCGCTTTGTTGAACACTAGCTTTAAGCAATATTACGTCTTTATCGTTCATATTCCAAGAAAATTTATTTTCGTAAATGTATCGACCATCAGTTCAATCACATACAAAACAACTCAATGTGAATAAATTAAAATTTAAGATCATTTCACGATTCTCTCTCTCTCTCTTTCTCTCACTTTCTCTCTCTCTCTCTCTCTCTCTCTTTCTCTCACTTTCTCTCTCTCTCTCTCTCTCTCTCTCTCTTTCTCTCTCTCTCTCTATGAAGAAGAAGATGATTAATTTTGAATATGCAATGGAATAATCCTGGTAATATTTTACAAACGGCATGATTCAAATCTTGTTCCTACTGAACATTCGAGTTGTGTTTATTTGATCAAAATTGATTTAAATTTTCGATAAATCTCCAGATATAGAGCGCACACAATTTCAACAAATTCATATGTCAATGTCTAAATAAAACTAAAATATTCTACGTACTGTCAAGCTCTAGTTAAATTTCAATAAAATTATTTGCTCTATACAAACAGCATGTGGCATGTCCTCAAATATACAACTTCATATTCAACTTATGAATTTCGATTTTAGCCTACACAGTATATATATTTATAGAAATACTTTGTTATGTGCACACCGTACACATCATATACAAACTTTAATGAATCTCTAATTCAAATCCACTTACACACGCTCACCAACATATGAAATAAATTGCTATAATATTTTATAATTGCTATTATATTTTATTGCGGTTTCCAAAATGTATACTGTTTGGTTCGTGAAAATGTTATCGTGTTTAAATCTGCAAAATCTCACTATCGCCCGGTCTTTTACACTTTTGCATCCCACATTCACCCGATATTCATGTAAAGTTAAAAGCTTTTATTGATTTATTGGTTAAAAAACAGAAAAAATGCATAACGATGAGATGTGTTTCCAGCTGATGCTTATACATACGATATAAATAATGAGCTTTTTACTAAAAATATAACAAAAATGTATTGTTTTTTGAAACTTATGAATATGTTTGTGTTGTATTTTGTATGAGTATTGCGTATATTCAATAGGGAAGTGTTGACTATGGAAAAAAAAAACCATTTTGTTGTCATATCATGGGCAATGGCATAAATGAAGAGCATTTGCATTGTTTGATAATAAACTTTGAAAACAGTTAATCATTGAGAGTGATACGTAATCGACGAAACAAATTCACTTCAAAAATGTAGACACATACGAGTACGACACCATTAAATTTCGTTAAATTTCTGTCGACTGAATTCATTCGGTGTCGGTTTGGGTTTGAATTCGAAAGGGAATGGGAAAGAGAGAGGAAGAGGACAGCTAATAAATAAATTTACGGTACAAATGGAATGAATATAGAGCATCATAAGAGATATTGTTTGGGGTTTCAACCACAAGAAGTATGGTATAATACGAATACACATAACCACACTGAAAATCAAGGAGAATACACTTTCGTTTCGTTTCGCTTCAAATACAGTCATTGTCCATATTTATCATAATCAGAACAATACAAATGGCAAGAATGGATTAAATTAATATAAATGTTTCTTTCTTTCTTTCTTTCTCACTTATTTTTTGGTTGATTCTTTTTCATCTTATTGCTGGGTTTTGGCCACTCTTTATCCATTCGTATTCATCGCACTCTTTTTTCATTTGTTGAAGTGCATGTCTTGTCAGTTTTCTTTTTAACCATATCGCAATCTTGCACAGTCATGTCTGTCATTGTTAGTTTGTATGAATTGGCCTGCTGTGGCCAAATTAAATGTACACATGAAAATATGGAACAATATGCACACATCAAATACGTATGGTGAATGCGCAATGGGTTTTCTTGATTGTAAAAGTCGTTTATTCATATTTTTTTGTTTTTTTTTTTTTTGTTTTCTATTTCTCACTGCCACAAAATGTGACAAAATACAAAATAGCATACGATATAAAAAAATGTCGAAATGATGGAACAAAACAGAATGACACATTTGGTGAACAATAGAATAACGACTAGCATTCTATACCTGTGTACGCGCGCTGCACAGTTGCTACAGAGTGTGACGGTGCGAATTTGCATTCAACGATTGCTTGGTGCACGTGGCAACCGTGCGAATGACAAAAGCATACATACACACTCCGACACAAAGCAAGGGCAGACAGACAGGCAGTCAGAGAAAGAGCGATTGGAGAAAAAGAGAGAGGGAGAGAGACATTGATAAAGAGAGTAAAAAAGATGGAATGATATGTCCTTTAGATACAAATACCTCTCGTTAAGCGCATACAATTTTTAAATTGTCATCATTTTGAACACCGAAACATCCATTCCATATGCTACCATTTATAATTTCGCAAAAATTCAAGTCAACGATGAAAATAGGAAAGTAGATCGTACAAACTTATTAGAATACAGGTAAAGAGTCGAGCAAAAAAAAAAACAGTTTTGTAGGAAAGTTTTGAATCGTTTTAAATTCAGGTATTCGTTGTTGTTGTTGTTTTTTTTTTTTCATCTCAGGTTCTGTGAATGTCGAGAGTAGATAAAGTTTTAGCTTTTAACCAATAAAATTGGATTTCAAATAAGCGCTATGCAGCAGTTAGTAAAGTGCTAAATAAGATGAGAGAAAATGCAAGAAAAAGTCTTATGGCAGCAACAGCAGCAGCAGTAACAGCATTGGCTTTTGCCTACGAATCGCCAGGGGATTCGTATTTAAGCATCATAAACGACCGATGTGCTGCTAAAACTGAATTATGTCACAATTTTTCTCTTTTCGTTCGCCAACACCAACACCACCACCACTAGCACCAACACGAGCGCCATCATTTCCATTCTTCTATTCACTTGTGCAGTAGCTGCATTTTCATATGATTGTGGTGGCGTGAGGTTTGCTCTCGTTCATTTCAGCAAAATGAACGATTTTCTTCATTTTATTCCGTCAAGAGTATCATTTGATATTCTCGATTGCTAAAAGTCCCATTGCTGCCGTGCACCAACCATGGTGCACACACATTCAGACACACAATAAGACTTTAATTCTCAATATCCAAAAACCTAGCACACGATAAATGGCTCTTTGTACTTATAATCTGAAATAGTTTTTCCTGTTTCGTACTGAATTGTGTTTATTTGTCGCTTTATGAAGACGAAACTCTCGACAGAATATGCCCGAAATATGGCCATAATAGAGTGTGTGTGTTTGTGTATGTATGTCTGTGTGCACCGTGTGTCTTTCGTACACAGTATAGAAATTTTGCGTCGAACGTCTAATACAAATGATTCGATTACATATAATAGCAGAAACCTTTCTTGCGTTTGAAACGTTGGTACAATCCAATTTTATTATTATTGTTAGGATTTTTCATCTTCTTTTGGTTTTCCGTATTTCTTGTTCTCTGCTCATTCGTCTTGTTGATGTTTATGTGTATAGGGCCATAGAACTGTTGTGCATGGCATACTTTGACATATTCCATACAACAGTAAAGTAATCTATAGATTCACAACCACATCACATACCATGAGACATTGGCCAAGTAACCAAACCAAAAATTCAAGTAACATAAACATACTACAAGATCCATGCACGAAATAACGCAATAAAATACCGTAAACCTGTATGCATGGAACAAATGAACAGAAACGGCCGAATGTTGCAAGAGACAAGCGGCGGAAGGTGACGAGCCACACAAAAAAACAAGAAATGATGACAAATATCGTTGATGCGGTATGTTTTTGGTTGCCTTATACATTCAATACTCTCCCTCTTTATCTGAATTTAGCCAACTCACTCAGTCATTCCACTTGCCCCTCGCACAATATTGGGGCTCGGTCCTTTTGTATATTTCGAAAAGCCGAAAATACAAATATGTATGTTTAGCATAGAGAAATGTTGTGGGCGCCTTTGACAACTGCCAAAATGAATGCTTAGAGTAAATACATATATATATATATGCGTGTGTGTGCATTTGTATGTATTGCAAGTACATTGCGGTGACTGAATTCGGTGGCTAAAAGCATTTCGACTTATTGTGTAATATTATGTATGGTATTATATATGCAGAATCACACAATCTGTAGCCACATGAGAGCGAAACGCACCAATGTCACAACTGTCACACTCATTGCAGAATGCGAACATATCGTAACTTCTATATCTGTATTTAACAGTTGTATGGTTTTTTTTTTCTATTGAATCGAAAGCAGCCAAGAATTCGTATAAATTCTGTTCTGAATTTACTAATGTCACGATGAAATGCGAATCTCATTTAGCAAACGAATCGCGTTGTTTTCTCCTCTTTCTCGTACACTTTTTCGCTTTTCTTTATTTTATAACATTTCTCATTCTGAATTTGCTCGTTTCTTCGATTCATCCAACCATTGAAATCGAATTAAATGTAGAAATGAAATATGTTTACAGCTTGAACAGTGAACGCGTTTATACAATAAACGAAAAGAAAAAGCGCATTGTCATTGATGGGACAGGCTGATGAACCTGTAGCACTAAATAAAGTAAAATCTTCATTTCATTTCCACTTTGCATCCCTTACAACTTTTCTCAGGTATAAAGTGCCCCTTCATTTTTTATCGTCTTTATTATTTGTTTTTTTTTTTTTGGATTTTTGGTAAAACATGTATTGCAATTGTGATGGATCTCCGTCGGTGCGTGCTCGACATCAGTTCCTTCTTACATGTCACAAAAAAAAAAACAGTATATTGATATGGATTTACCTTGCTGCCAAACACACTCATACTCATTCACTAACTCATTCTTTCTTTTCTCTTCATCTTTCCTCTACTCTTGCTTTCATAATCAGCATTCCAGGCCTATTACAAACGTCACACCACACCGAAATATATTGGAATGAGAATTGTTTTGGTGCGTATTTCAATTCTTAACAGGTGAATTTTGAACGAGAACTTTACTTATATGCTTGGTTGAATTCACTTTTTCACGTCTTGATTCTCATCTCCCTTGGTGTTTTCACCTAACCTTGTTAGTGGTATGAGTGCTTTTTGATATCATCTTGTCATTGTTTTTTTCACAATTTTTTCTCTTCGGATCGTCCGGAAATGCTTTTCTATTTTTTTTTTTTTTACATCTCTTGTATATGGTTCACACCGACCGACTCACATACTCGTTTCACGCGTCATTCTTATAAATTCATAAATATATGGCTTATAGGCATAACAACAAGCAACAATTCGGTCTCGTTTATAATAGCAGAGCTATATTGCTGCTGCTGCTGCTATTGTTGCTGACTGATGCTCCTGATTCTGTTGTATTCGAAGTGAGTCACATGATAGTGAAAAAAGAAAATTTCAAATGTACGCCGCATCCAATGTGGCATTTGTTGTATGTTTTAACATGTGAAGAGCTTTGATTTCAAGACATTGACGCCACCTATACGATTTATTAATGTGCACTGACTATACCAAAGGAAACGGCAAAAAGATACGATTTGTCGTTTGCATTCCGTAATGGTGTATGTGCAATTCAGTGTATATCGGATAGAGATCGCTTGCAAAGTAATTGTCGTTCAATTTATGCCGTTTTTGATGTACTTGCTTACGGCATTCAGTGCACGACTCATTTGCTATGGTATGAAAACTTTTTATGCATATAAATCGTGTATGAACGCACCAACATGAAAGTCTACTGCGTGTGCTTTCACAATATTGTTTGATATTTATTCAATTTCACACCGTACTCGTACAGATGGCGTAAGAGGCAATGCTCATCTTTACTAATGCGACATCGCCGCATCTTTTTTTATTCCCTTTAAAAAGCATTCATATTGGTGAATCTTCCAAATCCCAGACACGTACTAACATTTTATTTATATTTTATTTAATCTTTCGCTTTTGCAAGCTTTACATACATTTCTATTTTCAGGTTCATTTCGACTTTGCTCTTTATATATGTATAGTATATATAAGTGTGGTCTTTTATGCTGAATGTGGCATTTTTCTTTGTCGAAATAGTTCAAGCAAGACTTTGTTGTTTCACGTTTATAAAATAGAGTACCTTTACATGTTGTTTACCCTTGGCCAAAGCCAAAGAAGAAGAAGAAGAAGAAAAAAATTAAGAATATTCTTCGAAAAAGAAAATCGACCAGAATATTTGTCAAAGATAGACAGAGACAAGAAAAAAAAAAGTTGTGAATAGAAAGCAAACAAAAGAATGTAAAAGTTTATCGCTTTTTCAACATTTGTTGTATAGAGCAATCTAACGTCATAATAAATACGATTATGTTATATCGCTACGATTAAACTCATGAGTATGAAGGAAGCGAATGAAAAAAATAAACAAAATGGAACAAAAATCGAAACATAGATTACATTATGGGAAATAGCAAATTATATTTGTGCTTAGATACAATAAAGTGCAGCTTATGTGAACACTATTAAACTTTATAATGAACTTTGCATTGCATATTTTGTTGCCATATTTTACTAAATATGTTTTTATTGTTGTTTTCTCTTTTGATATTTTTAGAAATCAGCTTTGGGCAAAACATAGAAATCGTTCTGCGTTCATCGTTGAACAAATACAGACATACACACATACCGTGGACACATACTGACTAGCAAAAATGAGGCAAATTAATGTATCGGTAGTTGGTATGTCCGGAACCGAAAAGGACAAAGGTCAAATTGGAGTTGGAAAATCATGTTTATGCAATCGATTTGTACGACCGTTAACCGATGACTACTTCATCGATCACATATCGGTTTTGAGTCAGGTAAGTTTTCATTTTTTTACTCGAACAAACACTTTTTATTTATTCGATTTTTCCTTTCTTTTTCCTTATATTCATTTGAATAATTCTCTCAAATATATTTGTTGCTGTTGTTCATCATTTATCTTCATGATCATTGTTATCGCCTTTGTTGGTTAACAGTCGGATTTCAGCGGTCGAATTGTAAACAATGATCATTTTTTGTATTGGGGTGATGTTCGTAAAACATCTGAGGACGGTACCGATTATCAATTTCGGTAAGCACATTTTTTCTTTAAAGTTCGAATATATCAATTAGCGAACAGTTTTTGTATGAATAAGAAGAAATGTTGAAATGCAATGTCAATGATACAAGAAAAAAAAAAAAAAAAAAATTCCTAGTGATTTTCAATGTTTCCTTTTCTTTTTTTTATTCCAAATTAATTAGTGTCATTGAGCAAACGGAATTTGTTGACGATGCAACATTTCAACCATTCAAAGTTGGAAAAATGGAATCGTATATAAAACGTTGTACGGCAACAAAAATTGTATCTGCTGAAAAATTGATGTACATTTGCAAAAATCAATTGGGCATTGAAAAAGAATACGAAGAACGTGTCATTCCCGATGGACGTTTGTCAATTGATGGTTTTATTTGTGTGTTTGACGTTAGTCCCGTACCGAATCGTTCAATTGAAAAGCAAGTGGAATATGTGCAGCAAATCATTAATTTATGTTTAAAAAATAAAAAACCGATTGTGCTAGTGACAACGAAAAATGATGAGGCCAACGAACATTTTGTTCGTGAAGCGGAAAAAATATGCCAACGAAAAGAATATAAAGGCAATATATTTTTGGTTGAAACATCATCACATGAAGCGATCAATGTTGATATGGCATTTTTGTTGCTTGCTCAAATCATTGATAAAATTAAAATGCGCACAAAAATTTTGAGTTACAATGAAGCGTCACGATCACGAAAAGAATTATTGGATTGTAGCACCGAAGCGGTTAGCCGATTAATTCGTAGCCAAATTAGTGATTATCATACGACATGGAATCAAGCATCAAAAATGCTTGCAATTCATAAAGATTGGCAAGAATTTTTAGAATTATTTGGACAAGAGGCTGGCCAACGTATCTTTCGGCGACATGTGAAAAAATTACGTGAAGATAATGTATCACGTCGTCTACAGGCCTATATGATAAATTTCAATAGTGTTTTACATGAATTTTTACCTGATTTACAAACGGTAAATCGAGATGTGAATGGCGGTGATTGGAATCTTGTTCGTCCCTATATTAAAAATCATTCCGAATATGAGCAATTCTTTTTTGAATGCGAACAAGCACCATGGATGGATTTAAGCGATGTAAGCGATTGCGAAGATGAAGCACGAATACCATTCGATGTTCTTGAAACACCAGAAGCTGAAACGGTCTTTAAAAATCATATGAATGCATTACAACAAGAACAGAAGCGATTAGAGTAAGTCCCTTTTTATATCCTTTATCATCATCCGGTTGCCTATTAAAATACAATGAATATAATCATAAAATCCATTAGATTAAGTCTTAATTCACTTAATAACTAATATGCATTAATATCGGTAACAATCTCTCTTTTTGCAAAACTAACAAAAGGATGCCAAAGAGGTAAAATCCATAAATTCACTTCATTCACTTTAATTCACTCCAAATATATTTCATTTATTCTTCCTTTTCTGACACCCACATACCAATTGATCAACTAAAAATAATTCACAACGTTTTTTTCTTTCTTTCTTTTTTTTTTCTCTCTCTCCTTCCTTCGTTAAGATGGAAGAAACAGTTCAAGAAACTTTTAGAAGAAGCTGGCTACGTTACACCCGGCAAGCAATTAACCGAAGTGCGCGTTTTATTCATGGGTCGTGAATGCTTTGAGGCATTGTCTGAACATGATTGCCAGCAAATCTATGATAATCATCAAAAAGAAATTATCGAACGCGCGAAGCATAATTTTCAAGAGCTTCTACTTGAAAACGCCGACTTATTTTATCATTTTAAAAGCATTGAACCATCTGGTACAATAACACAGGACGACATCAAAGAAATTACAGATGTATTACAAGAGGATACACGATACAAAATGCTTGACCGATTGGATCAAGATCGAAAATTAATGCTATTCCAACATCTTGGATTCATTCATGTTCCGCTCCGAGAACATTGCCCGGCATTTCCAAATTGCGTCGATGCCATGGTTGAACGTATCATTAGCGCCAAAAAATCACAAAGGTATTTTCAATAATATTTTATACGCATTGCGCATGTATATTTTTTTTCTTTTTTCATTTAATTGTGTGTTTCGGTACATTTTACTGAGTGGGAGTTTGAAGAGAAAACATTTTTCAGTCAAACAGTGAAATGGGGGGAAAAAAAAAGGAACATATGTATGTTATGCAAATAAGGATATATAATTTTCAATTCAATTTCATTTTGTTCCAAGGTGAACAAATAAAATGAAACTTTATTAAAATTGATTACAATTTATGCTCAAACCTCAGCTTTTAAATGCATGAAATAGATTTTCAACCATGCATATTCAACCAATGCAAACGTCAATAACTTTTCAAACTTAATAAGGTTATACATTGTAAGCATTTGAGCTCAATTTAACCTGATTTTTTTTAAAGTTGGATGAAGTACCTTAATCATTGCGGTAAGCTTTTCAGTAATATAAGCTGTATTTGTATAACTTCAATAGTGGAATATATTCACCGCACATTGTTTTGCTATACAATTTTTACAATGTAAAATAATATTCTTCATTCCATAATTCCTAGATATTAAAGGCAAGGGGTAAATCATTATTGAAAAATGAAAAATAATCAAAAATAACTGAAAATGACCTTAAAAATCACATTCAATTATATAGCGAATATGTGGTAATCAAAATTTTGATAAAACCCAATTCTTTCACTGTAGTTCTATAACTTATTAACAACAACAACAAAAAAACTACTAAAAATTATTGAAAATAATTTTTTAAATGTAAATTTTGCCCCTGAGTGAAAGGCTAATGCACTTTTCATGCAGGAAAAAACTATGAACAACTATAATGAATAACTCTCATTCTAATTGATAGCTCATAAGTTTGATGACATAAATGTTCTACAGAAATTGTGCCGAACACATTTAATCAAATTCGCAATGAATTTACTGAAATCACAAATCAATGCTCATATCACATAATTTGATTTAATTAAAATGTTGGCAACCGACTGTGTGAATGTGTTTGGCGTGTGGTGATGCATGTTAAAGAAAAAGAGTGAATGAGTAAAACGAGCGATAGTGTGAATTATGCCATGGCACATATGCAATCTCACAATATCTCATCCCATAAGATTGCTGATATTGTCCGGTGTGCAAATCGAACCGTCCACTTAAATCCAAATCCAAATCCAAATTACACGTTCATTCTGTTATTACAACAATTATTCATTTTGATTTCTACCATGTGTATAGCTTATCAAGAAATCATTGGAAGCAGTCGTCATCGTTTCCGCCCAGCGATTGTACACTGAATGTATTGGTTCTCGGTGCTGAACAATTAGCTAGCGATATAATTAATGAAATTTGTTTAAATTGCGGCGACGATGGTGAATACATATACGATGGTCAACCATACTATTTACATACGCGCATCATAAATGGAAGCGACCACGACACATTTAAAAATATCGATTTTCACACAAGCGGATTAATTTGCGTGTACTCAAATCAGCATACGGTTGAATATTTAAAGGATCACTTGGAGCGTAGTTTGTTGTTTAATTTAGAAATGGAAGATAAATTTGAATGCATTCCTTTGGTGTTAGTCTATCAGCCGGAAGATCAAAAGGATGACAACGAAATTGAAATTCTACGCAGCGAAGGCCAACACTTGGCCGAAATGTAAGTGAATCAAATAAAAGTAAATTTACATAAATGATAAGATTGCTTTTTGGTGAAATGAATTGGGGTTTGATATGTCGGTTTTCTCTAGAGAGAGAAACAAAAAAAAAAAAATAAAATAAAGCTCCATCCCACTTCGTTTCACCATTATATTCAATATTACTTAAAAGTGATTTTATGTATAATTTTTACATTTTTTTTCCCCCATTGGCACACATTCTATTTTAACAGGTTACATTGTACTTTCATCGATACATCATTGAATTTCTATCATCATCGTAAATCACAGCATCAGAATTATATTTACAATATTTTGAATAACATCATTGAATGCATTCGATTGACCGAACATCAAAAGCCGGACGATCTATATCAATGTGATGCACAGCCAGATATTCGAATTATTGTGTGCATGTTTTGCGGTGATCCATTTTCCGTTGAGAGCATCCTCAGTCCGATACTATCCGAGCCAACGAGTACGATGTCAAGTGAACGTAGTGTGATATTTGAAACATTTTTGGGTGATACAAAACGGAAAATCGAAGTGATTTTTTCGTCATATCATGGAGCGAATGCATTTCGCGATGAATTGGTACATGGTTTTATACTGTTGTACTCAACGAAACGACGAGCTTCGTTAGCAACATTGAAGTAAGTATCACAAAAGATCATTTTCATCAGAACTCAATTATGGTTGCTTATTTTTACTCTGAATTTTTGACTTGAAAAAAAAGAGAAAAGTTTCCTTTCATTCCAAATTTGCCACTTATTTTTTCACTCTCTATAATTTTTATTTTTTCGTCCAATTTTTGCAGTGCATTCTCAATGAATATTCCAAATTTACCAATGCAACTAATTGCCATCACGGACAATGGAGGCGCAAATGCATTTTTCAATAATGAATTATGTCAGGTATTATACAAAATTATACATTTACATTTAAATCTATTTCATTTTTATTGTTTTCTTTTACCAAAAACTTTCTTGTTCTTGCAGATGTTAATTACAGAGGGGAACACAGTTGCTGAGAAATTACGCGCACACTTTATGACATCAGCTGGTGGAAATCAGTTGAAATGTAATTAATCATTTGATCCAATTGAAAATACACGCACAATTTTTGCATAAATTTTCTAGCCAAAGAAAATGAAAGTAATTTCGCGAAAAAAAAAAAAAAAAACTAAACTTTCCTCCTCTCATCCATCTATTTGCAGTTACATTTTATACACCATTTTTGCAAGAGGTTTGGGAGAAGAAACCGGAAATTGAACAAGCATTCCATATGGAAGAACCAGTTACATTGGACTCAGGCGAGGGTACGCTTGAACATTCAACACATCATTTACCGCAACCGCCACCGCGCCACGAAAGTTATATGCTTAAAAATACCGATGGTTCTGGTAGCGAAAACTATGAACATCTACCCACGCGATCACTTAATTCGCTTAACGGTGGTGATGACAACAACATCAATTTCAATTTAAATGACAACAGTGAAAAGTATCCGCATTTATATATGCTGGGTGAAAAAGACATGGGCATTGATGATTCATACTTGAATGACGATGATAAAGACGATAAATCTCGACTTATTCACCAAGGTAACGCAAATACGAAGATTCTCATTTTCTAGGCGTAATTACTTACTCATTTAGCAAATAAATTTGAAAAATTTGAAAAGAAAAAAGAAATAAACGGTAAACTAACATTAACATTAACATAACATTCATGAAATATCCATTTGCATGCTAGATTAAAAATCATATTTTTAAACGCTGTTGCTACCCAATTAATATAATGCTTTTGTACTGATACATAATTACCAAAAACATTCAATCCAATCATAAAACATACATCAATACTCATTCACATACACTAGTACATTCCATTTCAATACATAAACATCCAAACAAACAAAGATAAAAAAGAAAAATCTATAGTTATACATAGATATATATATGTTAAAGAATTCACCCGAAAATATTTTCATCTCACAACCCCATCCATTTTCATTCGAAAAACACATCATTAAAACTCACAAACATCCATCAAGTAATTAAAAACATTGTTCAAATTGTACTAACCAAAACTCATATCGTACAACATTTTCTCTCTCTCTCTCTCTTTCTCTCTTTCTCTCTTTCCCCGTATTTTGCGTCTTCCTCTCTTCATCCATCGTTCGATTTTAATTGAAAACTTTTGCGTATACACACTCAAAAAAATATCTTTTTTTTTTTGTTCTGTGTTCAACCGAAATGAATTATCCATGGTTTGTTTACTTACTCCTGCAATGCGCGCACGCTCTTCAACCAAACGAAATGCAAAAAAAAAAAACAAAATAAAAATTCAAATTCATAAATCAAAACAACAAACATTTTCCAACGCAAACAATGACTCAATATTTAACATAATTACAACTCACCAAAAAATGAACAAATAAACGAATAACTTCGAAATTGAAACTGGCAAAACAAACGAAAATGAAAAAAAAAAAAAATGAAATTTTGTGACCCGACGCGATTAAACTGTGCGATAATACAAAAAAAAAGGCTTTCAGATTTATCCACCGCCAACAACACCGCCAGAGCCAGCACCACCTGATCATATCGGAACGTCGTCAATGATGCGACAATATAAAAGCAATTTGGTTTCAGCCTCACAGTCCAGTCTAGACGACATCACATGTAATATAATAACAAAAAAAAAAAAACCTTTAATTTTTTCTTAACCTACAAAAAAAAAAAATTACAAAATTGCTCACTCTCTGATTGATTTATCTGTTTGTTTTGTTTTGCGCCCGAAAAGCAGCTCAATAAATGCACAAATTCTCTAGTTTTTGCTGTTTTTGTTATGCTTTGTTGTGTTCCGATAAAAATAAATCTAGTTGCCGGCCTCTGGACAAATAGTGCTGAGGTCTCTCACTTGTCGATTCTTATTATAGAAATTTTTGTTAGTTTTAGCGAAATTGTGGGGCAACACATTTGCACCAAGCTTTTAGCAACAATTCTCTTCCATTTTGCCACTCTCATTATCTCTCTATTTCTCTCTCTCTGTCTCTCTGTCTCTCTGTCTCACTCACACACAATTTTCGCACCAATGTCTCACATTTATTTAGTGTTTTTCTTTTTGTTGAAAAATTTATTGTCCGTCTGTCTGTTCGTTTGTGTGTTTTGACTTCAATTATGTTTTTTTTTTATGTCTCGCCACCTTTCTCATTCCATCTCTCTCTCTCTCTCTCTCTCTCTCTCCTTTGCACGAAATGTGCAACAATAAAGTGATTCTTAGTAAACGGGACTATATTTTTCTTTGTAGCATTGACTATTTAGATTATCGTAGCGCTATCGAGAAATCTTTTGCTTGTTATTCACATACAGTTTTTTTTCTAGATATCAGCCGTAATTTTGTTTGGATTTCGTTTTTTCTCCGTATTTTTCAATATTTTTTTGGTAATTTTTTTTTTGTCCGTTTCGTTTTTTAACATTTATAGCATCAGTGAGTAATTGCAAAAAGTGAAACGAACGCTCACTTCTGACATTTAGTTCATTGATATTATGTCGTATTTTAATTTCAAAGTTTTCATTGTGTGACATAGAATTAATTGCTGGCATTATTTCTGCTCATTGTTGTGTAAAAAAAAGGGATACTTTTGGTCATCCGCTATTATTGCTTGCATAACGTTTAGTTTGCATTTCACGCGCGCGTGTATATATGTCTGTCAAACGTAGAAATGAGCACTCAACTCTTTTTTTCCTTTTTTTTTTTTTTGTCTATCAACTCTTGTGATTGCAATTAATTTTTTTTCCCCCTTAATCTTTACTCTGACATTTTACATAAAATCTCTCTTTGCTTTCGTAATAATAACGAGAAAAAAAAAACAAATATAACTAATGTATTGCAGCCGACGTAAGTGGTTCGAAGGATTCATTAACAACTCACGACTCAGGTTAATCTCTTCAAAATCCATATTCATTTGCATAATTACATTCATTTTTTTTTCTCTTCTGGATTCCTTTTTTTTTCTGTTTCGTTGTATTTATTCGGTTCAAATTGAGCTTCATTGAAGACGCTCAAAAGTTCATGTATTTTCATTTTGCATTGGTTTATTTAACTGGAATGTATCTTAAGTGCTATTTTCCATTTTGGTTATTTTTGGTTAGCTTTTATGTTGCCAATAGAAATTGAGCATTTGAGATTGTAGATGCTAATCTGAAGTGTTTTTTCTATCTACTAATTGAAATTAAATAGGTTGGTTGGATGACGCACAGTATAATGATAAACGTGGCGGTGGCGTTGGTATTAGCGGTATTGCCGGTTTGGGTAGCGGTTCCGGTGAAAAAGACGGTCGACGAAATATTCTATGGAATAATTTTAGTTCACATCATGCATTCACAACCGGACGTCATCAGCGTCAAAATGACACAAATTTTGGAAATAAAGTCCGACCAAAAGGACCTAGTCAAACACTCAAGGTAAATATTTACATTTTCTATGCCAAAATTTGATGTGACAAAAAAACACAAACATAACACTAAAATTGACCATTTTATTCTTTTCCATTTTTCATCTTATTAGCAACCGGGCAAATTAAATTTGAAAAATTTTGCCATTGTTAATGATGCATTGGCTCGCATGAATGTCAACAGTGATAATAATATGCAAGAAGGTGATAAAATAAAAAATAAAAAACTTGTTAAAATTTCTACCAAAAAATCCACATCTAAATCAAAAACAAAAACCTCTGCTCCCCTTGCTGCACCTGAAGACGATTCGGATGATTTGGCGGAATATGCTCAAGTCAAGGATGTTTACGGTTTGGATGGCGTTGTTGGTTCAACCGGACCCGATCCAACCATTTTCAATTTTACCCATCATGATGGTACATCATCAACATCCAAATCCAACAGTAAGACGAGACATCGACGTGATAAAGGACCAAGTACACATTAGTCTCTTTTGTTTTGTACATTTAAACGTTTTGTTTTTTTCGCTTTTTGTTTGAAAACCATTTTCTCTTGAATTTTTTCGTTTTGACTTTTTTTTTATTAAATTTTGTGTTTTCTTTGCAAATTTGCCGTTTAGGGAATTTAAAGTGTGGAACAAGTGTCAGCCATTTAATTTTTTTTTAATAAAATATAGACGAATAATTGTATTGAATTTTTTTAAATTTTCACAGAATATTCAGAATCAGACAGTGAATCAAGTTCTTCGGAACAAAAGAATCGCGGTGGACTCGATGGATATTACAAAATGAATCGCAAAGCTCAAACACATAAACGTATGCGAAAGAAGCGAACAGCAATACCAGTTCAACCGCCAAAAGTACCATTTGGTACATATGTGTGTCCACCAGAAATTCCAATGCTCTATCAAAAAATGAAAACCGATACAAAAAAAATGAGCACATTGGAAAAAGGTAAAATACAATTCATTTTTTATTCACTTTGAATTATTTTTCAATATTGGCAATTTCAAATTAAATTAAATTAATTTCAATTGTTATTTAGGTAAAATGTATGGGGATGTACAAGAAGAGGAGTCAAGCATAGACGTCTCTTCGCCACGTGACAATAACTCACCAATTGTACGTTCATCAACTAATTTACATTACAATGTTCATTATTCAATCGATAATTTATTTTCGTAATCATTTTCCACTACATTTGTTTGCCATAATACACTATTCAATGTCTATTAGACTCAATGTATTCAATATATTTCGTTTCACTTAGTTCGGTGTTGTGCCAAAGCTAAAGGACAATGATCGTGAAAAATTGCTGGAAAGAAAACGTGAAAAGCAAAAATTGGCTGCCAGTAAAGAAGAAGAAAAATTGGAAAAACGACGAGCCAAAGAAGAAGCAGCCAAATTGAGAAAGCTCATTGATAAGGAAAAGGAAATGGAAAAGAAAATGAAACGTAAATCCAAACCAAATGGAAAAAATATGGTGGAAGGTGCCACACTTGGTGATTTTATGCAATCAGAAAAGAATCTTGTTCCATTATTTATGGAAAAATGTGTCGAATTTATCGAACAAGAAGGATTAGACTCAGAGGGTGAGACATTATGAAATCTATTGATTATAATGATAAATCAAATAAATTATTATTAATAGTGATTAATGATCATTTTTTAACTAAAAAATCTATTCTATTCATTGATTTATTTTAAACAAAAGGTATTTATCGAGTACCCGGCAATCGTGCACATGTTGAATTATTATACCAAAAACTGCAAGATGGTAAATTTATCTAAAAATAAACATTTATTTGATGGAATTTTTATTGATTGGAAAATTTACATATTTCTGTTTTGTGTAGAACCAAATGCTGATATTGAAGTATTAGATATTCCGGTAAATGCAGTTGCAACCGCGTTAAAAGATTTCTTCTCTAAACATCTTCCGCCACTTTTCGAAAAGGATGTTATGAAAGAGCTCGAAGAAATTGCTGGTGAGTTACTTTTTGATTTAACAAAAATACTTGTTTGCCAAATAAATTCAATAATTTTTGGGAAAATCATTTTAGCATCAATTTTATCGCGGAATGGAGCACCATCAAATCTAAATATGGAAGTAAAAACTGACCGAAGTTGTCGTTTGTTAGCGCTACGCGGCCTGCTAAACAAATTACCACCAATCAATTTCTCAATTTTGAAATTTATATTTCAACATTTCGTGCGGTAATTGAATTAAAATTCATTTGGAATTTTCAAGAAAAATTCAAATAATTTTTTCTCACCAATTTTTCATTCGTTTTATACTCGAATCATCAATTTTTATCTTCTTCTTGTCCTTCTTTTTCTTCTTCTTTCAAATAGTGTGTCTGAAAATTCAAAATTGAATAGCATGGATAGTAAAAATTTGGCAATTTGCTGGTGGCCAACATTGATTCCAATCCATTTCACTGATATGATGCATTTTGAACAGTTGCGACCATATTTAGAAGACATCGTACAAACAATGATTGATCAATATCCATTTTTATTTTGTGGTAAAGAAACAAGGGCAGAGAACCCTTTATGAATCTAATATTATATATTTAGAAGATATTTATAAAATATTCACCAATATTTACAATATTTGAAGAATATTTACAAGATTTATTTTTATTTTCTTTTGCTGTTTCCCCCCTAGGTAAAGAAGCCTTTGTAATGGTCTAGGCAATTTAGTACCAATTGAATTATAAATAATCAGTAATTCAACAAATGAAAAACAAAAAAAATGTAATTGTGTCCGTTTTTATTTATTTGTTATTTAGATAAAATGGAAATAAAATGGAAATGAATTGGAGTAAAGAAAGAGAAAAAAAATGCATCGATAGTGAAGAAAATGAATTTATATCAATCAATGGAATGAGAAAAAAAAACGACAAAGAAAATACGTGCTTGAAAGAATAAAAAAAATGTAAGAAAAGATATGAAAAGCGCTCCGATCAAGATGAATTAAGCAGACAAGGGGATTTTTTTTCCGCAAACAGATAAGAAACGAACCAAGAAATACAGAGAGTGAGAATAAAACAAAAAATACATTGTTCAATGTGAAGATTAAATGAGCCACTTATGGTGTTACATTCAATTTCAATAGCCGAGGTTAGTGAATATGAAAACAGAAACGTCAAATCAACATTTTAAATTAGAAAGTTAAAGCGAGAGGAAAAGAATACATTTTCCTCTAAAGAATAAATAAATAATTACTAGATATTTACCGAGTAATCGAATTCTTGTGAATGCACTTAACAAAAACTAATTAGAACACTTACACAAATTTACTAACATGAGACGTGAAATATGTGAAAAAAAAAAAAAATATGAAGAAAATCAGTTTTAACATATTTAAGCATACCGAACAAATAAAGCAAAATAAAATAAAAATGAATCCATCAATAAATCAATCATTACTCAGTAGATCAACAATGCGATTCAAACGATGAAGCCAAATAACAAACACAATATAATTCTTTTCCCCATTCGCTTAACGCACAATTTAAAAAGGTAGTAAATGAAAGAGGACAAAAACAGTTTATATTTCTTGATGTGAAACTTGTAGGAAACCAATGAATTACAAATAAAATCACTAATCGAGCACATTCGTTCATGCATTGTCCCAACATGAAATGCGTTTACCGTAGTAAAAAAAAACTGAATTTGATTTGAAACGTTTATGCAATTATAATGAACAATGCTTACACATTAATTACGATTTTTTGATACATTCTACGATGCTTCGAATTAATTTTAACATGATCAAATTTATCATTTGGCCTCTCATATTTATTCAAACGAAATGTTATTTTAACAGATTTATTCAAATTTCGTGGTCTTCCTACATCTTATTTTAACGATCAATTTTCGAGGTAAAACGATTTTTTTTTATTTGACGTCATTTAAAGTCTTTTTTTTTTAATACTTAACAAATTATGATAAATTGAAACTGTAGACCAAATTGTTTCATTATCATCGAAACAATCGACTTTTGATTAATTTAAGTTTTTTTTTATCAATTGATAACAAATTATGTTAGAGTCCGAAGAGAAAATGACAGAATGAAAAATATAATTGAATGAGAGAAAAAGACCGGCGGGATATTTTTTGCTGTGCAAATGAAATAGATTGCGCTTTAACCAAAACATTCCGTGTATTTTTTTCGTGAATAAATTAATTCGAATTGATTATAATCACAACAAATGAAATGCCATTACAAATAGTAGAATATAGATTTTAAAAGGAAATATTTTGTGTTCGTACTGCGAATACCAAAATTATTGTGAAACGCTTTTTCATTGAAAGAAAAGAAAAGAAAAAAACATGACGGGAAAACATCTGAGGGAAAATTTAAACTGAACCACCTTTCTTTGTAAAATGTATATTTTTTTAAAGAAGCAAATTGATTTCATCATTTTTGTATATATTTATTTTACAATTCAAAAAACTGTAATTTTTTGTTTGTTTGTTCTTTGTAACAACTAGATTGAGAATGGATAAAGATTAAACATTTGTTTTCCATATGAATGAATAAAACAAATTTATCACAAGTAGATAGTCGAGATAATTACAGTTAAGTAAAACTCAATTAAAGATTTACATAAAATTGTTGCCATTTCAAAATACAAAACACAAATACATACACAAACATTTTATTTTACATATTTAGATTTAATTTAGTCGTTATTATTTGTAAATTTGTTGTTTTGATTTGTGTATTTTATGTTCGAAAAAAAGAAAAAAAAAAATTGCAGAACTTTTTGGTTCAAACATCGTTTGTGTTTAGATAGCCTTTATTCTTAGGCTCAACACAGCTAATAAATTTTGAAACGATTATTCATTCTTACGCCTAAAAAAAAACACATTGAAACATGCCATCAATGCATAGGAATCGTAGTGATTTATTTACAAAATTTTGCCGTAGCAAAGAAAATTGAATTGAACAAAGAAGAAAAATGAAAGTGTATTTTGAGCAAATGGCATAGACAAGCGAAAAAACATGAAACAAAATCCTTTTATTGTACCGTAGCGCAGATGAAATGAACGCAAAAATTGATATTATTTTTGTGTATATGTTATTATAGATCAAAAGAGAAAAAGTTATGAATGAAAAAAGAAAAAAGAAAAAAAAACTAGATTGTGACAAAACCTCGGACGAAACACTTTTATCTAATTATTCGATATTATGATGTCTATATTCTCATCAATGTGAATTTTCAAATTTTTACAAATCTCAACGTTATTATTATAATTATGATTATTAATTAATGTGTGAGCTGTCTGGTCAATAGGATTTAATGCATATTTGATTGGATGCATTTCCGTTCATTCACATTTGGCGTATGCTTATAACTTGAATAACAATATATTTACAAAAAATGGCTTTAAAATGGAACAAAAATAATGAAATAATATCAATATTGTCCTGTGAATTGAAATTCTATCAATAAAAATCAAAACATTCGTTTGAATCCTATGTACGTAGGATGTGAATCAATCAGCGATTCGAAAGAAGAAAAAAAAAATTGTAGATTTCCCATTCGAACGAATTTTTGAACGAATCTCAAATAGCTATTAAAAACAAGATGTGGAAAAAAGCGACTCACTCTGAGTCACACAGATGATATGAAAAATATTGGTCTAACAACACCAAGTGAAAGTATTGAAAATTCACGGAAAATCTTTTTTAGTGAATATTACGAAAGGATTGTTGCTTTCGCTTGTCATTACCTTGCAAACGAAACTTATAAAAAAAAAACTCATTATAAAGAAACAATCTTAAGAATTAAAAATGATATCAATTATAAATGTTGTGTATAAAAATTAAAATAACAAAATAAATTACTTGAAAAAAAAAGAAGAAATTCATAGGAAAATAAAGACGATTTAAATGTATGCACAATCATCGGTGTTTTTGATTTATTTATCCTCTTTTAATTTCATTTTGTAGCTATATTCAATATTATTTTTCAGCTATGTATCCACATTTTTTCTTTTTTCTTTTTTTTTTAGTTTTTTTATTTCAATTTTTTTTCTGCACTTTGACACTCTCCACAATTTGCTTTGTTTCATTCCCAGCTTCATCACGCAAATGTAATGTCATTTATTACATTAAATTTATTCTCCACAACTTTATGTCGCTTACCCTTTTGCTCCGTAAATCAATAAAAAAAAACAAAAAAATTATGTGAAACATCAAAAAAGTAAATGGAGAAAATTGTTGTGAAAATATGGTTGAAATTGAAATCAAAATTTAGATATTATTATTTTTCATCATCATCTATCTCGAATTAATTCACATCAAAGGCCAAATGGAGTCAATGTAATGGGTTCAATTAGAGTTATAAAAAATTAAATTATAAACAAACAATTGGTTAATTTTTTTTTAGAAAATTTATTTATTTTGATATGTGTTTACTCGAATTTTAAAGAAAATTTGGAACAAGTCATTTCAAATAGACAAGATGGTTAGACGAAATAAATTTTTTTGATTGACAAAATGAATATAAAATTTTTTTTAACGTAAAAATAAGAAGACGAAGAAGAAAAAGAAAAATGTGCAGACTTAGGATGGAAATTTAAAAAAAGCCTATGTTATTTTGTGTAAGAATTAGAATGTTGGATTTAATATTAAGTGGCTTATTTTTCATTCCATTCATTGTTCGTCTGTCTTGATTTTCAAACTTCACATCGAATTCATCTTGTAAGGAATTTTATTGGGTGGATTTTATTCATCAATATTTGGTTCATGATCATTCCATATGTTAATGATTCTCAAAATTAGCGAAACTTTGAGACAAATGTAGGAATAACTAAAAATATAACATAAAAAAAACAAATTTACACAATGAAAATCATCTACCTGACACTTCCACCAATACTTACTGAATCATCTACTTATTAAAACAGCAAATTTCCCATCAATGTTGGAATAATAGACATTGTCTATTAGACAACAAGGGTAATGCATATAAACATTATTTTTTATAATTTGAGCGCAGTGAATGACTGAGCGAAAATAATAATATTTAAATATGTATAATTTGATAACAAATCATAAAAAACCACAAAAAATGTTTTAACAACAATATACCAATTTCATGCAAATATCAGAAGAAATACAAAGATTAATTCATTTTAAGCAGCTAATTATAATTCATTTTTTCATTTTTTCTTTGGTTTTTTTTTTACATTAATTCAGTCAATACCTACCCAATTTGAATTTTGACAGAAATATCACATTTCGAATGTGAGGAAAATTAGGAATAATTGTTGTGATGATTTAAGAGAAAAAACATAGCTAAGAGAAGCACAAACCATTTCGACCCAAATTCTTCGTTTTTTTTTTTTTTAATTTTTTTTATTGGATGTTTTAAGTGAACATAAAATATATAGTGAAGAATAAGATCTCTAAATTAAAGGGAAAATATTTATTCACACCAAATTATGACAATTAGCTAAGTGAATGTTTTATACTGATTGAAAAAAGAGAATTATTACTTATGAAGTTACAAATTACAGTAAAATAAATGAAAATAAACAATTACGATTAGAGTTATAAAATGGAACCAATAAACTAATAATAATGGTATGAGACTCTGTTTTTTTTTCTCTTCTCAATGGTTGATCCACTGATTAACAAGTGACAAATAAAAAAAAAAAACAATGTATTTCAAAATGGGCAGCTGAAAATGATGTTTTTACTATTCAAAAAAGTGCAAAATGCAAGAAATTTAATTGAAGAAAGATTTAAATGCATAAATACACATTAAAAAGAAATACAAAATTAACGAGCTTCGCCAACACATAAAAATATAATCAGCTACTTCAGAACTTATGCAAACAATTTGTTATAATAATATTTAAAGTGAGAAAGTGACAGAAAAAATTGACGTTTAAAGAATCTATAATATAAACATTGGAAACATATTCAAAGAATCAAGCAAAATTAAATGCGTCGGAATGTACTTGTACATATTTACAAAAAAGAAAGAAAAAAAAAAAAAAAATTGAAACAAAATCTGTGTGATGAAACACACAGTGAATAGGAACATACCAAAGAGAATTTTCAATGAATTATCGCTTGGTTTCGACTTCTATTCTGCCCCCATTCAATGTAATATTAGAGCAGAAATAAACATTATCAATTCATCAAAACCAATTTTAGACGATATTTAATTAGAACTATCGTTTCTCACTCAATAAATAACATTTCATTTATTATCCTCATCCTGTGCCCCCGAACTCGAAAATGATTAAATAATTATATCGTTATAAATCAATTCAAATTCCATGTTTGCATACAATGAATACAATTCACAATAAAATATTGACAAAATAAAATAAAATAAAATTAACAAAGTATTAATTCTATTGTACTATAAATGTGTAAACAAATATCAATAAATGCATCAATAAAAGTTATTTGATTTTTTCAATCTTTTGAATCCATTCGTTGCAGATCATTTAGAATGCGAAAAACAAAATTGCAGTGAGTATTTCTGATTTAAAGAGGAACCGGAATGTTGTGTCAATATTTTTGGCAAAGCTGTGTTTGTCAAATTAGCACGCAAAAATAGGTTAAGTTGATGATAAAATCTAATGATTATGAGGTGAGATCACAATTTATTTTGATTCTTCTTAATTTTTATATTTTGAACTTGTACTCATGGCGAATAACATTTTATATCTGCACTAATCACACAAAATAATCAAAGCATTATTACCGCAGAATTCTAACTCTTGTTCTTTATATAGTACATGTACAAACAGTCAATTGGATGTGCTACTTTCATGTGCCTAGTTAGCGCAGTAGGTAGCGCGTCAGTCTCATAATCACTTGCGCTGGAGATATCTGAAGGTCGTGAGTTCGATCCTCACACTGGGCAATAATTTTTTTTTTTTTTTTCCAATTCATGAGCCAAATATATATTTTTTTCCCCATTTTTTGCGTGAAATAACTTTTGAAACTATTTTTAAAAGTAGAAATGTAAATTTTATGTGAAATATTTTGCTTCTGAACAAAGCACATGCTGCGTAATATATTTGTTTGGAATAATAATTTATTTGTTTTGTACGTACGTAAAGTGGGAATGTACTGAATATTGTGGCTATGAGTCTATGAAGGTTTTTTTTCTTTCTGTTTTTTTTTTTGTCTGAACAATTATTCCAAATTGAGTTTGCTTATTGACCCTTCGATTTTATTTCTATTATTATTGATTCATCAAATAGCAATGTCAACATAAATATTATCAAAAATCTTATGCATATCACGTGTGCTACTTGACAACTACTGCTACACCAGTTTTAAAAATCAATTCACGATTTGTTCATGGCACGTAATATTAAATTGGTGTAAAAATATACATTGATGATTGTATGAATGAGTCATTTCGAGAATTGTTGCATTATACGAAAAATCATATAACTCTTTTCTCGAAAAAATCGTATAAAAAGCATTTTTGTTACGAAGAATGTATCAGTTATCATTTGTCATTTGACGGTAATCAATCATATTTTTAACAAAATGTTCAAAGTTGTAAGTGATATTTGTGAATGAAAACGATCGTTATTTTCTTCAAATAATTATTTGTTTTTTCTTGAAAGATTTTCTTCGTCTGTATGGCAATCGCCTGTGTGTGTGCCAAACCTAAGCCAGATGTTATTGCATACAGTGCACCAGTTGTAGCCGCTGCTGCTCCATTAGCCACAAGTAGTCAATATTTTGCTCGTAAGTACAATGGCCACAATGGAGAAAATGGCGATTTCACTTTTTTTAGAATTTTATTATTTTTTTTTTTTTTTTTTTTTTTTTTTTTTTAGGTAGCAGTTCACCATACGTAGCTTATCCTTATGTTGCTGCTTACTCTGCCCCGTACGTAGCTGCTGCTCCATACAGCGCTTATGCATCCACTGTACTTTTGTAAATGATTTGCTGTGATATTTTTGTTTTCAAGTAAAGATCGAATTTGTCACGAAATATTTACGACTTTATATTTCTGTTAAAATGTATTTTTTATTAATGAAAATAATAAACGCAAATTCACTTGTATGACAAAAATTATGGATTTTCTTTTTTTTTTAAAAAAAATTTCTTTCTAGTTTTATTATCAAAATTGCAATTAATAAATATGAAACAGTTATGGCTACGAATAATATACAGCATTGCATATCAGGCTATACAAAATCAATCGAATATACAGCAATTCTTTTCAATTTGCAATTATGATTCTTTTTTTAATTAGAGATTTCTTGGATTTCTTTATTGGGTTCGAAAAGAAGTTGCTGTTCAAGGCTCTTTATATTTGACCATTTTTTCGACCATCAACGATCGATTAATGTACTACAGCATAAATCGTAAAAATTTACGTTAAGTTGCAAGCTATTTCTATCATATATACACTAAATTGCACATACACCGTTACGGAATGCAAACGACAAATCGAATCTTTTTGCCGTTTCCGTTGGAAAAATCAGTATAGCATTGATAAATCGCATAGGTGGCGTCAATGACTTGAAATCAAAGCTCTTCACATGTAAAAACATACAACGAATGCCACATTGTAATACCTAATATAATCCTAATAAAACTATTGTTTCAAGTAATGAATAATAAAAACAATTGATGAAAAATTTCAAGAAAATATATGTTTGATTATTGATAATGAATAAAAATGAATATTCCTTTTAAGTTTATAAGTATAAAAAAATAATGATAGATAGATTATACAAGAAAATTAGACAATTTTTTAAACAAAATTGCCCCATGAAATATTTTGAATAAATTATAGACATTTATTTGCAAGACCTTCAAAATGTATATGTTCTTGTTTATTGATTCTCGATTATGTTAGATTCAAGACTTTACTTACGCTGGAAACGTCAGCTTGAAATAAATCCATGAGATGTAAGCTTACGTTTTCAGCGTAAGTAAAGCCTTGGCTAGATTACATTTACGTGTATTTTCGTTCGTAAAAAAATTTACGTTCACTTTACACAATCAACTGTTATCGAAAGAATGTGTTAAAAAGTGAGAATAAAAAAAGAGACATAAGTCATCCTTTTGGCATTCCCCTTCCACTTTAGTGCACGCGCAAATTAAATTACACAACAAATATATCGTTTTTACAATCACATATACGCAAATGAATACATGTATTCAGTAAATGAAAATGATAATTGTGTTTGGGATTCATAATAATATTCGCAAAGACTGCATAAGCAAAATTTATACTAAAACTATTTTCATATTATATTTAATCGTATTTTTTTTTTTCATTGTTTCAATAACATTTAAACATGTACAAATTTAACAACATTCAGATTAGTCTAATGATCAGCAATGACATGGATGTCAATCGATCAAATAGTATGAATTTTAATTATTTCACGTACAAAAACCTACTACAAAATTGAACTAATTTAATAAAACAGCTGATATTTGTGCATATCAGTTTAAAATGCATTGATAATACTAATTAGGTAAGTTCGATAAATTATTCATTTGGTTTATCACCCCATCCATTTCATAAACATTTCAATAATCAAGTGAATCGTATAAAAGCTAAAGTTTTCGACAGCAATGTATCAGTTTTCGTTTATCGTTACAATAAACTAAACAAATAATTAAAAATGTTTAAAATCGTAAGTGATATTATTCCTACGCTTTGGTTACAGTGAATTATATCGAAATAATAAAATAACTTTAAATTCAAAATGAAGAATCAATCAAAATGCATAATCAATTTTTGTTCCATTTTTACTCTCAAGATTGCATTCATCTTTATGATTATCGCTTGTGTTTGTGCCAAGCCAAAACCAGATGTGATCGCATATAGTGCACCAGTTGTAGCCGCTGCTCCATTAGCCACAAGCAGTCAATATGTTGCCCGTAAGTCGATAAAGTACTAGAAAAAAATTGTTAGATTTTTTCTAAATCAATTTTTTTTTAATTTTTTTTTTCTCTCGAAAAATAGGTAGCAGTTCGCCATATGTAGCTTATCCTTATGTTGCTGCTTACTCTGCTCCATACGTAGCTGCTGCTCCATACAGCGCTTATGCATCAACTGTTATCTTATAAATCTATTGCGAAGCCATTTTTTTATTGCAAAACGTGAAAAAAAAACAACAACAACAACAATAATTGCTTTAATTTCAACAATAACATTCGAATATTGTTTAAAAATGGTGCTCTATTTGATTGAAAAATAAACAATGATTAAAAAAGATTCCTTGTTGTGTTGATATTCATTTTGTAACAGTCTTTGAAGAGCTTTACTTAGCTATTGATTAACTTACCATTTAATCAAATTTAACATGAAAAAGCAACGTTTTGTGTGCAGTAGGTGTTTCTTTATTGTTACCATTGCCAAACTACTTCAATTGCTTAATGCCTCTTCTACGAAGTAATAATTACGAAAGTTTATATTTGATTGCAGTGAAGTGAAATATTTTTTTTCTTTTTATATATTTTCAGTTTATTGTTAGCTTCAGACCAATCACATTTTGATTGTGCTGAAAAAATCATATTTACAGACAATATTCCATTATGGTTTGAAACTCAAGAGGGTGCTAAATTATTCAATGATTTGCAATGTTCAGTTCAAAAATGTCGACTAACAACTAAACTCAACGAAAGAGCAAATGCTGATTTAATTTTGTTCCAAGATAAATATGTGCCAGCAAATTATTCACGATCTTTGAAACAAATTTACGCAATGCATTATACAAGAAGTCCTCTACATTCAAGCTTTGTTGAACATTCAGGTGTGACTGAATCACATTTCTATTAATATTTTAGAACATTAATTATCAAATTTGAAATTTTTCAAATTAGATGCGATTAATTGGACCATAAGTTACAGGTAAAAATGTGAATTAATTTTAAGCCAATTACATTTTGAAAATTCTTTCAATTATTTTTGAAATAAAGACATGACAGCACGATAACGTTTCCATATGGAAAATGGATACAATTTGATTCTAAAATTAAACAATTGAAACAGAATCAAAATTATGCAGCTAATAAAACGAAACAAATTGCCTGGTTCACTTCGGATTGTAATGATAAAAATGGTCGAATGAAGTATGTACGCGAACTTCAAAAATACATACAGGTTGATACGAATTCAGCATTTGTACACGAACATCATAATTTTATGCTATTTTTTGAAATAATCTCTTGAAATGTTTTTTCTCTTTTTTTTTCTCATAATTTCATTGGAAATAGGTTGACATTTACGGTGAATGTGGATCATTAATATGTTCAAATTCCGTAAACATGCAATGCATTGATATGTTTAAAAATGATTACAAATTTTTTTTATCATTTGAAAATGCAAATTGCAAAGATTACATTACAGGAACATTTTTTGTATATGGATTAGATCTTAATATGTTGCCAATTGTGATGGGAGCACCATTCAAAGATTATGAAAAATATGCACCATTCGAATCTTTTATTCATGTCGATGAATTTGATTCACCAAATGATTTAGCAAAATATTTACATGTTTTAGATTATGACGATGATGTTTACAATTCGTATTTTCAATGGAAAGGAACGGGACAATTGAAATTTCCAAAACCGGCGCATTTTTTCTGTGATCTGTGTGCCATGTTGCATGATAATTTGATAATGTCAACACCAAATTGGTTTGAAAATATCAATGAATGGTGGCATCATCCAGGCATTTGCACACCTCATTGCTAATAATAATAAAATAGAAAAAAATACGTGAATGGATTAAATCGGACTGAATAAACAAAAGAAAAAAATCAGAAACAAAACCAAATAATATTTATCACAGAAGTCTTCAGTCTCATTTTCATTACTTACACTGGAAATTTCCAGTTGAAATATTAATATCAAAATGTCTTGAGTCAATCTGTACACATATATGCGTATATTTTTTCTTTTTTTTAATTAAATGTATTGTTTTGAAAATGTGTAAGCATTAAACACTTATTTTAAAAAACAAGTACATTGCAAATGGAATTTTTTTACTTGATAAATACAAATGTGTGTTCATAGTTTCCGTTGCTTTGTTCTGTTCATTCTTTCTAATCCTCCTAATATGGCTCGATCAAATGTCTGGAACATGAATTATGTTTGTATGCTCTGGAACATCTTATCATTTGTACGAAATTATAAGAGAAATAATGTTGTCAAGGTCAGTGGAATTTTTAATCTCATTGCATTAAAACAATCGTTTATATAATTGGAGCAGACTCACTATCATTTTCATTTTATGTTTGTTATTTAATAAATGCGGTTCATATTGAAATTAAATAAGAAATGTGGTATTTTATCGCGTTCATTGCATGCATTGTCATAGTCAAAGCTGGTATAAGACTAAAAAAAAATTCGAAATTAATTTCAAAATATTAAACAATTTGTTTCATTTGTTTTTATTTGCAGCACCAGCTTCGGAAGAGATGTAAGTAAATTCAGAAAATTCGATTGAGTTTTTAAATTACTTTCTCAGTGTACTTCTTGATCTTTCATCAAAGGATTGATTTTTCATCGACTGAATACGAAACTTCTAATGAAGAAAATGATCCTACAATGCTTGAAAGAACAAAGTTGTTCAATGCCAGCAAAAGTGGTAAATAATCGATTGAATTTGAATAGAAAAATATCTTTGATGAGAATAATAATAGATTCCAATCCACGTATCAATTGAATATTGATACAGGCAATTTGCAGATTGTGAAAGAATTTATTGAACAAGGTATTGATGTTGATATAACAGATCCATTTGATCGTACAGCTCTGCATCATGCAGCTAATAATGGTGATTTTTGCAATATTTTTTCAAATGAAAAGTGAATTAAATTATTTGAACTATTTCAGGTCATGAAGAGATCGCTCAATTTTTGATTGATCATAATGCGAATCTAAATGTGATTGATTTTATTGGAATGACGCCAATTCATTATGCATCGGAAAAAGGTAAACTTTTAATTGTTATTTTCGATTAGACGTTGTTAATTAATTATTATTTATTTATTTAGGTTATGAAAAAATAGTGGAATTATTCTGCAATCATGATGCACTAACGAATATTACAGATTCTTTTGGAGAGTCAACATTTCATTATGCATCTTCGAAAGGTGAAAAAATGTCGATATTAATTGTACATGCCAATGTAAACATTTATTATTTGTGCAGGTTTTGTGGAGATTGCAAAAATTTTGTTAAATCACGGTGCGAATGTGGATATTTTGAATGATTTGCAATCGACTCCATTACATCAATCTGCAACTAATGGTAGTTTTTTCTATTCCAAATTTATTTCGATATTGCAATGAAATTTTATAATAACTTTTATTAGGTCATAAAAGTATGGTTGAGGTTTTGATCAATTATGGCGCTGACATAAATGCTAAAGATCTTCTCAATAGAACACCTTTATATCTTGCATCTAGAGAAGGACATTTGGAAATTATTAAGTTATTATTGAAAAATGATGCCAATCCAAATATTACAGACAACGATGGCAAATCTCCTCTTTTTAATCCAGCTTTATCAGGTACTTCTTTTTGTAAAATGTTTTTTTGTTTTTGAATTTTGAATAACAATATCAAATGTAATTGAATCAAAGGTCATGCTAAGGTCGTAAAGATTCTCATCTCAAATGGCATAAATATTAATCTGAAAGACAAAAATGGTAAAACTGCTTTGGATTTTGCAAAGAAAATGGGTAATTTTCATTCTATTTGAATTCTTTAGCACATTAACACAATCATCTTAAACACAAATGTTTTTTTGTAGCAAAATCATCCGTTATTACTTTGCTAGAGGGAGCACAAGAATGGAAAAAACAGTGAAACAGTATTATTGAGCATTGAATCAATGAATTCAATATATGAATATTTTTTTGGATTGTTAATAATAAATTCACAGGATTTTGATGGTCTATGTGCTATATAATATCACTCATTGTTGAAAGCAACATGAACGATGTTATCAAAAGATTAAAATTAAAAATAAATATACTTTAAATCCGTTAAAACTTGATTATTTTTTTTTTTCAAAATTGTTAATCAAAAAACCACAAATAATAATTAAAGCGATGGAAATGCGATGAACTAAATATGCAAAAAGTTATTCTACAACTTTATTCTAAGTAATTCGAATTGAATTCGATAAAACATACCATATCATCAACTTGAAATTGTCCACCAACCGGTAATGATTTTTAGTTGGAAACTGTGAAAACTCTTTTGTTGCATTTTAAATTCAGTTAACGATTCGTGGCATTCACACTGACTTCTTTTATTATATTGAAAAAAAAAAATAATGAGAACCAATGTCACGTGACGTCACGATTAGATGTCTGAACGCAATCTAAAATCGCAGCAAATGCACCATAACGACAAATTATGCAAGTAACATTTCTTGCATCAATGAATCACGTAAATATATTGTCAAAACTTGAACCTTCAAAATATAGTTAATTGTTTGGGACACATAAATTTGTGATGTGAATTGATAATTACATGGCAATCAATATTGATCTAATAGACAACAAATCGTATAAAAGCCCACGACAATTTGGCAAATGTATCAGTTCTTATTATCAATCGTATAAGACAAGCATAAACAATTTAACAAAATGTTCAAAATTGTAAGTGATTTTTAAATGAAATGTTTTTTTTTCCTTTTGTTTATTTAAGTTTTTTTTTCCTTATAATTTGTAAATACAACAATTATAAATATAATATTTTTTATTAAATTATAGATCGCTTTCGTGTTCATGATTATCGCTTGCGTTTGCGCGAAACCAAAACCTGATGTGATCGCTTATAGTGCTCCTTTGATTGCCGCAGCTCCATTGGCCACTAGCGCAGTCGTTTCCCGTTAGTAAATTGATTCTTTAATTGCTTGAATTTTGACTTAACAAACTTTTTTTTCAAGATTTTTTCGTATGACTTACCTTTGATATTGTATTTTTTTTTTTACAAAATAGGTGAGTTCCATGGCAATACAGCTCCATATGTGGCTTATCCTTATGTTGCTGCTTATTCATCTCCATACGTTGCTGCTGCTCCTTATGTTGCTGCATCGACGGTTCTATTGTAAATTATATGCATTAATTATGCATTAATTCAATTAGAATGAAAATTGTTTTAAAATATGTAAAAAATCAATGGGTTTGAGTCCTATTATATCAATAAAAAAATATACATCATTTTTCATTTTAAAATAATTTTGTGTTTCTTTTATTGATTTATTAAATAAACTTTTATGATGCTTTTCATTAAAATGGGTCAATTTTTTCCACAACGATTTGATTTCAAACGAAAGTTGACACAGTATGAAACAATCATCAAAATGTATTTATCCATGGGTTGGACAATGGATTTAAGAAGAAATCTGTAAAAACTCAGAGATCCATGAAAGAGTTCAAAGATTCATGAAGATTTGATTTATCGATTTGAAAAATACGTAAAGATCTGTAATGATTTTTTTAAGTATCTATCCTCTAGCATTTATTACAACACAGTTTTGTCTTTTATCAATTTAAACAACTGAGTATTTACTCTATGGTCTTTTGACAAGTTAGTTCTATCGTTTGGTTTCATAAGACCGTTGTTGATAAATAATTATTAGTTTCAGTTATGAAATTGTTCTTTATTCTAGGAACTTTGTTTTATCTTTCAAGTGGTAACTACAATACATGTAATTCATTCTATTTGAATAATTTTTATTGTAGGTCATAAAAAGGCTGTGGAAGAATTAATTAATTTCGGGGCCAAAGTTGATATTAAAGATAATTATGAAAGAACATTTTGATCAAATATAATTCGATATATTCATATTTCTCTGTATTTTTAGAGAATGAAAATATTGTCTAAATGATTCAGAAAAGAATACATGATAATGAAACTGAAACAAATGTAAGACCGTATCAATGCTTTTTGAAGGAAGTTGACAAAAATACTTGGATGTGTTACAACGAATAGAAGCCATATGAAAGTTATTTTTAGAATGATTGGCGTGATATGATGTTATTTTTTTTTTTTTTTTTTTGAAATTCTTAAATCTGTTTTTCACAATTTCGTTGGTTGAAATTAAAAAAAAAATGTGTACAATAAATGATCTTTCAAAAAATGAAACAATGTGAATGCAACGAATTTTTTTATTGAATTGATTTTAAATTTTCAGTTCGCAATATTATGATTCAATAAATAAACATGAATTTAGAATAAATGAATTTAAAACTTTATCTTGACATTAAATGACCGTTCATACGATTCGTATGATACGAAGTTGAGATTGTTGAATTTTAGAGATTATTTGAATTGACAACTTATCTTTTTATGAAAATCACAACTTGCCGTGGCCGGTGCATTCAAATAAATCTAAATTATTCAGAGCCTAGTTAGCGCAGTAGGTAGCGCGTCAGTCTCATAATCAATTGCGCTGGAGATATCTGAAGGTCGTGAGTTCGATCCTCACACTGGGCAATAATTTTTTTTTTTTTTTCATGACCAATTCTTATTCAATTGTGTCATTAAATTATTATGATTCTTTTTTTCAAGTTTGCTTTACATTTGGTTCATTGAACGCAAATTAAACAAATTATTTTCATATTCTTGAATTATTTACCTTGTGAGCCAATCGTAATTTAATTTTGATTGTTAACCTAAGATCCAAAAGTTATCATTGATATTCAATTGATTTTTAAAATACAACAATGTCAGTAGTAAAAATTATCTGAAATATTATGCATTTCACGCATTAGATTATTTGTTCAAGCTACTGCGACATCAGCTGTTTCAATGTATCGATTTATCATATTCATTTTCTGGACACGTACAGTCATGTCTTGTGAATAGTTAATTGATTGCCCCACGCATTATTTATACGATCAAGTTCAACCAAAATTAGTATAAAAACCAAATTGTTACTGGCAAATGTTATCAGTTTTTAATATACCGTAGAAAGTAAACTAAAGAAATCGAGTTTTATCAAAATGTTCAAAGTTGTAAGTAAAGAAAAAATCAATTCATTTATCGTCGCAACTAGTGTGTTAGTGAAAGTTTTAAGTTTTAAAAAATCTAATAATAATTTATTGATCGGTTAACATTCGAATATGAATTTGCAAATTGTATATGATTTTCTTTAATCCTAACAATAGATCGTTTTTGTGTTCATGGTTATCGCTTGCGTTTGTGCCAAACCAAAACCAGATGTAGTAGTTGCTAGTGCCCCTGTGGTTGCCGCAGCTCCATATGTTACAAGTGCAGTCGTTTCCCGTGAGTTATAGCTTTAAAATGTTCGATCAAATATTTTGCAGTCGCTGATGTTACTTTTTTTTTTATATGAAAACAGGTGAATTCCATGGAAACACAGCTGAATATGTTGCCACTTATCCTTATGTTGCTGCTTACTCGGCTCCATATGTTGCTGCAGCCCCATATGTGGCTGCATCGACCGTTCTATTGTAAAATCCATGGCGAATAATTTTGAACCGAAAAAAATCAATTACAGACTATACTTTTTATTTATAAAAATAAAAATGTTGGTTGAAATTTAAAAAAAAAAAAAAAATTCTTTTATTGGCATGTAACCCCTGAAATCGATTTTTTAATATCACATTGAAAATGATTCGTACGTATAACACCTCTTAATTCGTTGGTATGTGCCTCTTCCTTCGTGGGTCGCTTATGTATTGATTCTTCTTTCTCCTTCGTCGTCGTCGTCGTCATTTATAGACAACATTAGTGGTGAGCAAAGTAATTTCATTGATTTAAATAAAAAAAATTTCAAAGAAACAACGAGAGATTTTTTTTTTTTTGGTTTGATATTTAGTAGTTTTTATTTTGATATATTCCCTTGCATTACATTATTCCTTTACATAATTTCCATACAAATATATATATTTCATAAAATTAATTTCATAACTCTAATAAAAAAAAAAAAAAAAATAGTGTGTGCACGGTAAAAGAAGTTTGTTAAGTCATCTAATTGATTTCACATTCATTGTTTATATTTTATTTTGATTTTGTGTTTTCGTTTCGCTTGAAATCTTAAGCTCTTACAAATGTAAAAATTAAAATTAAAATTATATTTAAAATTAAATTATAAAAATTTCTACGAATCAAAAAAGGATTTTCCAAATGGAGAATTGGTGTTACAATAAATTAAAAAAAAAAAAAGTAGAAAAGGAAGGGATAAACAGTTAAAGAATAAATTGAAATAAAGAACGAAAAAATAAAGAAAGAAAATCGAAAAAATCATATACACAAATTGAAAGAAAAGTACATAATAACATTAAATTTTAAGTAGAACCGAAAGTGTTCCGTTCGCATTTACATACAATTTAAGTGTTCCACTGTTTGAAATTGTGATTTAGTAATTAATTAAATTGTTACATTGCTAAAAGACATTTGTTGATATAATTCCCATTTATTCACATTTATTCACATTTAAACATCAATACGTACGTTAACTGGTGTGAAGTGTTTATTAGTTACAATTTTTCGTTCATTATTTTTGTTTCATTTGCTTTGTGTAAATGTTAATGTGCGTAAATGTGCATTTGTGCAATTGATGATTTTCGGTGTGTCCGTTTATTACATATTCGACTAGTTGCAATTATTTATTCTATTTCATTAATTATGCTTTTTGTAATGTTTTCCAATGTCAAAAACAATCGAAACGTTGGACTGAACCGTTTTTCACATTAATCGATTTATCAAGAATCCATCATTAATGAAATGCAACATATGAAATCGTTGAAGAAATAATTCGATTGGTCGCAATTTTAAATTGCCACACATATACGCAACAGCTTGTAAAAAATTTAACATTGCACAAAATTAAATACAAACAGTTAAAAACACGCTTAATTTTATAAAGCAATTCTGGTTGGTGACGACGCAAACAACACAATAAAAACTCCAAATTTATGCAGCAAATTGCCAATTATTTTTTTTAGGGGAAAGCGCCATCTTCAACACACCCATTATAATGATAATCATAAATGAGATTTTTTTTTTTTTATTTTCAATCAATCACTCAAAAGATACGATAGACTGCAATTTTGTTTCCAAAACAGTATCTTTCATTTTCATATGTTTCTTTCTTTGTCGCTTTGATATTACAATTCAAAATCCAAATTCGTTCCAAAAAAAAAAAGGGTATGATTTTTGCTTAGGTGGAGTGCTAGATTAGTAGATATTTTCAAACACCTGTATGTAGCTGCCCGTTTTTGTGATAATATTAATAATTAGTAATTTGTGTTGTGCGCGTCATGTTTCATGCCATGGATTTTGTTTTTCATTTTTTTTTTCTCGTGGATTACAATTAGTTTAGTTTTAAATGATGACAAAATGTTGAATCAATTTTATTTGTTTGTGTTAAAATGTGCAATTAGATGTTTTCCTATGTTTATGGTAAGAGTTTCATTATCATTCATTCTGAAAATTCCTATTTACAAGACGATAAAAAAAATCGACAATTTGGTGCCGATTCTGTTCTACTTGGTTTCGTTGGTCACCTCAAATATCTCGAATATAAGATTGGGCACCGTAGCTTGGTATGACTTTATTAGCAAATGCTGTGATAGCTGCAGCTGGTTGATTTGATTCCAATTCACAGAACACATGGCATTGATTATCATGTGATGATGTTGAACGACGAGCCACAAACGCAAAAATGGTTCTAAATAAGAAAAAACACGAAATGATTGCGAATTATTTCATTTGAATGGTTTTTTTTTTATTTTTTGATAATTCTAGACAAAATAACGGTGTTTTCTTATTAAATGATTCAACTTACTTATTGCTAACTGGAATTTCAGTTCCAGTAACACGCACCGACCAACGTCGATCGTCTGGATCTAAGCCGCAGAATGAAATATTACTTGCCGGATAATGTTTTCTATTTGATTGGACGAAAAAGAATTACGTATTATTTGTTTGCACGATTTTGTTTGGTTTTTTTTCCCCTTAAACATTTGCAATTTTATTTAAATTACCTAAAGAATAATTGACGCGTATTATCAGTCAATGTGATTCCCTGTTGTGTGACTTTAAAATGGACTTCGGTTGGTTTTGGCAACGGTTTACGTGAGTATAATATTGATACAGCTTTTCGAATGGCCTCTGGCCCAGTCAATGATTCTGTATCACATGTGAATAAAAAGAGTACATTGCATGCGGCACCTTGTGTAATAAGTTGTTGCTGTGCCGGTGAATGATATTCAACATTTTGTAAATCACGGTCCGGTATAATCAGTTTACATGGTAAAGCGAGTGGTGTGATTGAATGTTGATAAACTAAAGCTGATAGTGATGTAAACACTGGTTCATTGGAGCAACCCTTTAATCGAACGCCACGCGTTGTTGGCTCAACTAAAAAGTGACGCACTAATTCATCACCACTGCCTTTCAATTGTACACCAGGCGGTGGTTGTGCTACCTTCAATACCAAACCAAATGCCTTTGCAAATCTAATCGATAAAACACACAGATCGATATAAACAAACAATTCGATTAGCCAAATTGACAATAAATTTTTGGGAAAAAAAAGAAAAATCATTAACTTACGTTGTCGAATCTCGAACTAAAAAGCTGCCTGGCGGAGCATTTCGCAAAAGTGCAATTGCTTCCTCACGCGATATTGCTGGCTTGTACCAGAATTTCGA
The DNA here is from genome assembly GCA_029041755.1 of Resseliella maxima. Lineage (NCBI taxonomy): Eukaryota > Metazoa > Arthropoda > Insecta > Diptera > Cecidomyiidae > Resseliella > Resseliella maxima. The sequence goes on along the minus strand of JAQOWM010000600.1, from coordinate 769,541 downwards.
TGAATCACGTACAAATCTATTGAAATGTATATTTGAACGGCAATGTAAATAAAATGAATAACAATTTTGACTTGTTATGCTACTCACTTCACCAAATGCGGTGCAATTTCCTGTGGTTCACTGTTTGCTGTTGATGTTGTTGAATTACGACGTGATGTATAGCATGAAACATCATTTTGATTGATATGATGTGTTTGTCCTCCGGAATATAAATCCTTGCTACATTTTCCATTTTTGCAAAATTAATACAGAAAAATGAAAAAAAAAAAAATTAGAAATGTTCAAATTGTATAACTCTGATCTTGTTAATGGGATATTTATCGATTTGACAGGTCACAATATAACAAAACAAATATTGGTTAGTAATATCATAGATTGAATGAAAATATTTATGATTTCAATGTGCTGATAGTTCGATATGTAATTCTGAGAATCAAGTGTCTTTAATTGATTTGCATCATACAATTGTGAACATTTATTTAACATTCAATTTGTTCACGAAAATTATTTTAAAATGTCGAAAATCAAAAATGATTGAAATCAATTATTCAAACTTCGATAAACATTTTGTAATTGTATGTCGAACAATGAATGAAATTGTTTTTTTTTTTTTTAGTAAAATGAGTTTCTACGACATTTTGTTAGTAGACACAACAACGTGCTCCGAATAGTGTAAAGCTCTATATTTCATGCTCTTTTCATTGAAATAGGATGCATTTATTGAACCATGCAAAATGTGAGACTTTTGCCAGAAATTATTCATCGTTTGTACATTTTCAATCATCTGAGAACGTGCAGACATATTTGCAAAATGGAAATTATGTTACGATATGTTATTTCGCACCTCCAATCATATGCAGTAGCTGTTGATCGGCCACTTCTTAGTGACCATGTCGAACCATTGTTGTGTATCATATTTAAGCGTCTGATTTCAAATCAAATGTTTTTTTATTTTTAAAATTTTCAGAATTAGAAGAAAATCCAAATCAGAAACAAAAAAAAAAAAAAATGAAATGGTTAACTCAAAATTTACGTAAATTAAAATGAAATATTTTCCATTTGTTTATCAAAATGTGAAAATATTCCATATTTACAAAGAAATTTCCATTCGAAACGAGATATGCTTACCGAATCGAAGTAGGACTCTTTGGAGGCAGAGCTGGGCTTATGTTTCCATTTAAGCCATATGGTGTACGTGGTGTAATTGGAAATGCTGGCGTTTCTGGTCGTGGTGATCCAGCCAACGATGTTTCCGGTTCAGTTTCTGATCGATATGATGAAAATGATTCCTCACGCACCTATTTCAAAATCAAATACAAAAAAAAAATTTCAAATCAATTCAAATGACTTATGCATTGAAATTTAATCAATATTAACATTTCAGGAGAAAATCGTATTTAGATTATATTAAACATCAATTAGTTGCTTCAATACATTTGGATTAAAAAAGCATTTTTTTTTATGTTTATATTGATAAATGATATGGTATTTGGTAAATGGGATTGATATGATTTGCATATGAACGAGAAATTAGTACATTCATTTGTATGCATGCAATTTGACTAATTGAATTGTGTTGAATAAGCTAGAGATATATTGCAAAAGTATAATTTCTATATGAAGGCACATTTTTACACTCAGATGTGGATTCTATTGTAATGTCATGAATTATGGAGATCTACAGGCTGACAAAATATAAAATGATGAGTGAGAGAGAGAGAGAGAGAGTAAGTGGGTAAACATGTGGCCGCTAAAAATAAAAGGGAGCAAAAATTCCAAGCCACGGTAGTTAACGTTGCGTTGATGGTCCGGTTTGGAAAAGAAATCGAAAATTACTTAAAAATAAATATATTTCAAATGTGAAAAAAAAAATGTTTAGAATAAAATAAATAAAAAATGAAAAATAGAACGGGGATGAACCGATTGCAGCATACCTGATCACTCCACGAAACAATACCATTGCTTCGTTCAGACAAACTTGGTGAAACAGATGAACTGTTTTCAGATTCAGATGTGAGCCGTTTGATAGCATTATTGCTGGGCTCATGATAATTGTGTACGCGATTGATATTATTGTTATGGATGCCGTTGCCATTTGTCGTTACATAATTACTATTGATATGATTGTTATTATTGTTGTAATTGTTATTGAAATGATTAAAATGCGGCTGATGTTGATGATGGTGATGATGATGATGATGATTATTATTATTATTATTGTTGTTGGTGGTGGTGGTGGTGGTGGTTGTTCCATTGGTCAAATGATGTCCATTTGCATAGGTATTATTATTGGTATTTTGATGTTGTGGTTGCGTCGTTTCATTTTCGGTGAATTCGATTAAATTTGCTAAAACATCGTTGAGATTCTCATCGAAACCATTATGAATATGATAATTACCATTGCTAACATAATGGTCACGAGTGTTTGTTTCAAATGAAAATTTCAAACCATTTGTGTGTTGTTGTTGATTTTTGCATTTTATACCATTCGTATCATTGTTATTGATTTGTGATAAATGCCGTTCCATGATATCATTTTCAAGTGCCAGAGATGCTAACAATTGATCCAATGCCAAATAACTAGGATCATCAATTTCATTACCATTCTCTTCTTCAATAATTGGCGTGTTCATATGATAGTTTCTCAGTCCATTTATGGTAGTTTCACCATTTGATTGACCATCAGTGCTATCACAGACAATCGTTCGGCTATCGGTTGGTGATGCCGTCGTTGCCGGGCTACCACTTGCATTTGACGATGATAACGGTGAACTATTTGTTGTGTCGGACTCCTGTTTGCATTCCAACCATATGATCCATGCAATCCATTTGAAATTTTCATGATGATTTATATGATTTAATTTTTTTGGTTTAATTTTGTTTGATTGATTGATTGATTGATTGTTTTTTTTTTTGTGTTTGATGTTATGTGTGAGTAAATCAAATGCGAATGATGACAACAAATATAAAGAAAAAAAAAAAAGAAGACGAAAAGAAAATAGAAAATTGTGTGCAAACATGAAATTAAATAAATTATTGATTCATTAGAAAATGAAAAGAAAAATTTAAAAATTAAAAATAAGCAAACACAGCCAGTTAATTTATAATCGATGATGTGCAAAAGAAAATTTAATGTCCAAAAACCAAAAGTGTACATGCATCAGCTTTGTCACCCGGTGCATAATTATATTTTGCTTCATTCCAAATTAGTAAAGTGTATTTTCATCAGTTTATTTTATTTTTTTTTTTTTTTTTTTTTTTTTGTGCATTATGTAATTGTGAGACTATTGGTCTAAGTACGGTTAATTTCAAGCATTTCAATCGATGCCACACGCAAATTACAGATTTATATTGTGATTGCGATAATGATTTTATGTATCTGTAGATGGCTGTATGATTATTATCTGAGATGAAATCAATGTTTCATATGTTTTAATTTTCGATAGCCACTGATAATTGTGTTCCCAAAAGTCCATTCTGGAATGTTGATTCTTATTCCATACTATTGAATGGCCAATTGGGGCGGATGTTGAATATTAAATTGCTAGTTTGTTATGCAAAATACATACCAATCGAGCATGTCCGTTACGCACTGGTGATAATTCATTGTTATCAGCTAGTGATAAAAGCCCGTTTTGATTTTGATTTGGTGATTGTGCTTGTGCAATATGACCGTGCGGTGATGCATTCAATATTGATAATGGTGATGATGACTACGTTAATATAACGATATTATAAGAAAAAAAAAAATTACAAAAAAAAAAAAATAAAAAAATAAAAATAAAAATAAAAAAATGTCTACACGCAAATGAAGGTTTGAAATAAGATCATCAAATGAAATGTAAAATTGAAAATATAATTTTGAAAATGAGAACAAGCCAAAAATTACAAACTAGTAATCTACACTGTATTCTACAGCAATTCAGTTGCACTTAACGTTCGAAACTGACATTCGTAAACACTGTAAAACAATCTACGCAATTAAATTGCATTGAATTTTCCTTAAATTGATTGTGAAAACGTGCAATTTTTAACAAACATGAGAGAAAAAGAAAGAGAGAAAGAGAGAGAGAGAGAGAGATTTAAAGAAACCGTGTATGTAAGAAGCACTTACCCCGATGATATTATTGTTTGCCTTGGATTGTTCATGAGCTCGTTTCACTGAAACGAAAGGACGTTCATTTGTCACCGTTGTGGTTTTCGTAATTGTGTGGTATCGTTCGTTTGGCCGATTTGGTGTTTGCACATGCAACGGTCGTCGATAGTCAACTTCATCGATGAACGCTCTTGAATCAAAGGCGCCTGTATCGCTCGAATAGCCATCGTAACGATGCGATGACTGACTTGAACGTGACCTATCAATTAACAAGAAAAAAACAACAACAACTTTTTACTCAAAAAAAGAAATTTTTTTTTGTTTCTATTTTTTATTTTGGTGAATTTAATTCCCATCGATTAGTTTATATATATTCCAAGTTTTAGTTCTTACCGCAAAGGTCGGCTTCGATTATCAATCTGCACATTTCGTTCATAATAATCGTTATCGCCTCCTCTATGTTGCAACTCCTTTTTTGCACGCAATTTTTGTTGTTGCAACTGTAACCACGTTTGACCAGACGATCTAAATGAAAGAGAAAAAAAAAAATGTAATTTTGTTAAAATGGTCCATAAATACCATAAAGGAAACAAATATATATAAATTTTAGATTTTTTTTTTTCGTTTCTTATTGCGTTCAATTCTAATTTAGATAATTTTAGGGCGCGTCTCGAGAGTAAATTGAAATCGTGTTAAGCGGTGTATAGACCGTTACAAATGCAGCCAACGACCACATTTTTGCACTCAATGATCACACTTCCTTCAATAAAACTCGTTAAAAAGATTCATATGGCTCTCCATCCACATGATCGATGCGTGCAATTCACCAGTCTCTCTCTCTCTCTCTCTCTCTCTCTCTCTCTCTCAGTGTCTCCCTATGTGTGTGTTATTTTTTCCACAGATTTATCACAGTTTACTGTTTAACTTTCAATACTGCGACGGATTTTTACGACAAGTTTCCTTTTTCAATTGCATCGCCAGTTGTTTTCTCGTTTTAATTCTTTGTGCTTTTATTCACTTATTTCTCATCTTATTCTTTTCTTTCTTCTTCTTCTTCCTCTTCTCCTACTTCTTCTTTATTGATAGAAATACCAAATTATATTTGGTGTTAAGCCGCAATGCCGTTCACAAAGCCACAATTGGTATCAATCTACAACTATTCCAGATTTCAAAACCAAAGCTACAGTATCAAGTTAAGAGAGACTGAAAAACGCTTTTCTATGATATATTCGAATTATTATCGTTTTATTCTTTGCAGTTTCTATTTGCTAATGTCTCTTTGAATATTTTTTCACTTCATCTTATTACTAATAAGATTACATCTTGTTGTTAATACATTCAATTTATGAATTTTTATTCAATTTTTCGAATTTTTTTTTTTTTTTTGAAAAAGTTCATTCGTCGGAAAACATCATTCTAAAATCATATTACCATCGAATTTATCGACTGATTCATCTTATAAAGAATATTTTCAAGGTGAATTTCAATTACGATTGTAGCCAACGCAACAATTTTGCGATCACAGCCAACGCTTAACCCACCAATAAATTCATTACACAAAATGACATGGGTGCACCCAACTGGACGTGCATAAAAAAAAACTTTATTTGAATCAAATTAAATTCTATGAGATGCCGATAAATTATTTTAAACATTTAATAAAACACCTTTGAATTGAGTTCACCAAATGATTGGAACCAAAATAAAAAATTGATTGTGGTACATTTCGACTGTCAGTATCACTTATCATATGTAAATGATTCACAATTTTATCTGAATACAAGTTAAAAAAATATATTTTCGCGAAAATTGTCACTTTTTCCTAGCAATGTGAATGTTAAGCAAATGCAGATTTCGATTGAATGATAGTTAACTTTGTTTGTGGAAAATTATATGAATTTAGAATATTTCTTTATCTGGATTAGAGCTGTCCACTGAACCGAACTGTTCATGTTCGTTCGAGTTCGTTCAAAATTTAACCGAACATGAACGAACATGAACAGGTCATTTTGAATTCTGAACAACTTGAACCGAACTTGAACGAACATGAACACAATATATTCAAATTTGAACAACATGAACCGAACTCGAACGAACATGAACACACAAAATGTTTCCGAAAGTTGCTCAATTAATTCAACTGGTTCAAAAATGCCACCTGTTCCTGTTTGTTCAAATTCTACACACTTGACGTCATCTATACGATTTATCAACGTATGAATTTCTTGCATGAAAGCGATTTATCAATATACATTGTCTATATCAAAGGAAACGGCAAAAAGATACGTTTTGTCGTTTGCATTCCGTAATGGTGTATGTGCCATTCAATGTATAAATGATAGAGATCACTTCCAATGTAACGTCGCACGATTTATGCCGTAGTCCATTAGTCGATAGTTGATGTACTTGCCCACGGCATAGAAGTCCACTTTCTCAATTTTGTTTGATATTAATTTAAATTCACACCATACTCGACTAGAGATGGCGTAAGAGACAATGAATTTCTTTGTTGAAGCGACTTCAACACTGCTTCATTTTCTGAGAAAAACAACTGAACAATAGTTCGGTTGTATTTGAAAAATAGGAATTTTCGATACAAACAAAACCTATTCGAAATATTGTTGCTTACTTAATTGTTGTATTGAACAGTTCAATTTAGTTCAGTTAATTGAACAATATTCGAACGAACATGAACCGAACTTGAACATCTTGAACAAACTGAACTTGAACACGAACGAACATGAACACCCTTTTTTCTCTTTCGAACAAATCGAACCGAACCCGAACGAACATGAACATAAAAGTGAAACTATTCTCGAACATGAACGGTTCATGTTCGGTTCATGAGCAGCTCTAATCTGGATATATCCGGCGACACAGTGCAATTTAATTTTGCATTTCAAAATATAAGTTATCACCGACTGATTCAGCAACAATCAAAAACGATGTCTCAAAAAGCCAGGTTAAACTGTCTTTGATTTAAAATTCTGGCGCAAATAAAAACGTTTCGTGTCTAACACCAATCTTTCATACCGATAAAAATCACTAAAAGAAGTCAAAAAGAGCACAAAAAATCCGTCTTTCATTAGACTCAACACAACTTTTTTTTTTTCCTTTTAATTCCATCATTTTCTTCTGCACTTTTCGCATGGAATTGTAAAACGTAGCACGCACTCAATCACATTGACTAACAAAAATGTAAGAAAAATCAAAGGAGAAGAAAATGGAAAAAAAAGAAACCTTTTTGGAGTGTCACATCCAGTTTCAATGGCACTCTTATGAAATTTTGAATAATAGTCCATCGTTTAACGAGATAAATTGCAAGTGAAAGAGAGAGAGAGAAAAAAAAAAAGAATTGAATTTCAGATGAAAGATCTAAATGCCTTGACTTATTATCAGCCAAGTCTCATTCACTGCTAAACGCTCTTAATATACTGAAAGATATCATCAAATGCGCAACTATCTTTGCCGTTTTCGAACAGAAAAAAAAAAATTCTTTGGCTGTGCGATGTTAGTGTGACTGTGTGTGTGTGTTTTTGTTGTTGTTGTTGATAAAATGCTCTCTTTCTCAAATATGCAGGTAATGCACATAAATCGTTAAACACTAACATACACATACATGTGCATTAGACACGAAAGATGGTTTCGACAAACAAAGACGCAGATAGGAGTTACAACGTCACACTCTCAATGATTTATACAAATACATCTCACATCAAGTAAAGTTCCATAGCGACGATGGTGAATGGCATTTATGTGTGTGTGTGTGTGGCTTCCGATTAGATAAATAAACATGCAAAAGCAAATGCACTGAGTATAATGCCACAAGACAGTTTTGAGCAAATAAACTAAAAAATGTATTACAATTGCAATGTGCAACGTGAAGTGCAAACGAGCTTGCATTTCAAATAAGTATTTTCTTTTGGAATTATCCAAGGTTAATGATAACTTTTTAAATATCATCTACAGACAATTTGTTTCTCTTTTTTTTTTCACTCGCAAATTCATCATGAATTGTTGGGCTTGAAAATACATTCCACTGTTCAATGTTTATTCTTTTTAATCTCATTTTTGCCGATGATACAAACAATTCAAAAACAAATATATTAGAAAATATCAGTAGCATCAATGTATATGCGATCATCAAGCATCAAGTGGTGAACATTGCGAATATGTGCGAAATAATGAACTTGATGCAAATTTATGAACAAATATAAAAATTTAATAGCTTATGAAGGAGAACCTTGATTAAACTGTATACATTCAATCTTGTCGCCGACTGTCTCAGACACGTCAAAATAAAACAATTTCATTTTTAATTAATTTTATGACAGGAAAATGCATATTACATACTTTTCCAAACTATAATCCATTGCAAATTGCCCAAAGTAAAAACAAACAAAATGATTTAATCATTCACAACCAAAATGAAAACAAAAAAATCTTGAGTCTTCATATCTACCTATCTTGATCGCTCGTTCGCTCGCCCATTAAATTCATCTTGTTTTCCCTCGTTTGATTTGTTTATTTCTTTTTCAGTTTCCTCATTCCAATCTTATCTTTCACATGTCTTTCATATCTTTTTGCGTATATTCCAAATGAACGGCAAACAAGAAACCATTACAGTTTTTTCTTTCTCTTAAATTTTATTTGACGTGTTGACGAGAATGTGTGTCGTATTATGTAAAACGCAATTGGGGTTTTTTTATTTGGATGATGTTTCGAAGGCGAATGAAATGAAGCTCGAGAGTAAAAAGTGTCTGTTTACACGTTTCTCAATTCTTCGGATTATTTTTTATACTTTTATTTTACTTGTTGTTGTTGTTGTTGTTGTTTTTTTTTTATTTCTTATTTTTTTTTTGCGGTCTGTGTGGTTTCTCATGAACGCCCGTGAATTCGATATCTCTCATTGAACAAAATGCATGCAGTAAAACGCGAATTGCAAGCGCAGTTTCGAATCACTGCGAATTGAATAAAAAATACACAGCCATACATTTAAATTTAATGTTCGTGAGAGAGCAGAAAATCGAACAAATTCGAATTACGAATCCAAAAAAGAAAAAAGAGTTAAAGGAGTTATACATGAAGCCACAAACATGGATTGTGTGTTCTTCATGAAATTCAATTAATTCAACAGTCAGTTTTACCTTGAAAGAGAAATGCCCATTGTGCATCGCGTTTAATTTTCGGCATGGCAGCTTGAATGGGTTTGCGTTTTTTTTTTTTTTTTGTTTTTATTTTTCGTCTTTCACATAACATGGACGGAATGCATTTATATTGGACATTTGTTACAGTAAGTAATAAACATAAATAAGATATCCTTGTTCCGATCTCTTGAACTCACTCTCCTTTTCGATATTCTGGCCAAATTTGGAAAATTGGTAGTTTAATATAGCCGGTTGAGCATGCATTTATCTTTTGATCAGTCGCATTTACTATTTGTCACTATAAATTACATGCATAAAATGTGTATATCGAATAAATTCGACATTTATATGACCATGTAATGGATGCCAAAACTGTTAATAATATTCACGTAATTTACACAATAAATGGACAGACGTCACGATTCTTTTGTTGGTTTCGATTGAATCGACATCGACATTCAAACGAAATATTTAACCAAATTTCTATGGAATTTAGAGCAAAACCAACATTTATATGATCAGCATATATTGTCTTGAATCAATTCTAAAGAATGAGATCAGACGGAGCGCGAATATCAAGGTAAATTTACGAAAGAGAGAGAGAGAGAGAGAGAGAGAGAGAGAGAGAGAGAGAGAGAGAGAGAGAGAGAATAATACGGCAAAGTAGAAGTCACGTGCCGATTTTGTTTCATTTTTTCGGCTTGGCATTTTCTCTTAACATAAATGGGCTATTAAGCAAATCAAATGAGACAGTAAATGTATTCGATAACATTTGGTTCAGTGAGCCAGAACCAACAAACAATGCGTTTTTAGCGCTAAACATACGAAAAAAAAAAAACAAAAACAAATGAACGAAATTCGAATGAATGTCTTTTAATATCGCATCACTTCGATCGGATTTGGAAGTAACGTCATCGTTTCGTTTTGAAGTTGTGACTGTCGATCGTAAAAGCGATAAAAGAGAACAGTTGCCAAAAAAGAAATCATTTGACCTTGCACTTGGGCCAGTCGCGACTGCCGATTTTATAATCATTTTCCATGAATTCTATTTCTTTCCTTCTTTTGTTTTTGATCTTTTGCTTTTTATTCTTATCGTATGCTGCGCCTTGAATACATTTCGTGGGCCATTCAATGCCAAAAAAACAACATGACGCCAGAGAGGGAGAGACGAGTCAGTGAACCATAAGGTAAAGGCAACGGATAAGCAAAGTAAAATGGTCTAAAAGACTTAATTTTAAATAGATGTCGTGTCGATTGCTTGAAACGAATAGCCATTTAAGAGTTGCGCTACATTTCCATTTAACCAAAGTGAGCTGAAACTCAATTCGCAATACCGAGCCAATTGACCAAACAAAGATCATAATCAGTAACAATGTATAAACTTCACAAGCTACATTGCATGCATGTATAAATAAAAAGTAATTTTACATTCGATTTTGCGGAATTGTGGCGTGAACACATTTTAAAATGAGAAATAAGAGATAAAACCATGCAGAAAAGAGGAGAAAAACAAAAGAAATGTTGCAAACCATTGGAACGGTGTCATTTTATGTTTAGTTTTCATATTTGTATCTAATGAATCGCATATATACAGTTGTCATCAACTTGCACATCTCATCGGACAGATAAGTTGACGAACAAAAAAAATCTAATAAACACGTATTATACACACACACACACACACATACACTGCTCTGGCTCTGGCCTTGGCAATGGAATCCATTACAATACCTTAAATGAACCAAATAATAATAACAACAATCAATAGAAATGATGAATCCAAATATGAAATGAAATGCAATGAAATGCGTACAAAACGAATGTCAACCACAAATGTTTCACATGTGAACGTATCGAAATGAACATACTGGTCAAAGACATTCACAATTGACAATTTGTTGCAGAAATGATTCGTTTTGCCACAAGAACATTGCATATTTTTCATTGGATTGCTCGAACTCATTTTTTCAACATGAGTAATAAAAGAGAAAGAAAGAAAGAAAAAAAGAAAAAAGAAAGAAAAAAACAACAACAACACACATGAACGAACGATGACACAACATGACTAGAAGTCCCGAGAGACGTGTTGTTTGTATAATATAACTTTGTACATAGTTAAATGTACACAGTTGCCACTCACAAAAGAACAGTTGTGTTCTATGCTTCCGATTACATCGATTTGTTCAACATCATTTTTTCACAAGCATTTCCCTTGTCTCACAGTTTTCTTGTTATTTTTGTTCATTTTCTTCTCGTTATTAGTTGAGGAATTGTATTGTTCAAATCGATGTGGTTATTTATTCTGATTTTGTTTTACACACAATTGACCATGAAAATCAAGTTTCCATCCATTTTTGCACCTACGTTCAATTTTCGAACGGTTCAAGTGTTTAAATGAACTTTTTGTATCGTTCAAAATCATCTGTGCTAAATTAATTCAAAAACAATAACATGATCTTCATCAACAACTATGCACGTGCCCCTGTCAAGACCACTGACACTATCTTTTCTGTGGGTTGTTCAAAATCATCATCGTCGTTTTCCGTATTTATAATAATTATTTTTCACATTTGGCATAAAAAGTTTGTAAATGTATGCGTGATTGACTACCACAGGAAATATAATTTTTTTTTTATTCAAAAATATAAAACATTCTCGGTTGTCATACGCAAGAAACGAAAAATAACAGAACAACCGAGCCAATGACATTTGATGTGGGACGTAGATTTCATTTCTCTATTCAATTCGATATTCAGTTGAATGTTAGCGTAGAATCAATTAAATGAATTTTAGATAAATCCCAAAAATGATGCTAATTAAGTTGAAAATATGGGGGAATTATTGTTGATTTTATTTTTATTTTTTTGTTTTTTGGGTAGAATTGATTCTTTTGCAATTTATATGAATGAACAATTCAAAATGATATTTATTGCTATAAAAATGAAATTATCTCAAATAAAAGCAAAGTTTTTTTTTCCATTGAAAAAGTTATATTCTCTTTTTTGGTGTAATTGTTTTTAAAGTAGTTCAATTTTGCGACTCATTTATGGCGACTAAAATCTTGGCAAAAATTTAGTTCGAAGCATATCGTGGTCGTTCATTGATTTTCTTTCTTCATTCATTTATTTAAAATTCAAATCAATATTCAAATATTTTGAAAATATATTCAAACGATTTTTTTTCTATCTGCTCCAACCTGAAAATGAAAATATTCCACGATTTGCCATTGGCAAAATGTTCCAAAATAATTTAATTTTCTTTATAGTTCCGTTCAAACTGATAAAAAAATAGAAATAAAAGTCTTTTGAATTGAATCTTTGACTGCAGTGAAAGACTATGATTGAAATTGAAATTGGCAAATAAAAATAGCCAAATAAAACGAACATTTGAAAATGAATCAAGAAACATTACATGTGTGTAAAATAAATATGAATTTGTACGTAATGATCGACTCCAATGTTCAATAAAAATTTTTGAAAATCTTAACACAGCATCTCGTATAAACATTATCAGCAATTTAAGGCAAGTAAACACTTACAAATGCAATTTTCAAATGAAATGCAAAAAGATTATCGATGAAAATGTGCCAAAATTTAACAGACATCAATACATTTCGTATAAAATAAGAAAGCAATAACAGCAGACAACTGTTGAAATAATGCGATTGAAAACGAAATAACGAATGAATTCTATTCAATGCCTTTGAACTGAGTCAATGAAATAGAAACGAGACTTATGAGCCATCATTTTTGATTATACACATTGACAGTTTAATGGCGAATTTTGATGTTAAAAATGGAAAAGAAAAAAAAAAACATTTCGACGGAAAACATCAATTCAATTGAAATATTTCGCAATCATTTTTGTTTTATATCGATTTTCGAAATGCCAAGAGAATCATACTTGTTCGATCATCAAATGTTTCAAATCATTTATATATAACGATTTCCGTTTAAAATCTGCTTGAATTCAAAATCATGAAAAAAACTTGAAATTATTACGTTATGAGTGATGTTTTCGACTCAACACACAAGCAGCTCGAATTTGTTTATATTTTCTAGGATAACTTTTAACGTGTATATGAACGTTGAAATGATTTTTATTCTCGCATTTTCCTTGGGAAATATGTGTTTTAGACAGGAGAAAATGTGTCAAGCTCAAAATATATTTTCAAGTAAAAACATTTACTTGTGTTTACTCGTAATCTTGACACATTTCATATTTGTTAATTAACAATGAGAGAATCACGAAAGAAAAGAAAATGTATGGTGAGCATTTGATGGCGTACTAATTGTATGAAATGACGTTATCCAATCATTAGGCAACGAACGAAAGAGAATATGTTTTAATAATACATAAAAATTGTGTCTTCAATTCAAAGCTTTGTATCGCATCATTAACCAAATGCAAATCTACATTCCATGACTTGGCGATTCAGTTGTTTTTATTGCACTCCACATGATATTCAATCCGACAACGTGTCAGATATTCATTTAATGTAAAAATAACACATCATTCCGATTTAAAAAAAAAAAAAAAAATGATAAAATGTCAAATGAAATATGAATAAAATTTGCATTTGGATTCGGGAATAAATTTGTAAAGAAATCATAAAAAAAGTAGATAAGATTTTAAAGAAATATTGATTTTTTTTTTATTAAAAACTGCAAGTTGTCTTCATAGCAGAAAAAAAGAAATTGAATCAGAATTATTTGTATATTTATAAGAAATGCATGACACATTCATTAAGCTCCTGACATTCTCACCTGTGTATGCATACACGATGTGTCGCTGAGATGTCTTATCAATTTGCTCGAATGGATTTAATTGGTTTTATGCAATTTATATTTACTTAAGGTCCATTTCGTTTCGAACACTTGTTATTGGCGCTATAAGTGTAGACTTTATGTGCTGTAGCTTAACCATTTATTGCATCAAGAGAGTACCAAATGAGAAAAAATGGTTTTTTTTTTTGCTCAACATGCGTCTGATTGAAAATATGGATTTTATTTCATTTTCCGATTATTGAAAATTAAAAACACATTTATCGCATAAGCAAATGTAAGTTGAACATAAAATAATATGTTGACATCGACAAAGACAAGTAATATGTTGACATCGACAAAGACAAAAAAAAAACGAATAAATAGAATGACCGACAAAAAATGGATTGGTTAATGCAACGCTCAATTTAATGCCATTAAAATGATAAGCGCTTTTTATTGAAAAATTGAAATTAATATAACGAATTGTAACTTTATGGCTTAATTGTGTGTATCGGTCGTGCTCACACACATCATCAATTGGGTTGTGACTAAATTTCATGTGTGTGTGTTTGTGTGTCTAAAGTGTGTGTTACGGAGTTATCTGTATATTTTTCAATCCAATTGATTTGGATCAATAAATTAGGCTTGCGGGATTCGTTTGATGCTCTGACATAGGTTTTAATCAATTGCGCACATAATCAATGCCATATTCAATGGAATTTATCCATGTTCACACGTTGTTTTTCCATTGAATCGATGGTAAAATGTTGAAAACCGAAAATTGTCAATATGTCATTGGGAATTGCTACGTGTTCGTAATACAATTTGGCGAATGTTTCGTTTTTCATTTTTTTTTTCTCTCTCATTTTCATACACAGATAAATCGTGTTTGTTTATGATTGAGTAATATATGTGTTTCTCTTTTTCTCTCATTCCCATTTTTATCCAATGTTAAAATAAGCTGCATCACTACTGTTTAGTAATGCTTTAAATTTGATTGAACGCCAACGCTTTTGCACTGAATTTGATATGTTTATGAAAAATTTGCATGTAAATCAATCGATTGTTGCAAGTGAAAAGTCGTTGGATAATTTAATTTGATCGGTATTTGTATTATTAAAAACATATGCGTGGCCAGAATATGCGCACGAACACAAATTGTAACCTAGAAAAATCCATCGAAAAATATCCATAAAAAAAAAAAAAAATACACATATTGTATATACATTTATAACATCTGTATATAAAATAACGAATGTCTGTCGATGTTGATGTTGATGTTGGATTGTATGTATATATGTGCGACTTATAAAAGAGCATTTTACTCTACTCATATTTTGTACACACAATTTCGCATCATGAGTCTCGATGTGATGGGAAAACGTAAACAGAAAAAGCCATACAAGCTTGCGCTCGCCGATTTCTCGATGCGAACGCTATGAATGATTTAAGAAGACGAAATGGTAGAGCTCAAATAACGACATTTATTTGCTTTTGTAGCGCGCATTTATAACGTCACAGCAGTAAGATGATGTGATTGTCTTGCACTGTCTATAGGTCTGTTTGTTTGTGTGTAATCAAACATATGTGTATGTAATAAGTTGGTCTATTGAAATTGCTATTTTGTTTGGCTATTTATTCAAGATGATATGTGAATTGTGAATTGTGGGCACTGACAGCTCCATACCGAAAATGTAAGCAAAATACTTAGCATCACAGTTTACATTCATCGACAACTAAGAAGCATGATCGCAATTGCATATTTGGCCATATTTCCATTCAATTCAAACAAATTCAACGGCAATTGTTGCATTTCAATTGAATGGTTGTTTGGATAATTATGGACGATGTAGTGCGCAAATGCGCATACGCATTTATCAGAGATGGCTAAAGTACATTACAATTGGCAAAGGAAACATGCAATTTAATTTAGTTCGTTAAGTGGTAACAAACATCACAATTATTTCTTTTTTTCTTCGTTTGTTTACGATTTTTATTTTTAATCATTTTGCCATTTTCCAGGAAATGCAAACACATTCCCGTTTGCTGATATGTAACATTTGATTTCTTCAAAATAAGAAAAGAGAGTTGTGTTGATTCAAAAATGTACTTTGTTTCTATTATTATTATTGTTGTTATGATTTCAAAAGATTATGAGAGTTAAGAATTTTAAGTAAAACAATTGAAAGCCCAAATGTAAGAAAGATTAAGATCGGTACAATAAAGATGTTGTTGACCCAACGATGATTACTGAAAATTGTTTGGCTAGAATAGATTCCAAAATTGCCGTTTGAGATACAGATTGCTACTGTCGATCTAACGATCAAAATGCATCGCTCCTTGTGTGTGCATATTATTCAGGATTTAAATGCTTACTGAATTATTCATGATGATGATGATGATGGTGATGATGGTGATAAAGAATGAAGAGAAAACAACAACAATGTAACAGAACAATGAAGATAATATGAGGTTAGTTATGACAGTTTTAAACCTGTGCCGCACCAATGCAACAGATAATGACAACAGTAATAATAGTTACATTTCGCTCATATTGTTGCTCATAAGATTGGCTATGCTTGTTTCGGTGTTGTTTTTGATTTGCACACAACGGCAATGGCAGCAACCTCAACTGTATTCAATGGGTATATTTCTTTTTTGTGTGGATGCAATCCAAGCTTAGTCGTCGCATTGGTGCTTGCGAGATAAGCCACGCTCAGCTCAGCTCAAATGAAAAACTACCGTACAATCGAAATGACCGTATAATTCATTTCGTTCAGTGTTTATACCGTTCACATTTTTCCAATATGTGAACATCAAACAAATTTGCTCATTTATTCTTCTCTTTCATATTCTTTTCTCTCGAATTGATTTTTTCTTGTTATATACCTCTCTTTCTTTCGGAAACATGTCATTATTACTTTATCTCCTTTTTTAGCCAATGTCTGCGATTGAATGTGTGTGCGTGCTTAGCCATAGTTGGACATGCATCAAAACCACATAACATTTATGATGGACTCAAATCAGCGAACAAAATTTCCTACACATTTTGATACCAATTTTCGGCATTGACTTTCTATTTGATAATCCAACAATTGATCAAACATGTTGCTAGATTTTTAAACGTTTGAATATAAAATTTAACGGTTTTTTTTTTAATTTTTTCTTTTTTTTTCTTTTGTCAATACTTTTTTTCAATTTTTTTTTTTTTCTTCGAAAATATTTCATTTTTCCAGATTTGGACACTGATGCGAGGCAATCGAGAAATGCCAATTTTGAAAAGAAATTTTTTTTTTTTTTTTCAATTTGTAAATATTTTACTTTCAATTTATCCAGAAATTTTCGTTTGAAATTGATTCGGTGCCAAATTGTCGCATTCATAATTTGGACGCCAATTTGGTTTCGGCCATTCAATGTGTTTTGCTTGAAATATATTGCAAACACACGCACATATATTACTTATGAATTGCAATCGCATTTTATTTTATGGCCGAATAGCAATTATAACCAGAGAAACTGAATTATTTGGTTACTAGTCTCTGAAAATCATGTTAGCAGATTTTATGTCTGCGTTAACGGTCAATTCATTGAAGTTTAATATTCCGTCACAAGCATTTTCATTGCACATAAACATTTAAAGAAAAAACACATTTTTGCTGTAAACGATGCCAAATGCAGTAAAAATGACATTTAAACAACAAATTTCATTGAAATTTACTAAAACAAATCACAACCTCTTGATCCATTGACGTAAATTCTCTCTGTGTGAGCGTAAAAATTTTCATGGTAATTTTATTTCATTCAAACTTTGGAGCCAAATATAAAATAATGAATATTGGTAATTAATTCGCAGAAAATCAATTGTTCAAATGGCTCAATATGGAAATATGGTGCACCATGCAAATGCAAATGGTTTTGTTTAATTTTGTTTTGCCGATTTTGTTGTGGGTTTACTTCAAATACAATGTGTGTATGCGTTTGTGACAAGTATCCGTTGATTGAATTTATCGACTGATTTTGATGACAAAATAAATTCACAATGCAAACGGTGCGACAAATTGTCGACGTGGGTTGCAATCCGATGGACATATTCAGAAAATCTAATTCGAATTGAAAGTACATATTTTTGTTTTCTGATTTATTCAAATATTTACATCGATTAATTCACATTTGCAAGTTTCCGCATTTATTTTTCCATGGCACACCAGTTTCCGACGTCGTCGTCGCCGTCGTCGTTCTCTACTTTTTGTTCCACTCAAGTAAATTTACATTCACTTAAACTTGAATTTTGTTTTCATTTTCATTTGAATGTTTCAAACGTCAAATATCGATAGTACATACAATGCAATCTAATCAATTATTCCATTTAATGATGAAAAAACAATTTGTGATTATTTAAACTAATTGGTAACAACAATTTTTCGTTAACATCTTTCAATGCGTATGATTGTTTTGAATTTCGAAACGTTTTTTTTTTCTCTTATTACTTGGCTTTGGTATAAATCAAAGCTATTTCATTCACTGTTAATTGAATAGTTTTGTTTAAAACGACGGCATCGGTCTGTAGGTAGAGCCAAGCAATTGTTGTGTATTTGTTTTTTTTTTTTTTCAAAATCGAAACATGAAAATAGCAAATTAGGCAAGGAATTTTAAAAGCAGTTTTGTTTCCCGAATCACAATGAATAACACATTTAAATTTACTCTTGATGTGGTTTTGTTGCTTATTTTTTCATTTTTTGTTGGAGCAAGTGAATGTTTTCATTGAATTCTGACAATTTAAATACTGTAGGTGTTTTGATTTAAATACACAGGTGGTTCGGAATCGTGTTTCTTTCAATGGTGATATTTTCACAGTTTTTTTTTCTCCTGCAAAGGATTTTTTTTTTTTCGTTTGAAAACTAGAACAAACAGCTTGTCAACTTACCCATCTGAAACGTATCCACTAGAGTTACCACGTCCAAATCCACCGTCCATCGTATTGGATCGTTTCAATGGTTCATGATATTGATATCCATTTAATGTGTTACAGCTAGTATTCCACTTATTATTTGCACTGGCATTCAAATTATTTGCTTCTGGAGCACTAGTACCATTTGGTGTTTTATCACCAATCGAATATTTATCGTTAAGAATTTTTTCGCGTCGTTGTAATAGCATTTCTTCGAAATCGTTGCGACCATTGTTTGGGCTCTTTCGTGATGTTTGTTGTTGTTGGCTGTTATTATTATTTGCATTTGAACCAAGATGCTTTCGTACGAGTGATGGGCTCGATAAGCCCGCTTGTAATTTAATCATTCCGGTGCCAGATGCTGTTTCTGTTGCTTTTCTTGTGCTTGTTGGACTCAATTGTACGCCTCTTGCATCACCATATGTAAATGGTCGAGAATCTTCACGTGCGTGATATGGAATCGATTCGTCGTCTTCCGATGTAACACTATTCAATTGATTCAATTTTAAATCATTTATTGGTGCCGATGCTGATGAACCAGACCGCAACGTATGCGAATAATCAAACGACTGATTTTGCAAATCCATGATGAGTTCGCGTTCACGTCGTTCGATTGCTTGTTGCGTTAGTTTATTGTCGTTAGCGTTGTTGTTACGCGTTATTGTATATGTATTTTGAAATGGTGTAATTCGGCCACTTTCGCTTGGTGTTGGTGTGATGGTTGTTGCTGTGCTAGCCGTATCATAAAAGTCTCCACAAACACGATCTCGTATATGACCTGTTGTGTGTACGGTTGATCGTGATATTGTACTGCAATTGCTATCGTCTTGCGATGTATACGATTGTGAACGTTTCACCGTATTCGTGCTACCGTACAATGGCTGATGCTGTTGATGTTGCTGTTGTTTTGGTATTTGTAAATGCAATTGCGATCGCTGCAAATTTTGAACTGTCGAATTATGGGCCGTCGATGTTGTTGCTGTTGTTGTTGATCGTATAACTTCACTGGTTTGTTGTGTTTTTCCAATATCCGGTATGCCTTGAACAGTCAATAGCATATCACTTAGGATGTCATCAAGTTCTTGGTGTCGATCTAAATGAAAGGAAAATAAAATTGAGAGAAAGAAAAAGAAAAAATTACAAAACCGGAAAAAAAAAATGAAATCATTCAAACCAAACGAATATGCGCTTAAAATTAATTTCTTTTCTTCTTGCGTGCCATTATGAACATCATTTACATTGTGTTCAGTTTCTCGGCGATAAAATCTTGGAAATAGTGAAAATCTTTACCGAATGCAAGAAATTCGCACTATGCAATCAATAACACAATAGACTCATCAAAACCACTCATATTTGGTCACAATTCGAATGCTGTACGCGCAGAGATAAAAAAAAAGGAATAAAATATAAAGAAAAATGATGTCTTTGAGTTAAACTGAAGAGAAATTCATCGATAGAGTGAATGAAAGAAAAAGAAGTAAAACAAAAAGATGCAGATGGTAAACGATGATATTTTCTAAAGATCACATCGATTACATAGGTTGACTGCCACTTGTTTTAACTCAAATGATATTTTTCATTTTTTTTTTTTTTTTTTTCAAACCAAGTCTCAATTTCACTTTGTGATACCTGGTGCTCAGCAATCTTTTTTTTCACTTTTCTAAAATGTCCATTGCCATTTTAGTGTGATTTTTTTCAATTTAATTCAACATAATATGTAATTTAATGCTAATGTGTGTGGCGTCTTGCATCTTAAAAGTGCGAAGATGACAATTTTTCATTTCGAAGCCATATTTCCGATGAAATGGCTCACCGTTGGACACCAAAATGCAAGAGAAATCCTTTTTGCATTTCATTTTGAAGTTCATTTTTTAGAAATAGGTAAAAGCTAAACCAACCAAAATGTCTTATTTGTTACTTTTCATCATTCATTTAATTTTGTTGGCAATGTTTGCAGTAAAACATTCGACGGCAGACGAATGAATGAGAGAGAGAGAGAGAGAGGAAAAAGAAAAACAAAAACGTAAAATTGAAAAATTACATGGCATTTAATAAATGAGCTTGTTTAGATATTTTTAGAATTAAGTGCATTTGTTACGGGTACTCATGGCGACAAAACAACAACGAAAAAAAAAGCAGCGAACAGAGACTTTAAAACGAAAACACCATTGAAATCGTCGACAATTTTCACAATTGCGTATGAATGTTTGCCTTTTATGGCATACAAAGTGTCATATTGTGTTGTATTGCATATTGAAAGTGATATTTTTGTCTTTGAAACTCACAATACGATTTGATTCGATTTATTTATTGTTTGTGATTTTACAGTGAGATTAATTTTTCATCAATTTTAAATGGCAAGAAAACATAAAGGCGAAATTGTGTATGTAAATGAATTTACCTTGCGGACTTTGACTTGGATAACTTGATGGTGAAACGCTTGATCCTTGAATTCGTCCTGTAAATTATTGAAGAAAGAGAGAATATCCCATTTTATCTGATCTTATTTCTGCCCTTTTTTATTGTTAAATGGAATATAACAATTGATAAATAAATCAATAAATTACTTACTGTTTGCAATTCCACTGCTTGAAATGCCTGAGTCCATAGACAATGTTAATGGACTTTTAACGGACTCTCTACCGTCTCGATATGCTGGAGTTCGATTACTACCATTCTGTACAGTATTCACGTAATTATAATTATCAACTGTGCGAATATATTGATTTGATTGATTTGATGTATAATTTCCGGCACGTGATGTGGACGATGATCGTTGCGGTGGATCGGGTTGTTGATAAACCGTTGATAATGAGCTACTTGATCGTGGCGTTGTTTGATATCGTAATGTGGCTTCTCTTGATGAGCCTCGCGATGGCACTTGAATTTCTTCGTAGCTTGGTGTCGATGTATATGAACGACTAAGTGTTTTATTTTGTTCACGATTTAATGTAGCTGTTGTGGTGTCTGATTTTGTTGTTGCACCAATTGGACTAACCGTTGTATAGCACTCTTTGATTTCAACAAGTTTCTTATTGCTAAATTCCGGCGGTGGTGAGATTAAATTTTGTGTTGATGATGCACGTTCTGGTTTTGGTGTCGATGAAATAATGCTTAAATTTGTTTGCGATCGTTGATGATTGTTATTGATTATATTTGATATAAATGCTGGCGGAAATATTGGTGATTTTAATGGTGATTTTGGACTTTTTAAAATTGTCGCATACAATGAACCATCCAATGGACCTTGTGTATGCAATGAATCTGCAAAAATAAATAAATGTTATTAGATTACAAAACAAAATGTCATCTTAAAATTGAAGAAAAATTATATTATTAATTCGTCATAGTATTGAAACGATCATTACAATTTCGTATGATGGTTATGATCTTAAAATTAATTGAGTCGAAATGGCATTAATTCGATATACAAAATTCGATTCCATGGCATGCGAGTAATTTGTTATTTTAATTTATGGCGCGTGAATTGAACTTTATAATTCCACTTGAATCCACTTAAAATGTCTTGAAAGATTTACATTGACACATACTTGATGTATTCAGTTATTTTTTTTTTTTTGTTTCTTGATTTCATTTCAATATTTTGTATTTGAATATTTTGTCGAATTTAATCGATGTCACAACGGTTGAAAATGTACACCGGAATACAAATAGATGTCATAAAAGTCAACGCATTACATTTCAAATTAGGCATTTAATCGTATTGAATGGTAAAAATGATAAATAAGTGAAACTTGTTATGTTCACAACGGTATTTTTAAATATAGAAAAAAGAAGCCAGACAGATATGTGATGTTCAATATTTTGTCGAAAACATTCAATTCAATGTAGACGAATCCAGACGTAGGTGGTATTAATTTGAAGTTGAAACTCTTGATTGATCAATAAATCGAGAGAATTAAAAAAATTGTTTAGAGTATTATAGGCGATAGTTTGCTACTTTAGTGTGATACAACATACGGCAAAGCAAGTCTATTTGATTTGGGTATTGTGTTGAATGTACTGGCCCCGAGCAGCAATTATGAACGTTTATTTATCGCTTGATTTAATGTTTGATTGTTGTTATTTTAATTGCTTAGCAAACGATTTGTTATTCAAATTGTTGCATATCAATGTCGTGTAAGAAGAATCAATCGCTTTTTGCATGCAAATTTTCGCAAAATGTCAATAATTAATCACAGGGTGTCGACAATGAGAAATCACTTTTATTTGTATTAAAAATATAAAATTCCATTTCTGTCCGCAATTGTGGTTACAATGGTACACAACTGAAGACCTCCCAATCAAATGAACTGTATAAAATGAGATAGATTATCAACATAATTTCTGACATAAAATATCTTTTCTTCTTCTTGTTGATACGATCTCGACGCCAGGCATCAAATATCAATTGAATGGGGAGGGAAAAAAAAAACTAAAAATTAAAAAAAAAATGAGAAAAATGCGGTTTGATTTGTTTTCCAGCGTGAAACTAAATTGTTTTACATGATGAATATACAATAAAAAGTGCTTCATAATTGAATCAATTAGTTCAGAACGTGATGTAACATGAAAAAAAAAAAAATTTATAAGATATAAGTTAATACACACAACCCAAAGGTAATTTATACGGCTTTTCAAGTTAACATCGTTGTCATTACTAGTTAGTAAGTCGCGATGCCATCGGAGGCACAGGTAAGTCATCCATCAATCGTGATTAATGCGTTGGAAATGCATGTTGTGTTTCTGTGTGATGGATTTTGAAATGAATTTGTTTTGTGTGCATGCATTCGCGCTAACTAAGAGCGAACAGGCTCAGTGAAGTTTTATTCAACGAGGGAGGAATGAAAGAGAGAGAGAAAGAGAGAGAGGGAGAGAGAGGAGGAGAGAGAGAAAAAGAAAGAGAGAGAGATGGAGAGCAGAAGCATCAAAGGGAAAGATTGAGATTGAAAGAAGCGAGAGTGAACCGTAGAGGCGAATAAGTAAACACACATTTCTGTGCCGAAGGGTCAAATAGTCAAGCTGATTAGCATACAGTAACAAGTAATGATGAGAATCAGTTTTAGGCTTTTAAAAAAAAAAACATGAAATCTTATGCTATACATTGCCTGTCTTAGTGAATAGCACTTAAAAACGCCTACACTCGCCAATATCTATTGTCGATACGGAATTGTTTTCATTTCGTTTCACATTTTATTGACGTTAGAAACTGAACAAGCAGAATATACTTGAATGCCGCAAAGTAATCACTCACAAATGAACTTTTAAGAGTCCAGCGTCATTGACGCTGCGTCTATTTCGCCTCAATGAAATACAAAACAATTCATTTGATATTTTTCACTCGGTTTTTTGTTTCATTGGTTTTTTTATATTTTTTTTTTTATTTCTTTCAACTTCAAGTTTGTCTTTTTTAAGTAATTTTTTTTTGTGTTTTGTTTTGTTTCATTTAATTTTATGTTTTCATCTTCTTAAAATGTGAATTGAGCTAATGATCGGTCGCTTTGAAACGTGCTTATTATATGGCAACTGATATATTTGATCTGTCTGAGTGGTGTAATATGTATAATTCAAATGAAAGAAAATGAAAATAGCACGTGCAAGAGAGAATTTCATCAGAAATTCACATCAAGCAGTGACAAATGAGCTCTTCTCTATAATCAAACACAACATCAAAGACAATAACAAAAATAAAAACAAAAACAAAATACATTACTGTGACTTAATGCATTTTTTCTCTTCATTTATTATGTTTTTATTCACATTTTTAAGATTATTCATGAGCAGTCCTGATTCAGCATGAAAGTCTAGAGCTGCAAATTGTAGCTGACAACCACCAAAACTGATTCATTCAATCGATTTAGAACCATTACCAAAAGGTAAGACATTTCTAAATCAGAAGTTTGATTTATGATACTCAATGAAATGGCACGACAGAATGACGTGTTTAAACACCAATGCAATTAAGAATTTGACCAGTTTGAAGGAGATGATTGAAAGCACATTAAATGAAAAAGAAATTAAAACCAATTTTTCCTATTGCAGTAGCAATAGCGTGCAGAACCCATTACTTTGCGTGCAAATGAACATTTATGAATTCATCGTCAACGGACAAAATTTATTACATATTAAATGTTTTCATCTCTTCTCTCTTTTTACTTTCCTCTTTCTCTCTTTCTCTCTCTCTCTCTCTCTCTCTCTCTTTCTCACTTCCTCAGTCTTCCTCTCATCTTCGTTTTTATGTGAATGTGTTGGCGCTGCATCAAACCATTTCGCTAAATTGGATTGTGCGTTTATTTTTTGCAGCGTTTTTTTTTATTGGTTGTTTGCGGACAAACGAATCAAAATGAAAAAAAAAAATTCAGCCGAAATATTGTGTTGTGGTTCGACAATAAATTAAATATAATTACTTCATGACTGCAAGCAGATGAGATATATATCGAACAGAAACATTATATTTATAATTCGGTAGAATTTTTCTTATTTCATTTTGCACATTCTGTGTGCGCGTTCGTCCGATGCACCATTCATGAAAGTATTCAATTTTCGCACAAATGAAATAAAATTTGTTTAGAATAAGAAAAAAACATAAAAATCAAGCAGTCGAAATGCCGATAGCAACGCACAAACCATTTAACCATGAACTTGTGATCAGTGTTGAGCGTGCGCAATCAAAATACCTTAATAAATTCAAAGAATCTTTCATTTTTTTTCGGTTCATTTCTTGTGCATTCTATGCGCACCACTACAAAGACATAAAAATGCCAAATCCAATGAACAACAAAATACAAAAGAAAAAAAAAACAAGAATCTTTCAGAATTTGTGTGAATGGATTTTGCGAAAGGGCTTGAAATTGCATTTCATTTCTTTTCGACAAACTTGAACGATTGAGTGTGTGCGGTGTTGTGTTCAATGGGGGCACAAACAAAACTGGTTATGTTAATAAATTTTCATTAATTCGATGCAATTTGTTTGTGTTTGATTCGATTTGCATTCCGATATGCCCTTCAGTTGTGTTATTTTCGGGGTTTTTTTTCTCTCTTCAACTTTAACTCTTTTATTCTCATACATTGATTCCACCGTGTGTTTTTCGTCTTTCACTCTTCAAGTGCATCTTGGTTTTTGCAAAAAAAAAAAAAATCATCGAAACAAAAACTTTTTGTGCAAAATACTTTGGCTTTTTCGCCTCGTCCCATTGATCTTATGTGCCAAATTCATGCTGAATTTGACTTTGTCGGCACAATAATCCTGCTCTCCTCTCTATCTTTCTTCGCTCAAAGAGGAAGACGAATAAAACAAGGCATGTCGTTTCGAATGAAACACAAAAAAAAAAAAAAAACCGTGATTGAGTGGCTCGTTTGAAAGAACAACAAGTTTGAATAGTGATTATTACACATCATGTATGAGAACACGTACTACCGATCGAACGCGCCACCATTTGTCATGAAGAAAGTGAAGAGCGATTTACTTCTTTCATTTTTTTCTTTCCACAAGTTGAAATTCATTTTCTCTTCTCGCTAAAAGAGATGTTCGTGATGTTGATGGTCGGGCGAATCGTGATCGACGAAAGAGAAACAGCGACAACAACAAAAATGAGCGACAATGCAAAAAAAAAAAAAAATATGCACAGCTGGATGAGTGAAACAACTCACTGCTACACGATTCAAACGCTTCAATCAGCGATTTTTCAGTGTGGATTTTGTTCGTGAACACGTCAAAGTTTGCGGGAAGGCTCTTAAGATTTATCAATTACACGCGACATTTAATTATTCAATGAACTAATTAAAATTATCCAAGTGAAGATGAAATACGAATGGCAATGAAATTTGATTGCGTTTTTCAAACCAATTTTTTACGATTACAATTTAATTTAATTTTTATTGACCAATTATAAAAACTACGCTAAAGCGTTAAAAATGATACTTTCAATAAACTCGCCGGATTGACATTTTTATAACCGGAAATTTACCGCCACGGCCGTGCATAATTTTCATATTTAGCTAATCTATTTTCATCGCGCTCAGAAAAAAGATTGTTTTTCATCTATTTGCAAATGCTCATATTGCCGCCAATGTCGTTTTCGCTGCGGAGCATTTTTTTTTTTCGTCATTTTGGAATCAAAGAGCGTAATATTCATGAGTCATTCTATGGAAAATTATGTCATAAATTCGAGTAAGAGTTTTTCATTGTACAAAAGAACAACGAATAAATATACCACTTAAAAAGTATTTGAAATACGCAAAGGTTAATTTTAGCTCTTAATTTTGTCGCATTTAACACTGTCCTTTTGACTGGGTCTTTGTGTGTGTTGTACATGTTTTTGGGATGATTGTATAGGAAGTGATGGTATATTTGTGTGTATCAACACGCGTCCAATAAAGCTGAGATTTACTATGATTTGCTTGACAGGAACGACAAGATTTATGATACACACACAAAAATGATAAAAGAAAACAAAATATATCAGAATCTACAACTTCTTCAGATGATTTCATTGAGTTGAGTGTCGTAACGGCAGGGAAAAAAAATCGAAATATAAAACTCGACTTGTTGTCGAGTCGAAGGAAAAAGAAATGGAAGGTCGAAAAGGAAAAATAAAAGAGTTAAGCCGTTTGTACATTTTATAGTATGATTGAGTGAGAAAATGTCACAGTGATGATGTCCACGTGATGCGAAACGAAAACAGATACTTCAAGGAGACACATTGTACACAAGAAAAATTGTTTTTCAAAAACATTCCGAAGATAATGTGAATTCCTGAAGTTAAAACATCGTTTGAAAAATTAAATTTCTATCGAAACGATTTCATAACTTGCCAAATGAAAAAAAAAAATTCATCACTATTCGAACCAAACGAGAGGAAAAAAGACGAAACAAACATCTCAGCTAATAAACATATCGTCACATCATTTGGAAATTTCATGTATTTTGGTTCAAATGCACAGATTGGAAAATTAGCTCGAGCAAATGAGGTAACAGAAATCTAATTAGATGACAATTTAATGCAATCGAATTGGAAAGTGGAGCGAATTAGCTTGATCGACCATTCTTTGAAAAGAAAGTCGTTTGGAAAATGAAAATGGAATTTTTTTCTTTTTTTTTCGTGTCATGATTGGAATGCGTAAAAATAGCATCGCTCAATCAAATGGGCGAATGAGTGCATCTTGCATGAGAATCGATAATAAAATTTTTACTCTGAGACATCTCAGATTAACCGTGATTCTCAAATGAGTCATTTGCCATTTATGCAACTATTCGGTTGCTTCGCATACCATAGACGATGACATGATGCATGTAAAACCAGTAACGCACAATTATCCGCACTACAACAGATTTACGATCGAAATCGATCGAATGCAACGTGATCGAATGCATACTATGATATATATTATGTATATAATTGGGTGTGTGTTTGTGTTTAAGCACATTTGACGAATTGCATACGATCGTACGCTTGCAACAAAACAATTACCATGCAACGAATTGAACACTGTGAAAAGTGTACATTACCATAATAATTCCATTTACAGTGGGAATATGTGTGATCGTTATCAAATTATCGAGCAATAATTTCATCTGTTTCATGTAGTTGTTATGAAATTGTTTTCTTCAACAATGACAATATTCCTGCGCAAAAATTGATTGCATTGCCTAACGATTTCAATCAACTTTGACAGTTAATTGCATATGGCAATTTGTGTCCAAATTTGGCTTAAAATCAAGCACTTATTATATCAATTAAACCATAAAAACTAAAAGCACGACAAATTCAATTCCTTTCGCACAGTCTTTTCAACAGTTCTATCATCTGAGTCACTTTTTCAAAACAAACATAAAATAAAAACCACACAATTGAATCACAGATTTTTTTTTCTTTTTTTGTCTTTGTTCAATAATCGCTGATTCGTCTTCTTGTCGACAATGAAGAAAATGGGCGATACTTTAATATTATTTTACTAACATGTTGCGTCTGTTGTTGGAAATTAAATTTAACACAAATTATGATGAATATTAGTGTCAAATAATTTATTTCCTTTGTTGATGCGAATCGGACTTACGATATATCTAGATTTCATCATATCATACACACACAAGTGTTTTTCTTTTTTCAAGTAAGAAGTGGTCAAATTTTTTCTTCAATATTATTGTTGACACACGGTGAATGAGAAGTAAAAAAAATCGCCTTATAATATAAATAAAAACTCATAAAGATACGCAAATGCGCGTAGGACTTTTTCTAGCCAGTTGATCGTCCCACCATAGCATCGATACCGTTCTTTTTATTTTATGTATGATTCAGACTTTTCACATTACACACAAAGAAAAAAAAATCAAAACACCAAACAACAAAATGTGTAATTAAACAAGTAGAAGAGAAAAAAAAAACGCACGTTGAAGTATTTTTTGAAAGAATTTTTTTTTCTGCTATTCACAAATATCTATGAAAAATTCGTCCACTTGAAAACTACTCACACACACAAAATGTCTATTTTTGTTTGTTTTTCGGTACTGCTTTTCACAAACTAAAAAAGTGTTCGTTCTTTTTTGCGTAATTCGATAGAGCGCGCTTGAAATTCGAGTAGACTAGCTCGATTGTATGTGTTGACGCGTTGCCGGTTCTAAATGAACTGGATAAGCTGAAAACTGTTCGGACCGAGAAAATCAGTTGATTCTCAAAATATATTTCTAAAGAAGAACAACACATATTCTCGTTCGTTTGATTCTTTCTCTGTCTCGCGTGCTGAGCACATTCGCTGCCGGTCGGTGACTATTTTTGTACGATCTTAATATACGAATATCGAATTTTCACTGTTGCTTTTTTTTTTCTTTGATTTCAGAACTGAATCGGTGAATTTTCCCTTTTATTTTACTCTCTCAACACGAGCTGATGTGCAAATGCGAATGTGCTTTGCACAGATTCGTGAATAAATTTAGTTTTTAGGCGAATGAAAATTTAGTCGGGCCCGAGAACGGATGATATACATGTCCGATGCGCTTAACAAAACCACAATGAGCAATTTGAACATTTGCTGCCGCTGATGATGATTTTTTTTTTCTTATTCGTCGTTCTTGTTTTCAAATAAAATCGATTCAAGTTTTGGTTTAATGCGAGGCGTGCGTTTGTGGTTTTTGATTTCCACATAATGATTTTGTTTTTATTTCACACTCTCTACAGTCTGCACAATTCCTTTTTTGTTTATAGTCATTCACGCCAAATTCGTATCGTCTTTCACGTACATATCATATCCAAGTCTAAGCCATGTTTTTATCTCAAGCGTAATGCATTTGAGCTCTTCAAATCTAATTTTGAAACGGAAAAAAAATTGTGTGCCGAAATGTGACTATTCTTACTGCATCTCAACAGACCAAAAATCATTCATATTGAAGCCTACACAAATCTTCAAAATGTTATGCGCTGAACAAGACAACGCAACGAGTGAAATTCATCAATCTGCTTTGGTTTCTTCACTCTATTGTACAATACAATGACAATGACGACCACAAAAAATACTCAACAGACAGATGACAGAAATGAATGACGAAGACGACAACGACAACTTGATGCGATGATTATGTTTAAAGTAAGTCGCAAGACGAACAAGACTAGAGAGCCCATTGTTGGCATATGCATTTTCATTCGGACCTAATGAGATTTTTTGATTGAATTTATCCAACGCAAATATACATACATACATTGCTTAAAACACCGTGAATAATCCGACAAAAACATATTGACTTAAATTCAATTGAGGCACAACAATAGGAAGTTAAAGTTTGTTGAAAATGTTTGTAAGAAAACTTAATCAATCGTTGATTCCTACGCAAGAAATTTTTTTCATTTTCTCAAAAGCAATCTCGGCGTGAACGTATCAATGTTAGTACTGAATCAAAATAAAAAAAGAATGAAAAAAAATGCGTGAAAATATTTAGGACAAATTGGAGTGACTGAAATTGACATCACATTTCAGATGAAATCATTTCATTAAAATGATAAAAATACCGTTTCGTTCGTTAAATGCAGCATTTACAATGAATCAGTTCCGCGGTATTGATTTTTATTTTATTAAACTTGCTTATCGCACATTTTTTCTTTTATTTAGATTAATTCAACCAACCTACACAATTTATATTGACAACATGAACGATATTTGGGATGAAATTTGGATTAAAGATTATTCGAGTGAGAGAATGAGAGTAAGAGAAAATGTGAAAAAGTCTGGAAGAAACTGAGAGTGTAAGAGAAAGATAGTGTGAGATAAAATCATCTGAAAAGATGAGTGTAGCATCACAATTTGTCATGGTTAAAGCGCGACAAGAATCATTTTTATTTATAAATGGCGCCACAATTTTAATTTCAGATAAAACAAAATCGCAATACTCCTTCTTCTAAAGTTGTATTGAAAATGTGCAGATATTTTTATTTTATCGCACACGAAAGTTTTTTCGGTGGAAAATGTGCAATAAATGTCTTTTCTTTTTCTTGTGCGCGAGCGTAAAACGTGAAAGTGTCTTTGCGAAAAAAGTCCAAATAAAAAATGATCGCAATAAAAAAAATTGGCTGAACGTAAAACATGTTTATTCGGTGTTAAACATTAACACAGATTCAATTGATTGATCCCTTGAAACGTGTTTAATGTGACACATTTCGTGTGTTTGTTGATGCAAACCAAAGAGAATTTTCCACCACTGGGAATTTGTTCGAATTCTTTGCTCTTTCGTAATCTAAAAATTATTCCGGTTTTGTTTTTTTTTTTTTTTTTGATAGTCGTAGAAAATCCAAAAATGTGGACATTTTTTCACTTTTATTTGTTAAAAGTGGTTTTTGTCTCTTGACATTAAGCAAATATTTTCGACGATTTAGTGCATTGTTTTGTTTTGTTTTCTTCGTAAAAGTGACACTTCCAACTGAAAATTCTATTTGATTTTGAAATGCCATTTAATGTGAAACTATGAAAATTCGAACCCTTTAAACAAAAACAAAAACAAAAATGTTAAATTGAGCAATGTTCAACACAAAATGCACCGTTCTACGAATAATATTCGTCAAATAATCCGTTCTTTCGTTTTGTTTTGTTTATTGTTTTTCTGTGTATGTAGTTTTCAAGTTTGTTTATGAGATTTGAAATGAATGTGTGAGTTCTCTCACTTGCTGCCTACGATATAAGTTATCGCTACTATGTTTTGGTTTTCGTCTTCAATGGACGAAAATAAAATGACATCTCAAATATATATATATATTTTTTGTTGCCGTTTATTTGAACGGTTGGTCACATCGTCGAACCATAATTGCACATTGGGAGAATAAGTGACGCACAAGAATATAAGTGTACCATAGGATGAATTTGTTTATTATTCTTGAGAATTCAGTGCATTTCAACTAATTAGTAGTGAAGCGAATATGAATTATGTATGGAACTCAATTGAGAATTGTGCATGCATTTCATTTCAACATGCTAAGAAGGAAACACGAGGCCGTGGCTAAATGATCTGCTTCACTCAATTCTCCATCTTTTTCTTTGACACACACACTTTCTCTCTCCCTCTCTCTATCTCCCTCTCTCTCTCTTTCTCTTTCTCTCTCTCTCCCTCTGTATATATCTTGCTGTCTCTTTTTTGTCTGTCTTCATTTCTCTTTTCGTTTATTTTCAGCCACATTTTATACGCTTGATTTCCAAGATTTGCCAACATGTTGTTACTCGATAACAATAATAATAAACTGTACTCGGCTGAATGGTGTAATTTGATGAAAATTATACGAATTCGTTGTGATTTTCAAGCCAGAAGAATGAGAACGAATCTGCCGATGCAAATTATTGTCGAAAGAAAGCGGAAATAACAACTCGAGACTTTTGTTGGTCAAATTAGCTTAATTATTAAGTTTCAATTGCTTCGGAAATTCAATCTTCAGTGGAAACAAAGATAGAAAATGAGAGAAAAAGAGAACAATCACAATTTTCATTAAACAAAAATTGCACAATTGAAATGTTGTTGTTACAAACTAGTAAAGAATCTGATTCTTGCACTGTATATTTATTATTGTGCGTTGTCAGCAAAGAGTAAAAATGTTGAAAGAAGGATCGATTTGTTTCTCGGCACCTTGTATGCATATAGTAGCTGAGTCCGAGAATATTGTACACAAGAAAAAGAATGAAAATTGTGTGATCATGTGAATGAACTTGGTTGTAAATAAACGTGCACGCCACAGAATGCATTTCATTGATTTTACAATGTTTGTAGCAAAAACCATTTACTGAGATAACGAATCAGCGAACGAATGGACAACACAACAAAAAAAAAAAAAATTGTATTATATTTCATTGAGTTGGTTGCTGCATATAGTTTGTTAATAACGATGACTTAAAATCAATGAGCGATATAAATATGATGAATAAACTAAAAGATGATGGAAATTCTGCCACCTTTTGATCATTTTGCATGATCGGTACGTATTAAATTTCAACCATTCAACCTTGTATTGCCAACGAATAATCCTTTAAATTGTTTAACATTATAATTTTCATTTCAATGCATTTTGTTCCATGAAATTTCAAATAATTCACTGATTTCGTTCAACTCATTTTACTTGAGTCTCAAGATCCGTTACGTTATCCGGTTATCATCTAAATAAGCTAAAAATCAACTTTGCACAGCAAATCACTTGATTATGTACACTTGTTTGGATGTCTTTGTTTTGAATTGAAACTTATGTTGCCTGCAGTCTGTTGTATGCAATTACCAAATAAAGCGATGACACATTTAGTTTTTTTTTCTTCTTCATCATCGTCTGCTTCTTCTTCTTCTTCTTCTTTTTTCTTTTTCAAGTTGTTGTTATCACCGTATTGGCTATGATACTAGTATACTAGTAAAGCTTGTAACTTTCAAACTGCACAGATTCTTTAAACTATTCATTGGTTTGTAAAAGACAAGATAATAATAAAGGAATGAAGAGAAAAAATGTGAGCTCGTCTTCAATCAGCAAATAAAAAAAAAAAATATATCGATAGAAAATTCCAATCCGGATCTCTTCAGAGAACTGCATTTTTTAGTCGAACCAGAACAAAATTTACAATCAATTTATCGTTGTTGGTCGTTGTTGCTTCAGTGCGTCGCATTCATATTCATTCAAAATTTATTCCCAAATGCCTGAAACGAATGCTCAATATTTGACTTAATACAATGTTCGATGAACAGGGAATTCTTTAAATGAAAATTTAATTTCATTTTTAGAAAAGCTTTTGAAATATTCTTCTTTCATTCGTTATACACAGAATACACTTATTTGTGATAGAAGAGAAATTGAAAGAGAGATAGATAGCATAAACATTTTGTACATTTTACATTAACGCCCGAAGTTAGGCAATGTCAATATTTTTAAAAACTTAACGAAGACATAACGAATGGATAAAATGCCCTCGATACAAACATGCAAATACAAAGTACATACCATCATCGAAACGTTCCAAGCTATTGTATTTGGCGACAGCATTTATAGGTTCCAATTTTACCAATGGACTTTGAAAATGAATACTACGATTTTCGTTCAATTGACTATTATCGCCGAAATGTAAAGTGACTTTGTGATCGACCGGAATTCGCGGGTCTGTAAAAAAAGAGAGATTGTGAAAAAATATATGGAAATTTTAATATCAAAAATTACATTTTTCAATTTGAAAAAGATTTAAAGAAAAAAAAAACTTACCATCACAAGCATAATCCAAATCGCTCCTACTGAACGTTATATCACGCTCTGTAATGGCACATGTATGAAATTGCATGGAGAAAATCAATTCACGATTTAACATTTTCGGCGCATGCAAATTCATTGTTCGTTCGTTTGTTGTGATTTGATAGCACCGAATAATCACATCACCGCGTAAACGTAACTGACCAATTTCATAGATAAATTGACGTGTTGTTATTGGTATCACATGAATATCTGTAAAATAAAACGGATTTAATTATTTAATATAAATAATCTTATCGAATTTTCCAAATATTTTCAAATCGAATCGAATTTTTTCTTTTTTTTTTTTTTTAATTATTTCAAAACAGATGAAAATCATAAATTGGCCGGTATCAATCACTGAAACATACCCGAAGTGAAAATGCAATTGAGTCCTTCGTAAATTTTGATAAAACTACGCCATTCGGATTGCTGTAGGGCAATTGGCTCATGCTGTAACCATGATGGTGGTGATTCAATTGTAACGAAGCGCAAGTAGAGCGGTTGTGAATTGATTTTGATTTTGCCCGATAGCAAACCAGAAAAATATTGCAAATATCGTCGATGTGATGGTACACGCAATGGTCCAATTACATCTTCAAGGAATTTT
This sequence comes from Resseliella maxima, assembly GCA_029041755.1. Taxonomy (NCBI): domain Eukaryota; kingdom Metazoa; phylum Arthropoda; class Insecta; order Diptera; family Cecidomyiidae; genus Resseliella; species Resseliella maxima. The sequence continues at coordinate 734,252 of JAQOWM010000600.1, read as the reverse complement.
TTCATGGAAAAAATGTCCAAATCAAGCCAATTCCGAGCTATTGCATTTTGTGCGCGTGCATCTTCATTCGAGAGGCCATTTCGATGTGCGTAACTTGACGCACAAATATTTAAATACTCCAAATAAGCGGCTATTGCTGATCCCAATCGCTGGCGGTCGCCTCTGCAAATAAAATAATACAGATATTTTTATTTTTTTTTTTCAAGACTGAAATTTAAAAATGCCAATTCTTCAATTTAGAATTTTATCAAATTAAAATGTTGTAGTGGAAACATTCATTATTTCAACATTCATCTTCAATTTGTTCTTTATTTGTTTTAACTCTTCCAACGCATCGTTTATTTCTTAAAAATTCAAAAAAGTTTCGTTGGGCCAATGTCAAAACACTTAATTCTGAGCCATATTTCAAATAATCAAACTCACTTAACACTTTTTTCATTTGGTTCTTGCATTGCGGCGTTATTTCTTCGCTGTTTTTTTTTTTTTTTTTTTTTTTTTTTTTTTTTGTTATTAACTTGTTTTTCACTTTTTATTCATTCAACTTAAGGTCATACGCATTTTGTGCAATATATAAACAATCAGAGTCTCGAAACGAAAGTAAACATTCAAAGTTCTCGTCTTGTATTGTGTTTTTTTTTTCTCTCCACTTTTTGTCGAAGAAAAACGCGACCAAAACAAAAGTGTGGATAAAAGCAAAAAAAAAAAGAAAAAAATTGAATGCAACAGCAAAATTTATTCGTAGACGAAACACAAGAATACAGAAAAAGGGTCAAACAGTAAAAATATGAAGTAAAAATGTCGAGTCAAGTGTACGATGTTTGGTCAATGTTGTTGTCGCAAGAATAATTTATTATTCGCCGCTATTTCATTTCACCATTTGCACCACAAATGAAACTAAAAAACACTGGAGTAGCAGCGAACGTTGATTCGTTGGTGAATTTTTATTTTTAAAAATTTATGTGTGCATGTTTAGCATTTTGGAATTTCAGAGTCACGCATAAGAGCATTAAAGCCAAACGATTTGAGATGTTAACAAACAATGAATAAAAAAGCGATTCAACTCTATTTCATCGTTCGTGTTTATTTGACCGTTTATAATGGCAATTTGGTTGCCATTCGAATCACTTTCGTTCAATTTGCACTGCGACTTAAAACAAAACGTAAATCACAGGAAATGTCAAAAATATGAAAAAGACAAAAAAAAAAACACACACAAAATTCAAATGGCAAGACTACAGCGACGAGAAGACAGTGTGCCGTTTGATGCGCACAATCATTCACAACTGATCTCATTAAACGCAATCAATTTCAATAAAAGCGAACTAGATATGTTTTTTTTTTTCTTGTTGTCGCTGCTGCTGCTGTTGCTGTAGTTGTCGTTTTCTCGTGTTGCACATTCTTGTTCGTGGTTTGAATAATAAGGAATGAAAAGAAAAGAAAAAACCGATACATAAATCTAAACGATCGAATGAAATATATCAATTGTGCTCTATTCGTTTTCCAATTCCGATTTATTTCCATTTTTTTTTTTTTTTCATTCGTCTTATGTATGTTTGAGTCGCCCCACTACCACACATCATATCATTTCTCGAAAGTGTGCAGAAATAATTTCTATAAAGATCATATATCCGTTTGTGCCATCGCTTTTGTCATCGTATTGTTTTGTGAGCTTTATTTAATTGAAGGAAATATTGTGAAAAGACTCTTTTCAAAAGAGCAACAGACAAACAGACTTTTTACTGCAACAACTTGCTATTTCAATCAACAAACTTCAGTGAGATAACAATCCATTTCTTGTGGCACAACAACTGATGACTGACAACTTAGACTAAAAAAATGAATAGAAAAATAATTTCGATGTAGGCAGACGTATGGTGATGATCTTGGCAATAATGCAACCTATTCATCTTTTGTGCTTGCAAAAATTTAACATATTTCTACGCTATGCACCGTTAGATGGAAACGATAACATACTTGTAGTAAAAAACAAAACGGATATGATGAACACGAAATTAATACATTAAATTCATTTTGTTATTTTCAACAACGTTTCATTTTTACACCGCAAGTTTCTATTCTTGTAATTTTATCGATGTTGTTGTTGTTTCTTTTTCATTTTGTTTTTCTTTTGTTTATTTTTTTCCATTTCTTCGTCATGATTCAGCATTGTTTGTTGCTTTCAATTTGATATATTGCACTGGGTAAGTAGAATCAATGGCGCGTTTGATGTTGCACTTTTGAGATATTTGAAAAGAGATACAAATCGACACACAAATATACTTTGGAAAGAAGCGAGTGGAAATAAGACAGAAAAAGAGCAAAAAAAAAAAAAAAACAATTTATTTGGAACACAAAAACGAAGATAGAACGAAAGAGAGAGAAAGAATAAAAATGCAGCCGTAAATCGCATTTTAAAGACGATTTTCTCTGTTAGCGTCTCATTCATTTCACTTAACTGTATTTGTGTTTGCCTTTTTTACTGATTACATCTCATTCCATTGCACAAAAATAGGGCTTTGCATTCGATGTTGATTTTCTCAATTGCTTTCTGCAAAAACAAACACCGAAAAAGAATAAGAGCGCTTTAATATTACATTAGATGAGAATTGATATATCATCCTCGAATCACGCAAATAAATTTCTTTCTATTTTGACATTTACAGTGTCGAAGCAAACTCTATCGATGCATTTACAAAAGGCAACATTTACAAAGAAAAAAAAAAAAACAAAAAAAAAAATCGAAATTCCAAATGTATAAATGTCCAATGGGCGTTTGTTCAAGCCAGCAAACAAGCGTAATTTAGATTATAAATGCGAACTGCAATTCGATATATAGAATGATTGTATTTTGACAACAAACCATCGCTTTGCTTGTCTATTTACTCGCTTTTATTCGCATTGCCAATTGGAAAAAGTTCGCGTGTGAAAAATTTGTTGCCTGAATCATAGCTATCAGCAACATTTCACAATTGTTTTCAGTGAATGGACGTTTGTGGTCATTTTATAAGCCATTTTTCATTTCAATTCAATGGGTAAGCACGGCGAATGAATTTCTCTCTGATTTTAAAATATTTACCACAATTTTTTTTTTATTTCTTTTGATCTTTTGCTTTATATGATTTATTGATCGTTTTGTGTGCAAGTTTCTATTTACTTATAGAAGCAATCAAATCAACTTTTTGCCCAAAGCGTCAAAAGTGATTTTTTTATTCCATTGAAAATGTTTTATCAATGCATAAATTTAATATATTGAATCATATGCATTTATATACAAATCAAAATTTATTGTATTAATTTGACGCATTTTTTTTTCTTTCATATTCCCCATTAACTTAATTGGGAATTAATCTAACCACAAGTTCATGTAATCAATGTATATGAAATTTTTTTTCAAGATGCTGGTGCCGCAATGGTTCCGTTTCATTCAATTAACGTTCGTTTTGTTAAGATTACCATAATATATAGATTTCAACCATAAATAGCATCACTTGACATTCATTCACGTATTGAATCAAATGATATATAAAATCCATTTTCAGGCGCGACAATCTGTGTGAAAATAAAATTTAATCGCTTTGTCGTTTAAGTCAGTTGATGATGTCACATACACATACATACTCCCTGTCTTGTTAATGGATTAACCATGTTCAGTTAACTGAATTCAGCCATAGAAAAACATAAAACGGGATTGTTTGATTAACTGTTTGGCAAATGCAAATATTTTATTTCAATAATGACCTGAAATTGCCGGTTTGTCACAACAAACACATACAAATTGTGCGCGAGCGTGAGCGCAATATAATTGACCATCGAGATCGATTAAAATGAACTGCCACAAATTGCAATGGAAAAGAGAATTGCAAGAGCATTATTACTTGAACCAAATGCATGTTTGGTCAGATGAAAATGGTATATTATTAATGCTAAATGTTGTTTAATGTTGATGTTACGACTCAGACTATTCATTTATTACGTGTTTTTTTGACAAGCGTACACGCAAACATCAAAAATTGAAATTGACAGAAAAAACTTCGGCAAATAAACTCATGTGTTTCGAATAAAAATCGATCAACGACCATTTAGTTCTTCAAGCAGAATTCGTTATTGTTGCTGTTTTAATTGAATTGAAACCAATTTTTTTTATTAACGTCTGACCACTTGATCCAGTTTTCATACACGCAATCTTATCAATCACTCAAAAGAGAAAATCCAGAATGAAAGAAGAACAAAACAAATAAAAAACAAATCGAAAAAGAACCAACGAAATATTGATAAATAAATGTGAACAATTTTAATCAAGCGCTCTTTCTCTCTCTCTCTTTATCTCACCGATCTTGAAGGATGACAACTTTTTCACGACCACTTCCCAGCCAAGAGTCGATGTGTTTGCACAATTCGCACAACTTCTCCAATGTAATCGTTGAGATGCATGACTCTAAATCAAACAATTTGTAATTCTGAAAAAAAACAAGAGCACCAATCAATTAATTAAGGGAATTTATATTGAACGATTTCGAAATGAAAAAGAAAAAGAAAATTAAATGAAACAAAATTGAAAATTCCGTTGGGTTGAAGAAATTGAAAACCGAAAACTATCCAATTGGATTAATGTTTACCTTTCCATGTTTTTGCTCCAACATTGATATCAAATCTTGTTCGTAGATGTCTTGCGGTGATTCATCGAGCGTTGTTGGTGCATCGCTAATTTCTGTCAATTCATTATCACGATTCTGTTGTTGTGTTTGCGCTCGATTCGGCAGCACCGATGCTAAAATCCGTTCGGTCACATAATTCAAGCCCAAATGTTCAGATGCTGCTTTATCTTGATGTTGCGACAACTTTAAGGGGAACTGCAATTAAAGAAGAACATTAATGTGCATATTTTAGTATTTGTTTTTGTTTCTCGTTTCTTTGTTTTTTATGGAAATTCAAAAAGAAAATAGAAAATTGGTTGAACTCAAGTTTAATAGTAAAACGATTAAAGAAAATTGCAACATAATTTTCTCGATGAAAATTCCATGGGAAATTATTTAAAATCCAATGAAAATATGGTTTGATGCAAAGATTCATCAATTTTCCATTGACAAGATAATCACTTAACCATTGAGTATAAATATAAAAGAAATTTGCCTTCGAGGCTAAAATGCAAATTTTCATTTTGCTTGTGTAAATTTGCGATCAATGCAATAAATTAAATTAAATAGTTTTATTCTTCGCAAACAGCAATGTACACATACTTCGATGAAGTAATATGTCATCATCAGTCTTGCATTGTTTCAGAAGAAATCGAATTAAATTGAAATTGCTGATATTGATGATTTGATTTCAAAATGATTGAATGTGTGCATATTTGCAGTTTCTTTTCTTTTCTATTCTTTGATAATTTTCAATAAGTTTTGTATCCTTAGGAAATGAAAGTTTCCATCGTCACTTTCATCAATGCTATATAATTGTGTTATATGAATTGAAAATACACGTTGCTATGCAAATTGATAAAGCAAAGAGTTGATAGTGCATCAGTGCGTGATTGTTGAACAAAAACTTTGCTATCAATAAAATATTGCCAACGCATTTGGTATCGATGTATAATTGTGAATTGGAATGTGTTGCAAATTGTGAAATGTGATATGCAGTATTTGTTGGTTTTTTTTTTTTCGTCAGTGCAAATGCTGTCGATTGAATTACCAACTTTGTAATGTGCAACCATATGACTAATGCGAGATAAGTCGTACGAGAAGTGATGTTGATGATGACGGTACAACACGAATAAGTCGGTTTCAACAAGAGTTTATTGCGCCTAATAGATGCATTCACTGATTCATACAATTTCAGAGAGAAAACCGTTTTGCATATCATTTGCCAAAGTCTCACATAAGATAGATCACACTGAACGCACAAAAGAAAAAAAAAAGAAATCCAAAAACAAATTCATTGCACATCTTTTCGTTGCGCATCTGAATGTGATAAACAACATCGACTTACTGTCGTAATGTTATACACTCAATCCAATGGAACCATTGTGTGTAGGCACAATGTGTAAAAATATTCACAGCAAACGGATTCTTTAAGTGATTCGTTTAGCGATGCAATTCAGTTGAGTTGTGTACATCAAATGAAATTAAGAAATGAAAGAACAAAAAACCGAACCATTTCATTTATTAATGTAAATGAATGTTTTTGGTATCATTCTTTCAAATATACGAACAAATGATCGAGTAAGATATGTGCCAGTCGCAATAATATGAATATCTTTCTCTCGTGACTACAATTACAATGGTTTAATTGAAAATGGCACGCATTGTCAATTAATACGAATAGCATAAAACATGCTTTAGATACCAAATTCTTGTGCATTCATGATAAAAAGAACCAGACATTTCAATTAGACTTGTCACTGACATAAACAAAATCAACATTTTTATGAACAAGTCTATGCATCTTTTGCGGTTTGCCATTTTACTAAAGATAGCAAAAAAAAAAAAAATGGAATTCTACGAGAAAAATACCATCATTTCATTCTCGTGAAATGCAATTAACTTTTTTTTATGCTGCACCATTATCGACAGCTCACGTTCCAGTTTATGTGTGTGCTCGCGTTGCACAAAAATAAACATAAATCATTGCACTAAAAATGCAAACGATATCAAATGTAATGGTATCGTGGGATCAATGCAATGGGAAAAAGTCCTGTCAAAAATTTGAAATCACAATCGTGCGCAATGATTTCGTTATAAAAAAAAATGCATTTCTTGTCCGGCCCTATTTGTTTACTGCATCAACATATATAAATAAATTACTTTATAAGCATTTCTTTTTTTTTTTTTTTTATTTTCTGATTTCATTTTTTTACTTTTGAAATGTGCATAGATACGACACACAGGCGCACATTATATTATTGTTGAGTGAAAGGCACGATTTACGATTTGCCAGGATTGAACTTTGAACTCATACGACCGTCAACATTATTTCATTTAATCGGTCTTAAGGTCGATTCTGATTTATTCAGAAACGGTTTTCTCTGATTTCGCTTATCGAATATATACGAATGAAATGTGCGACACCCATGATATTACAACTTAATAATTTTGATTAAATTTATTTTTTTGTTTAAATGAAGTAGCAAAAAAAATTTACCGTTTGCGATTTTGATATTTGTGGTTTTGCATCGTAGCTTTTCTGTAAACGAAAAAAATAAATGAATTTGATTAATTGATTTTTAAAAGAATTTGTGTATTTTTAATTAGAAAAAATATTAAAATAATGTGCATTTACTTCCATAGAATGGGTCAAGGTCATGTTCATTCAAATATTTATTTTTAATTAAAAATTTTAACGACACAGACTAATAATACGCAATCGCTAATTTTATCGTTCGGTTATTTGAAATGTCGTATTTTAGCAAACAATTCACCAAAATAAGAATGACTTCATCCGATTTTAATTTACATTTTGTATTTTGCAATATTTCCTAATCATTAAACTGCCAAGAATAGTAGAATAACAACGTAGAACAGCTGATAAAAAACAACAACTTGATCTTTCTGGATCATTAAATAAACAACGAGTTTTTGAGAAGAAACCTTCAATAAATCTTCTTAAACTTAAATAACCTTTGCAATTAATTTTAGCCATTTATTTGAAAGGTTAGTTTATTCACTGAGAATTTCTTTTAACCATTTTTTTTTAGTTGAAACAAAGCTTAATTGATTTTTTGTTTTGTTTTTAGTCTCTCATATTTTAAATGATTCTAAATTGTTTTGCAACAAACTCATTTCAGAAATTGAATCGACTTTGTATTGGACAAAATTTTACTCATCAACAAAATCAAACCGAAATTATATAAATGTTTATATAGTATGTTAAATGCAATGAATTCGACATTTCAAAAAACCATTAGAATCAATCGAGCCGATATTTTATGAGGCCAATTAAAAGCAAATAAATTCATTTTGAATATTAATTATGATAAGTGAGCCATCGACATTTCTAATGCAAATTAGAAATGGCACTGAGTTATTGGCTTGCCCAGAAATGAAAGTAGAACAAGAGTGAAAATAGGGGATAGAGAGGGAAAAATCAAAATAGAAAACCAAATAAAACAGCAAATTTAGTGTTGAAAATGAAGTGTTCGAAAAATTGAAATGAAATTTAATCACAAAATTGTGGCAATTAATTCACATTTCAGAATGAAAATTTTTGGAAATTGTTTTAAACATTCAACCATTGAATAGTAAGAAAATGATTTCAGTTTTATTTTAATGTCCAAAATTCTCGCCAAATGATTTGCTAAAACACAATGAATAAATGCAAATATTTTCGATGGAAATTAAATGTTCAAACCGTTTGTTGTTTGGCAAACATTCGTTTCAGTGAAAATGAATACACATTCTGATGAATAAGGTGGAAAATAAATGATTATTGAAGCTGAAAGCAATGTTCCGCAAATGTAAAAGCTAAACCCACTAAATATAAACTGATGCATGCAGTACGGTGAATGCAATTCGATGCAAAAACATTTAATTTTGTACAAAGTGGGTCATTTGGATTTCGATCAACATTCAAATATTCAATAAACATATATGCTTTGTTTTAGTACATCTCGTACATGAATGTTGATAAAATGAATTCCAAACTCCAAAATATTTTCGGCGAATAATTTTTTTTTTCATGTGTATTTTGTTTTCATTGGAAAACCACTTCATTACGTTTATTTAGTAATAAAATCTTTGTATTCAATTTTCTGTTGATGTACACTAAAAACTCAATGGCTATGGCTTCTTTAATTTTCCAAAATAAAATTCATCATTTCGAGCGGCCAAAAGAATCCATTTTGATGCGAAGCTTCGCATTCGCATGGCAACTCATCAAATGTTAGCCGGTGAATTTGTGTCTATTTTTCTGATTCTCCGTGTAGAAATTGTGGAAATTAAAATTGAATTCCAAACATTCCAGATTTAGCCATTTTTTGTTCAACTAAAAACTTACTCTCAAGCATAGATGAGAAAAAAAAAAACTTTAATTTCGTAAAAGCTTATCCATAATTGCGAATTATCCTGATGAGCTTATTTCAAGTCTGTTAGATCATTTAAGGCAAAGTATGTGGATAAAAAATTGACTAAAGTCTATTGTAATTCAGGCTTTGCAATCTGATAAATCCTTTTACCGTAGATTTTTCGCTCAAATGTTCAACCATTCGTGTTTCATTGTGTGTATTTTTTTTTTCTTTATTAAAATCTCTTTAAAACAAAAACTAAATTTTGTATGGAATTCTTTGCCATAAACTAGAAATGGACATAAATGAAATCGACCAAATTTTGCGTGTAAACGATTTTCTGGTCGTTTTTATTTTCCATTGCCTTGCACTGTGATTCACGCATTGAATCCAAAAGCGTATGATTTATATGATTACACACACTGAATGTCATGTATTATCTTTGCTGAGCACAAAAATTATGCGAATATAAAAAGGCTCAACTAAGATAATCATAAAAAAACTACTCTTTGTTCAGAAAAATACACATATCAGGTTTGCATTATGATGGAAATTGTGGAAAAAAACAACGTCATCAAAAAAAAAATTGAATAAAATGTTAAAACAATTTTCGATGTTGGTTTCAGTCGGTTTCAGTTTGGCATAGCTAATCCGGTGGGCTTTTGCCCATCATATAAACACACATGCTTTCTGATTCATTGTGCTTTTGAATCAAATGTGGACTCTTCTCACTGCAGCATATTTTCGCATGGCAGAACAAAATTCAACCACTTGGAAATTTGCTGGCGAAAAACTACGGAGAAAACATGGTGTGTGGTGTTATTCTATGTAAACAACCGTCATGAATAAATGGCAAATAAGAATGTAAACATTTTTAAGGTGTGGAAATCAATAATTGTGTGTGTTTTTTTCATTTTTTTTTTTAGCAACAAAAAAAATATGCTCATGGCACGCGATTATTGTTTTGGTTGTTTCGAATTTGTTCTAGTTTTGCCTCTTTTTCAGCTATTAGTGTTCAATTTGATTATAAAAATTGTCGATTTCTTTTTCTCTCTCTCTCTCTCTCTCTCTCTTTTCTCTCGTAATACTATGATTTCATATTTTACATACTTTACATACTTGTATTTTTTTCTTCTTCGAATTCTTGTTTAATTAATGAAATGTACAGATATACCCGATAGTTTTTCTTCAATTTCCCGTAGAAAAGAATGTTTTTCATGAAAAAATGTCTGTTAGTGATTTACATGTTATGAAAAAGAAGCGGAAATTATATTCAAAGCATGCAACTAAAGAGTACAAGTTCAAACCTAAACACTTCGAGGCGATTTGATTTCATCTAATTTTTTTTGCCTCTGTTTTTATTTAAATTGAAAACCTAGAACAAGTATTTAATGCGGAAATGGCCCAGAAACCAAAAAACAAGTACGAAAAATGTTGGAAAAACTTTTACTTTTTCGAAAAATTTTCTATTCGCAATGAAAAACACAGAGAAAGAGACGCAGAAAAGCATAAAAATAAATCTTTCGCATGAAGTCGCCATCATATGTTTACAATCGTATTCGCATCACTGAACGAAATGTTTGTTGTTTGTATTTTTTTTTTCTTTTTAACTCAAAATAGTAGAATATTACACAATTCTTTGGTTGACTTTGTGCAATTTATACTTTGTCGTTTTATTTACTCTTTTTTGTCGTTCATTTGCCAAATGAGAGGAAAAAAAAATATAATATAGAAAAATCTTGTATATTTTGTTTGCAGATAGTGTGTGTGTGTGTGTGTATGTGTGTGATAGACATGAAAAGAGTTGACCGACTTGCTAAGAGAATAAATCAAGGAAAATGAGATAAATTGAGGAAAAATGAATTTTACTACACTTTAATGTGGTCAACAGCAAGCTAACGCATACTTATACACATATTGCCCGCTTTTCTCTCGAAAATCGTTGTAAAAATAAATGTTTGCAATGATATCATCATCGACTAGTTAATTCTATTTGAGTTTGGTAATTTTTCATCTTTTATTTGCCAATTTGTTTTTCAAGTTTTATTCGCAAAATTTTTTTATAGAACCATTTTCTTGTGCGCATTTTTCCATTCAATTGAATGTAAAGTAAGATGTACTGATGAAACTTTGTTTTTGGAATTTGAAATATGACATGAAATGGAAATGTTGTGTAGAAAGGAAAACAAATTGAAAATTGCGAAAAAACACAACAAACAATCTATGTAAAAAAAAAACTGAATTGTTTGAATTTGATGAACAAAAAAAAAACTAGTTGGCATACACAGAGAAGGATGAACAAAAAAAGTAAATGGCCACCATGATATACCACATGATTTTCCGCTCGATTGTAGTTTGCATCAAATAGAACAAGATAAATAAACCCGCGGCAAGTAAAGATGTTGCCATCTGGCTATCATCGTTTGTTTGTTGTTTTTTCAGCGATGAAAAAACTGGGTTAAAATAACTGTTTACTCATTGTTTTATAAGCAAATCGCGTACCCACAAAATTTTTTAGATTTATCAGGAATTTTCGACGAAATGCGCGTTTGCAATGACCTTTTCACATTTTATATGGACCAAAAATATTCTTTTTTCTTTTATTTTGGTAATTTATACGCTATTTCCATTTTGTAAATTGACAACACATCAGTTACCATTATAGCACCATACTCGGTCCAACGGCGCGGACGGGAGTCATCTGTTCTATTCTTTTTTTGAAGATTTTTCAAAATTATCAAGGCTTTTAAAAGTAAAAATTCAATTTTCTACGCCTCTGTTTATTTCAAGAAAAAATTCGAATTCCACAACTTCACTACATACAGTGCAATGCCACTCTCCCTTCTGGCTATTTGATTTCCCTCCCTATTAGAAAAACTAACATGCGCATCTAATAGATGCCATCTATGTTATAACACATTACTCAAATGAACGTGTTGACCATGAAAGATATTTTTCAAAGAATGAAACAATAGCATAATAAGAGTGAATATAAATATTATTCGTTCCCAATCTCTGTTGAATGCATTTCAACGATATTGAGATTGAGTGGAGCAGCTGGTTGAGATGAACATTTTCCTTGTCGTTTTTATAAAATTTGCTAGTCAATAAATTTTGTCAACACAGTATTTCAACTCTTAACAACGCAACACACATTTTAACGTCATTGAATATTTGGGGCAGTGGTGAAAACCAAACTCAACCGAATATTGCATTGAAACAGAAACATCTCGTCAGAGAAAAATATAGAAATGGAAACAAAAAGACAGAAAGAGAAACAGATTGAGTGAATATATCAAGTGTATGTGCTCAAGGCCAATTTATATATGAAATTTCAAAATCACATGAGTCCAACTCTGAGACTAACTGCTGACTTTTTTATCTTTATAAATAGATAACTAAAGAGAGAATCTGAAAACACATCGCGAATGATTTGTTTACGTTTATTTATTTTCATTTTTTTTTTTTTTTTTTTTTTGCAAAAATGATGATGAATAAAATTTGGTTGGAATTTGCACATCGCCACATTGCATATACTGAATATGATGAGAAAAAAGAATTGTGACAGCAAATATTAAACTTTTCGTAGACATAAATTCAAACATTTTTACGTTGCATTTTTCGGTGTCAGAAAAATTCAGAAATGCTTCGGTGCTTCTTTCACTCTGGTTGGATTTTTGGGTGAAAGCTTTGATGTTCATATTAACACATAATTTTATGGTACGATAAATGGCAAACAAATGTAATGCGTTTGCAGAATCTTTTTTCGGTAAACTTTGATTACATCTTGCATTGAATTACTGCGGGATGTCTTTTGTGTTGACACTGAAAAAAACTGGAAAACATCATCTCATTCAGTTGTGTAACAATCAGAGCGACAAATGATTTGAACTACATGAAGAGAAAAAAAAAAGATACCTTCAAAGATCACAGAGCAAAACGAATATAATTTCTGTGAAACGTAAACAGATAAGAAAAAATTGTATTCATTCTACTTTGTTTCGCCTCTGTGTGCAATACAACATTTGGATCTTTTGTAAAAAAAAAAAAAATGAGAAAAAGAATCGACATTTAATTATTGTTCATTTTAAAGAACTAAGAGCTCCAAGTGATTTATTGAGTACGTGGTATCTATAGGTACTTGTAGGTAAATGTTTCAACTCATGGCAATAAATCCATCAAAAAATTTTGCATTGTTGCGATATAGGAACATTCCAATGTGCGCTTGATGTCGTATTTTGTATAAAGTGCAATTTTATACATTGTCTACATGGATTCTCTCTCTCTCTCTCTCTTTCGCTCTCTCAATGTGTGTGTGTACGTGTGCATTAATTCATGCATAGTAAAAATGTAATTACAGCATTTGCAAGGTGGTGGAAATGTTGTACAATATCTTGGAATACATTCATTATTAAATCCGTTTATAAATCATCTGGGCGAAGAGGGAAATAAAATGACTGAGTGACTAAGGGAGAGAAAGAGAGAGAGAGAGAGAGAGAGGGGAGAGTGAATTTTTTGCTTTTCCAATTTGCAATATGCAATTTGCAAAGCTACTTGAATGTTGACTTTGTCACTAACAGCGTGAACGAAGCATTTGAAAAAATATTTTCTCATCGAAAACGAAATTTTAATGAAATTTTACGACAATGGACTTGCAAATGAAAGAGAAAAGTAAGAAAAAAAAATAGGAGCTAAAAACACACTGTGACGCAAACCAACTAGAAAAAAACACAACCGTGAAAAATCGACATTATGCATTGTAAATACTGAAAAGTGACGTAAGGTGTCGTTCGGTAGAATGCACGGTCGCAGAAAATCTTAAAGTATTGCACTTGATGTTTACGTTGAAGTGGTATATCCATCGTGAACTAAAAGTGAAACGTAAACGAATCAAACGTGATAAAACATTAATGCGCTTTTAAAATCACAGCTCAAAGCAATGCAATTGACGCTGCAAGTGGCCAGCTACAAATGGAGAAACGTTTTAATCAGTAAAGCAAAGCGCGTATTCAGTTTCAAATGCTCGTTGCTAGAATAAAGAAGAGAATGAGCAAAAAAAAAAAAACGTTTACATTTTCATGTGTATGGTACGTTATAAATTATAGATTAAGCGTACATTTGTTTCATGTCGTTTTTACTTGTTATTTGCAGTTGGCGAATAGCAAAGACAACAGTCAAAGGACCGACTGAAATGCATTCAATGTTATAAATGAAATGTCATACATTTCAAATGGTATGTTGAGAAAATGCACTGTTTGGCATGTGTCTCACGCGATCAGTTTGTAATTGATTTTGTGCGACAAAAACGCAAAGGAATTCAATTACTTTCTCAATTGTAATGATCTTGTTCTACTTGAAGTTTCAACTAAAGCTTAAATAAACGAAAAGAGAAAGAAAAGAGAGAAGAAGAGCGAGTGATAGAGAATGGTGATTGTTCCAACATAAAAATCATTCAAACTCTGCTATCAGTATGCAAATACACCCACATGAAATTGCATCTTCGCATCGGATATCGTACAATGAACGCACAATATGATGAAAAAAGAAGAAGAAGAACTATACACAGTTTCTAATTACAACATTTATCCATATTTGATCACGTACATAAAATTTTAATCAATTTAAAACAACAAACGTTTTTGTTGTGTGAATTGCATCGAGTGTGTGTATTTTTGTCGAGAAAAAGAGAGATAGAGAGCGAGAGAGAGCGAGAGCGAGAGAGAGAGAGAGAGAGAGAGAGAAAGAGAGCGAGAGAGAGAGAAAGAGATCGAGAGATAGAATTCTGTTTTATTCTAGCCTATTCAGGCCTTTGCGTTTATCACAGATTTTAATACTGTGCAGTTGCCGTATTTGCACATATTATAACATGGAAATGATGCACTGCACTGCACAACGATGGTATTTACTACTAATTCTGTGAACAAATAGATAAAATTGGTCGTTTGGTGCGATGTAAGCGTGCATGTGTGCGTGTATCTCTCATATGAAGTAATATCTAGTTGTCGTTCTGTTAAAAAGTAAACATTGCAATTATCTTTGTTTGCATAGACCATAGTGTCGGATGGTTGCTATTGGTGTGTTTAACGATCCAAGCTACCAACTGCATTAATGATACAGTGTTGTATCAATTTCAGATGGTTGTTTTGAAAAACGAGTATTTGTTTACTTGAAAATGATAAGCTTGGATTTACCGCTGAATCTGATGTTTCCAAGAAGCGATTCTAATCAAATGCAAATTTCAGTCAACAAAACTGCAAGAAAGAAACAACATCTCATACACAATATACAGTATAATAAACTTAATAATGGATAAATACACGGTGACCGTAAACCAGATCATAATGGAAGCCATTCAGTTAAAATTGAACATTGAAATCGTATGTTTTTTTTTTATTCGAAATTGAAATTGGCTGTGTGTATCAAATATTTGGGATGATTTTCATGCGACACATCCAATCGAAAGTCATTTATAATGGCACATCGAAACACAAAATTGACTGAAAAAACAAATGTGAAACATATGCAATTGACATCATTATAAAAATGGCGATGCATTATTTCATTGATCTTGATTGTTTCACATCGAAATCCCAAATTCTCCATTCTCTGCACAATAAAGCGGCACACATCTATGAGCACTAGGCTTGATGTATGCATATCATCGATTAATAACCATTTCGGATTTATAAGTGCTTCACAGTGTGCAAGACGATGAATGTGGCTTTTATGTTACCTATCTCGCTTATTTTGATTGATTGCCCCGTAGTGTTTTTTCGCTAATGACCATATCTGTGAACTCAAATGGCAGGTATTACAATAAATGTGTGTATTCATATTAATAATCAATATCGAATTGCTCATATTAATTTTGATCACGATGCTGAAGACGACCGAAGCGGCACTTTTATTAGTCTTCGATTAGCACTCATGATCTCGTGCATAACAATAGGTTGAGCAACGTTGCAAAAAAAGAAGAAAAAAAAAAACGTCATTGTGCCTACAGCAGCGTTGATGCAATTTTCTATCTGTCTGTCTGTCTGTGTGCATCTCTCTCTTCTTTCTCTCTTTCTCTCTCTCTCTCTCTTACACAAAATATGCACAGAAACGGATATTGGTGCATTGAACGTTCACGCAGGTGATGATTATAATTTAAATGAAAAAAAAAAGAGAAGAAGAAACGTCAAGTGCATATATGAGCAGCCGATATGTAAATATCGATCATTTTACTATGCCTGCGCAAATATTGAATCACGTTCCATTTATTGCGCGTTTTTATTTTTCTCATCAAGAAATTCCATTTTTTTTAATGATTTCGTGACAATATCGCAAAAATGATAATAATTTTGTTTTTTTTCAGTGGAACTTAATCAAAAATATATTTTTTTTTCTGATTTCCTAGAAATTATTCACGTTCATTTCAACTTATTCCCAAATACTTTTACACTTTTTTGACAGAAAAAAAAAAATTACAATTAAAAATGCCCAAACACATCAGCATCAGCTTTTTGGAATTTAATTGTGGTCAGATAGCAATCGCTATTTTTTATTGCGATAAATTGAAAAATTCCAATTCCATATATTCGATAACTTTCATTAAAAGTTGAAAGCAGAAAATTGAAAAAAAAAAACAAATTATGGAGAAAAAAATCTCTTTATTGGCTTCGAGAATACCGTATTAATTCAGTGAATTTTTGAAACTGGACAAACCACAAATTAATACCTTTAGATTTTTTTTTTTTTTTTTTATTACAGTCTTTATGTGTGTTGAATGAAAAAAGTGGAAATTTAATGCGATATATGAATAATAAAATTTAACAATACACAAAACACACATTTATCGATGAATGCTTGAACATTTTTAAGCATTTTAAGCTAATGAATTTGTAGATTCATAAATGAGTAAATCCGAAAAAAGTGACTACTTAAGCTTACCCATCACATTTAAAAAAAGACTCACATTATCGGTGGCATTCTTCATGCTATTTATGTTTAATCTATGTCTGTTTGTATTGGACAAACTAAAATAATGTCTCATTTCAATCAAATTGTATGGTAATGCTAATCTATAAATATAACCTTATGTTAATTAAAATCTTTGTTAAACCACTTCATGTCACTTCGATTATTGCTCTAAATCCTCAAATTGAACCTCTCGGTGAAGTCAAAATTCTCGAATTCACATTGCCTTCGTAGAACTATTGAAATCAAACTCTTTGCAAAAACCTATTTACATTGAATTTGTTCTTCGAAAAAGGGTGCAAATTACATATAAATATTGACCAACAGTGAATTCGACTGAGTTTGAAATTGATCGAATGATTGATTTACGATAGCAATTCTCTAGAACATAAACTTGAGATTTCAAACAAACAAAAACTGGATTCATTTTGCCAACAAATACATGACATCATTGCATTAGGTTTCCAGTTACCAGTATGCCAGAGAGTAGAGTCATATATTTTCTACGAAATGTCATGCTTTGAAAAATTCAATTTATCGTTCACATTAACAGCAGTTGAATTACAAATCGGCCACAATGCACCACATCACCACTATGCATTGCATTCTATTAAGCTCACCTAAACTTTTTGCAGTGAAATTTAAATTTTTAATTCAACTATAAGAACGCATAGATCGTAACGTAATACGGCAAATGTGCTGAATGAATTTAACACACATACACACGTACAAGTGCAAAACAAATTAACATGAATTCGTAATAAACGTTCGGCGTCAATTGATTTTGTTCATTGAAATTGTATAAATGAAACGCAAACCTAGTCGATCTCATTAAAATTGTTGATTCTTACGACGAATACCTGCAGGACAAAACACATTGCCCATGTTCATATTTTGATTATTGAGCAATTCACGGCAAATGTAAATATATTTTTTCATCATTTTTATACCGAGAATACGGTCCCGAAATGATGCAATAAAGAATTGCATTTGGCAAACGTCGGAACGAGATGATATTTTTATGCAGATATTGCAATGACACTCTCACTGTCTCTATTTTTTTTCTCTTTTTTTCTCTATCTACCGTCAAAATTTATGAACCGAGTCTTTTCAAAGCGAGTTTTACAGTCGGTATTGTTGCCGTAGGCAGATACCGATTTTCTAATTAAATGCTCATTCATTTCAAATCTTATTTGATAGGTCGTTAATAGATTGAACACGGTGTATGTAAGCAAACATTGAAATGAGTATAGCCAATTATCTCCATTGGACCAGTTAAATGCATCACTTATCACATCGGTTTTTTTTTTTCTTCATTTTATTTAAAATTTTCAAACGGTCATTCTCACACAAAACGATCGATACCATTCAAAACCAATCAATTTTAACAAAGTGGTTCAAGCTTAACTTGACCGAACATCAAGTACCATTGAAAGAGAAAGAGAAAAAAATGGTGACGAAATAGAGATGATTGAGCGACACTCAACACCTAAAACAAATTTAACGATTTCAAAGAGTGAATATTTACGAGTCATTTGATACGTGCTTTTAAATATCTTCGAATTGAATTTTAAAGTCACCGCGCAAGAACATTCATTTATATAGAAACCATTAGTTATTAGCATGCACGGCGCTTTGCCATAAAAAAAAACTGTCAAAACAACCAGGATTAAATAAATACAACAGAAATAACATAAATATGAAGAAGATGAACATGATGATGATGATGACGAAGTTATGAATTCGAAGAGGGGCGGTCAGGTAAATACTGAAACGATATGGATTTGAAAAATATGAACTTGGCAACAAAACACTACGAACACCATTGAAATGATGAATCAACACCTGAAACTGGTTACAACACCATTTATTTTGATGCCATATGGTTGATTGTAATTAAATATTCATGCATTTTATTTTTCATTTCCTCAGTTAGCCACATTGGGTTTTATCAAAATGATTCATTTCACGAAAAAAAAAACACTGTTCAGCTGTATTCGTGCGTATGATCCATTTCATCATGTTGATTGATATAGGGTAGACGAAATGAGCTTAATTCAAAACCAACGGTTTGCTCGAATACGAAATGTGCAAATATTCAAGTGATAATTGCATTTCCACACAAAAATTCACGACTTTTCACATGAAAATGATGAATTTTCACGCAAAAATGATTTACTAAGTGAATATTGACCATTTGTGTCTGAAATTTCGATTGATGTTCTTCCGCTTGTAATGATATAAATGCTATTTACATACAGAGAAATTCATGTCATGCGATCATCATTTGAAATGGTTTTGCATTTCAAAGGCTTTCCATTCGTTACGGTAATAATGATGTGTTTTTCGCGCAAATAAAATCATCGGGTGTCCAATGCACAAAGGGAATTGAAGTGTCGAAAATGCGTTGAGGTGTGAATTTGTTAAACGATATAGTGTACATTTTCGTATAAACAGTGTCATGACTGTCAACATCAATTACATTCACGTGAATTTGTTTATTTATAAATATTATGATTTTCATTTTTAACAAATTGCAATGGAATGACCAAAGAAATAAAATAAAATATTTCATTTGCGAAAATCTTGATGTCAATGACTCGTCATCACATAGTTCATTCGGATGTTTTGTTTGAATTTCGGACAAGTGAATACGCGTGCCAACAATTTATTGAGAGATATTTTAACTGATATTTATACCGCTCTTAACATGAGTGCAAATTGAAATATATTGCACTTGAATTTCACCATTTCATCCTGTTCGCAATTTATATATTTCGAATTTGTTTTCATTTTTTTTTTTTCTGTTGTGAATTGGTCTAACCAACACCAGAACATTTTTTTTTTTTCAAATTTTATTTCCATGTATTTATTACCTTTTTGAGTGTGCTCGATAAACTGAATGATTGCGAATTGACACGAATCATGGTCGATGTGGAGAATTATTGCAGATGGCACAGTTGACCAAGCCAAAATCGATTTATTAGACCAGATGAATGACTTATTTTAATTAAGTGGTATCTGGGTGTATTTCATACGTTTCAATAAATCGACGTTGATGAATTTATTTCAATTAACTGATGGAAGTATACACATGTAAATAGATTGCACTTTATTTTATTCACTTCGACAGCATTTCGAGAACCAATTTTTGATCGATGCGTTGGTAAACATTTTTTTTTCTTTTTCTTTCCAATTTTATTAATTTATTTATTTTTTTATCACTGATGATGATGGTGACACGCACTGTGCAGAGAGCCACCGCAAAAAAAAAAAAAAAAAACAAGAAAATAAATTTAAATGAGTACACACGCAAATTAACGTCGTAAAACTTATTGATTCAGCGTATTAAATTAGGTTTCAGGTTGATAAGTTATGTGTCACTTGTTGAATAAGTATGTCGCATTAGGCAATTAAAATGGACTGTAAAACACAACAAACCGTTGATACACAGAGACCAAAGTGTCAATACATGTTAATGATCAACACCAATTAAAACTTTCAACTAAACAACGGTTTTGTCGATGACAATCAATATTTTTTTTTTCTCTCTTTGCCTTTCGATAAAAGCTCAAATAGTGTCAAATATCATAAAATGACACACCGATGAGACTCAATAGAAATAACATAAAATGAAATTCATGTAAGTGTATGAATTGAAGTATGTAAACAAAGACGTGTTGAACACAATTCGTTTAAGTTTTCGTACAAAAATGATGATTTTCAAAAAGATCACAGAATGAAGTTGTGTTTATTCATCTCATTTTAATGCAATGGCGGTCCCATATTCGCCTGTTCAAGTGTATTTTTAAAACGATTACGTAGGCATTTCTCTTGAACGGATTCTTTAACTATAAAAACTTGACTGGAATTTCTGGCAACTATAAATAAAAATGGGTTGCTTGGCTCCATTTGACCGTGAATTGATTTCTTGCAGATGTCTCAGAAACGGGGGAAAAAAATTATATATATTTTTCATAGGGAACCAAGTTATGTTTATAGCAAATGATTCTATATCGAAACGATTATATGAATTCATTTCAAAATGGACTACGAATTCGTTTCTATTTATTTAAAATCTTTGGAAGTATACATACAGAGCAAATCCGATCAATAAGAAAAAAGTGCTTTCTACACACATTCTTTTTCGCCGCCTCTGTTTAAATCGTACTGTGTGAGTGTGTTGCTGTTTATGAGCTCAGATTGTTAGGAAGCGTGAATTGAAATGAAAAGTGAAACATAAAAAGTGTTTTTAATAAAGCTGGAATGCACTTTGTATCGATATTGTTATTGTTTTTTTTCTTAGGATTTTAACCCGATTATGCAAACTCAATGCATCTCGGATAGGATCGGAACGGATCGTAGTTGTTAGTAAGAAATCTAACGAACTGTACAGCAAGAGAGAGAGATCGAGAGAGAGATGGGGAGGGAGAAAGAGAGAAAGAGAGAAAGAGAGAAAGAGCATCGACAATACAACGATTTATTATCGCCGGAGGAAGTTGAAGTGAGAAGAACACGTTTTGGTTACATGCCTTGATTTGCCACTTTGTTTGCAGCAAATACTATTGAGAATAATTGGTTCTGCTGATGTAAAAGGGAAGCTGCAAAACAAATTGATGGAAAATATCAGCCGTCAAACCGATAGAGAATATGAAAAAAAAAGTCGAATATAATGGTGACGAATGTGCAAAGCCATTGTTGTTGCATATTCATTGGAATCACGTTCAAATGAGGCGTTTCGTGCAAACGATTTGTAAACAAAGCAAAGAGCGACACAAAAATATCAACAAAAAGCATAAATTCTTCAAAATGACGAAGAAAAATAATTAGCTTTGATCGATTTATTTTTTGTTTGCAAAAATGCTTAAAGGCCAAACTGGAAACATCACGCCTCTTTCAACACGCCAATGCTCATCGCACTGTTTAACAGTATCACAGTTTTGATTACAAAATGATAAGCGCACGAAGAAAATGTCAAATTGCGAAATTGTCCTCCGGTTAGATTACCAGTCCATTGGCTATTTATTAATATCACCATGATGAGATCACCGAAAACAAAAAAAAATCAAGATAATGAACAGCGTCCACATTAAGATTCACATAACATTTGAGAGTCAATCTCTGAAACTGAACTTAAAACACGCTAAATTAAAAGCAAAACATCAAATTTGCAAGTTTTTTCCTCATTCTGCTCATTTTGCATTGTTAATCAAGGCTAACATCTCTCAACACGAACCAAAATCAACAAAAAAAAAAAAAAAAATACCACCGCAATTTCATTCACACAAATTAATAACTGAAAAAATCGTCCCGAAGAAAAACGCTTTACCGCATTTTATTGTGTGAATTTTAACATAATTTCTGTTTGCTTTAATTTTTTATTTTTGAAATTTTTTCTTCTCATTCCTTTTTTTCTTCAGCATTTTTAAGACAATCTTTTAACATTGGCACGACGATGTCAGTCAAAGACAGGAGAAGAAAAAAAAAAGTAAAAACTGGACTGGCATTCATTGGAACAATAAACCGTCGTCACTGATGCTGATTACGAATGATAAAAATGGCATCGGCACTGTTGTTATGCGTATGCAAAATATTTGAATAAATAATTTTTTTCTTCATCGAAAGTGAGGGAGAGAAAAACGAAAAAAACAAAACAAGTAGAAATAAAAAAAAAAAAAAAAAACACCAACGAGACCAACAGCGATTCAACAGAGATTACGACGTATTGTCGGAGATTTATTTTCGTATGAGATTTACATTTATTGTGTGTTTTTCGGTGAGTTTTAAATTGACGAAAGAGAAGAATTCAGAAAAAAACAATAAAAAGAAACCAGATGCGAGAATTTTGTGTACGAATTAAATACGTCGAAGTGATTCGATTGAAATACTGTTCATTGTCAAAATTCAATCTGCCAATGTTCCAGCAAGTAATCATTATTTGGATATGAACTTCTGTTGCGTATGTATTATTTAAATAAGCCAGTCTGTGTGGTTTTTAGAACATTGACGATGTCGCATTAATTAGCATAACATTGTAAATAAATGAATAATATTGAAGCGTTTCGATATACACTGGCATCGACGACTCTCATCTGCATTTTTGTCTGTGCGATTTTATTTTTGCCTTTTTTTTTATCGCATCTCTCGTATACATACCAGTTTTTGTGAGATCGCATGGTATCCGCGTTGGCCTGTTAACATTCAATTCGAAAATTACATGTATAGCCAATAAGAAAAACACACGCATAAATTATTGCCTGAACCAATTGTTGATACGAATGCGATAAGAGTCATCAGCAGTTAAATAATGGACTGTGAATTGAAAACTTTCTTGCAATTCAAACGAAAAATACAAAAACAAAAACAAAAACCAAACAAAAATACTTTTTTTTTTTGTTGAAAACGTGTGTTTGGCATGTATACACTTTTGCTTAAGATAAGACCAATCGTTATTTTTATTATTCACATAATTCGTTCGTTTATATGAGTAGAAGAAATTGACAATTTTTTTTCTTTCTTCTTCTCTTCGTCACACTGAGAAAATTGTTTGTCGTTGTGCCGCTATTCTTAAAGCGTTATTCACTTATGCATACAAATGTCTCAATCAACGAATCTTGAATAACAAACTTGCCAAAATATATTAAAATGTAATGTACAAACAAATCAGAAAGCAAACAGAATATTTCGAGAAATTGCGAATGAGTAATTGATAAGTTCGGTCGATAAGATTTTACCTTGGCAAAATCAAATGCTATCAACAAAGTTTTATATTTTTTCTTCTTCTTCTTCTTCTTCTTGTCGTTAAATTTTAAATTTCCCATTTACTAACCCTAATTTTTTCATGTACAATTTTGAATTCTGAATAGAAATAGCCATATGAATTTTTTCGTGCACTTGTCAGAACTACATGACTAATCGCCGTTGATGCATTTGGATTTAAATTAACGGTTTTTCTTTCATTTCAAATGCATTTCATTTATTCTCGAGATGAATTTTAATAATAATCTAAATCACTTTAACATGAATTGCTTTAATTTAACGATGGCACATGGGCAAACTAAAGTAAATGAAAGATGATTCACTCATTAACACAACAATGGCACACAAAAAAGCACAACAAAAAAAATTATTTGGTAAAATTTGATCCCGGCAACCGCACATTAAAAACATCCAAGGATCATCGTTTATTGTCCATGCAATTGGCACGCCACAGCCGATTTTGACTTTGTATATATAGATAGATAGATAAAAAAAAAGAAATTCGAAAGAAATGCGATGATAAAGAGTACGGGTACGGTCACTTCGACGGTAGAAAAGCAACTAAATTGTATTATGTGCCGTATGGATTGGCAGCAAAACTCTCCGATTCATACAATTGTACATGTATGCCAGTCGTCTAAGCAGCTTGTTGTATATATTATAATGAACACGAGTGAATATATACTTTATACATATCAGTGAGCAGTGGAATAAACAAAAGAAGAAGTAGAGAAAAAGCCAGCGTTCCGGCTTGAGTTATGTGTATATATTCGCGTGTGCATTGCTGTTATCTCTCGGAGCTTCGTCTCGCACATGGAGTACGAAACGCCAACGTTCGTGTTAGAGAGAACCAAATCATTTGACATACACACTGTACTATATGTGTATGTTATGCGTTGTACGGTACGATAGAGTGAGAAATTTAAACGAGAATCGCTTGCATTCACAACCAAATCCATTTAATAGTTCGCATATCCAATGCGTTGAGTGCATTTATTTCCGAGCAATTCACTCTATTGAGTCATTGAGCAGTTTCTTTATACTTTTTCTGTATTTATCTCTTTTTTTTTTCGATGGAAAAAACACCAATAAAATGCCAATGAATTATACATGGCTTAATGTGTAGTACACATTGTGTACGCTTACAAAGTGTCTAACACATCGCCGTTCGGAATAACAAAATTCGGCGAACATGATATTCATCTGCACAAAAGAAAAAAAAAAACTAATTCAGTTTCGACCCGTGCCGACATACAATAAAACTACTTCTATTCCCTACACTATTTTCAGTTTCAATAATGACAATGATAATAAAAATGTTTTTATGCACATCACTGTTAGATATGTTAAGGTAATACATATCCTCAGACAGAAATATGCTCTTTTGGTGTCTCTTTGCGGCTTTTCTTTCGCCTGTCGAACAAATAACACACAAAAAGTTTTGTAGCCATAAAACGCACGCAATCTGACATATGCAAAGAGTTAAATTTGAGTTACATGGTTAAAAACAACATCACCGCCAACAGCAACAGCTGCAAAGAGAAATATATGTTTTTCTTTTCTCATACATATTTTTTTTTTCGGCATGTGTTCTTCTCGCATTTTCATACAAACATCTAGATTCATGTGCGTTTATTTCATTGTAATATATACACTATTCATTTAAACCTGAATCTCAATTGGAATTTTAACACACTGAGTAACACGATGTACAATATGCTCATTGTACAAATTGTGCATTCTGACGTTTCACCATTCTGTGGGTGGATTTTCTTCCTTTAATCTCTGTATTTCTCTCTCACATTCTCTCTCTCTCGCTCTCTCGCTCTCTCCTCTCTCTTTCTCTCTCTCTCTCTCTTTCTTTCTCTCTCTCTCTCCCCTCTCTCTCTCTCTCGTTCACTTTCGTTCTTTTGGTCATTCATCTATCTTTATCGTTTAATATTTTCTACTCAGAGCGTAATAATTTTTTGTTTAAATGTAATAAAACATTTTGCTTTTTTTTTGCACACAAATCTATAAAATTTGTCTAAACATATTTCTTTTGTATATCCGGTTAAGATGGAGTAACATTAAAATCGATGATTTGTGATTATAGAATTGTTTCTACCCACAAGACTTAGGCAAATAAACTGAAATTGTTTGACACATGTGTGTGATGATGCGTTGCAAATGCGTCGAGACATGTTCATACATTGAAATGCTTCATTAATTACTAAATAGATGAAATGGCAGCTAGTCAATCGACATCTAATGCCATATAGTTTATTCAAATTCACATCAATGTTTTTCATAAAAATTTTATTCACATTGACATTTGATGAAGCACAAACAATGTTTGTGTCTTTCATTTCAAAATTGACATTGCATTGAGAAGGATAGCGAGGGTACTTGCATTAAAACCATCTATAAAATATAATTTGATGTGATTTTCAATCTTAAAATCGCTCTCATTTCGTCTTACGAATATTTCCATTCAATTTTTTATTCATAGCCAAATGTCTCGAAACTTGGAATATTTTAGCCAATTTCATGAATGCGCCTTTCATCAATTCCAAACTCTCTGCATATTTTACATTGATTTTCAATTTTAAATCAGATCATCAAACCTGAAATGACAGCCAATGAAAATAAATTGAGGAAATTCATATCGATGGAAGTGAAAAATGACAAAATGTGAGAAAAAAAAAAAAAAAATTTTTTTGAAACAAATTGTTTTCTGAGGTTTATACACCGAATGCAATTTTAATGGGAAGCACATTGGACAAAAATGGGTGTGCGCAATTCAAGATGATGATGATGAAATGGTTTTTGTCTTTTATGTTTGAGTACAAAATGCATTCGGGTAAAGTGTTTGAGTGTTTGCTGTCTATTCGAATCTCAAATCAAAGTAAACAGCTTCTCAATCGCATATTCACAATCTTTTCGGATGGTTCTTTTTATTTTTTCTTTACTTTGTCTTTCTCAATATCGTTGCGCCATTCATTCGTAAATAATTGTACGTAATGCTATTCGATGTGCCATCGTTTCTGTTCAGTCGCATTTTTTTTTTTTTTTGTTTTTTTTTTGCATTTGCTTTGAGCATTTGAGCAAAATGTGTGAAATTCAACTAATGCAAAATCTCATGCCACTCGATCCTGTCTCATTCTTACATGCACACTAACACACACATATATATATACTATACAGTCTCTTAATATTGCTATCATTGGAGTGTTTTAAAATGGAGACAAAAACAAAACAAAAAAACGCAAAAATATTCCCCAAGATACATATAATAAAAGTGAACAGCGATTAAATGTTACTGCAAAAGTGCCATTTTATTGTGACACACACACCATTTTGACTAACCAATTCAATAAATCTTATCATCGCCAAATACCAATCGTTTATTGAAGTCGATGAATGTGGCGACATATCAATATGCAACATGGATAATTTGCATTTTATGAAATTTGCACGCTTTTTTGCATTCTTTTTACGTAGGAATATTTTCCAACAAAAAAAAAAGAAAAAATCAATTCCCTTTGATCTGGGCAAAACAGTATCAACCGAAAGCGGCAAAAGTCTTTGTGGTCGATGGTTACTTTTTTATTTACTGAAAATAAATTTCAAATCTCAAAGTTATCTTTTGGTCTTTTGTAATGTTGAATTTTTGCGAGATATTTAAAATGAAATTGAAATCAAAATTGAATTCCGATGTTATGTCTTCGACATGATTTACCCGACAGGCATGATTGCTACAAAGGATTAACTGAATTTATGTATAACAATTGTGTGTTTTCAGCAGCATTTGCAAGTCATCAACAAATCTCGAGGCCAAGCATATTTCTTCAATAAAGACTTGTTAGGTCCATGTTTCCAAGAATATTTGGGCATTACATTGCTATGCGATTCTCACAAGCAAACAATAATGTTTATTATTTATTTTCCACTTGATTTGATTATGTAGGCACAGAAAAACGTAACATGATGTTACATTAGTATAACTTTCTTTATATCATTGTTTATCACACTTGAGAATATTCAATTAATTATTAACCAGTATTATTATGGCAACATCTTGGATCATAATTTTTGTCCGAATGTAGACGTTGGTAATCATCATTAATCATTTCTATATCAGCATTAATCTCTTTTCATATTAAATGTTTAAGAGGCATATTGAAATGGACAACGATCAAAACATAAAAACCATTTTTCCAATAACGACAAGAAACAATAGTTTGTATCAAACAGAAGGCGCTACACTTTTTGCGCGTGTGTATGGTTTAAACACAAATGATTTGATCAAAGGAAGAAAAAAAACGTTTATCAATATTTTAATTTAAAGCAAATAAAATTGATGGATTTGCATCGTGGACCTGTCTAGCAGTTTCCTCATTTAATAACTTGTGTGCGAGTGTGTGTCTTTTTTTTTTTCTTTGTTTGAATCTCTCAATTTTACAACGAAACCTGTATTTGATTACGCGACTTTGATAGAAATTGCCATAAAAGCCTTTTGCCGAATGAAACAGACAAGTTTCAAATTTAACGAAACAAAAACCCGTGTATTTCGTTAAAGGTCAAACATTTAAATTTTGTAAGAAGAGAGAAAAAAATCGTTTGAAAAAGATAAAAGTCAACAAATAAAGAACAAAAAATTAACAAATTATCAACCGGAAAGGTGATCATGAACAAACGATGAAAACCAGTTTTATTGATTTACCAAGCATTTTTTTTTTTTTATTACTGATTCCAGCTGTGTTCTAAGATATTTGACGGCGTGTTATATCCAAATATTCATGGTTGAATAATCCTTTGAATCTGTTCTATCGATCTGATTCGTTTCTCAATTTACTTGCTGTGATTAAAGTGATTAAAAAATAACGTGTCATTTCATATTGAAAGATATAAAATGAATAAGAAAGTAATTTTCTTCAGCTCATTATTGATTTTGTTGTTTTATTTTTCTCTCGTATTTCACTTTCGTTAAATTTATTTTTCAATTTCCATGGGAGATTTAATGAGAAAATGCATAACATAAATTGATTTCTCAAGTTGATGATTGCTCGATTGGTTAGATTAACGAAGAAAATGATGATGATTATCGTTCATCAGATGTCACTTATTGATTTGATGTGTGTGTGTGTGTGTGTATCAGCCGCCTTATCATCATTCAAAGGTGTTGCTGGTGCTCATTTCTCATCTTAAATTACTAACATAAACGTGAAATGTTCGCTAGAATGTTTCTATAAAATGTCATAAAAAAAAAAAGAAAAATGAGCAACTATGAGAAAAAGTCGTAAATTGATGGTAATCAAGACATTTGATCGCAAAATGGAAAATCGTCCATCAAAATTCTTTGAATAAATTGTTGCAATTATTGCTCGCGAAAAAACACCATGTAAATAGCAAAACATTACTGTGTGGTAATTCAATGTGCGGCATTTGATGACAGACAATGATTAAAATATTCATCGACTGTAGTTAAACGATTCCATTTTATAGAAAAACATTGTAATTATGCAATTAGAAAAATTAGAACGGGTTGTACAACTCCACAGCATGCAGTAGCGCCCGCGTCAAATTCCATGACTGAATTGCGGAAAGATGCATTCACATGATATGTATTTTGATCTCATTCTGCTATCGAATCTAGTGCAATTTATCATGATTTTTCAAAAAGGAGATCTCGCTTCGAAGTAAAAAAGAAAAAAAAAAAAAAAGAATTATTCGCAGTAAAAAGTGAAAAGTAATAAACAACAAACAGCGTTGTTTGTAAATAACACAAAACAACGAATGAGAGCGACGTGTTCAAAGAAAAGAATACAAATAAGATAGCCATTAAAAATTAAATGGTGGTCATTATCTGTGGCTGTCTGTTGTTTGTATCTCATGTCGATGCAATTATAAAACGTGATTAATAAAATTTAAATTTAAATTTATCCACACACACACACAAACACACACATAGAGAGAGACATAGGGAATATGAAAATGAACAGCAACAAATAACGTAATACAACGTCGTCGATCGAAATGATTGAGTAATTTGTCAGGTTTGCAGGTAGACCCGAGAAATTTCGATTGCGCTACTGCAATGCTTCGATTTTTCAACGCCACACGCATACACACAGTGCGATTAGCAAGAAAATCGCCAGTCGTCGAAATCAATGAATACAAGTTAAAGCGATCGAAACGCTCTATTAAATGAGTCGGTTGCCTTTCAACCGAACCGCAGTCCTGCTTCAATTCATTGCATGAATTCCATTCACACACACTAAACCACACCACATAAACTTGAAACTCCTTTTATTCTTATTATTCATTTATCTTTCGTTCGTGAACGAGACAAAGGCTCACAATGGCAGAAAAAAAAAATGCAAACTTGTAAGTATCAAAATCGATTCTGCTGATATTCATCGACGAAATTCACGGCATGTTAAACGCATACCACCCAAGCGGCCACGCCATCAGCTACAACTTTGAACACTTTGTCTGACTCTTCGTTCCCGCCGAAGTCAAAAAACCAATGAGTTTTTTTTCCTCTCTCTCTCTCTCTCTGTGCATTTTTCCATCACATAGTTTTTATGCAATGAAGTGTATGGAAATTGTCGGAAATTTACTTTTAAATCATAATTGCTGCCGAATCTCTGAGAGACCGCATAAAGAAAATTAAGCTCATTTCACTTCGCTATCCCAGTTAGTATGTGTGTGTGTGTGTGTGTGTTTCTGTGTGTGTGTCACTCAATCCATTGAGCTAATTAAGTCATTCTCTCGAATGTGTCATGAGCCAAAACAGCAATGTATATATTATGCGGAACGTACAAATTAACTCGCATAATTTCCAACTGAATTCTTTTTTAAGCCTCGACCATTAATGAATAATACAAAAATGTTTCGTTCATTTTTTTCTTCTTCTTCTTCTTCTTCTTCTCATACCAACATACACACGCAACATGAATATAATTTATCTATATTTATTATAATGCAAATATATCATCATACTCGCACGTGCTATTAGGATTTTTGTTCACGTTAATATGCGTACGGCTTTGCCAGTTACACAAACAAATCGATTGTACCAAAAAATATTAACTAGCATTTTTGTTCGGCCATTTGGTTTTGAGGCGGCGGGTGTTACTCTGTTTCAAAAAGAAAAAAAAAAACAAGAAATATGTTTTGCACTTCAAATATAAACAATAATTCGTTTCTAGACAAATAACATCGCTCATACAGAGAGAAAACACCAACAACAACTTGAGATTACGAAATGGAAAACCGATTGTATCGTTTCATTTTTCTATATTTGCTTGCGAATTCTATTGATTTGTGTAAATGTTACTTGAGTTGAATACGCTAATGTTTGATTATATGGCCATTTGAATATTATTTTCAAATGAATTGTAACCAAGAGGTTGGATGCGTTCTCACAAAATGACTTTTGTTTCATTCCGAAGCGAATGAACAAAAAACATAACTCGTTAGCCAATTTGCTTCACTTGATTCGCATCTTTTATTTCATTTTTGTTTTTCTTTTCTTTCTTTCACTCTCTCACTTCACTCAAATCAAATTTAAATGGCAACATCTGTTTTACAGTGCATGCATGTTTTCTATAATAATTCTTCTTTCTTTTAAAAATAAAAATTTCGTTCGAAGGTAATTTTGCTCACAAATTTATTGACACATGACGTTAACAAACGAGCACACTTTTCACAACTGTGTGTGATTTTGATAAAAACGAAAAAATATTCGCTTTTATTTTACTCGGTGTCATTTTAATCGTTTTACAGAAAAGCGAACTTTTTCATTTGATGTAAAAAAATTTGCAACTTTTTCACAAACAAAAATAGACGTGTATGTTAAACGACAGACGAAAAGGCAAAAAGAAAATAAAAAATGGAACAGAAGCGCTCATTACGCGGGTGACAATTTTCAAACGCAAATGTGCAATTTTCTTCTTACTTCGTTATTTCTTTTGCTTGATCTCATAGAAGAATTGATATTTGGAACCATTTAATTTAATGGAGAGAAATGTGTCAAGATTTTTTTGCCTATATTTTTTTGACTTATTTTTCGTCTTTTCTAGACTTTTAAATTTTTGTTTTGTTTTGAATTTAATCATTCTCAATGAATTTCGTCAATGAAAAATCTAAATTTAAATCGATTGCGCATTTGATATTTTTTTGCGAGATTCTGGGTGTAAATCAAGAATGAAAATTGTGTAAAAGTGGCGCCGAGTGTATATTATCTCAAATTACTTACGAGGAACTTTTGTTTGGAGTGCAATGGAATGTGCAATATTGTGTTTTTGGTCGATTACGAAACGTCCACAAGGAAGTAACGATTACAGCAGCAGTTTATGTGTAAATTGTTCCTTGTGTGTGTGATGTGTGTGGTGAATGCGAGTATATTCTAAAATGAGAACAATGAGCAATATCACGATTCCTTGCATTGCATAATTTCAATAAAGTTGTGCGTACGTGTGCTGTCTCTTTGTTTG
Source organism: Resseliella maxima (assembly GCA_029041755.1). Taxonomy (NCBI): domain Eukaryota; kingdom Metazoa; phylum Arthropoda; class Insecta; order Diptera; family Cecidomyiidae; genus Resseliella; species Resseliella maxima. The sequence goes on along the minus strand of JAQOWM010000600.1, from coordinate 702,059 downwards.
ATTATAGCCGAGCCCGAAATGCAAAGACGTTGAAAACAATGAGCTCATTTCATGCTCTCAACATTTGAAAATAAAAACAAACGAACGAATATGGTTCGAGTTTAATGGGTGAAGAAAAAAAAAAAGAAATATAAGCGTCCAACCAAACATCAAACGAACGAAATACATTGGATTATACTCATCGTTTTTCGTTCAAATGGCGTTTTAGAACATGAAGAAAATGGCGAACATAAGCAAACCATAAAATGCAAACAATAACGAATATGTTTGACTTTTAACGCAATAATAAATAATAATTGTTTTCGTTGTTGGCGTTCGCGTCGTCGTCTTGGTCGTTTTTATACAAATTTTTTTTTTTTTTTTTTTTTTCATTTTACTTTTCTCATTCATCGAAATGCAGATCGTGTGATGCTTGCTATTTCGCCAGCTCAACGGAACATTCAAAAGCAATTCATTGGCCAATGTGCAAAACAGTTAGCAAAGAATGTGATGTGTATAATTGTTGATTCTTGAGATGCAAACAAAACCTTTACGCAGAATTACGATGGCCAGCAAAACAATCATTCTTTGAAACAGTGGCATCAGCATTCAAAAGGTATACATATCGCCGACGTTTGCGGTTTCTCTCACTCTCTCTCTCTCACTCTCTCTCTTCCTCTGTTTCTCCATCTTTGTATTTTTTTTTCACAGCATATTGCATAAACTTTGTGGTTCTTTGGTTGTTCTTTGGTATTTAAGCTTGTGTTGTTTGACGTACAAAATTATCGTGCAAATCGGCCATCTTCTATCGAGACAAATTATGTAAATTCCTTTTGCTTATATTATGCAGAGGAAAAAATATGCAAATGATTTTTTTAAGATAAAGTTTTGTGTTTGCACGTTGACATAATGTCATTACATTCCACGTTGGTTTGACCGATTTCAGGTCATTTTCTTATTTGAATTAATAAAGTGGTCGATTGCCATTAACAGATTAAAATGCTTTTTGCAAATAACTACTACACCCGATTGAAATCATTTTGTAGTACATTTGATATGCATCTACTCATGTAAAAACATTTACATCGGGCGCGGTTAGCATATTAAATTCTATTTGATTGAAATCATATTTTAAATGAAAAAGTCTTGTAGTCGCGTGCCGAATTGAGTGAATTCTTCAAGCGAAAAAAAAAAAACAATTTTTAAATTGATTGGCTCTGAACGTTGGTACATTAAATGGAAAACCCATCGAGGATCGTATGTTTTTATTGTTAAGTTTCTTCGTGCTTTTTCATGTGCTACATTATGAGTGTGTTGGAAAATGGTTCGTCTGTGACTATCCCACGCTATAATAATGCGTGTGAGTTCATGGACCAAATCAATATTTATTGATGCAAAACACACTAATCTTTTGTTGGGGGCCGACTAATTCTTGCAAGTCAATACTTTCCATAAGTCAAAGTGCGAAAATGGTCTCGTCACTTCGTTGTAGATTCCTAACGTATACAGTTAGATTCAAATATACCGTTCGGGCAATCAAACTTTTAATTGAAAAGGTATTTCGTTTTAAAAGGTTTCGTATTCAAAAGGTAATAATTACAGTACTTAGCTCTTTTTTTCATAATAAATGTTATTCGGTTGTCGGTGTGGTTGATATCGTAAATCATCTCTTGAAAGGTACAATTACATTTACTCACCTGAAATTAAATAAATAATATTGCACAAATATATTAATCAAATTGGTAAATGGAAATTGTTTGGTTTTTTAATTGAAATTTATTACTAACTCAAAGGCATATAAATATGATAATTTTGAATGAGGTGCTACAGTAAATTGTGATGACAACCGGTCAAATCAATGCAATAATTTAAATTTTATTTCATTTTTTTTTCTTTTTTTTGTCGACGAATTTTCACATTTATGCAACATGCATATTCAACAAATTTTCAACTCTTAAACGTAAATTTTATTGGATAATAAAATAGCATTCATTTGATTTCATTACACTCATTTACCGTAGTCAGTTCATTAGACCGCTTTTATTCGCCATCTGTGCGAACATTTCTCTCTCTCTCTCTCTCTTTCTCTCTTCTCGTTTTTTCTTGCTTTTGCTATCAATCTCACTTACTCATTCATCCGATTCCTCTCTATCTGTCTTGCTCTCTTCACGATTTTGTTTATTTCAATATTTTTATTTTGTTCCATATGTTTGCTTTGAATAAAGTATTTGTATTTACGTTTGCGCCTGGTTCTCGTTTCTTTTGACGTGTCCCATATTATTGTATGCATAAATTTAGCCTGAACACATCATCAATGCAAATAATATAGCCGATATAAAAATGTTTTTTTTTTATTGTTGCGCCGAATATAAATATATATATGAAAATGTATAATCGCATAACGAATTATATGATTATAATATATGAACTAGGATGAACACGATCAAAATAGAAACCAGTTTGAAAATGTCTAGGGGAATTGATCTATTCGCAAATAACCTCTATCGCTTATAATGGATTCAAAATTTTATTTATATGAACCATTCGCAAAATATTCGCATAATTTGTTAAAATTCGACTCAGTATGGCGGCCTAATATTCTCATACAAAAGAATCAAGTGTTGCAAATGACTCAAGGTTTTTGCAAATAGTTTCGTTTTTTGCGAATATTCTGCGAATATATTCGCCCGCCATTTGCAATTTTCTTCGCCATATGCGAATATATTTCAAAAAAATTCGCACATTATTTACATATTCGCATCTATTTAATGACATCCAAACCCCTAGGAAAATGTTTGCTTTCTGTGTGATCAATGTGCATTTGTATTATTGTAAATGAAGCTTAAATGTCGTAGAGTATACTGGGGGGATGTGAATTGTATAAGTTTTTGTCATTTACAAAGTTCTGTCCATTTCACTCTCTTGAGTCACACAAATTAAAACGATTCAAGTAAACGATAAATAAAAGTAAAGAGAGTTAACGATAAATCGTACACAGCGGAAGTTCACAAATGAATAGAGAAAATAAAAAGAAAAAATCAATACCAAGGCTAAGCTACAAAAATATTGAAGCCGATACAATGCCAATAAAAATTGTACATAATTTAGTATTCAATTGTCGTAGCACATAAAAAATGTTGATTGTTTTAGATGGAAAAAAAAAAATCAAACGTTTGTTTACATTGGCCTATGTTGCTAAACATGAATCGATTGCATCGGTAACGTGCGTTGCTCAAATTTCGTACGTGTATCTTCCATATCGTATATCGAATATTGCTTGTCTTATGTGTGTTTTTTTTTTTTTTGGAAGAATGTCGATTAGCACCATTTTGGCAGTCGTTTTGATGGCGTGATGTGGTGTCATTGCCTTTTTGTCAGTGATCCATCGATCGTGCACAAACCGCACGATTTTCAACGATAAAACATCCAACACAGTGTCTATTGACAAATTGATTACAATTTCAATTGGCTAATATATCTCGAATGGATGGAAAAAATAGCTCCATATTTGAATGTTTAACATTAAGTATGCGCTTAATATTTGCATTTCCATTTCAAAGTGAAATGGAATTTTTAAATTTTCAAATATTTTCCATACGCTTAACGTAACCCGTAAATAATCGAACGGAATTTAAAATTTGATATTCAAATTTCAAGCATTGTTACAATTCAAATGGTTTCAATTGGCCGAGTTTTCCTAAAATTAAAATTTAACACCATTGACATTAATGGCTATGACTTAAATTAATTCAAATTCAATTAATTCAGTGTATGAAGTTGAACTTGAAATGTTATTAAATGTTTTCACATTATAAATTAAAGAAGCGCCAGGCCATCAAATTGAAATGGAAAAAAAAATGTGTCACAACTTTTTCAAACGAATAATTGATGTAATAGAAAACGCCATAATTTATGCAAAACACCGAAAAACATTTTCGTAGATATATATATTCTCTTCGCCTAGAGACATTTCAAGACTATGAATATCTATTGAGTGTTGTTGTTGTTGAGCGCGTGCCACATGTGTTTATTTATGTATTCCAATTGCTTGATTTGCCGCACAGCAATACTACACGATGCACTTTAGAGTAGCAGCAAAAAAGAAAAAAAAAAACACTACAATAACAACAGAATGTCAGTGTGTGACTTAAAGCGAAACGATTTTGATGCCGAACAATGTTTTTCGTGGCTTTTTAAAATATAAAGTCAATTAAAATGCACTTGTAGCTTCAACACGACCCCGTCCGCATGAAATATATGCACTCATATGCAAATCCATATATTATTGTTTACTCTCACAGTGTTATGTTATAAAATTGTTGCAATTTGTTGCATTGAATTATTTAAATAATGTTATACCGGTAAATGACGTAAAATACACAATGAAAAAAAATGTTAAAAACGCTGTGTCGTATTTTTGATTAAATTTACGATACGATTGGAAAAAAAATTGTACACAAATTGCTATTAAAAGCGTTACATTTGTGGCATTTGCATAATATTCCATGGTTTCAAGCATTCGCATAGGTAATTACGTCATTTGTGACTTTTGGTGCATTTTTCAGTAGCTAAAAACGAACTGTTTGAGTTATTTTTTGTTATTTTAATTTTTGTTTAATTAAAATTAAAATCGTTGTTAACGACTTAGATACATTAAATGATCGTTCAAGGCGTTACTTTATTATAATGAAATGCGTGCATTTCCATTATAAAAGCAATGTTTTCGGCTCAAATCAAATTAGAATCAATTATGACGTTCTGAATTAAAATCTCACTCAGATTTGGGATTGATTTAAGAATATTGATTTTACTGGATTCATTCTATATAGAATTTTTTCCAGTTCGATTGAACTCATCAATTTAGCTAGAGCTCTGTCTCTGTCTCTGTCTCTGTCTCTGTCTCTGTCTCTGTCTCTGTCTCTGTCTCTGTCTCTGTCTCTGTCTCTGTCTCTGTCTCTGTCTCTGTCTCTGTCTCTGTCTCTGTCTCTGTCTCTGTCTCTGTCTCTGTCTCTGTCTCTGTCCCCCCCCCCCCCCCCCCCTCTGTCTCTATTTCTCATCCCATCTCTAGAGCGATGTTCTTAAAACTTCTAAAGACAAGAATGTGTTGAAAAATCAAACTTATTATTATAATAAGTTCAATAGCTTGTCGACTGTGCGAATTTTCTCACCTTCTCCAACCGATAAATTCAGCAAAATAGATGTCTTGCAGTTTCCCATAAAATCAAAAATATTAGAACGCACAATAAGATAATAAAGGTGCTAAAATAAAACATGAGACAGTCAAAGTAAGGCGCAATCAACCGAAAGACCGTAAAAGATCAAAGAAATCGAGATGAAATTCTTATAACGTCAACATTCAGAAATTCACACTTTTCCATAACAAAAAAGAAAGCCGAAAACAAGCGAAAAAGCGGCGTTCATTCACAACAGCTTTGTTTGAATGCAAAAGCATAATTCTTGTTGTGATGTGCCCTTTTCATTCATTTCTTTATTTATATCCATTAGCCAATGATTTTTTTTTCGATTGTATTGGATTTTATGATGAAATGCAATTCGTTCAACGAATACAGTTTTAACTAAAAATTGACAAAAAAAAAATTTTTTTTTTTTTCTTTTCAAATTTTATTCATAATAAAACGTTCAATGTAAATAAAAAGTTATCGATGCTATTCGCTATCGTATTGCAGCAATGAAAATCTTTCAACAAACTAACGTAAAAGTAAATGACTAGTCATCTTCATTGCTGTTGTTGCAAGAATACGATCATCGATCGAAATTTATTGGAAAACAAAAATCCAATTCATCGTTCCGTATTTCCATAACTTCAAACCAATTTTCCTTAATGCATTTAATTTTACTGACTATCAGAAAATATTCTTCTGATTTGCTTAGCGGCGGTCGTTTTTCGCGTAACGCTAAATTAAAATTACACATAAAATAAATGAATGGCGAAGATAATAAAACGAAAAAATATCTATAAACAGAGTAAATGAAAAAAGGGAATAACAAAACCGAAGAAGTCATAAAAGCATCTAACGTTTTGCCCGGTCGTTTCTTCTTTTTTTTTTGTTTTTTTTTTTTTTTTGATGCAGTGCGCTATTCCAAATTGCATTTCCATTTTACATTGCATTCTCGTTCTAATAACTTGCTTAAATAAACATCACGAACCTGAATGCATAATATATGTGTTCTTTGTAGGTCTTTTGCTCTTCGATTTTGTGCTATTAAAATATATACGAAATTTTCGGAGCACGGTAGAGCTCAAAAGCCATACATCATTTTCTCAATATGGCCATTTTACTGGGATAAACAGAGAGCATACGTATTGCCCGTTTGTTCACTCGTGCACGAGTTTCGATTTGACATTATATATGTATATGTATAGAGTGAACGAAGCGAGAAACAAAATAACCGCTAATTCATACCTCGAATGTGTGAATTTATGGAAGTTGAACACACATTTCAACATTTTCTAATGGTTGTTGTTAATATTTTATGGGCGCAATGCCTCAACGGATTTTTAAGGTGCAAGCCATAAATTCTAACTTGGCTCACAAACAAAAATTCATTTCCGTGCACATGGAACTAAATTAAAATTGTTTATGAAGACTCTTTCGGTTAGCAAGTATAATTTAAGTATTTTCATTGAAATACACATGTCAATCGATGATGATTACAAGAAATCATGGGGCAATACGCCTGTTGTTATTACTCAGAATCTGTCGATAACAATCAAACGGCGCCCGATTCCTTTTTTTAAGAGGATAATTGGTACATTTGTTGAAATTTGAAATAATCGGTAGGATTCAATTGAAATCAGGTAGAAACATTCAACTGAAGCGGCACAAAAAATATGGTCGGTCTTTTGAAATACATTTTGAACACAATGAAATTGTTGATAATAAAAACACGATCTTTTCAATACTTTTTTTTTTCTCCCATGATTTTATAATTGGATTTGTAACAATTTCAAATAATATCCAGTGGTTTTCACCATTATACATTGGTTATATGTTAACGGAAATTAGTTTATCAATTGAAAAAATCGAAAAAAAAAATCCATTTTTAGCGGTAATTTCAATCGAATCAAGAGATAAGAGGAGATAACGCTGACGCTGAACACAACGGAAAGATAGAGAGAAAGAGAAATTGTACAATTCGATTAGTTACACATGTCGAAGTTGTGACATAAATTTCACCACAAAATAAATGATTGGTCAATGAAATGGCATAAATTTTTCAATCATGTTGACATTCGCTTTTTTCCCATTTGCAACTGAACAAGTTTAAAACAAATCAAATAGGATTTTGAATTCTTTGTCTGTGATAAAACACATGCAAGCAGCATCATTTCAAAGCATATGCATTATAAAGCATTGTTTCAACTGCATTTGGATAGAATGAAGTGCGCCTTATGATACCGCCAATATGAAGGGGACAAAATTAAAATGATTTAATCATTTGCTGTTGTACGATTTTCGTTATTGTTGTTGCTTCATTCAGTCATTCATTCATCAAACATTCCATATGCCATATACGGAAAACTTGATTGTTGGCTGAGTGATTTATGGTGTAGAATTCAATTGGACGCGTACCAATGTTGCCTGCTTACTCGTTTGTATAATTTATGTATTTTGATTCTCTTCGTTTTTGTTTTTGTCATGTTTACACCGTCGTTTTATCTCCAGGTTCAACAAAGACTACCAGTAGAATTTAACATTTCAGTTTTTGTTTTTTTTTTCTTTTTTTTTATTGTTCGAAAGACGAAAACTTCCAAAGATAGTTGAGTTGAAACGACGAATTCAATTTGTTTATTCACTATATTTGGACAATGTTTAAGCCGGCCTGAGTTGAATTGACATGCGGATATAATTCAAAACAGGACAGAAAACGCTTCAATTCAAGCGAACATTTTTTTTTTTTTCGTTTATTCGATGCTCATTTAAATGTTTAAATATTTGTTTGTCCTCATGCCATTGTACCAGCAGCAGCAACAATTTCTGTTGTGAATAATATAGTTATCGCCAAGAAAAACAATGCCAAAATCTCTTTGCTGTACAAGAAACGAACAAACAAAGGCTTTTCGTTAGAAAACTGTGCGTTCTGAAAAGGAAATTGTTCGCATTCTCGTCGAATGAATATTGAAAATGATTCTTTGCCGTGACTTGAGTCATCTCCACCAAAAATGGTAGTGGCTAAGGTCATGGCACCATATTCTGCTTTCATAGTGCCAATACATTGTATCAGATGCAACTACTGACAATCAACTAAATTACAACGTTTTTCTTATTGTGATTTTGTTTTGTGTTTTCGCTATTCCGATGAGATTTTTGCCTTTTATTTAGCTTTTTTTGTTTTTTAAATTTTTAAGTATTTTCTTACTCTTTGTTGAGATTTTTTTTCTTTAATGTTTCGCGTATTTACACTGTGAATTTGTCTATGTTTTTCGATGGTTTTTTTTTTTTGTGTGAATAACTCAAGTTGAAAGCATAAATTCCGAAAGAATGTGCATTCGTGTTTATTATATGCAGTAAATAACAGTAGCGATCGGTAGTGAGTTGCATTATTGCCAGAGGACTGAGTATTTTTTTTTTTTTTTTTTTTTGCAATCATTTCAGACAACTTTCAATGCATTTCTTCGAATAATTGTGGATGCGCCATAAGAAGTAAATAGAAGAACTAAGTACAATATTGGTTGTCTGTGCTTTGTAACTAATAGCCAATTTTGTGCAATTTTTAAACAGAAAAAAAACGAAGAAGCGCGAAAGAATTCACTACTAAAGTGGTAATTTAAGAATTCCTTGTAATTATAGGCATTTTAGCGTAATTTATGTTTGCGCTCTTTTTCTCACACACAGAGAGGGGAGAAAGAGAGAGAAAGAGAGAGAGGGAGAGAGAGAGAGAGAAAGAGAAAGCGAGAGATGGAAAGATAAAATGTGACAGCAATCGGCACTCAGACTGTATTTATTCCCTTTCCCAGATAACAGTCTCTGTTGAACGGTTCAAGATAATCAGTGTAGACACCACATTGATGTGCACTCAGTGAAAGGATACACAGTGTAGTAGAGTTTCGGTTAAAGTTGAATGCGGGTACCTTCGTGCCATTTCATGTTTATGTTTACCCGTTTAAGTTGATTAAAATAGATATCAATCAAGTATTAAATGCCATAGAAAATTGGCCAGCATTCAATTAATGCTAATGGAATAATGACTTTGCAATGAAACGAAACAAAAATCAGACAATCATATCAACTGGTGAAACAGGAAAAATTTTTCATTTTCAATAATGACTTTACACTTTTTTTTTTTTTTTTTTTTTTTTTTTTGATAAAATGATCTCTCAATTTTAGAGCTCGAATATTAAAAATTCCTTCTGGTTCATTTTTCCGAGTAAATTGAAAAGATAATTTTGTATTTTGTTTTTAAATGAATTCAATTTAACAATAAAGTACAACCCACACATATGAAATAAATTTTCAGAGAAAATTATTCTCATTTTATTTATATGTTGGTTGGTGACACTGAAACCAAACTGTTGAAATGCAGCAACATTGTTAGCGTAGGCTTTGACCAGTTGTCGAGATGATTTTAACAAAAATATTAATTTATGATACACTACCAATGCCAAAAATATGACCAAATGTCATTAATAATATCCATTTTCATTACTTGGAATATAAAATTAATTATGTGTTTTTCATTACAATCAACAACATGTCGATGTTGGTGAACGGAAAATTCAATCAAATATAAAATTCAATAAAAAAAAAAACCACCATGAAAAACATGAAATATCGAAAATTCACTGATATCCCATTCGAATAGCATCATAATATTAAATATTGCATAAAGTATTCGGATGCATGAGGGAACAAAATGATCGTATACCATTCAGATATGTTAAAAATTGAAAAAACCAAACGATTTCGTCATATTCATTATGGGCGCAGCGTTCAATTATTAGCATTCAGTTTGGCCAATGTTTTTCGAACCAATTATAGAACGACAAACTATATTGACGTTTATTTCATGGAGAATAATTTCATGCATCAATACAGTATATTCATAATTTTCATATGCCTTGAAATTGAAATGAAAATAAAAACTCATTTGAAATTCACATTTGGAAATGAAATTGAAAAAAAATTTCGATTTGGTATGCATTCATGTGTAATCCATGTTTGCACACTATGAAAATTAATAGATTTCTACTCAAGGGTTTCAAATTGTACGGTAAATTGTTAAATAAAAACAATCGTTTAAAATCTCTATCGCTTGTATTTTGAACTACAGCATCTACTATGTTCAATTATAATGGTATTTTTCAATTACACCTGCACTGACATTTTATGTTTCATTCCATGAAATGCAACAATGTTGATTCAAACACATGGCAAAAGAAGTTTTTCGTGTAAAAATGCTCGATTCATTTTTTTTTTTAAATTCTTTTTCCTGTTCTCGATTTCTATTCTTCTTTTTTTTCCTCTCTAAATTGTTTGATATTTCCGAATAATTCTGAAAATAACCATGAAATGGTTATTATTTTAAAGAAAAACTCACCGTATTCAGTGTTGTGTCAACAGTGGCATAAACTGGTTCATTGCCATCTGATTCGCTAAAACTGGATCGTGATGAAATGGATTCGCGATGTGGTTGTTCAATTTTCTCAACAAATGTTTGCCTATCACGATTTTGTGCTAATTTTGTTGTAGCATTTGCTTGTTGATCGGCATTTATCAATTCAGTTTGTTTATCATCGGCCAATTTCACAATATCATTATGATTATGATCAATATCAATATCAATAGTTTCATGTGATTTTGCATCATTAACAATAACATTTTCGTTAATATCACATTCAACAACTAATTCTAATGGCGTTTTTGATAGCACCTCACTGTCGCTTTGCACAAGTCGTTCTGATTTTTCTTTATCATTATCATTATCATCATCATCCGGATCGATGGCATCATCTTCGCTAAAGCATCGTTCTTGTTCGAAATCGATTTTTGTTGGTTCTTTGGTTAATTTAAAAATGCCCGAATGCATTGATTTTATCGGCTGAATTGCTGAATCGCTATCACTTTCATGGATTCGTAATTCAATTGTTGGTTCTGTATGTATATCAACTATAATGCTTTGATTTATAAAACCATTGGCGCCATTTTCATCGAATGATTCTTCAATTTTCAGTATTTCATCGTATGACAATTGACTTTTGTCACTGAATGTATTTGCATCAATTGCAAGACCCGGACTATCAACACAAATTGCCGGTTCATCGGCCGTTGTATTGCTTAACACATTGAATGCATCGCTTATTGATGTTGGTGATGTGGCCGATGCATCTGGTTCATCGACCATCGTTTTTATAATTGGAATTTTCTGGGCAATTGCAATGTCTTCATCAGAATCAGATAGTTCGATATCATTTGATTGATCGCGAAGGCGTTCCAATGATCTTGTTCGTCGTTTTTTCTGCTTTCGTTCACCATTCGGTGATACTGCTGATTCTTCGGTATCATGTTTGACATCGTATTCGATTAGGTCATCTGATTTGGATGGTTGCGTTGGCGTCGATGTCGATTGTGATGGTAGTGGTGGCGGCGGCGGTGGTGTCAGTGATGTGGATGGAGGCACCGGTGGCGGAACGGGAAGCGGTCTTTTTAATGGTTTACCCGATAACGGTGTTGCAATTGCAAGCGCTTGCTTTTCATCGCATTTTGCCAAATTAGCAAATTTTTGCTGATTATAATTGTACGCGTACACATTTGGAAATGTATGCTTTTCACCACCTTTTGACCATTGCTGTGCTATTATATAACTCGTGTCTGTGTAACGTATTTTCGCCTGAAAAAATGAAAAAGAATAATGTTCAAATTGATTACAATTTTAATTGAATAAGTTTTTGTGCATTTTTTTTTTCTGGATTTTTCTCTTCATTTCCAATTCAAAGTTAAATTTTCAATAGATTTTCAATTTAACTTCTTACCGCAACTTCATCACAAGAGAAAACAACTTGATTTCACTATTGCAATTAAGTTTTTGAAAACAGAATGGGTTACCATTTCAAAAGCAATTGAAAAACAAACAAAATTTCATTCATTTTGTTTCAAACAGATTCTTTGGGTTTTTTTTTTCTTAAGCAGATTTTTTCCGTTGTTTCTTAGTTTCAAACAGATTCCGTCAAACAAAAGTGATATGTTTGTTTGTAAATCGTTAAGACGATAAAAAGAAAAAAGTCATAAATCAGAATCATTTTTTAGTCAATTTGTTTGAAAGTCACACCTTTAATTGTGATTCCCATTATGAGCGACTGTATTTTGTTGAAGACGTGAATTTTATGGTTTCGAGCAATGTTATTTTCAAATAGGGTCTCGTTAGCGAGAACTAAATAGAATATGCATATGCAGTACACAAATACAAGGGTCGGGTCAATGAGATTGAAGGCCATTGGTGCCGTTGCTCAAGAGAGTGGAAAATGTTTTTTTTTTTTAACTTTTTATTTTGTTCTCTTCTTCAGAATGAATGTGTAAATCTTTAGAAAAGAAAAGAAAAAAAAAATACAACACAAGCGAATCAGTTCAAATGAAACAATATGTTGAAATAAACCAAAGTCGCGCGAAACAATAAAGAAATTGTATGAAACAAACTGAGAGCAGAATTCGTACAAAAAAAGCCCGTACGCGGAATTGTGTTTCATTGCAAAAGCAGAAAAACGTGTTTCATTCATTCAATTATCTCGTTGCCAAGATCGTTTTTTTTTGCATGAACACTCTACTGATGTTGTAATCGGATGAGAAGTCAGACTGAGAATAAGAATAAAATGTAGTTGCGCTTCGGCAAAATGATTTGATTCATGTTTGTGTTTCACCGAAACGCAACTTGTGTGCCAGTTGGCCGGCACAGTGTTTGGTATTCAATTAACATTTTGGATTCTCTTTTTTTTTCTTTCAATTTTCCTCCAAATTGCCCGTTGAATATTTTCACAACCGAATAATGATGCTGGTAATTCTACAATTTTAACGCAATTTCATGCATTTAAAATTAAAACGAATTTCGCCAGTAATTTTTCTCCTCTTTATCAAGATATTAGGCAGTAGAAAATATTTTAGCCCATTTTTCACGGTTGCTTTTTTCTTTTTTGATGCATTGTGCATTCATAGCAACTAAATAATATAATGATTCTCAACATCTGATGCTCATTTGTGGCCATTGACTAGATTTAAATCAATCGCTAACTTTCTTTATAATTTAGAATTGAAGTTTTTACGAAGCCGAAAGTAAATGAAATAGCTTTGAAAACAGTAAGAATTTTTTCCAATTATTTACCACAATGATTGCTTTGTAAAGACCATTGGCGTTGTAATTTCAACGCGCCGTCTGAATTTGGCTGATCTTTTAAAATTGCTCTACCGATCGAATGAATTGAGCGAATAAATTGCGACAATTAAAAATGCATATAAAATCGGACAAAATTCAAAGAAATACAAAGCCGATAGTTTTGGGCCGAAACAGCTCTATTCTTAGAGAAATAAAGACTGTCGATTAGATTAGATTAATAATTATTCATTATTCTAAGCCTTTTCTTATGTCTTTTTCTATGTTTTTTTTATTAAAATTAGAGGCCAATATGATAATTCTATCGAATAGAATTGTTCAAATCAAGCATTGAAAGTCAGATTAAATATCAAACGAAAGACAATCATCAGAGAAAAATATATTGTAAACAAAACCGTTCTCTTCGTTGAACTTTAAATTTATGTAAATGACTTTATTTCGTGGTTTGACTTGACAAATGATACAAATATATTGTTTTTGAGCAAAAAATAACAGAAACTATTCTGTAGAATTTCTTTGGTTCTTTCTACACAATCAAATACTCCACATTACGCGTTAAAACATGTGGTGTATTCGAAATGAACGGTCTGCGGAAATATGTTGATATTGCGAAATAAATAATTTGTATTATCTTAAAATATTTTTCGTTACTTGAGAGAAACATAAAATACAAATTACCAGAAGAAAATATCAAAAACAAATGTTTAGAGATAGAAATGAGAAAAAAAAATGGTAATAGTCGGTGTGTGAAATAAACTCTGTAAAATGTCAAGTGTTTGACTTGCCAAATATGGAATGTAGAAGTCATTAACTGTAATAAAAAAAAAAAATCCAACGAAATTTCGTTTAAATTAATTTCAATGCATCTATTCGATATAGCAAAAATGTTGTTTCACCAAAATGGGCAGTTGAAACAAAATTTGTTGCTGTTTGGCGCTTAAATTATGATGCGTAGGCAATTTTTTTTTTTTTTTTTTTTTGGTTGATGAGCCGAATGAATAACGGATCAACTGACCCACGCTGTAAATCTTTGCAGAATAACAAACCACACAAAAACTTATTTTAGAATATGAGCAGAATTTAAAAAGTTGTGTTGCGATTAGCGATAGAGTAATGAATGAAACGTTAATGAATGACAGGCGTAATTGGCTTGCCATACAAACTGATTTGTTTATTTTTGACGAGTTGATTGTTTACTAACAAAAATTACTTCTGTATTGGCATATGCGTATCGCATCTGTCTGATTGATATCATGTTGGGTGCGAGCAGATGAAGACGCATTTTTTTTCAATTATTCTTTTTACTTCTGTTTGTTTTTGTCGTTTTTGGCAACGATTTTTTGGTAAGAAATCATTTGTAAAAAGAGAGCGAGAGAGAGAGAAAGAGAGAAAAATATCAGGAAAAAGACACTCAACGAAGGGAACCAAAAAATAAAATTTATGATCACTTACCGATAAATCCATGTTTTGTGAAAGAATCAGCGTGCTAAATGCCAATCAAACAACATCGTCACATCCTGTTATCCTCTGAATTTGTTGCACGAAACTGTATTTGGTGTTGTTCAAATTTTTGTCGCGCTACTTCTGAATGAAATCGGCGAATTCCTTTCCTACATTGCCAGTGGCAATTTGCACACTACACTTGTTCTTGTTCTTACAACAACAAAACACCAAATAACACTCTTTTTCTTGCGTCCAACGCACGGATATTTTTGTCGTTTTGATTTTTTTTCTGTTTTTTCGATGTAATTTTTGTGCGTAATTTCTGGAATTCACTTGATTTTGTCAATCCACTTGTTATTTTCTTTTTCTTTTTTTCATTTACACTTTAATTCCGATGCTCTTATTCACTTTGTTTGTTCTTTGTTTTGATTTTTCTCACTGAAATAAACAGATAATTAACTCTCATCACATTTCTAAAACGCATTCATATGTAAAATTCATAAAAATCTCATATTCACAATTGATTTGCTTATTGTACCGACTGCATTTCTAACGTAATATTAAAACGAATACATTATTAAGATTTAAAGAACGAGTGTAAACAATTGCCAAGTAAATCCAATTTGATGTGAATTTTATCGTGATTATAAACAAAATCCTCGATGAATTATTATTTATCCCATTGTTGCACTTATCTATGTCTGTCTGATTGCTAAACAAATTTATTTAGCTGTTGACAGCTTGCAACGATCGCAACGTCTTCTCTCATCCATTTGATTCTATTGTATGTTAACGACTGAAACGCAAGCAAAGAATAATCTGCGTTGCGGCTGCTTTCGTTTCGTCAACATAACGAAACAATTACATAGGCAAGCAGAAATGGGGTTTTTGGTTTTGAAACCGAATTTATTCAGTCAGGTGAGAAGCGGCATATAATCACAAAACATACACAGTAGAAGCAAAATATACGTGGGTTTTAAATCACCTTAAAATTATTATGGCAAATGATGACCTTATACAATGAATGAACGATTTAAAATTACCAAACAAAATTCATTCTCAATTTGTTGTTCTTATCCCCTTCTTCAAAATGATATTTTGGTTGGCTGTAGTGTCTATGCCTTCAACAAAATATCTTAAACACTTGATCACCTAAACATAGACAGCTTGAGTTGGCTTTTGCCGTTGCAGTTAAATTTAATATTTGCCTCATAATCGATTTGAAAAATTTATTGTATAAATGCCGTTGAAATCAATCTTTACAGCAATTCCAAATGTGAACAAAAAGCATTTTGTAGTTTTGTATTAAAAATGATGCGGATACGGGCAAATGTGTGACTGAAATCCATCGAAATTATTTTAAAAAGAAAACAAAAAAATGAACAAAGAAAATAAAATAAAATAAAATGGGAAATAAATTCGCCCACAAGCCGAAAACCATAAAGAACAATTTGAATTTCCAAAAGAAGTGTGATCGCATCAAGGCCTGAGCATGTGTAAAATTATGGAAAAGGGAATTGTAAAGACGAAGAACGAGAGGAGAATGTGAAGCACAACTAGTGAAAGATATTCAAGAATTGATTATAAATTTCATTTGATTTAAGGAAAGGAGTGAGATGTGTGTTGTATGCAAAGCACATAATTTGATAAACAGACACATCTTCTGAAGCGTTTCACTGTAGTTCAAATATCCACATATATGCCGTAAATAGTATATGGAATCGAAAATGCCATTCCAAAATCACACGTAAATAATAGAGAAATCGACGATGGAATTGAAAGAAAAAAAAAACATAAACAAAACGTGAAATACAGAAGAGCAAATTATAAATTAAATATCGTTGCACTGGTGGATGCGCTGGTGCGAACACGGACAGTGCTCACAGAAATAATCATTGAAGAAAGAGAGAGAGAGAGAGAGAGAGAGAGAGAGAGAGAAAACAGCCAAAATAAAAACATAAAAATACTTTGAGGCACCTACACGATCACATCATTAATTCCAATCGCGCGGCAATCGGAATTAAGGGGAAAATGCTAAACTTCTCTATATCTCTTAACATAACGAAGAGAGCTGCTGATTGAATCACTCTCAGCCAAATTGTGTACATGGAAAAAAAAGAGTGCCACAAGTGATATCAAATGAGAAATAAAAGAGAAAAATAATGCTTTCCAATTTGTTAGCAGTTAGAGATTTTTATGCATTTGTTTTCAATTCATTTTAAGTTAAACGATGTTTTAAAAGGTTTTGTTTTTCCACTCGTTTTCATATCAAAATGAGATATGTTTATTGTACACATTGGCAATGGCAATGCTACAGGCGTCAAGTATTATTTATCAATTATATTATTTTTTTAATGGTTGCTATGCATTTACTAGTTGTTGTTTGATCACTGATCCGACACACGAAACAATTCTATTCTCTTCGTTTTTTTTTTCCCTCATTATAATCCATTGGCATTTTGAATGCACGCATTAAATCCGTTCGACATTTTTATTTTCATTTCTTTCACTTATCATTCAATTTAGATATCAATGGAATTCATTCGACATTCTATTCGGTTGCAGATTGTATAAAATGCACTTTGTTTTATTACTTTTTTGATTTAAATGAATACACACTCTAACTGATTTGAAATAACTATTTACAATCTTAATACAAGTTTCGAATTGCCAATAGTACAATTTCAAATAAAACAAACTTGCACTTTTTGAAATGAATTAAAATTTGTACTTAATCAAAATTCAATTCTAACGGCAATTTTCGAAAAATCAGATTTTTCAAAAAAAATATTTTTAGTAAACATTTTTTCTCCGAATACTTTTCAGTAAATTTTATTTCAAAAATTTAAATTCGTTTTTACACAAAATTCAAAAAATGTATTTTCAATATGGATTTTACACTGTATTTTACGTCGATAGAATATCGAAATGAAAACCCAAAACCATATGATGGGTTTTCGTCAAATACGACAGTATCGGTTCAGTATCCGTTTCAAACTGAAACACCATGAAGCGATCAATTTTGTAGCGAGCGCATAAGAACAAGAACAAAAACAAAAACAACATTGCCTGAAACAGAATATCCTGAACATACCATTCCTATTGATCAATATACTATACTATACGAGACGTGAATGGAAACGACAGTATGTGGAAAAACTAAGCAATGTGCAAGCGGCTTAAAGCAAGCCCAACAGCACGTGTGTCGAATGAGATGGCAACAATAACAATAACACACACATTGGCAATGCATTTACAATGCAGGCACAAACATTATGTTAAAAGGCGCGAAAGGTGTAGTGGTATGCGTGCTACACAGCATATGTGATGTGTTGCACTAAATGATTCGAAGCAAATACACATGAAACGACAAATGTTATGTTTCAATTTTTTAATTTTTCTCTCTTTTGTTTTATTCTCAAACGCAATTTTATGTGGCCATTGAAGCAATAGGTGAAGCATTCATTTTCTATGTTCATCGGGCTAATGTTGTTTCAAAATGTTCTGTTTGTGTAAAATGATCAAATATTCACACGTTTATGCTGGACTGGTTTGTTCATTACATTTTTATTTGAATTTAATAAGTGTTCTTAACAATTGTTTCAATTCTTGTTCACGATGTCCTTGTAGTTTTTTTTTTTTCTCTTTTGAATTTAATGCAAAAACAAGAATGTAAAATGTATGAAAAATCTGTCCGGGTCTTTCTCTCTCTCTCTCTCTCTCTCTCTCTATCTCTCTCTCACTTTCTTTCATCCGCCTTCTCTGTTTCTTTATTTTTCTCGCTCTTTCCCAATGCAACTAACCAACAATTCAACAAACATCATTATGAACGAAAAACGTACGATGTTCAAGTCAAAGTGCTGTCTTTTGTTTTTATGATGCGTACAATGCACATTACGTCCGATGTTGTGTGTTTGTCCAACATAACGAACAGTGTGCTCATGAGCATTGAGCATGCTGAAGGATGAAAGTTGAACAGAAAAAAAAAACAAATCAAAGAAGTCGAGAGAAACGACAAAAAATACACACTGAAATGCATAACGAAGAATATTAAAATGCGTTTGTTCAGAGGATGTGTTTTCCTATGTGTGTAAATGTGCATGTGTATGTGAGTACGTTTAAAATATCGTGCTGCGTTATGCTTGGTAAATGTTCTCTTAAATGATGGTGTTTACATATTCGTTTTGTGCTGTTTCGGTTTTTGTTTTTAGTTTCCATGATTTCGTTTTAGATCTTTGTTATGTTCAGAGGCTTGAGTTTTATTTTTCTTTTTTTTTTTTGTTTCTTTAATATTTTGTTTTCTCTTTTAATTCACTCGTGTTGTTGTATTCATTCTTTAGAAACCAATTTTCGAGGAAGGAACGAAAAAGGAGACGTCGTTGGCAGTAACCACACAACGTAATCGCATCTTTCATTTTATTGCATTCCATACTCATTTGATTCTAACTATCGAAAAAGAGATGGAACAAACATATCGGCTAAACGATGCGTATTTTGTTGTGCACTTTGGTTGGTGTTATAGAGAGAAAAAAAAAACACAATTCAAAAAAAATGCATCCATTTTTAGTGCACATTTCTATGCAACATTGTTCATGTCACTGTATGTTTGCGTTATTTTTTTCTCTATATTTGTTTTGCACCGTTCCTGGCATATCGGTTTGTCTTACACCTCATCTGAATGTGTGCAAACATACCCGATTCGGTGTTTCGTTCTTCTTTTTTTTTTCTTCTTCAAATTCTTGAGTAGCAAAAACAAGAAAAAAAAAAGAAAAACAAAACCAGCAGCAAATAAAAACAAAAGGTCTTGTTACCTAATGCCCATATTTGAATGGACAAAAACGAATAAATATTTTCATATCAAACGAGAGAGCGAAAGACATTTCAATGGTTGCTCGTTGAGAAGAGGTCAACAAATCGTTTTAAAGATCACATGAAAAATCGTTTTGACTTCATTTTGTCACATTTACGTGAGAGACAAAGTTCATGGGTTAACCATGAACAAATCGATAAATAAACAGCGCGTACCTGAACGAATCAAATGAAAATAAAATAAAAAAATAAATATCATTTATTGTTTACATATTTCTATATACGTAGATTGGATCGCTGTGTCGGTGCGCCTATCGATTTTGTCATTAATTTTCAATTTTCATCGATTTCATACAGTGTCAGTGTTTACTTGTTTGGCTGTGATGTATATTGGCAGAACAATGACTTGAGAGAGAATGAATAAACGAAAAAAAAAAACAACAGAGAATCAGTTAACAGGTATTTTCAGTCACGGTGTTTTCACATTTCTTATCTTATGATAGTGTCGATGATGATTTCTTGCTTTTCATTTTGTGTTTTTTTTTTTCATCTCTCTTTCTTGTAAGCTGATTCTTTAGTTTCATCTATTCTGTACATTTTTTTTCTCTTTCGAGAGAGGAATCCGTTTTATATATTTCAACAAACAAGATAAAAAATTCGATATAAAACTAACATCGCTTGAGAAAAGATGCATTCAAGAATCAATAAGTGAAGTACGTACGTATATTTTTTCTTTTCTTGTCTTGTCTTGTAACATCAACTCTTGAACACAGCTCAAGAGGTACGAATGAATGAAAACAAATGTTCGGGATAAGATAAATATCCAAAATGAATATGAATCATATAAAAATCTTTTAAATCACACCAGAAAAAACCTTGAAAACGCTTAAAATTATGGAAATTGAATTTTTACGACTCAACATCAGTTGTTTTATGAACAGTGTCGGCATTTTCACTTTTTGGTCTCTCTCTCTCCCCTCCTCTCTTCTCTTCATCTTCCTTTCGAACAGCGGTGATTGTTGATCGACACACCTTTACAACTGCATTCAATGTCAAGGTTCATGGTACGAACTCCGACTGATTTCATTTCCATTGTATGTGTAACGCTCAATCATACTGTGACACAAATACTTGTTATGCCATAATGTTCACAACATGGCTTTAATCACGTTGATTTTGTTGTAATGTTTTTTTGTTTTGTATGTCGGTGGCGGTCGGTGTTGTTTGAATCATCAAATTTGTCGTTTCACACTTAATTTTATTTGCATATGCCCGATCACATATGAAAATAAATACCTCAGTTGGAATCCTCATCTTTCATTCTGTTTTTATCACACTCACTCTTTGTTTTACTCTCTCTCTCTCTCTCTCTCTCTCTCTCTCTCTCTCTCTCTCTCTTCTTTTCCTTTTCTCTTGCTTTATCCCAGCTCACTTTAGTCAATGCTCAAGCTAAACAAAATCCATGAATGATTTATGGCTGTAATTTTTTGAGAGTTTGTATTGCTGTAAACAAGGAAATGAGACGACACTTTAAGTTTGTGAAAATATTTAGATTCATCATTTAATTGGTTTCTTCGTCTTAAGCAAAATATAAAGTAAAGAGAACATTAACGTTATTGTACGTGTATCATGTTTGTGAATCCAATAAATAGTTAATTCCAAATGTGTAATATCAACAATAGTGCATTTCATTCACACGTCGTCAACTCAAGTGTTTGAAGTCGTTGCGAATGCAAAAAAAAAAATAAAATCTAATGACATTTGGATTAATTAAACAAGAAGTAGTCGATTAATCGAGCGCCCGTCAACATCCATTAGCGTTTTTTCGTGTGATAAACGAAGCGAAAATATGCAAATCTCATCGAATGTGAGAAGCTAGAGATTCAACCGTATTTTTACTTTGATGAAACATTTCAATGCGACTCACGCATATTGAATTTCAAACATACAAGTGATTTTGCAGCACAAAAACCGTCTCAATTTTCTGTTGTTTATATATTGTTCTATTCAATTCTCTTCTATTCTATGGAAAATGTGAATTAGAATCAAAGTTACCGTGTGAATGTTGAAATGAGAAAGAAAATATGAGAGAAAAAAAAAGCAACAAACAAATACAAGATTAACATCAAAACGGAGTAAAGAAATATTGCGAACGATAAATGTACAGATAAATCAGATTCGCATCACTGATATTCTGAATGACAAATGACTTGTTGACCGCCGATTCAGCATTAACTTGTTATTACAATCACTTAATAACTTGAGCAAAGTTATGAGGTTTCAAAGGAGCTTAACATCGATAAATTGTGTTTTTCTTTCATTTTTCCCACATAATCCGAATGGGTCGGTCATTTTGTCTAATTGGTTGTTCAGAGATTTTGTGGTGTAAAATTGTCGAAAATTGCAATTTTACCTAAGAATGGCAATTACAAAATGAATGTGACATTTTTGACAATGTTTTTATATTCAATGAATGACTTTTCAACTATCTAGCGGCACTGCTGTTAATATATTGTATGGCAACCACAAAAAAATTGACCGGATTATATTCAGAACAACATATGTAAGAACAATATAGCTCATGTGCCTGTGTGTGTGTGTGTGTGTGGATTTGTGTTTGTGTTCATTGTTCTGTGTTGAATTCCATTGTTCATTATATCCCTGGTTTCGCTTCAATTCATATTCAGCACATCAATTTCGACCATTTGTTCAAATTGACCGAAATATATAAACCGCAACATTGTTCAGGGTTAAAAATCAAACAAAATATATATTCCGCATTGAAATTGCATGCATTGACTTAATTATGTTTGAAATTATTTGCAGCATTCATTGCTTGCCGATGATGAAATGGATTCAAATGTAATTATTATTCATAAAGTTTAAATGTGTTCCTTTTTCATTGCGGATGTTGTGGTGTTGAAAACTTTGCCAAAACGTCAATATCCTTAACGAAGAATTATATCTAAAGTTCAATTAAAGATTTTGATTGTTTGAGAAAATTCAAATAAGTTTAAGTACACTTTCAAATAAAAAGTTTTGAACATCTGCCGCTCGACAAAATCCATTATTCATATTTAACTCAACACAACTTGTAATTGCCGCCTGTTCGAGAAGTGAAAATAAATTCAAAACATAAAAAGAACACAAAAAAAAAAAATGGAAAGGATTTTTGTGGAAAATGGAGAAATTTTCGATAGTTGCACCCCAATCATCAAACAAAACTACTCGTATTTAATTAGTATTTCTCGTTTCGACATGGCGTTTTGATGACGTTTTTTTCTTTCTTCTCTTCATTCTTTTTGTCAAAATTGTCTGGCATAAATTCTAGACTAGAAAGTACTCGTCAACCGATTCGATTTGGTGATGAGTGCTTTGCTAGTTCACATTTGTCATATTGTTCTGAAATTAGATCGACAATTACATAAATCAACACCATTCGGTTTTTGTGTGATGATGCACAATGCAGCAATTCAATATACATGCACATACACAAAAAAACACCCTCTAAATTACAAGTCATCTTGATGTTGCCGTCGTCACTGCTGTTATTGTTGATGCTACTGCTGCTATTCTTGAAATCCATCCAATTCAATAGATCAACCCACTTCAGCTGTTGCTAGTACAATTGGAAATGGTTCAATAGAAAATCGGCAATATACAATTGTACATTGTGAATAACATACATTTGAATAACATGGAATTGTTTCCGATTCAAAGTGTATTCGTTCTTTGCCGCACACATAATGAATTGTATTGGTGTGTAGGAGCCAGATGTAAAATTTTATGATAACAAATAGAATAAATTATAAAAACAGACATTTTTTTAACTCAAAACAACTCAAATAAAATAAAATTTAAAGCGAGCAAATTCATCGAAGATCGCTGAAATATTTTGTCATAAAAAAAAAAAAATCATTATGACTCCTCACTCATTCGTAATTTTTCTATCTGTGTTTCTCACTTTTTCCCTCGTTATTGGTTCGTCTGGTCGTTCATATGAAGGAAGTCAATAGATTGTATTGCATGAACCATATTTTGTTCATATAAAAAAAATTTTTTGCGATATTTTTGCATATGGTGCATGTCCGGTGAACATAAAATTGTGTGCCCGAAGCAGTTATTATGAATGTTAAAGAGATCATAATATAGAATTCATTTTTGTTCAGTTGGAAAAATGTATATAAGTTTTTGATTGAATTTCACAACTATATATTCGGTATATTTTATACCAAAATGAGTGTTTATGGTGCTATTCGCCTTTTTTTTTGTATTCTATACGAAATTCAAGTTGGTTGTGTTTGGCAGTTAACAAGGTTTTTAAGTCATTTACCAACCCAATTTCCGCCACATATGCGACAGTTCAAATGTTTAAATTCTCGCTTGAAATCATTCACATCCAGCCATGGAAATTAATTAGAACGGCTAAAAACATTACCAGGATGATGAAGAAACGCGCCATTTGAAAGGACTTGTCGTACAAAATGTAATTTAATATGATTTCGAGGATGTGAAAAAAGAAAATGACGAAAAAAAAAAGAAGTTTTTATGCGTTGGCTACGTGACAAAGTGACTTTTTGGTATCCAATAACCATACCTTGCCCATGGGTATCCAAAGTCTCTTGAGAGAATGCACACACGGAATTTTATGATTTAAAAAAAAAAAACATACCAATTAATATTCGGTCATAAGCGACAAATTCCGTTGGAAACAACATGTGCAGAATGTCAATGAAAAGCCTTTGCTTCCGACACACCAAATAACTCCGTTCAAGCATCACAACTGATTTATTAGACTTTTGCTACATATGTTTTTTGTCAAATAATAAAATGTATTCGCTAATAATTACCCATATTAATCAAATGGAGAACTATAAAAAATTTTTGAAGCAATTTTCCAGAAAAAGGGCAAAAGCAATGTTGTATTGTTGATGTTTGAAAATTTTAACTTTTGATTTATCAAGTTGTTCGAGGATTTCTCGACGAGAAAATAAAGTAAACTCGGCATCGAAAATCTCTTTAAAATATTTGGACTTTACGAAACATTGTAAAATCGACATTTACCACTGAATGACGAAATTAAATTATTTTCTAAAATAAAAATTCATAAACTATTTTAAGTATTTAAAGAAGCAAAACCCAAAGAAAGTCTTCTTGAAATTACTTTGAAAAAAAAAAAAAGATTTCACTTTTTTATTGCATTGAGAATGACATTTTTGTAATATGAAGCCACATTCTACATGTCATTGTCTCTTTATCAAATTATCCATTTTCTCACTCTTCCGCATGACTGTGTTTAGAATTGATTTAATATGATAAAAACCGTTTTCGATGAGAAAAATTCCATTGTTTGAAATATTTTTGTTGTTTTTTTTTTTTCTTTTTTCGTTTGTTTTTGATTTGATTGTTGCACGAATTTCATGTCTTCATTCATCAACCCACGATCTTTAGATAGTGTTTTGTTTTTACTGATTGCATCTTTTGGTTGCCAACATACAATATCATTTAGATTATGGTCAATAAATAATCCTAACGATGGTGGGCGATGGAAATAAGAACACACACATCGGATGCAATACACAGAGACACTTACAGAATTACAATTTATGGGCTTTCGAAATGACTACAAACCAAATCTCATTTCTCTTGGACGATTTTATACGTTACAATTCCATAATGTGTATTTGTGAGAAATAGAGAAAGATGTTTAGTTTGCGGCTGCTTAAGGATATAAATATGTTTTTACACATTTTTTAATGAATTTCAATCGTTTACATAAATTTATTTTGCATCTTTGAGATGTATCGAAGAATATGATGCAGTGTAAAAATGGTGAAAAATAATTTACAAATCCATATTTGCAATTGAAATACAGTGACAGAGCAGCAGGCATCGTTCATCCGGTTGTTTTGAATGAAGCAATTTAAAAGAAAAAAAAACATTTTAAAATAAGTGGTTGACGCTACACGCAAACATTTACACAAAGTGAAAGCAATTAGTCGCAAATGGTAAAGTTGACATTGCTTTTCATTCTTTTGACTGACTAAATCGCAGCAAGGCTGCTCTTTGCATACCGAAGATTGAAAGAAAGATGGAATAACACAAATAGAATGATAAAAAAAAAAATGCATTGAATTGAGGTTTGAGAGATGCCGATGAATGTTCGACGAGAAAGAAGCCCATAAGAGAAAGATAAATGCCGCTGCTCGTTTTAATCTATTGCAATTGCATTTGCATGGCATCGATGCAACACTACAATAAATTAAATGATAAATGTGCACTTCATATTATGAAGATGAATGCAAATGCATATCAGATATCTCACAGACTGTATATTAAACATGATGCGTTTTATATTAAAATTGTTGCATTTTGTAACATTTTGTAACAATGATTTGAACAACAATAGTACTTAAAAATTGATGAAACCATTCTATCAATGGTTACTAACTTCAATATATGATAAATTCCAAAATATTTCGTAATAAGAAACCAAAGAAAGGAACAAATTCATTGAATTCAAAAACATGCTATCCGCCCGTCAATAAATAAATATACGATACATTTGATATTTAATTACCTAAGGATGTATGTTCTAATAAACATAGATTTCGCCTTAAATTGATTTTAATTGATGTGCAGCAATCGATGTGCATGGCATTATAATTATTATTATCGCTAGCAAATGATCAAAATATAAACAGTGCATTTGACTGCATTGCATATTCTGGGCGCGTTTGCACATGCATGCAATAGAATATAATGAATAGTTTGTCTCTTATCACCATTTTGCATCACATTAATCGTAAGCCATTTCCTTCACTGTTGTGGTTTGCTAACACACAGTGTGGTTTCTACGTTTGAACGGCTGTTCTTGCCACACTCACTTTCTCATTATTGAATTACTTTCAATATATAATATAATAATTAATATTCGTTACAGAGAAGAAAAAAGAAAAAATGAAACGACTGACTTGAGCCGAATCAAATGCCCCCATAGAGATGGATAGCGGTAAGTTTTTTAGAATTAAAATAGTGACAAAAGACAAACAATTAACTAAATGATTACAATGACTTATAGAGCAAAGATGAATCAAAGATAGGTATAAATGCCTGTAAATCAATCGCTTGAACTCATGCAATATATTCGTTGGTTTGACAATAACAATTATGATAATGAAGCATGATGAACCGCATGGCCGCAAATGGTTTGTATTTCTTGGCCGTAATTTCTATGTCATCTTTGTTTCATTAAAATTTATAACGTTTTATTCATACTGCAAATGAAAAAAAAAAAATGAAAAAAAAAGTATCTTGTTGCACCGCAATGCATTGGCCAATCAAATGATGACGCTTGACTGTGGCTCATTTGTTTATTTCTGTCCATTCCGCTTGTTTTACATTGTTCATTTCGTGCATTTCAATCAAATTTGTTCCATTCGCGTTCAAATGTTGATGTCATACATAATTTTAATTGTGACTGATTACATCATGTTTATATATTCGCTGACCCTTTTTCAAAGCAATATTTTTTTGTTCTCTCCATAATAATCGGTTTCTTATTTCAATAAACGGAACAAAATGCCATAATAATGAACAATTGAGAATTGAGCAAAAAAAAAACAGCATAATAATTGAAAAAGATCAATTGTTTTCAAATTGACTGTTGGTGGGAATATTTATATGGAAAATGTAAGGTTATTTCATTGACGGCACGAGAAACGATTTACGAATAACGTATGTCATTTGAGAATTTTTCAGAAAAAAAAGAGAGAAAATTCGAATCTGTCTGAGACACATTTTTTTTCGAAAATTATCTTTGAAAACAGTCTGGGGTTATCTTTGTGTCTAACTTGTCACAGTAAATAATAAACATTATTCATAATCAATTATCAATTTGGTATGCCACTGGCTGTTTTCATGTAATGTAAATTGATCGTGTTTCTTTTTTGTTTCGTTCATTTTCGTATCGATTTTTTTCTTTTATTTCTTTCAATTGGTGTTGGCCTATTTTAACGATTGGCGGTTGTTTTTGACTGACTTATTCAACAGAATAAAACGTGTCATCGTCAAATTAAAATCAATTGATTTTGATTATGATGTAAACGCATATGTGTGTGCGCTTGCAACCAAATACCACATTATTATTCGTTCTAAATTACAATAGCAAGGCGAATACAGTTTTCATTCCATTCTATTCCATTCCATTCCATTCCATTCCAGTCAAACAATTAAAATATGTGGCTTTGTTTCAATATCTGTTTTTGATTGACATTCATTTATCTGAATTTGTTGAAATTCGTTAGATAGACACATTACAATAGCAAACTATGGTTAAATCGGTATCGGGCGCCTCGTTTTTGTTTTCTAACTAGTTTGTATGAAAACAATCGATTTGAGAAAATTACTTTGAATCGCCGTTTGATCAAATAAATGGTGAGTATTAATACTAAATGCAACTAAATGTGCTGCATTAACCAGAAATTTTGTTTTCAATTTGAAATGTATACTTTGTATCCATTAAAGTGTTTAGACTTAGTGTATTGGATTAAACACTTCAAAAATTAATTACTTCCTTCCATACAAGCAACATGATTTTGATCATTATTGTTGCTGTTGTTCAACATTCTTAAACAGAAACGAACGGAACCCAAGGTGCTTAACATCATCTTGACTGAATGAACGCAATGAAGCATTTAATGTGCTACAGACATTCGATTCTATTTTCAATGTATTGCATGCTGTGCACTCGTAATTTAATTGTAAACAGTTCAAAAGTGCAATGAATCGAATGCGGGCATTCGTTTTTTTTTTTCATTCGAAAAATGGCCACTTTAGATAAACATTCGAATGTAAATGATCATCTATGGTGTATTCTTTGATTAGTTTTGATTTTGATACTTGTTGGGAATTGTAGGCATCATGTTCGAATTTCTATTGAAATTGAAAACAATTGATGGGAACTAATGTTGTTGTAAATGATCGATTCAGAATGCGACAAACTTAACAAGTCCAATCGGACCTTGTGCAATTGTATTCGAACAGCAATATCGAAATTTCAATAGCAAATAAACGATGCAAACAATGTAGCTTATGCCACCACACATTTACTATTGTTTGGTGCGCGTGTATAAAGACGAAAAAAAAATAAAAATAAAACTCAACGAAATCGATTAATTCACAAGCGATTATGTCGTTTAATTGGATATTTTTAATGGTGCGGAAATGAATGATTACCTTGTATACGAATACAATTGAACCATGACTTTGCGAGAAGATGTTTTAATGGCTTCATTCGAATCGTAAAACGATGAAATGCACAATTTTATAATCGAAAAATCCATGTGCATTTATATTGTCTAAAGCTCTAAAGAATGGTAACATGTTCATGAATGAAATTTCATTTATTGAACGAAAATCGAAAAAAAAAACAAAAACGTTCAAAAACAAGTATTAAAAAGTGATTAGTTTCACAAGGGCATTTTGAAATTGCGCTTATGCTTATAATTACATGCCGATTAAGAATTGTGAAGTGTAAGTTACTCATTTTACCATTTTATACAATCATTCCATTGTTTCTATCATAACAACCGATAATTGTGTGTATATTTGCGATGTGCACATTTTAATCTTCGTTCACACAAATCTATTATAACAAAACGAGTGCAATATGCTACGCTCTATATATGGGCTTTAAAATATCGTTGTTCATTCTCTTTGCATCGTAAAATGAGAAAAAAATAAAACTACTTTTCTGCATAATGAATCCGTTCTTTGCCGAAAATTGTATGGATTACGAATTGAAAATGGAATGTTTGCACATTTATTATATGGAGCATCGCTGACAGATTATAAAAAATGTGCAATTTATGTTGTTAGTGGCAATAACTTCAATTTAATTCAAGCAAAATATAGGAAAACATATAAAGCGCCGTTTGCGGGGTCGTGAAATAACATTTCAATGCCGAAAGGCACTCTTTTTAATACCTTCGAAAACATTAAATATTCAACAATTTAGCAATTCAAATCTCGCACACACACACACACACACACACACGGCCTTTGTATCAGAATTCTGTCGAAAATTTTCAGGTTTTAAAATATCGACATTTGAGAAACCGTTGAAAAATTGCCCATAATTTTTGACCCATCATTTGACCCACAATGTACTAGGTCTTCAACTTAAAAACCAAACATTTACATAAGATGTCTCTAGTAGAAACGATGCAAATCATTGCTGTGTCTTATATTCGTTACGATAATAAATGATCAAAACACACTCTTGGCTGCTGAATATACAATGAAAGCTCAAATCTGACCATCTGAACGTAATTTTTGAAGAAAAAAAATGGTTTGAATTTTCATTTCCAAAATAAAAGTAATTCCTTTATTTCCATTACAACTTGTATGTCAAATTTTTCAAAAAAAAAAATATATACACACCCAGTGAAATTCATCATTTTTTGTGACCATCGAAATGCATTTCGCGCGATATCAAAAAGTTACGTTAAAATATTGAACGTTTAAGTTGTTTCCTTACAGCGTAAAAATATCAAACGATCGATACGAAACGATGTTCAGATTAAATGTTGAAATTGATAGTTCGCTGGCGAGATTTGATTGGGATCATCAATAACTTGAAGAGAAAAAAAAAAGACTAATATAAACAACAACAATTTGAAGACGCATCATTTCTTTTTATCGCAATATAAATGATTTTGATGTCGATTGTATTCTCATGGGATCGATTTTGTATCTTTTTTTTTAACCGTTTCTTTCGTTCGGCAAAAAATACGATCGTTAAAATCGAGACTGCATCAACATTCAAATCATCTGTAATGGTTCATGACAGAAAGATTACGGTTTTATTTACATTTCCTATGAATTTGTTGGGTTTGCGTGCATTTTCGCACTTGATAGAGAGAAAACGCAAACTTTTTCGCCACACAAACAAACACGGACAAGGATCGTCGAGCATACGATTGGAAAAAAAGCATCAAATGATCGAACATCTATTTTGTCCATGTAAATTCTTTTGGTTTCGGATCAAATGTGCATTTTACAAAACACAAATTACAGTAATGTGAAACTCATTCTAAACTAAAACACTGAAACGTTGATTTTGTTTGTTTGTTTTTCTTTTCATGTAAAACAATGCAAAAGAAGATATTGCTGCGAAAAATGAAATTACATTTACGAACAACATCCTAAATGAATATGTGGAAAATAAATACGAAAATTCTCGAGAAATTTATAACCAAACTGCCAACATCTTGTTACATGCAAATATTCTATTACATTTACGCAAATGTGCGGAGAAAAGAACATGATCTAAACGATTTAAAACTTGAAAATTCGAACGTTCAAAAGACCAACACAACAATTTACATGTTTAATTCAAATAAAATACACTTTTTGGAATTGCATCAACTTTTTCAACCACGGAAATGATTTCAAGACATAAATTTGAGACGATGCACAGTTAGCGGTTTTAGTGGTAATATGAGATTTATGCTAGTTTATCTCGGAATTGGTTTTTTCTCTCCCTCAATACTGATTCAAGCGATTTGATTTCATGCCAACTGAGAGCAAACTATAATGTTTTTCATCGAATGTTTAAATTTTCAGATTGAAAAATTCTGTAACTCCAGCGGAGATTTAAAAGTGTTTAATGTTTACATTGCATTTGTTTCAAATAGAATGCTGTAATTGAGACTGGAAATTCTGTTCATCGTTTTTGTTCTCGTTAACAATCATTTTGAATGTTTTATACAATTCGAAGCAAATTGATGTTTTGTTCCTTCGAACGCAAATTAAAGATTTGTGGTTGTTGTTGTTGTTTGCCTTCAAAATCAACATTGCTATTGATGTTGCACCACAAACAAATAGATCACCTCGAAATACCGACATAAACAAGTGCAACTGGAAATATCTACAAAATCAAAAGCGAAAAAGAAAAAGAGAATGATATGTACACGATTTTAAAATGCCTGAACATCTTATTTTCTTTCCAACTCCATTCTATTGATTGACTCAAGCCAATATGACGTCTGCGTGTGTTCTTCTTGTTATTTTAAATATTGGGATTTTGTTTATAAATTACGGTTAATTTATTTAGTTTAAAAACATCGGTTGATTTAACTGCTCTGGCCTGACCAACGAAAAAAAAAACGCGAACGACAATATACAAACATCACAGTGAAATGCATTTTAAATCGTCCAACTTTCGATGCATCGTTTTACATCCATTATTAGGCATACATATTTAATGTGAAATTTCTGGTTTTTTGTTCCCTTCAGCGTTCGACATGTTCATTTCCAAGACAACATAATTCATGCCTCCATGTGTATGTGTGTGTGTGTGTGTGCGTTTTATATTTGAGCTAAGCATCGATTGAACAATTTATTCGACAGAATTTCAAATCAAACGAAACAAAATACAATCAATATATCGAACCATAATTTCATTATTATGCGATTTAAACATTTCACAAAATTTTTTTTCCTTTCTGCTTCGTTTTGGGGCGCATCGACTACAATATTCATAAATACTGTCCACAGTGCCGTTTTCGAAAAAAAAAATATCGCTTTGAGTAGTAGAACAGAAAAAATCAAAAAGAAAATGAACAAGAAAGAATAAAAAATAATAATAATCGAAGAGGAGCGGTATCAAATGGTCATTTTCTGTTGATAAAGAAAAAAGGAAAATCATGACATGTAAATTGGTAGTCATACAACTCAACCGCATTGCTCATACAACTTAATGATCATTAAGACATTGCATGCAAATGACTTTATAAAAATATTTATTACATATTTTAATAAGTAACCATTTGCCAATTATGTATAATAAATGTCAGCCCAGCTGGACTGACTCAATCGCAAACATGGTCAATGAATATGCGATATTCAAATAATTGGAATTGTTGTTTGTCCTCTTTTAATACATCAAAATGGGTATGAAATCAAATCGGTTGGATTTGTCGCGCTACAAAATCGATGACTGAAATTGTATATTTCGGAAATCGCTAATGGCGAATGTTAATTGAATACTTGAGTTTTCATTGTGAATTTAATTTCCTCATTTGAAAGACCTTGGCGTCGAATTCAATTATTTTCTCTTTTGTTTTTTGTTTTTTTGTTTTTTTACTTCTCAATTGACCATTGTGACTTTCAGCCCATGTTTTCGAGTCATTTTTGTTATCTTTGTTAGTTTCAAACTGTTTTTATTGCATTTTTATATTTGACACAAATTCTAATTAAATGGAAAGAACCCAACAAAATGAAATGAAATGAAAAAAAAAAATCCATACGATTTTATTGCTAAATTGAAAACAAAGGTGCAGGCAACAATGTGAATGCGAAACATCATTTAGTCGATCATTTGTTATGTGCGATGAAAAATGGTGCCAAGCAAATGCGTGCGAAAGATGTGTTCCATTTGTAATTTTACTATTTGTTCAAACATTTTCTATGTTTGACTTTTCGTGTTTTCCTATCATTTTTGAAATTCCATTTGCATGGTATGTTCTAGTGACACTGATTCTATATTTTAGCCCAAAGGCGTTGTTTATCAAAAACGAAACATTTCGAAATCATTCTGAAAATGTCTTATTTACTCTTCTTTTTCACACCATTTACCGTATTTGACGTAATCGGTCAAAATAAATACTACTTCAAAATAAACGAGATAGGCGTTCAATGCATGCTTCACCCAAATATTGATATTTCTTATTATCAATGTAGGCGAAATAAATCAAAATGTAGTTAATGATAAAGCACATTTAGTGGCTTTGATTGCGACATTTGATTAAAGCTACACACACGCATCAATTCTATATATGAAAATTGAAATTTCAATCAATATTGAAATTGAAACCGTCATCAAAACTAAATTGAAATGATTCAATCAAATAATAATTTATTGATGAGGAAAAATTACTCAATTTTAATCGTTTTTTTGAGCTAACAATGTACTATGATTCTTGTAGTAAAAGCAAAAATAATTTGTTTTTTTTTTCTTTATTTGTCGACTTTTAGTTGCTTTTCGATTTGATTCAAACATTTGTTCGGAAAATAAACTTTCAAAATATGGCAGGTCAACAAAGCAGTTTCGAAGCCAACATTTCTAACCTTGTATCCATGTCCATTCATTTTTTGTTTCACTAAACAACATTAACGGAATTTTTTCGGCTATAACTAAAAATCGCCACAATTCTTTTGATCTCGGGTTAATAAATTGTGGTTTCTTTTTCAATTTCAAATGAAACTTGAATTCCTCGAAATTTTTTTTTTCTTATTTTTTGTCCATGTAAGACACAGCATTCGTGTGGTCTTATTTGTACTTGGATCAAAACTATTGATAAAAAAGAACTTCATATTAATTGTACTATTTGACTTTTTGCTCAGCAAATCAATTACATTAATCTCAATGGTTTTTGCAGAAATGGACGAGTAAAGCGTAGAAAAACTATAATAATAAAGTGCAAAATAATAATCAAGTCGATTTGATTTTTCAAAAATTAGCTGTGAACTGTACGAAGAAAAGAAAAGAAAAAAAAAACTAAGAGCAAAACATACGTTACAAAACATCATTGCGCTCATCGTTAGATCATACGTGATCGTATTGTATTTTCGAGATCGAACATGAATTCAGCCGAATGTATAATATGTTCTTTGTACTCAGGTAGCATGTAAGAACGCAGAATTATATTTCACATACATGCGAGATCAATAGTGTTAATTAGTATGATAGCATTGAGAAGCATCGTTGTCAGCGACTAAAAATGGACGTTCATTTTCAACGAATTTGTTCGTATGCATAACGAATTCTCTTCGAAAAACGAAAAACGAAAAAAAAAAACAGAAATCTCGCTGACGGACGGCTCTAAATGCATGTTCTGTATTAATTTTGTTCGGTTCATTTTCTGATCGCGTTCATTTTTTTTTTTCCTCTCTGGTTTCGTTTTCGATTTGATTATAATAATTTAGTCATGAATATGGTTCATACCAGATGCGTATTGTTCAATCGAAATTTGAGAGTAGTTCGTGTGAATTTATGTGTGAAAAACATTTATCCGAAAGAATAACCGCACCGCACGTGGTTGATTACAAAAATATGTTTAGCATTCCATTTGCTTCAATGGATTTTTATGTATAAATGTTTCAACGAAATGAAACCGAAGAGAGAAAAAAAAAACTGTCGATCAACTCGACCATTCTGATGGGGCTTGAAATAACAAAAAGCTTTCAGTTGCTGGTAAACAGCAGTCAACAAATAATGTGGCTAACACTTGCTTGCACAATTCGATTTGGACAGGCACATGCAATTTTTGTTTTCTTATTCATCATTTGCTTCTGACATGGAGTGGGCGACGTTCGATGAAAAATTATTTGAAATTATAACGCGCACTGGTTGCCTCGAACAAAAAAAAAAAAAAAACTAATCCAATTCGAGCGCGAATGAAAACCGGCAGAGCAATTAAGTCAAGCTTTGAATTCGTGATTTAACATAACAACATTCTGGTTACCAACTGTCTGAACTCATGCGATGGTATGTATTCAATGAACAGTGAACCTTTTCTTTGGGGGTTTTATTTTAAATAGTGACGGAATTTGTGTGATAGTGCGTGGGCGATGTAAATATTGCTCAAGAAAATCTAACATACGAAGGAAAAAAAAAAGAAACCACACAAATGTTGTGGTTTTCGTTGTGCATTTCATGCGGAACATTGAAATAATGTCAAAAGAATATACCAAAAGGTGCGGTCACACAAAATAATACCGAGTTCCAAGTCATTTAAGAAAAAGAAGTAAACAACTTTATTGTTGTGTTGCTGCTATTTTTCGTGGCTTTTATCAGTATGCATTGTGATTTCGATTGTATCAAAAGATAAGTATGAACATCAAGTACAGTTCTCGCTATACATTTATTTCTTTTTTTTTTTTTTTTCAGAATGTATATTTTGAAAAGAAAGAGAAA
This sequence comes from Resseliella maxima, assembly GCA_029041755.1. Taxonomy (NCBI): domain Eukaryota; kingdom Metazoa; phylum Arthropoda; class Insecta; order Diptera; family Cecidomyiidae; genus Resseliella; species Resseliella maxima. Next base: position 666,505 of record JAQOWM010000600.1, on the reverse strand, counting down.
AAAAACGAAACTGAATAATGTATGATACGAAATGCAGCGGCTCATCGCTCATCGACAACATTACACATGATGCACCTAGCCAATAAATTCTGTAACATAATTCATTCATTGAATAATTTAATAAGCAAGTATCACATTCATTCTTTCAGTTTTATGTGTACATCAGAAAGAGCGCGAGAGAAAAAGCGAGAGAGAGAGAGAGCGAGAGAGAGAGAGAGAGGGAGAGTGAGTGAAAGAGAGCGAGAATTGCTGATGAATTATCATCGCAATGTTACACATCTGGCCTCTTTGTGTACATGTTGCACAACTAAATAGCGAGACAATGTACTTGATAATTTCAATGGATGTGTATATAATGTGTTTCGCAGCGATTTTCTGTATGAATTTATGAAATCATGATGATGGGCGTATAATCACCTCCTCTCTTTTCCGAGGTAATAAAATGAAAAAAAAAAAATAAGAAAAAATAATACACACATCGTGGTTTTCTTGTTTAGATAAATCCGTTTGGTTTTAAGCGCGGCAAAGGAATGCCGAGGATTGAGCCACAATGAAATTGTACATAGTACACACAGCACAAAAATGTTACTGAAAATAAGATAAGAAACAGCTTCATTTCGATTGAGAGCAAAGTACACACTAAGCTCTGTAGAGAGATAACAGATCTAGTTTCCCACAAAATGTATTTTATGGCATGAAAAATGTCTTCATATGTTAAAAGGCGAAGCCCGTAAGTGCGTGCTCAAAATTTTCACTCATTCATTAATGCGAAACGGATCTTTGGTTTGGTAAACAGTTTTTGCATTCCACTTAAAATAAATAAAGTGGTGAAAAATATGTCATAAAGAAACTTCCACGCATGCTTTTTTTTTTTATTTTCTTTGCAAAACTTCCACATCATCATAAACAACATTTTCATTCGATTTCAACTTGTGCTACTCACCATTTAACGATAATCACATATTTTGGATTCACAATCAGCAAATGTTCGCTTTAAATAACAACAATCCAAAACCAAACACTGGTCGAAAAAAAAAACAGCAAAACAAAATAACATTTATCAGCAGCCGGCAAATCAATTGTAAATATTTAATTTAAAATTTTTTATTTCGATCGGTGAAACAATTTTCTTGTTTCATCTCAATAAAAACATAGAATTGTGAGCAGCCGTATTTTTTGTTCGTTTTTTTCAAATATATGTATCGCGCGCTAGAAAATTAAGTACACGACGAACCGTTAAAACCCAATCGCAAGCGTTGCAAATTTTCTATAAATAAATTTTTTTTGCCTCACGAAAAAAAAAAACAGAACTTCATACGGAGGCTGAAATACTGCTATGTTGACAAAATTAGCACATTAAAACATTGAGATACGACGGATTGAATATTCATTGAACGCTATTTGTTTCGTTGTTGTCAATCTTTCGGCCAATTCGCAAATCGCAACTTTTTTTTTTTTCATCTCAGTGATTTTGTTTGTTTATCACATATTAACGAATCGTTACTGGGTCTCAGTATGATAGTGTTTAATTAGATTTCTTAATCAACAATTTTTAATTCAGCTCACGTACGGCTCGTTTACTAAGCTTTCAATCGTTTGATGCGGAACATCGAATTCCAATCGATTTTAGAAGGCAACGAAGACCAATTGAAAGTCGATGAAAAAAAAAAATCAAAGCCGTTTTCGATCAAATGATTGATTGATTTTTAACTAATCACTCACGATAGGGTGTTCGACTGAACAATTTCAAAATAAGTAAAACAAATCACAATTCACCGGAACGAAAACTTATAATTTATCACATTGAATACGATATAAATGGTGCGAGACATGACGTATTGCATAATTTTCGTCGATAGTTTGCTTGTTCTTTGAAATCAAACGACCTTAATTATTAATTTCAATTCAAGATCAATTCAACAAAACACGTTGAAAATCAATTAGTTATGATTGAAATGCAAGGAAAACATTGTGTACCGTTTTTTTTTTGTGAGTCAATTTAACAGTTTACCGATTCTCGTGAGAAACCTTGTCTATTTAATGGTTTTGGTAGTTTTAGCAATTTATTGAAACAAAAAGAAAAAATTAATTTAACGAAAAAACAGGCTGAGCTGTACTGAGCTCATCACACTGATAACAAATAACGTAAACTAAAGTAAACAGTGTCTAAAGCCGCTGTCACATACATGGAGAAAACTCTATGTATTCGCACGCGTTATCACAAAACATGAAAGAGTCACAAAAATAACGTTCGAGATAGAAGGAAGAAAAAAAAAGACGTGCGCGCAACCCGCAAACACTACACTGACAAACGGAAAAATCACTCGAATCAGAAGAGTGCGAAACCTACGTGAAACAAAAAAAGAAAAAAAAAAATGTAATCGGCACACACGACGAAATGCGCGTTAATAATTCTCTAATAAAAGTAACCACAACGTTCGACTTCGATGTCAGCCATCGACTGAATACGAATGTACGGCGATTGCTGCAGTAAACAATATACATGGTCTCGCTGACAATAAATGCCGCGAATACTCACCGTACGACTAGAATGTGAGGAAAAAAGAAGAAAAAAAAAATGTAAACAAAAGCAACTCCAAAACTGGAATCAAATCGCTTTGTATGGTGGTGTGAGTTGGCGCGTAGTAAACTGATCATTCAGGCGAAATAAATTCTACAATGAATAACCGATTCGATGCTTGGTTTTTATCGATGAAATGCTATCTTTTCTTCTTTCTCTCTCTATCTCTCTCTCTCTCTCTCTCTCTGTGTGTGTGTGTGTTGTGTGTGTATATGTAAACGGGTAAATGTGAGTATGAGAGCGAGCACGTTTCACAAATACCGACCAAGTTTTCTGTTTAGATAGAGTCGTTTGAATGACATCGATACGCTCAAGCTCATGCAATGAATAAGATCATCACTATAAGCCATTCATTTCGATTCACCTTCTAAGCTTGCTCTGTACACACGGTCTGTGCAAATAAATGCCATGACAACTTGACTTCAATTCGATTTTTTGGTGTATGTGTATGCGTTTTTTTCTTTTTTTTCATTTTGCTTCATTTACAAAATGAACAATTACGAGCGCAAGCGAACGACGTTCGTCTCTATTTATGCGGTTTTAATATGCAGGCACATTTGAATTGTTGTTTTGATAATAATGTGTTCAGCTCATAGCTGAAATGTATTTTTATTTGCATGAAAGTAGAAAATTTTCAGCGCTGATCCCAAAGGGCTCGCCGAATATCAACTCAAAATTGTTTACCCAATAGAGACTGTTTGGCATTGAAAGGAAAAGCTGTGTGACATGTGCCATGACAAAAAACTTATCGCTTCGTTGTCTGTATCCCCTGTGTCTCATTCAAATTTTGCAACAACAACAATACCCACCAACAACAATAACCGCATTAAAAACTATACCATTTTCCATCGAGCTTTGATGCTTTTACATTTTTGATGAGCATTTCCATTGCACATAGTTATTGTGTGCTAACGATAGTACTATATGCAAGTCAATGTTGATTTTAATACCATTTATACCATACATTTTCATATTTACCGTTATCGTTATCGCTGATGCACTTCAACTTCAACATTTTTCATTATTTTCAAAATTTTTCAAATGATTCGTAATCTTTTGTTATCAATATTTACCTTTATAATACGATTGTCATTCTCCTATATTTCAAAAAAATAATTTATGTACGAAATGTCTCAATCTTTTCATCATTTTGTTGATTCAGGCGTAATAATTTTGAATACCTACCGTTTCGGTTTGAAATTCCATTTATCTTTAAGTTTTATGTATTTCAACATTTAAACCTCATTCAATGTAATTATGCCTTTGTTTTATGGTCGGAATTTTCATTTTTAAACTTACCTAAAAAAAAGAAAAAAAACGAAAAACAAAACAAAAATTGTAATTCAGTTTTATTGGCTATAAAAATTGGCGCTTAATTTTTATTCGGAATCGAACAAAAAATTACTTGCCATAAAATCAAAAAGAATATAAAAAAAAGGAAATATGAGAGAGAAAAACCTAGCAGCCACACTATTTTTGGTTCGTTGATTGAATTAGGGCAAAGGGAAAAGGTGCAGCCATCATCAATAAAGTGGTGATATCGTGATGTGCGGCAACCGAATTCAAGCAGCTGCTGTTTTATTGAGAACGATATACATGAAAATCACTTTACCAGAGCCATAAAAATTAACTTACAACGACACATCAATTTTTATCCTTTATCGAATTAAATGATAAGGATTCGTAAGTTTATTTAACGTCGTTTCAATTCCATTTGAAAGGTAATCGCTTCAGTTGGTTTTAATTGATTTGATTGCATGGATTTAAAGTTACCTTTTAAATCGATGAAGTGATACGACTATAGAAATGTCTATTTGCGATTCGTTTTGCTGCATTTCGAAAAATTGATGTAAAACTCTTTTGGAAAGCATTCTTGGTGATAAATAAATAATTCGATTTGCCATGCGAATGCGCTGTATTCATTTAGATTTAAATGAATGATAAAACAAAATCCGAAACCTTTGAAAATTCGTTTTCCGTTTTGCATTAGGTACCGCATGAAAACCGCAATAGAAATGAAAAAGGAAAAGATAGTAATGAGTTTGAGTTGAAAACTATGACTACATTAGAATGTCGAAGGTGGAGAAGGAGATACAGTGGAACTATGTAATGGAAATGTCGAGCCACAAAAGTAATCTTTGATAGGTGAGCATAATGATTTGCACGATTGGCTCACATTTATCAAAACAAGATATACATAATGAGGCCACGCAATTTCAGGCACTAAAATAAAACGTATTGAATTGAAAATGTCATGGAACCGAGTGGCAAACATATAATGCATGAGAATATAAGAAGCGTTACACTTCGTCATATATGCATTCTTCGCCTACTCGCTGCTTTAAGATTAACAACTTCAACTTTTCGATGTAAATTTGAAACACACAACCATCACAAATGTCTACTACGATTTCTATTTAAATCAAAATCTGTGCAGAAAGCACTGAATATAAAAGAAAAAAAAAAACAAAAAAAAAAAAACAGCTGTGATTTCTATCGGTGATTAGGTTTGAAGACTTTAGCATGTTTCATTCGATTCAGATGTTAGCGTCTTTTACTGAGCACGTAACCAAATGAAAAATGAAAAACGAAAACAAAAAGGAAAATAAATCGTTTGCATTCTATGCGCATAGTTTATCTATCGCTTGCGCCAAGACAAACGCTAATCAAATACACACATACAGAACACAAACTCAATTTCAAACACAGCCACTTAAAATGACGACGCGATATGGGTGCACGATTGAATGTCTAATTTATGAGCGTGCAATATTGTTTGAACAATTTGCAAAATATCGCTGACGATTCCATTCCGATCACATGCTCGCAAATACTTTACCCAATCTCATTGCTTTTCAACATCTTCTTTCTTTATTAGACCAAAACAAAAAAATCAAAAAAAAAATCGCAGATATTTTCGACGACGTTTATTTATCTCTTTCACACTTTGCATTTATTGGAAATATAACGCTGTGATGTCGTTGTTTATTAAGCAAAAATATTGCTATCCATTTTCAAATAAACTGTAATGAACCCGAATGGTTTCAATTGAAACATTTCAAATTGCGATGAGAGCAATCAAACGGAAAATATATTGTATGAATGAAACGTTTGATGATATAAGAAATGCAAGAGTGTGTCGACAAAGCGCGATTTAATCATATACATATGCTCAAGTAATTTGTTTATGCTTTTTGCATTTCGAATGATTTATATTTCTATTAAAATGTAAATCGTTTGTTTGGCCATTTTACTTGTCAACTCCATAATTTCCCTCTGGCTTTTGACAAAGATTCAAATATTTCGAAGCTTCGAGCAAACGAACGCGCGCAATTTTAAAATAACTTTTTTTTTTTTTTTCATTTCCATTTCCATTGTATATGATGTTTGTAAATGAAGCAATTTCTGTTCCCCGTGAAAATATTTGCACCATCAATGTCGTCGCTCATTCGCTCAAGTAAACATTCCAAGTGCAACAACACCGTTCCGATATTTATGGGTTTCACTCTTTACTAAAAAGCTTCTAGTCGATTCATATGCATAATTGATGCTTGTTTGTCCAAACAGATAGAGAACATTTATCTTGTTATACAAGTGTGAAACTGTGAATCCGTTTTCATCTTAACAATTTTGCTTTTCTTTTGCAACATCGTTGTCACTGCATTAAATCTCTCCCTCAGTTGAACTTGCACTCATTCAAACAGCCATACGCACTTCAGGCATAAATACATTTACACATTTGTGCTTTGAGTCGATTTTTCATATGATTTACTTTTAATCGCATTGAGATTAGATTTCCATAAAGTTACTTTAAGTCAAATGCTCTCTCTCACTCTCTCTCTCTCCCCATCTCTCACACTCTAACTCTCTCTCTCTCTCTCTCTCTTTTCCTTACTCTCGCAATCTGTCTGTCTCTTTCTCTTCTCTCTGTCTTTACCGTTGGAAAATTTCAATATGCAAAACTGTTTTTGCATGCACGATTATACGATATCTTGATGATAAAATATATCTAGTTTATGCCTTGCGGAGTCAATGTAATTATTCAAAGTGTTAATCATAATTTTGTGTTCAATATTGTGCGTTCTGTCTGATGAAGAATGGAATTAATCATTATAGCCAAGATGTAGACATGTGTTATATTCATTCATTCTGTTCAGATGCGAGAACTGTTGCAATTAAAATGTGATTTTCAAATGTTTGTTAAACATTGCTTGCATCTTTTAGCAACTTTGTTAAAGTTAATTTGAAAATACATGAAGAGAGGTTTTTGAACTTAATTTCTTAACAGAAATGATTGCGGTAGACTTTTTCATGATAAAAATATTTGGTTTTACATCAAAATTATTGAAATTCAGAAAATAAAATGCCAAATGATTGAAAAATTGTCAATAAGAGTAGAACCCTGACAGTTGTTGCTCTGAAACTGTCCAAAAGATGCCTATAAATAATTTATCATTTTGTATTTTCACTCAATTGTATTTGAACATTTGAAAAAAATGGAATAAAGTGTTTTGAAAATTTCTCTTTTACAAAAAAGATCATTTCATCATTTCTCTTAAAAAGTCTCAACAGATTTATATGTGATTATATTTTGTCATTCTTCACTTTAGAGAAGAATTTCATCGAAGTGACTAATAAGTTAAAATTATTAATTAATCAGACTTTTTCAAATAAAATATGAGATGAAAACAATGAACTATGTTTGACAAATTATTTTTCTACAATGTTTATGTATGTCCAATGTACTCTATTTCACCTTCCTCTATCTCTTTCTTTCTTTCTTTAAAATTCTCATTCATATTTCCGTCTCTTTTCCTTTTCTTATTTTATTGCTATTCAATAGAGAAATGTTAATATGCAAAACAATTAACGCAAGCACGACTTAACGATATCTTAATGATAAATTATATCAAGCAAGATGCTTTGTGGATTCAATTGGTTTATTCAAAGTGTTAATCATAATTTTACGTTGAATATTCTATGCTCTGTCTAATAAAGAATGGAATAAATCAAGTGATCCAGATAACACACACACACACACACACACACACACACACACACACACACACACACACACACACACATGTGTGTGTTTTTTGTTCGTTTTGCATAGCAAAAAACCGGTGTGAAAACGATGCAATTAAAATATGATTTTCAAATGAAAAACCACTTGTTTTATTTTTTTTCTCTCTTCTGAAACTAGAGAATATATTTTATAATTTATGTGGTGCGTGTGTTAACATAAACAATGTTTCGTTTGAAATAAATATGATTGATTTGCCAGAGCGATAAATGCAAATTCATTGCAACGGAAAATAACGAATAGATCCAACAACGGGCACAATGTATTTTAATGATAGAAACGATTTTGCATATCATTGGCATTTGCATGAATAATGATTGATCATCGGAAATAAGATGTGTGTGATAGCAATGATTTGCAACAGGAAAAATGAATACCAAATTGTTTTCTTCTCCACCAATTGGACTCTATCATTATCAAATTAAAACACATTATGCGAACAGATAGATGGAAAAAAAAAACAACAACAATAACAATGTTTAATATATAATAAATGTTTTGAATCGTCGATACCAGCACCATCTATCGGATGAGTCAAAGCTAAAAGCTTTGAGTACATATAGCAAAGACACAACTCTCAGCCATTAGAATTGAGTAAAATTCATGTGTATATCCATGTCATACATTACAAATTAACATTAAACTAAAACAAAAGATTCTATTTACCTGCGGCAATGTGCAGCTGTGATGGCAAACGATTCCACAAGTGAGGCACTTTACAGCATCCGGAGCGAGTAAAAATTCATGGCAAACTTGGCACAATTTATTGTGTAAATGAGCTACCCGATCAAAATGATGGTCAATGGATTCTTTTAGTGATTGATAAAGAATTTGTGCTGATTTATCGAATTGGTCCCGTTTTGTAGGTATTTTGAAGGCAATTGGCAATGGTTTTTCAAGTTTTCGTGCATAAATCATACTTTGTGCGCCAATATTGCGCGGTTGCAATGTTATAAATCGGCTATCATGAAGATTTTTTTGCAATTCAATTGGTGTTGCACGTCGTGGATTTGGACTATCATCAATAAACGGAATACTATCAGATGAACTACATGATATTGGCACTGGATGATGATGATGATGATGATGATGGTCATTTACAATCACATTACCATTGCCATCAATATTTTCATGATTCCTTTCGACCACAGCTAAATCACTGTCTGCATCAATATCGGCCGTTTTTTCCACTTTAATCAATGGCAATGAATCGTATTCACCAATGGATTTATTGTCAGTTGTATTGCCACCATCGTCGACATTGGGGTTAATGATGACATCCTTGTACGTTGAATGATGTTGAACGATGGTATGATTGTGGTCATTAGTATCGCTACTATTTTCAATTGTATCAAATGCAAATCTTACATTCACTGGTGATTTCGATTTGGCTCGAGGCACTGTTGGCACTGAAAATGGATGCGAACGATTCTTCAAATTCGATTGAAGGGCTTCGTTTGCCGTTTTACTGCTGTTGCTAACATTGTTGGTCGCTTCTTTTATTTTATTATTATTATTTTTCTCGTTAAATTTCTTATCCTTTTTCGATTTCTTATTGAGTTTCTTTAGTTGTTTTTGCTGTTGCTTTTGTTGTTGTTTTAATCGTTTTTTTTCGAGTCGTTTAATTCGTTTGATGTCCTTTTTCATCGATTTATTTGTAGTTGCTATTGGTGTTTGTGTTGGTGATATTGTATCATTTACCAGTGGCTCATTGTCGCTCACTGAATCCGATTGAATTCTCGCTAAATCGATAGCTGATTGAGAACTCTGTTGTGTCTGTTCCACATTATTCGTTGGTTGAACATTTTCAATATCGATATTGTTTTGTAACGATTGTTGTGATACACCGACCGCATCATTTTCTGGCTGAATAAGCTTTTCATGTAAATCTTTCGAAGTTATAAGTGGTTTTTGCAACGGAATCAACTGTAGCTTTTGAATGTCCTCAGTCTGTAATGGAAAAAAAATGGAGAGAAACAAAGAAAATGTGGTTAAAATGAATGTCCATAAATAGTCCATGCTCTTTGTATAGATATATCTAATGTAATTCCGACTTCAATTCATATTTTCATTTTTTTTTTTTTTTCATTTGGTACATTTTTGCGGAATCGTTTTTTTTTTCGGATATTTTTCATTTTATAAATGGAGCGATTCATACGCAAATTATACAAAGAACGCGCAATGTAATCGCAATTGCCGAACGTACAACACATTGGATGATAAAAGAAAACCATTTGGCTAAAGAATTTTCCACATTTGTGGAAAATGCATGGCATTTTTGTTTTGATTTTTACCATAAAGCAGAGTATATCGAACTTAGTGACGGTGTCATCACCGATGTCGACGTTGATGCCAAAATATGGAAAAAGTTTCACTGAGAATAAGAATGAGGGAGAACAAATGGAGAAAAAAAAAAAACTGCATGAAATGCCATTACGAGTTTTTCTTCTTTCAATTCAGCATAGTCAAGGCTGACTTGGTCTGTTTCGCATTTCATGTATACAATGCGGATTTTACAATTCATTCGTGTGAATCGTGTAAAAAATGTTTACAGGATTCATTGTGTGATGCGATCTCGTTGTTTACATTTGCATTTCTTTTTCCATTCTTGTGGCGCGATAAAAATGTCACGTATTCCTTAAGAATTATTTTTGCCACGGGATTTCTACAAGTGCGCGTACATAGTGAGACAAGTATGTATTCCTTAGACTCTTGTTTTATACCGCAATTGTTTTGTCTGAGTTACTATGCAGGTATGCTAAAAGCGAACAAACTTTGTTTTTCTTTCATCATTCAATATGTGTATACTAAAAAAAAAAAAAATGTTCCGTTCGGTTAAGTTGTTTATCTTGAATGCAGTTGAACGATGTAATATAAATGAGAAAAATATGGAGAATAGCAACGCATACAACTGATGAATAAGATAAAGTGGGCACATTCTGAGTCCCTTAGCGCTTTTGCAAGTGGCGCGTTTTCCACACGCATTTTCATCAAATTAATCTGACAAAAGTCATGTGCCTCTTCGTCTCTTTCTTCGTGCATATACATATATATTTCAAGTCTTTTTTGTCGTCAACAAAACCACTTGAAAAAACTTAATCGACAGCAGCAGCAGCAGCAGTAGCGACAAAGACAACACACCATATATTTCTCGGTTAATGGGTGAAATTAGGGCGCAACGTGCGCAATTGTTTTTCATTACAAACTTACGCTGAACGAACAACATACCAATTTCAATGCAGACATCGTAATGCTTTCAATTTTATGCAAAGTGATGAGGTATAATGCAAACCAAAGATAAGCAGGATAATTAAAAATTAACTAATGTTCCAGTTTCAACGAAGTTGTTTTCACTTGAAACCATTTTCCATCTTATGAATTGTTGTTTCAACCAAAAATTACTGTTACTCTAACTTTGGACAAAGATTTGTTTCACTTTTAATTTGCATTTTTAATTTCATTTCCGTGTTTTTTTTTATTACTCTTGTAAGTATCAAACACAGCATGGGTCAACTCGAATGTTTTGTGATTTGTTCTAAATGCAATAAAGAATGAAGTAAAGAAAGTTTTGTTGGTATTGCAGTGAATAAATCGTGTATCTTGTGTCTCTTCTTAACACAATAACAATTATAGAATTTCTATATTAGATGTGAGTCGGTTCTTTGTTATCTGTAATGGATTCTACTTTTCAGGTTGATATTTTGTCTTGGCGTTTCAATACTTTTATTTTTCTTGCTTTTTTTACTTTATTTTATTTTTCGTTTCCGATTTTTTTTTCGTTTTCTTTATTTCAACGTCAAATTCGACGTAGAAAAATGTGTAGCCGCTCTACATAATAATGAAATAAATTATATATATGGGTTTGGTGGATGGATAATTTATGGCATATTTTGTTCGTAGCCACAAACTTAAATACATATTATTTGAGACATTTGCTTCGGTTACAATATAGATAAATGTGACGGTATTGGAATTGAGTCTCTCTTTGAAAAACAAGTAGAAGAAGAAGAAGAAGAAGAAGAAGAAGAAAAACAAAACCAGTTAAAGAAAGTAATTTTGTTGATAATTTGCTGCTAGTCGTAACAGCATCATAATTGACAATATCGGACGATATGATGGCTAGTGATCAGAAAATAACATTACCACAATTATGTTGTGTGTTTACTTGTATCGGCCAGAGTAATTTACTTTTTGATATACAGCCACTTCAATTTATCAACTGGATATAATGAAGGGCATTCCTTCGAACCAATTTTTTTGTTGCCGTTGTTATTATTGGTCTGCCATTTCAGAGCTGTGTATTTTTTTATTAAGTTATCGCTCACACAGTATGATCTATTGCAATCGAAAAAGTAATTGTATTAAAATGGCATCATTTCATGTTAAAATAATCGAAGATTGTTGCAATAAGCAATTCAATGTTGATATTGTGAATTCGAACCACATATAGTCCGAATTTGATTGTAAACGCTGCTGGATTTCTACAACAATTAGAAGCAAAAGGGCGAAAATAAAAGAGTTGTCGGCATTTGGAATGCAGGAATGTTGCTGGTTCAGAAAGAAATATCCCATTAAAATTGCTGGAGAGCATATAAATTATGTAATTTAGGCGCAAAAAATTGTGTTCTCTCTAGCGCGCAATAAAATATAAAAGAATACATAGACGACGAATGAGTAGACAAAAGTGCAGACGACTATGAAAAATAAGAAAGAAAAACACCATGCAAGTTCAATTTTAATTTGTACGTGCGCCAGTATTGTACATCACGAACCACTTTATTTATTATCAACTACAACAAAAACAACAACAATATGGTCTCGTTTATCTGGTGACTGCCTTTAGCTGCATTATACATCAAAAACCACATTCCAAGCGTGTGTATTTTACATGGCGCAAAAATGAGCATCTTTTCAAAATGATGCATCACTCAGTAGAATGGTCGCGTGCATAAACAATTCATATTTGTGGTTGAAAATTCAACAAACATTCTTTTCATTTCTGTCAGTCAGAAAAGCGTGTTATAGTGAATACAGTGTGCATAACAAAAGTGCATCCAAAACATTTGTTCATGAACCACATAAGATTATAATGGTACACATTTTTTTTTTCATCAGCTATAAAGCAGCCCAAAATCACCACTTTTGTCACTTCATTCAGATGGAATTGTTATGAACATAAGTCTATCCTATTTTGAAGTTTTTTGATTCAAATCTGTCCATGATTCAAAATTGCTACTATGAATGTACTCATCAAGAGGATTTTTTTCACTTAAAAATTAAATAAACGTTCCGAGACGATTTTTTTTTTTCAATCTGTGTCCCACTAGATAAAATTGTGGCTCTATTTTTATTTTAAACTACAATAGAAAAACAAATTCAAACACACTCCAAAGAATTTGAGATTGAAAAAGGGCAGAGAGATAGAAAAAGTGAATTCCAAACAGAAACAAAAAAATGCATTTTCAAAGTTTGGCTTATTTCAGCAATAATACACACATAAATTGCCGTACACGATAAATTTGGGTAATCTGATGAATACCATAAAACGATTCATTTTTCCGCTTCGTGAATTGTTTACAATCCGGAATGTTTAATTTTTCTCTCTCGGTTCTACAGTTATTTGCGTCGCAAGGAATGGATGGTAATTTGAACATTTTTTCCCCTCCTTTGATTGCTTATTGGTGTTGATTTTGCATGTTTTCATCGATTGCAAAAGAAAAAAAAAACAATTTTAAGTGGTAGTAATATTTCACACAATACAACTGTTTGACTATAATCGAATTTCAGTTGAATATCGCCAATTCATTCGACATTTTTTGTATATGTGTGTAAAAAATTCATGAAACAATAGCGCTATTACGAACGTATGTTGAATCCTCAACTGATATTTAAAATAGATTGAAACGCATGGCACATTTCAAACTTGCAAATATATTTATATTAACTGTGTCTGTTTGTTTGCCAAACACCAGTTCAAAATTATATTATTCAATCAGTTGATTTCAGATCGCTTCCGAACAATCACGTTGAAAACTGTCAAAAGCAAAACAATTCAAATCTTTTGGAAATTTGAAAATGGATACACAATAGTTTTGTTCATACTTTGTGAATTTTACGACTGTTGTCAGTTTCTCTCTACTCGCATTGGACAGTATTATTACAAAGTTTGATTCATGATTTCAATCATATCACATAAACAAGTATAAAATATAATAAAAGTTCATCAGTAGTGCTCATGGCAACAATTTTCATTTCTAACGATACTCCATGGTATAAAGTTTCATTTAAGTTTAAATTTTAAAACTTACATTGAAACAATACACATCACATTGGAACAAACTTTCTGTTTAAACAAAGATAGAACAGCATACTAAAATTGAATCAAAAATGCGCATTGAAAAGGTTTCATAAATGTTTACCAAATGCATTAAATCACATGGAATTTAATTAAAAAATGTAACGAATGAACTTGAACTTAAAATTCTCAAATGAAATTTTCTTGCAGGTGCTTATTGTCTGTTCAGAAATGAAAACGTATAGCTCGCAGAACAAACTCGGTGGAAAAAGTGCAAATTTAATTGGGGACAGTTCGAAAAGCATTTGGTTAAAAGGTAAAAACTTTTGTTTTCAATTGTTTTTCATTTATTTTTATTTTTTTTTTTTTGTTTCAAAATAAGTTATCAAACACATTGATAAATTTGTGTGCAAAATTTTATATTTTCTAGCAATAATATTCGCTTTGGGCTATTGCAACGATCTGAACAGTATTCCGAGGGAGTTTCGTGATTTTAATGGTGCCGTTGAGCTCATTTTAAACGTTGCCCAAAATGATGCAATTAAAAATGTCTCTAAAAACACTCAAATTGGTGATACAGTTTCCCTTCGTCGACAAATTCATCAGCAACAAATCAATTATTTTCTCAATGGTGCAAGTGTTGAGCGCTTAGAAGTGAAAAATTTTCTACAAATTTTTGGTTTTTCAGAATCATATCCATTTCAATATTCTGTGACAAGTAATGATATCGATGCAATTGAGTTAAGCAATGCCAAAGATCGTTTGAATTTGTTAAAAGATTGCTGTGGTATTAATGAATTTTATAAAAAACGCGATAAATCAATGCGTATCGTAAAAGAGACTGAATCGGAAATACGAAAAATTGATGCATCATTGGTAAAAATTGATGTGCAATTGAATATATTTGCATCAAACGATGCCCAACAAATATATCAAGATTGGATGAAACGTGAAAAAGAATTGGGTCACTTCAAACGATTGTATCGCATTAAAAAATTGCGAACTGATATAGATCAATTGAAATTAGATATTGATCAACAGACGAAATTGATTAATTCGAATAAAGTGGCTTTAATCAAGAATATTGAGAATAGCAAAGAAATGCGACGCAAAATCAAATTGATTACAGACAAATTAAATTCATTACGAGTGACTGAACTGCAGCTCAAATCACAAATCCAGGAATGTGAACAGACAAATATTGTTCTGGAAGGTGCAATAATAGATTTACAAAATGCAGTCGAACAAAGTTCCTTGGCCGATGAATTGTCAATGCAAGAAAAGCACATGTATCGTGAAAAAATCGATAAAACACAGTCTCAAATTAATGACATTGACAAAGAAATCGAACGGGTCTCTGACGGAAGTACGTGAAACTGTGCAACAAGTGAATGAACTTGAACAACAGGCAGCAATGATTCGAATGAATTGTCAACAAAATCAACGAATGAAAACACAATTTCAAACGATTGCAAAACGAAATGAACATCTATCAATGCTTATTAAAAGAGGAAAAAATGCAATCATCCGCGAGAATCGCAATATAAACAGATTAAAACAGGAAATTCAAAAAGAATACGATGAAATGAAGGACTTGAATAAAGTCCATTCAGCACAAAATGAACAATTGACTGCATTGAATTCCGAAGATGAAACTCAATCATTTCATCAACAGCAAGAGTTTTACAATAGCTTGGAACATCACAGATGGTAAGACAATGCTAAAAATTCAACTCTATTTGATACCAATTCGTTAGTTCGTTCAATTTGATAAACACTTGTTCGTTCATTTGTTTTTCGTCAATTTTTCACAGCGAACTCATTGAACAAAATAAATTATTGTTGGAAAAATCGCAAAAGCTTAAATTGGATTTGAAACAAGTTTATGACAAACTACGCTTACAAATTGGAGACGTAAGTAAATAATTTCCTTGCAAAATTATCTGTTTTTGTTTTTCAAGACAGTTTGATGAAATAAATCAATTCTCTTTGTAAAATACGTTTTAAATGGAAATGAAACATTTGAACCACTGAAAAATTCAAAATTTTCTGGAATTTTTTATGACGAACAAAAAATCGTCCTTTGATTTAAAAACATTGAATATTTTCTTCTTTTATTACAGTCAATGTTGGAAGGTATCAAGTCGATTGAGTCATTTATGCAAACAACTGCTAATGAATTTAATCAACGATATTTCGGACTTGTCATTGACAATTTTACATGCGATGATCCGATTATGCGGCAATCTCTACCCAATTTAATGAGCGAATATTTATTTTATCACATTGTTGACTCAGCAAAAACAGCAACGCAGATTATTTCCAGTTTAAATGCTAACAATTTTCCAGGTGAATTTAATTTTTTCATTTTGGATATCATCAATTGCGATGATTTTGCTGGGCATGACATAATATCACGTTTATCGTTTGATGCAAAATTTCAAAAAATATTTGAAAAAATTTGCTGTTCATTGGAATCAAATATTGAAAATGTGTCAAATGATCCATTAAATCAAGTGTCTACCGATTTGGATTTAATCAAACGAAATGGAAATTTAATTAGCATGGAAATTGTCACTGAAATTAACCCCATTGAGCTGTACCAATATCAGCAAGAATTAGTCGATATGGACGATGCAACAGAATATGAACTGAGCGAAAACTCATATCGAATGAGTTCAACTATTGAACAAATTAATGATACAAGTAACCTATTGGAGCAGCAACATCAAACAATGAGCCAAATTCAACAAATTCAGTATTCCATTGCAAAGACGGCACAAGCATTGCACTTGTGTAAAGGTCGAATTCAATGCAAACAGGCTGAATTACAAATGCACGAGGAAAAATTAACAGAAATTAAAAAATCCAATGATTTTTATGAGAATGAAATGAAATTAAGTTTTTTGACAGAACAAGAAACGAATGCAATTGAAATAATACAGAATGAAATAATTGCAAAAAATGCACAGCTGCATCAAGTGAATGAACAATTGAATGAATTAAATAAGCGACGTGAAAACCTTTTGGATTATTTTGAAAACAATTTATTGAGCCGATACAATGTTTTGGAAGAACATTCAACGATGCATTTGAATAATTCCTTGGAATTGAATTATCAAAAAGAAGCGCTCGTTCAATCAAATGAAATAAAACGACAAGCCAATGCCAAATTAATTGCAAATCAAACTGAATCATCTCAATTGTATAAAGAATATGAAGTTAAAAAGGCTGCTCTACTTGAATTGGAACAACAAAAGATTAAAATTGAAGAATCTCAACCGTTGCTCTTTAATGAACTAAGTAAAATGAATGTACAACAACAAAATTTCACCACACTTTTGCATCAATTGCGTGCTCAAAAACCGTATGATGCCACTCAAATTCATAATCCAGACATCGTTGATATGTCCGAAGATGAAGTTAACAATCAACTTAGCATTGCTAGACATCAATTGAAAACCTATGATAACTCGAATAGTTTCGATATGAATATGTTAAATAAATTCACAAGCGATCGAACAAATTTCATGCAACGTCGTATTGAACTCTCAAAATTGGAACGAAAAATTTCATCGGCAATGAAAAAACTTGAAGCGAGCATTAAAACATCATTCCAAAGTACATTTAATGATTTGAGCAATCGATTTTCTACAAATTTTCAACGTTTTGTTCCAAATGGTTCGGCTAAATTGCAATTGATTCAAGTGGTAAATGGTCAAATTGAAAATGGCATGTTGACGGAAAATGAAACAAAAGAAGAAGCTGTTGGATTGAATATTTTGGCTCGATTTGATGACACTGAAGAACCATTTGATAGTTTATTGGGTGTGCAACGTCGACTTGTTGCATTGCTATTCATCATAAGTATACAGCAATTGTGTGTCGCACCATTTTATCTTTTTGATTGCGTTAACGAGGTAATCAATTTAAATTGTCACATAAAAATATATCGTAAATGTGATTTTTTTTCCTAAAAAAATATTTTTCTTTCAGTTAATTTTCGAACCATATCTCGAACGATTCACCGATTATTTAAATGAATTATCAAATGGGCCACAAATTATCGTCACATCAACAGATTCAACCTTATTAAATGGTCCGAATTTCATTGATAACACATTCCGATCAACTATACATGATGGTATCATGAAAATCGAACACGTTTCTTGCAATGCTAACCAAACAGCAGCCAACTAAACGTGTTAACACTCATTATTTATTCGGTTGAATTCATTTTGGAGAAAAAAAAACAAGTTCAATCATTTTTTATGACTTTCAATATTTTATGAGCAAATCAAGAGTCTGGTTAAAAATGGAGTAGAAAAAGGGAAATTTTTTTTAAAGAGAAAAAAAAAAGGAATGAAACACAAAGTTGTTGTTGAGCACATTCATCGTGTGCATACACTTCAGTAAAGTGCAACTTAAAGGCGAGCCATAAAATGTTGAACAAAACAAGAATATTATATGTTAGTTGTGGTTAAGGGAAAAAGATTTTGTGCATTCATTTGCCATGAAAAAATTAATGTGCGTTCATT
The DNA here is from genome assembly GCA_029041755.1 of Resseliella maxima. Classification (NCBI taxonomy): domain Eukaryota; kingdom Metazoa; phylum Arthropoda; class Insecta; order Diptera; family Cecidomyiidae; genus Resseliella; species Resseliella maxima. The sequence continues at coordinate 648,008 of JAQOWM010000600.1, read as the reverse complement.
TGCCATGTCCACACACCACATGCACAAGTATACATTGTCGTTTTTTCTTTGCATTTTCTCTGTTTTGAATAATATTTTGTATAAAAACAACCGCATCGAAATTGAGAGTATCATTAAAAGTCAAGAAAACAAATAGTTGAATATGCATATTGGTTAAAATAGAGAAATTATTGTGAGTTGAGAAAATTGGAAAAACCAACAACAATACAAAACGGTCAATTATTATGTGTTCTCTCTCTCTTTCTCTCTTAACATTTATGCATGTTGGTATGTGCAATGTGCATTTTTTCAGTTTGTCAAGAATTTTATGAGTGAGAACAAAACGACATTCGGAACGCATTCGTTCTATATCCAAAATGAAAATCATTGTAACTGTGGCATAACACCAAACAAAATATAAATATAACAACATTAAATAACAGATGAATTGTTTTATTTTTATGTTTGTATGAGCTGTGTGTGTGTGTTTTTTTAATTTGAAGAAAACGTTGGCAGAGTGTCGAAAGTTATGACAATGAATATGAGTCGTGCTTGATAATATATATGAGGTCGTTTCAGTGTGTTGAATGAGAATGAGAGTGTGAAAGAGAAAAAAGGAGCAAAACAACACAACAACGTCAAGTAATAGTCACATTGAGTAAAAGAGCGTAAGCATGTGTGAGCAGGAAAAAAAAATGCATACGCTTACGCATGACATAGCAATATTGAAGTGTGGTAAGTATGGAGCATATTCAAGTACGAAGTACGTATGCAATTTGTTTTTATTATTTTCAGTCAGTAAAACGAACACGCCATAAGAGCTGATCTGTACTCTGAATGTCGTCTTCATTCAGGGCCAGAAGCAAGATTGAGCTCTAGCACGAATATTCATTCGCGCAATTCTTATTACCCCTGACTGACAGACTGTCTGATTATATTCATTGATGTTTACCGCAACTCTCACAAATAACGATGCACAAGATTTCGATTCATTGCGACCGTGTCATGAATCTTCGATGCTTGCGCTTTTTTTTTGCACCGACAACAACAAATCTTCTCCTTTTTTTTTATTTGCATTTATTATTCAAGCCTCGATTCTGCTCTTGATATATTTGCGCTTGCGAGAAACAATGAGATCGATGTTGTAGCAAAAAGGAAAAAAAAATTCAATTCGGCAACACTGCATTTCATGTACTCTTTGTCATCTCTTTGAGATGTTCGCACATACTTCGATTACAAAGCAATTCCTTATGTACATGTACGTTGTAAATTATCTCATTTTTCTTTTTGCTCGACATAATAACATCGCTATCTTTGGCTTGTTTGCTTTAATCAAATTGAATAGAAATTTACAAAAATTATTGAAGCGTTATCTTGCTCGCTGTCAATTTGGTCAACGATGATAGCACAAATAAAACCGCAAAATATTGCCCAAAACCACGGATATACTCTGTATACAGTATCGACGGTTGAATTTATGTTTATGACTGAAAATGTGTATTATTTAAATTTTCAAATCACAACCGACTGAATGAAAAATCTTTTATTTATAGAGTCAGAACGACAAAATGTATGGCAACAATACTTTTTGGTTTTCCTCTTTCACTCTTTCCATGTTTCCCTACGGAAAAGACATAAATTTTATTTTTCTCGATAAAAACGTCAAGAATACAGAACAAACCGAAAATGTGACGGTTTTTTTTTTTCTTGTGTTTATTTCAGTACATTGAATATGAAAGAACCATTTCAACAAAATTTCAAAACTAACTGATAATTCAGCATATTAACATACTAGAACTAACAACATTCGCTATGGCATGGTCGCGGCCTTCGTGTATGAGAAACACCGACCTTTGCTCTTGATCTTGATATTTAACGAGTTTTCATCTTTGAAGAGACGGATCTTTTTTTTCCTCTTTACAAAATGTTGTTACACCATTTTTCCAAGATAACGATGTATATTGAGTTTTAAAATGGATAAGATTTTTTTCACGCATCATTTCAATGAATAATTTTAATGGATTTCGTTCCATACAAAAGAGTTTTATTTGAAAAATTTGTGAAAAGGAGAAAAAAAAAACGAGTGAAGATGTTCGAGTTAATTGCTTGACTTCGCACAACATATGGCCAAATTCAATAAATCGTTTCGCTGGAGCAAAAACAAGAATAACAGAGTACCAAACAGACGATTTCATCATATTTTTTTTTTTTTTATTTCTCCCTCTCCAACGATTTATTTCGTTGGAATTGCACGACCAAATTGAAGTACATAAACAAACAAAGGCTGAATTTGAAATTTCAAGCCTTTCATTTTCATTAATTTGAAAAATTTATATGGCTTTTGTTTCTGGCATTGCATACACTTGAAGCTAGTACGTATTGTTCCAAAAACGACTCAGTTTTCTCATTTTAACACCGAAGCCGAACGAATTTTAAAGGGATTCACAGTTTCCAAAAAAAAAAAAGAAATCAGCTCAAGAGCAAACACTTAAATCGCTCAGTCATTGTGCCATTGTAATTTCTATGAATTTTGTTTAAATTGAAATCAGCAATATTTTGGATGTAGTTTTTGTATCGGTCCGGTTCATTGTGCCCCTATACATACACAAATATTACGTTAAAAACAAAAGATGACACAAAAATAAAAACAAACATTTCTGCCTAGATGTGCATTTTGTTTTGGAGCAATAACGGTTCTGTGCATTGGCACACCATCTCACAATTTTATTTATATCTGATGTCATCAGAATGAACAAAAGAATTGACTCGACTTGACTCAACATCAAGCGGCATATTGTTTTTTATGCACATGAAAAACGAAACAAAACTAATGACTAGTAAGCATTTTGAACACGATACACTACCAACATCTCTCTCTCTCTCTCTCTCTCTCTCTCTCTCTCTCTTCTCTCTCTCTCTCTCTTTGTCTGTCAAAATCATATAATTTGTCGAAATTTCTCATTTATTAAATGAATGACATCATCAGATGTGAAAAACGAACATTTTTAATTCTATTAGTTCTGAAGGAAAAAAAAAAATATTTTTAGTGTTGACTGAACGGAAGCACTGTTGCTGCTTTTAAAATGAGACGAAATAACAAGCCATACAGTACAGTTGAAAATGTATCATTTTTGGCCAGTCAACAAATAATATTGACACGTTATTTCCTCTCTTTTATTGACAGTTGCTCGTCTTTTTCATCTCTTTTTTTTTCATTCGAATCAAATGAAAATTAAATGGTTGCCAGTTTATTACACAAGTTTTTATAATAGTTTTATGCCTATTTTTTTTATTGGTAATTAATGAATACAGTATGTAATAAAGGTTTCAACCCACAGACAACAATCCGTTGGATTTTATTTTGTCTTTTTTTTTTATTCATCTCATTTTCGTTCAAACTAGTTGAACAATTAAATATTAATAGAAGAAACGTCAGTAGAAGAAGATGCAAGCTAAAAAAAAAATGGGAAAAAATATTTGATTCTAAATTAAGGGTGAAAACAGATCCATGAAAAAAAAATCATTTTATTAAAACAATGATGAAGTAAGACCAAATGATAACATGGAAAATATGAACTGAATACAGAAACAAAAATTCATCGAATTCCAGAGAGAATCAAATTGAAATTGAAAAAACAAATTTCAATGAAATCTTTTTATTTATTAATAATGAATATTTATGGTTGAGAATGAAAATTAAACCGTGATAAATGATATGGGTGGCAATAATTTCGAAAATCCATGTAATATTAAATGTATTGAATATATCAGTTGAATATGCTTCATGTATGTTCTATTCTTGTTAGCAATGACAAGCATAAAATAATATGAACAGTAAAATTTATGGATATTTTTGCTTGGGGAGCAAAACTGATAGCACATTTTCGTCAAATGTGATGCTCAGTCGCGCACATTTACGTTATATGGGCATGAGCGCAAGTGAATAATAAAATGAAACAGATGCAATTTTGATGTGTAATTTGTAATATTGGTTAGATTAGTTTTCAAATGGAATGCATCGTAACTGGTAAGGCATGTGACACAAAACAACTAGCCTACTGTTCAGTTAGTCAAATGATTGCGTGTTGAGATACTTAAAAATTTGAATAAATGGTCAACAGTGTAAATGATATTAATTCCATGCATGCATACACACGAGCACGTACGCACGCAAGTAGAGCGGTCGCACGCTGTGTTTTCTTCTGATCATAATCAGCTTGATAGGTGCGTACAAAAAGCGTGCATAAGGTGTGATATTTCGTTTAGCCCCCGAATTATTACTTACACAATTCTCACTCATATGCATACATTGTGTTTGATGTGATGTGCAGCACAGTAGAACAAGCCACAATTAACCGATTGTCATCGGATATAACTAACAAACCAACCAACCAAGCAACAAACTGCACTGTCACACTCATTTCATACGACGTGCTGTCAAAATAAACGCCAAACGCTTGAAGTGAAACATTGATATTTCCAAGAAGAGTGAAAAAAAAAACACAAACATCTCTTCCTTTCTTTTTTCCGTTCTGTAATACAGAATCTGTATCACATTGGCTAATGAATTTTTTCTTATTTCGTCACCACAACATCAACATGCTTGAGACATTCGATATCGCATTTAAAATGTCGATGGTACGCGTTGTTGTCGCATAACGGTCACATATCGAACAAAGTATCGCCTATTGTTTACGAATAACAAGAAACAGTTGAGAGAATTGTTTATTGCTGTACAGCGGATTCTGTGCGATTTGTGTAAATGTGTGCTCTGCTTTCTCACTGTTGGTGTATTGGTTTTTGTTTATATACAATCGTAAGGATTGTGCATTGAATTTTACCATTTTGACGCATAACTGTGATTTTTCGTTATTGTTGTTGTTGTTTCGCTTAATGAGCAGTGATTTGTTGGTTTGATTTTGCATATTTGTTTGTTAGTCAGTTCGAAGAAGAGTGTAGATGGGTAAACACATAGAAAGTCACAGTGTAGAAAGTCACAATAGAAGTTGTATTATTGAAAATCTATCAATATGGCGGATTTCAATCTAGACATGAACAAAATTGTGCAAATTTTCCGTGATATTGTCAAACGAAAAACCACATACAATGAAACCAATCTTCATTATGAATATTTTAAACGAGCTGGCGATACAATTCCATACAAAGCACACGGATATTCAACATTGCGTCAATTAATTCAGAAAAAAGCCAGTGATTTTTTTTATTTTGAAAAAGTTAGCGATGATTTGGAATTTATTGCACCAAAACGTATAGACGAATTAAATAATGTGAAAAAATCGAAATGTATCCAAAATGAAAAATCCAATGAATTCGATATGTCAAAATATGTTGAAGAACCAAAACACACCGATGAATCAATTGTTTACTCAGAGGCTAATAAAGGTTTAAAAAATGTTTCGATTATCAAAAAAATTGAAACGGATGGGCAATCAATTGGTTCGGATAAATCAAAAAAGGTTCGTGTGTCAAATAACATCTATTTTGGGCAACCACAATCGACCGGTGTTAACAATCCATATCAATCCATTCGAAATGATATCAAAATTTCATTCAATTTTGATGCACAAAAACGTGAAATTGATTTATCTCCAACAAATAACACCATGGAAACCGAAAGCTTGATAAATCATAAACAATTGGCAAATGTAGACGAGGCAAATAGCGGCACTTATTCATCGGCACAAACTAAATTGGAACAAATGGATGTTGACAAACAAAACGACAATTTACCTTGGGATGACAAGTATTGGCATTTAAAAATCACACATCCAGTATCGACCAACGAAATTTGGGCACGATTTTTCGATGGATTTGAGGTAAGAAATTGAATTCTATTCAAACATTCAAATTGAATTTGATATTTTTTTTACTTTTCACATTGAAATTCACATTCTCTCTATTTCTTGATTTTTGTTTGAAGGATCGAATGCGCAAAATGACAACAAAACTCATCCAATTTATAACATCAAATCCAAAACAGTCTAGCATTCATACCGTCGATGATATTTGCATTGTAAAGGACAAGCCAAATTATTATCGTGCGATTGTGTTAAAGGTTGAATCAGAAATCGATGAGTGCAAATGTTTTTTGGTCGATACTGGTAAAATTAAATGGTTTTCAGTGCATGATATTTTTGATTGTCCGTCCGAATTTCAATACATACCACCAATGGCGATGCGTTTTTCACTGTATGGATTGGTTGAATTCAAGGAAAATCGCGATGCAAATGAAATCATTGTTATGGAATTGTCAAACAAAGAGCTATGGGCAAAAATCAAAATCAAACCGAAAGCATTCTACAGTCAAGGTGATAAACACAAACCAATACCAGTCATTTTGTACGATTCTACAAATCGACATGACCGCATTAATATCAGTGTACACATTATGGAAAAAATGGTGGCTAAATTTAAACCACCAAAATTATCAAAAAATCGCACAAATTATTTTACAATTACGCACATTTCAAAAGTCACTGGCAATATTTATGGACATTTGCTTAACAATTCAAATGACTTAAAGTATGTGAATGCAATGATTCAATCTATCGTTCAAAATGGCGTTCGACAATTTTATGTGAATTACGAATCCGAAACAAAGTTACACGAAATGCTTGCAATTAATTCCAATAAATTGTATTTAATTTACTCGGAATACGATCGTAGTTGGTATCGTGGCACAGTGCTGCAATTGGAAACAGATCTCAGCGCATCGAAAGAGAAAAATATTTGTCGTCATTGCAGTGTTTATTGTTTTCTTGTTGATTATGGGAATACGCGTGTTATTAACTTGACAAATGTTTATCATTTACCGGGCATTTTGGCACATTATCCACACCTTGCTGTTGCCGTTACATTGGATGGTGTTGAAATGACGCGTACAAAAATCGATGAATTAAAAGGAATTTTACGGCCAGGCGATAGTGTTTTTGTCGATGTTATTGAGACAATAGAATGCGGCGATAGCAATAAAACTAAAACAATTTCCGTGGCAAAACTATCAAAATTAGAAAAAAGTGCAGTCAACAATGAAACATACGTGTGCGAAATCAATCGACTTCTAATGAGCACCAATCAGTAGCAGATATTTACAACTCTTCACATTGAACATTAAAAAAAAAAAATAAATCATAAAATATGTGATTTTTTTTTCTTTCGAAAATATAAAATACGGTTATATTAGGAGATTTATAAACATTTGACTTTCAACAAAGAGAAATGTGAAACATTTTATATAGTTAGTATTGAAACCCAACAAAAAAAAAAAGAAAAAAGAATTCAATAAAGACGTTTATTTTTCTTAATTCTCTTAAAGATCCCATTGTTATCTTGTCGCTTATTAAATTCTTGCATAGTTTCCGTAATATGCAAGAAAACGAGCAGCTAAGTCGATTTGTCTTGAGCTGATATTAAACTGATAATCTCATAAATTCGATTCGGTTCACGTTCAGTTGAAAGGTAAGAAGTTGTTTGGAAATTTTAAACATTCCAAAATGAAATCCCCCAATTCAGAACGGATTCTTGAATATTTTCTCATAAATCACTCGTTGAAAGCACTTTTCATCGCATTTTCTATAAAACATCGAGTCTAGTCTAGCTCGATTTATTCGTTTACATGTCATCATCGCCCCCAAATCGATTGTATGTACGACGAAATGTTCAATGCAACGAATGAATGAATGGAAATAAAGAAATGGAAATAAAATGCCGACATCGAAATCCTGATATATGTGCAGTGTGCACAACCAAATTGAATCAACAAATATCGACAACTATTTTGTCGGTGTAATTTTAATGGATTTGTCAATTGTTGAAAATTTGTTTAGTTTTTATTTGTTTTTCTCTGTTTGATTTTCTCCAAAAGAGATAAAAAAAAAAAACCCAAATTGCTGACTATCTTGCCCATTTTGTGATTCTCACATGGACAATTTGCCACCGTCAGCGCATCGCATCGTTGAAAAATCAAATTCCTGTGCAGCAACGATTTTATTTGCTGGATTTTGTAATCCGATTATTAATGTTTGATTCGTTCTTTTTTTTCCGAACGAGATAAAAGGCGAAGAAAAAGAGCAAGCAATAGAGAAAGATAACTGTGTGGCATCAGATTCGTTTTCGGTTATGTGAATTCGAATCAAAAATGAATGCATTTTTTCTCAACATTGACATTGTTTTCGTTCAAATTGAGTTTCTCACCAAAGTCCATTGGTGACCGGTTTTAAGTTAGCCAAAATTGCATTGATTGGAAAAATCACTGCAAATCAAGAGGAGAAAAAAAACAAGATCTGCACTGCAAAGGAAAAAAAAAATACAGAATCGATTTGATTGCCGTTATTTGTGACATAACAATGGGATTTGGATTGAAATAAACCGAAAAAAATTAAGAATTTTATCGATGATGATTTTAGTTTCATACAAAAGATCTTTTCAAATGCGAACACAACCAATTTTTCCAAATCCACAATTTGTGTACAGATTTTAATGCAATGACCCCGATTTTACAATGCGAGATTTTTACAACAGAATATCTGTATCACTTCCGTATGCAAATTGGACAAGACAAGACAAGACAAAAAAGCTATTTGTTTTATGCAACGATCTGTGGGATGCGATTTCTAAACAGCATCAAGATGAATGTGCTCAATGCATGGAAATGCGGTGTTATGCAACCGAGAATTCAGTTTGTTTGAATAAATTAGAACACAAAATGATATTCAAATTCTAAAAGAGAATTATATTCATGTCTATGCCAAATGATGGTGAGTGTTTTTTATGTCTGTATGTGTCTGCTCAATAAATCGAAATTTTAACTCGAAATATATCCCATATGGATGAAACATAAGGAAACATTGTAACGAATTGTATTGCGTGTCAGCATCCATTTGTGGTGAACATTTTCTATGACTGGCACATATGTACTGTATGGGTACGCATTGAAATATTGATTTTGATGGTTTCATTGACGTCATGGATTGAATGGATTTTCGCTTGGGAGAGACCATTGGCGGTTGCACGTTTTTGCCGAAAATCATCCCACACATAAATGTAAATTTCATTAAATTTCAATCAACAATATAGATTACTAAACGAAAAACTGCTAAAATATACAAAAATCAGCTGAATGGAAATTTTCCCAAATCGAACATATTTTTATCAATTGTCGATTGGAAATGCCAATCACTGAAATTATTTTGAAATGAACAAAATTGGGTTTTTGTATTCTTGAAATTTATTCAAAGAGAGAAAGAGAGCGAGAGAGAGAGAGAGAGAGAGAGAGAGAGAGAGAAAGAGAAAGAGAAAGAGAAAAAGCAAGAAATAGCGAGACAGACGAAAGAGTGTGAGATTGAGATGCAGTGCTGTTGCCGGGTCTTTTTATCAAATTAAAATCAACACGCGCCTGATGTTTTTGACTATGAAATTGAATTCGATTGAATGTTGAAAAATGGAACAGTGAAAAACAATTTGCATGTAAGCGTTTGAAAATTATTCGATTAATGAATCGATATTGCTGACACGAAATATTGATTCAACTGATTACTTTAGTGCATTGTTTCAACAGGTGAATGTATGGTTGTGAAACATGCGCTCAGAATATACTATATTATAATATTCACTAAATCAAACAAGTAACTTCACCTAGAAAAACAAAATGCAAACAAAAACTTATGCCATTACTCCGTATCACTTTACTGTATTTACTTCAATCATACTAAAATTCATAACAATTTAATGAAAATACATATTAAAAAAAGCGACATTGCTTATAAAATGAATATAACTGACTGTTAGTACCATCAACACGTGACTGCCTGATAAAATTCGCAATTTATGAGCAAGTTTGTGCCACTAAACAGAGACACTTGTCAAAGTTAAAGTCAAAAATATCAAAATATGAATACATAAAAGTTTGTCGGGCCAATGTCCATTTTCTTTCGAAGATTTATGATGAAGATCCAGTTAACATGGCTCTTAACTAAGAAAATTTTACTTTTATGAGGTCATTGTCAAAGTTTCTCATTCAAAGGATTTGCAATCAATAAATAAAGCAGCTAAAAGCAACCATTATCATTGTTATTTATGCCCGTATTGTGTATATTGAAAACAGAATAACAATACATTGGAACTAAACTGTGGTTTTTTCAATTCCTCAATCGATTCAGGCTACAATTTACAGCAATGAACTTCGGTTTTTATGGATCAATATTCTCCAATGTTCTCTGTTTAAAATGATTGCCATAGCAGACTACTCTACTACGATCATCTGGGATTTGGAAACCAAATTTCGAGAATAAATTTATTTCTGATCTGGATTTTGTTGATTTTTTTTTTTTTTTTCAATAAAAACATTTGGTTTTGTGTGTGCTACAGGCATTGTGATGAGTGTAAACTTGAAAATTTAATTGATTCTAAAGTGCTTCCAGTAATTAAAAATAGATTAGGTTAAAAATGAAAATAAATGAGTATTGCTTTAAATACAGTACGTATTGTATATGGATAAATGTTTAACTGTGGAGATGGCAATGAATGGAGGGAAAAAATTGATTTTGAAGTTTGAACAATTGATAGTACTTCAAACAACTTGAGTTGCCTTGAGTGTTTCTGGTTGGTTCGATGATTTCCAATTTTTTTTTTTTTTTTTTCACTTTGAACAATTACAGATTGACTGAGTAAAGCGATGTAGCTGCCAATTTTTCGTGTAATTGAATGCCAGTTCTTGTTCAACGAAAAACAACATCCTTTAAATCAACACATTTTTGTTGCATTTTCTATTGTGAAACTTAACATTAGTCTCTCTGTCCAGTTGTCCAACTATGTAACAAACTTTAACATATTCTCCACCCATTTTACACATATTTTGACATATTGCAACACGATTCTACACTTTGACCAAACATAAAACTGCACCAAGTTCAATGATAAAAGTAGAAAAATACAACCAGAAAACTATCAACGAGCTATGGATTTTCGTTCGGGCTTTGTCTATTCATTCGATGCAAAAATCGAAGAGATAAGGTTTTATTTGTGAAAGGAGAGAAGAAATAAAAAAAAATTTCAAACATTCTTGCGCATTGGTTGGCCACACAATATTCACATCTTGTTGCATACGTCCTACGATCGGCTCGAATTTCATGGGAATCCAAGTTCCGAAACATTGCAGTATTTTTTCTCTAATTCTTTTTTTTTTCAGTGTGTCTTCTTCAACTTTTGGTGTAAGTGTAATTCTTGGCAAAGTATTTTTTTTCCTACTAGTGAGAATTAAACCAGACTGTAGAGTTGTGTAGTGGAATTTCAGCTACAAAATCTACTCAATCAACATCGATGTATGAAGTTTGTGCGTGTGTGTGCAAAACTAGGAAAAATAGACACCAAATGAAATGAATGGCTTCGATAAAACCGCTGGAGAAAAAAAAAAATCTTCGGTTAATAATCTCTCTTTGCGTACGCGTTGCCATGTAGAACATTGGTATTTTGCATGAATATTAGTTGGAACAAAACACGAATCAAAATGTTATTTAATGCACTATTCCGACCAGCGAAACGAAATTCAAAGAGCGCTATCAAATGAAACGAGCGTGCTGAGAACGTAGACGTGTGTATTTGTTTGCCATGAAAGAATCCACCATTAAATGTGCAACTTTGCCTGGCATTCAGCAGTTGTTGTTCAAAGACCAGGAAATTGCGATTCAAGTTTAAACATTAACATTACGTGATTTCATATTGTTACTTTTGGAGATTGAAGCACGGCACCAAGCATTTATATTATTTCAAAAACAGTAAAATTAGTTGGATATTGCACTTATTCGCATATGTTTCGTTTATCTCGTAATAAATTTACGCTTTATTCGTTTCGATTATTCGCGTTTTGGATCTAAATACGGATCAGGATGATTGGAAACCATGAAATCGAGAATATTTTTTAGTTTCTCTCTCTCTTTTATTTTCTTTCTCTGTCTTTTTCTCTCTTTTCCTCTCTCTCTCCCCCTCTCTCCTTCTCTCTCTCTCTCTCTCTCTCTCTCTCTTTCTCTCTCTATCCCTCTTCTTCCCTTCCTCTCTTGTGCTATAACTCTCATTCTGTTTTCAATCTCTTTCTCTCGCATTCTCACTCTTTGGCTTTATTATCACGACGATTACAAATATCGTACATTTCAGAGAGTACAAATTGCAAAGTGTTTGCTTCTGAATTTTGCAATGGAATGAGAAAACTACCGAATAAAAACTTTTTGATAAAAACGTGCGTTTATTGTGAGATATCTTGTGCTATGACTTACCAATTTTTTTTTTAACAGTGTAAGAACGCGAAAAGTTTATCGACTTTGTGAGATGTTTGCATTTGCAGAAGATTGAGTGAGAAAGAAATCGAGTAGGAGAGAAGAGAGGAGAGAGAGAGAGAGAGAGAGAGAGAGAGAAAGAGAGAGATATATAGAGAGAGGTAGAGAACTATACTGTCGACAAGAATGAATAACCAAATCAGCTCATTTAAATTGAAAGAGCCGTCAAATATTGTAAAATTTCTTTTTTTCTTTTTTCAATATGTTTCTAAAGTGAATCGATAGAATGGTCTGCTACTAGACTGTTAGTAAATCGAGAGCACAGCGTAATACGGAAGCAAAATAGAAATTCCACATCTAATGGAACAATGCATTAATGTATGTCGATAGGTAGAACGAACAAACGAACGAACGAAAGAATGTTAAATTAAAATTTTTACTCAGCTCAAGTGCTGGCACTCGATGTGTGTTGCAACTCGGCTTGTTTGCATAGCTTGTAAAGAACGAAAAGAAGTTTTTTTTTATTCGTGAAATGAATTTTAATGCATCCGCTGTGTCGGAATGTTCATAGCAAATGAATCGATTCAAATTGTGCCGTTAAAACTGTCAATCGATATCGATTTCGATTCTGCTACAGCAAGCATTTCCGTATTGTTACGATTTAAGTGTGCCCTCAACAATTTTTGAAACACCAATGAATGACACTTATTGGACGATTGTGTTTTTTAAAATGGATTACAATTATATCATTTTTTTTTTTTTTTTGCATGAAATCAACCGAGTGATTATTGTGTAACACAATGCGTTTGGTTTTTATTTTGCAAAAAGGTTCAGTCAGTTTCATGGTTGTTTTTGTTTGTGTTATTGACGCTCCTTTTATATCTATTGATATTGCTCTTTTTGTTGACATTGCAACAATGGTTGCCTTAATGACTAATTTAAAGTTCCACATTTTTGACAGATTCGACAATAGACAAACAAACAACAAAACAGATTAATATCACAGACGATAGAAAATGATCGGAATAATGACAAGAAACACACTGAAAATCAATCCCAGTTTCAGATCCATGATTAAAATAAAGTTATTTTGATCCGCATTCGAAATAAATTTGTGCGGTTCAGAAGAATGGAGGGAGAAAGAATGTGAGAGATAACGAGAAACCAAACAAGAAAGGAGAAGAATCAAAGAAAAATAGTAAAAATCCTCTTAAAAATGTAAATGATGGGGAGAAAATTCTATAAATATTATGATGAGAGGATGATGGAAAGTGTGGAATATCTCTGACATGCCGCAAAAACAAAGTCAGATGCGTCACGATGTCTGACTTTAATCCGACGATTGTGTGTACATGGGAAGATGCAATTTTAAAAACAGATGTTCGCCATTTTTTCAAAGGTAACTTTGTTCTCACCTCATGTGTTGCATCATCCGGATCGATCACAATTTAGTTGCATTTCCATTTTACAAATCATATAGAATCGATGTTATTATTGTTTTTGTTTCTCAATTTTTCCCGTTTGTATTTAGATAAATGGTGGATAGTGTTCTAGTGTGGTAATGTTCATGGCTTAGAGCAGCAAATTGTTTTCATAGTTCTTACATAATGCATTCAGCAGATGGTTCATTCTTCCGCTTTGCCATTCATTTCTCGTTTACTTTCGGCTCTTCAATTCTACACTCTTTTGTTTGTTTGTTTTTATAATTTTGTGCCCGTTTATTTTTATAATTTCAGTGTGCTTCAGGTTTTTTGTACTTGTACAAGAGTCATTTCATCCATTCAAAGAGACACAAAATCAAATGAAAATGGAATGAAACGACGGTGGATGGGAGAAAGATTAAAAGAATTCAAAAATATATAGAATCAGCGTGATTCACGTGACCAGCTGATAAATATTGGTTCCATTCATGGGCTTTGTATTCTCTATTCACGGGTCACTTACTTACTTCATCATCAGGTTTTTATGATCGAGACATTATCTATTTATTCAATTCCAAAGAATTCCAATGAATGCAAGAAATGAAATGAAATTGTTTTTATTACTCGAGAACAACTAGACCATGATGTGATTTTTATGTTCGACAAACAATTTGAAACGGGCAATAAACGGAACAATAATCTTAATTTAAAGAAATAATGCTCTCAATATTGAAAAATCATCAAATCAAACAAACGTTGATGGTTTGCCACTCAATATCTAAGGAATGTTTGTGAATGCTCTCGAATGCTGAAAATTACGATCGAATTGAGATTTTTTTTTTTTTTTTTTTGGATTTTTGATTTGCTGGCGCTGAATTTCGACATTTATTAGCTAACCAATTGAATTATTTACGATTTCGAATATTTGAACATTTTCAAATGTAGACAATAAACACACCATCAAATTATAAATGATCTGATTGACGGTATCTTCAGACTTCAGTCGTCACTGCCGCCTTCGTTGTCGCTTCCTAATTTACAGATGTTCAATGTTCATCGAGTGGAATGAAAAAAAAAAGAGAAATTTTCGCTTCTGGCATGAGCTATGTGGTTTGTTTGATTTGTACATTTTCATGAAATGTATACTTTTAGCAATGGATAATTGAACAGCTGACCTCATTGTAATATCAAGTAATCAACGGTTTGTTTGCCGCTTTGTAATCATCATCATGTGGACTGTATTGCAATTCCATTGCATGATGAGATGCAGTAAATGAATACTTTTCATTGTTTTTGCGATACGGTTCGGAAATTAAAAAAAAAAAAAAAAAAAAAAACAAAACAAAACAAAACAAAAAAGAGAAATAAAATGTTGAAGCCATAAAGTGAATTCATGTCACTGCTTGCCAAAGTTGATGGTAAAATTCATGCTTATAATCTGATTCGTGTTTTTTTGTTTATGGAAATTTCATCGTCGACTAATCATTCTACAAAACATCGAAAACGAGCTATAACTATGGCGGCTGATATTTGTTTGTACTTTTTTTTTCTTTTCTTTTTTCAGACAAAAATTAAGCATGATTTAGATCATTGTATTCATTTCATTTTAGCGGAAATATATCTATTTCAAATTGTGATATTCATTCAAATGCATTCACTTTTTCAGTTTAAGATGTTTACTCTGCATTATAAATTATGAATGAACAAATGAATGATATTAATTCTTTGAATTTTTACTTTCATTGAATTTTCTCTGCTGCGAGCACAATTGGAACAATTTCTCTGTGTTTTTGTTTTAATTTTTTTTTTTTTTTTTTTTTTGTGTTTTTTATGAATAGAAAAATAATGAATAGAAACATAATTTGCATCAATTATTCGGAATTGGTTATTATTTTAAGAATTTGAAATGTGTAAATGAAATTAGAGCAAAGAAGATAAGAGATCGCGGATTCAATGCATAATATCTTATACTTTGTGTAAAATATCATTACGCATTTTATGTTTGCCGATACCCCGCGGTTGTTGCGGCAAAAACCATTTCGACAGACACAAATTGTAATAACAATGAATGTAATTGTTTTTGTTCAAAAAGTTTTCAACAAGGTTTTCAACATAAACTTCAATCAGAATCAAAATCAAAATCAGAAATGCAATTCAAGTGTTTGCACATCAAATGCAATTGAAATACGCAGAATTTTCTACATTAAACTTTCAAATGAACATATAAATTCAGTTGAATAAACTTTGAATGTTGGAATATTGTTGCGAAAATATACATTTTAAACCAAGTTTGCCAGCAAAGTTCTTATTTAAAATGAAAGAAATTTTTTTGGTAATAATGCAAAGAATGTCACAATATTTTTAAAATAAACACGAAGATAAAACTATGCGCAGTATGAAATAAAGCCTGTACTTCAAATGAAATTGTTTTATTCACCTGCTTCGTTGATTTTCTTTTATTGTCGACAGTGATTGCATCAATTCTTGATTAACGGCAATCACATGAATTTAAATCAACACAGTGATTGTGATGAGTTTAGTGTATTTTGAAGCGTCAAATCGTTTACAGATCGATTTATACATTGAAAATTGTGATGATTGGATGTCGGCATTATCTTGAATTGTGTTCAACTGAATTGATATCTATGATAACAGCAATTATTTGCGATATTTATTAATGCAATGTCTTGAATTCAATTGATTTCAATGCAGAATGTTATCTAATATGTGGATTTACTATGTACGAGTTGATACATTAGAATTCTCGAGACGTAAAATGGCAATAATTTAATTGAATGAAAACCGAAGCAAGGGGAATCATTTTAGAAGAAGAAAAAGAAACGATAGTCAATCTCTGACAAGAACCGGTATTTGGAATTTCACAACGGATTTCCAGCCTTGCACGGCAGATGTGAGCATACATTTTTGATTCATAACATTGTATTCGCTTTCATTGAAGTAAGGCATGTCAACGTGTTTTTATACTAAATCATTTCGCTGTTTTTATCCCATTTTACACGGATTGCATCCGAAAATTAATTACGCAAAATGTATGCGCTCAAGTATCGTGCAATTTTGCAAAAGAATTCTTTGAATTTTCTATTTGCTTCTGCAATTTAATGCAATTTATTTCGTTCGAATTACACACAACCCGCGCGGGTACAGACCTCAATCTTTTCAAGAGAATTTTCTTGTGCATTTCTAGAAAATGCTTTTAATATCATTAACAAACTGTCACGAGAACGAATCAATCCGATACAAAACTATAAACACTAGATAACAATTGTTATTAATAACGTGCGGATCGTGGTTGGTTACGGACATTAATGTAAGTTGCGCTGTTGATGTTTTAAGAAATTCAAGCCTCAATTGTAATCAATTTAAAATGCGACAGCGTACACTGCACAACTAATTTATTCTCGTTAGTCGGCGAATATTAATCGCTTATAAGATTACAAGTTATTTTGACCAGGTGACATTCACGAATTGGATTTTCTTTAATTGCACGCCTCGGATTTAATACAACGTCAACATAAACCAAATTAACCCAGCTTTCGTTTTCTCTTATCTCATAGCAACAAGCGTACATTTGATGGCATTTGATGTGTCACATGTACCAAGCATAAAACTCCTAACGATAAACGTTAAGATGAATTTATATTTCCTAATTTCCTTCATTTTTGTATATCTTTTGGTCAATCTTTCGTTGATCTCACTATGTAATTTTATTATCCATAAAGAAATAACTTCTTCATTACTTTTGAACATCTTTTCCATGATTCGGCTTCTGTAACATTTGGTCTCTCACAATTTCTATCTTTTTAAGTTTTCGACGGTCATTTTCTCTATCTCTTTGACTCTCTGTAGTTCAGTCTCTCTCTTTCTTTCTTTCTTCTCTCTCTTTCTCTCTCTCTCTCTCTCTCTCTCTCTCTCTCTCTCTCTCTTTCTCTCTCGCTCGCTCACGCGTTCTTTCTGGCTCTCGCTTTTTTTTTTTTGCAATATCTCTGTGTGCAAGCAAATTAAATGTAATTGTATGCACATCATAAGTGTTTATTGTTAGTGAAATTGTATTTTAAAAATGAACAAAATGAGCAAAATAAATCTGCGAATATTGTTCAAATGAGAATGCGAGTTTATTTCTATTGAGCTGCAGTTTATTCATAAAAGCAAAATTTATGGATTACTTTGACTTTTTATTGAACCATAAAAATCGGCAAACAAAATCTCAAATGACATATAATTGTGCTTGTATTATTCTTAGTATAATTTTTCAAGCGTGTTTATCCATTTTTTTTTCGTACTTAAAATGTATGTTTGTACTTCTTATAAAATATTCAAGATCTGTGAATCATCAAAGAGATTTGCAGTAACGAAGAATAGCGACTGAAAGGAATTTCCTCCAGTGCCAAAATAAAGAATTAACAATAGCCATTTTATACGTGAAATGTGTTGACAACTGAAAATGTCTTTCTCTCTATCTCATTCTTGTTTTTTTTCCCTCATTATTCCTTTCTTGCTTCGTTTATTGCCTTTGCCAACGATTAAATGTTTTTGTTCTGTTTTAACAAAAGGTAAAAGCAGAAGAAAACAAAAATTAAAAGTCCTTTTTATTCAATGAAGAATGAATGAACAAAATGTTTAACGTTTGTTTGTGCGGAAGTGATCTCTTAGGCCAATAAAACAATTTGATGAAATTGTTTGATTTGGTTGTTGCATTGTGTGTCGTCTGTCATGAACTTGGTTTTTATTGACACGAGTGCCAATTTGTGGCACACAACCGCAAATCCATATTACTTGATGACTGCAATGAAAATGACTTTGGTGTTCGTTTCATGCGATGTGACTGAATCAATTTCATGATTGTATATAATAAACCAAATCTTTCTTGACATTGACCAAAAGTCATTGGCGTGCCACGCAATTTTAGCTCTCTAAATGTAGAAAATCATTTTTTTTTTCTTCTTCTTCTTTCTCTTGCAAAATTACTGTAATGGATCGAGCAGTCAATTTCAAAGTGAAATTGAACGAATGACAAAGGCAAAAGCACAATTACAGATCCACGATTGCAGACAGTACACAGGAATAACAATAAAATGAATAATAAAAAAAAAAAGAAGGCAAGCGGTCAGGAGTTTGAAATAAATCTCGCTTAAAAATCTCTCTCTTGAGAATGAGTATAGACTTTTATTATTTGCATGTCAATTGCTTATTTCGACTTAAACATTGTTGCAATCGCTTGTCATTGTGAGAGAATTTGCAACTGAAATGCCATACGAATTGAAACGAATGGCAAGAAACACAGTGTATCAGTTTTTGTGGTGAAAAGAACATCGAAATGCATGGGCCGAAATATCACATAATTTTACATTCGATATTTGGAGTCTCCGGACTGAAGTTTATTTTTACGAAAGTACACATACAGAATCATAGTGACAAAAGAAAGGCAATAAAACAAAAGCCATTCCATTGGGAATGCAATGGCATGGCATGGAAAAGAGACTGCAAATGGAATTTATGCAACATTTGGCATTAAATCATCGCGTGTGGAGCAAAAATACCAACAACAACAACAAAAAAATGGATTAACCGTGCTCATGAAACCCAGACCTCACTCAATTCAATCGTCCCATATATTTCCATATGCACCAAGTACACAATAAACAATTTTCAGTTTGTGCACTGATTTCGAATTTCGTTGCACAATTTTATAATTTAATAAATGAAAAAAAAAAACAAAAAAAAAAACAAAAATGAAGAAATTCAATGAAAAACTTCGATGCCAGAAAATAATCATTTTATTTAAACCAGATGCAGCAATTTTTGCATTTAATAAAACTCGAATAAAATATGTAATTTGTTTTGCATTGAATTTGCATGAGTTTCGGTTGGTTCTTTTGACGCATAAATACAACAAGAGATGAATATAACTGAGCTGAAATTTAATGTCGTCAGGCTTTTTGAATAAGTAACGAAATAAATTCGTTCAAATTGGCCGCTGCTTTGCAAAAGTGGCTGTTTTCTTAATGCGATCTGTGATTAGCTTTTTCTCTATCTTTCCTTCCCTTCAAGTCTCCTGTCTCTTTTATTCGATCGATTGTCTTTCGTTTGATGCATACAATTCTAATCGGATTGACGTAAATGCACATAATTTATTGGCATGCTTGTTCAAAAAATCTCTCTCGGTGTGTGTTGTGTGTGTGTGTGCAACAAAGGAAAAATCGAAAGTTTGTCTGTTTTAATTCGATTTATTAGTTTTTTTTTTTCTACTTTGTTTTCCAGATGAATACCGGTGACTGAGCCCATTTCGAATAAAATGCTATAGTGTTGACTTCTGACGCCAGTTTTAATCGTTCGAATCACACGGGGAGAATTTTCGCTAGCGCTGTCTTTTGTGCACAGACAACATAATTACGACTATTGTGAGAGTTATGTGATTAAAATTGAATTCAGTGAAAATGTCGCCACATCACTTTCATGACATGATATATAATCTCATGTCAGTCTAAATACATAAATCCCCACGCATGTGACCAACGCATGTTGGCACAGTCCAAACCGCAATACGAAGATTTATCACATTCGTCGAATGTGTTTGTTATCGAAAAATCAAATGGCAATTAACAAATTGCACATTTCTTGTTGTTTTTTTTTTTTTTTTTGTTATTTAATTTCGTACAAAACATTTCACACATTGGTGCTATGTGCGATGCGCGACGCGCGACTAAACCTCATAAATCTATATGCATTTTCGCAATCATAAAAACATGCTGTTTTCACATCGAAAACTATTTGTTAATTTATCTTATCACCGTTGTTTGAATACATATTTCGTGTTTTGTGACGATAAATTGTTTGCATGATGACTGAGCTGAAAAAATTAAACACAATTCGAAACAAAGCAGTTAACAAGCTGAAAAAGACATGTATTTATCGCCCAAAAGAGTGATTAAATAATGTATGGCACGATACACGATCTGAACCGTTATTATATGAAATGAAACGAAATTTTTTTTTTGCTCGCAGTGTTTATTAATTCAACGGGTCTCTCTCTCTCACTCTCTTTCACTCTCTCTCTCACTCACTCTCTCTCTCTCACACTCTCTCTCACACTCTCTCTCACCCCCCCCTCTCTCTCTCTCTCCCCTCTCTCTCTCTCTCTCTCTCTCTCTCTCTCTCTCTCTCTCTCTCTCTCTCTCTCTCTCTCTCTCTCTCTCTCTCTCGATATTTCTGCCGATAACTTTTAGTAGTTCTTAAGTTTGATCGCGATATTTACGTTCGATTATTGTTGAACGCACATCGATTTCATGTCACATAAACTATCTGTTGCATGGTCTTTTAAATAGTCTCTGTACCAAAACAAAATGATAAGGAGAAAAAAGCGCTCGCATACACACACACACACACACATGACAACAAATCAGAACTTAATTTACGTAATTAAAGCGAACACATTAAGCTAGACTAATGAACATGAATTAGTTGTGCAGTTTCATGATTTCAAACAGCAGCAAATTGTAAACACTACTTTAATCATTTCTCTCTCGCTCTGTTTCTATGTGCAAAAATAGTTTGGATTTGGTGCGAGTTTATATAGATAAGTGACTGGTCTGTGTTTTATTTTATTTATTTGTAGAGGTGGATTTTTTATTTGGCATGTGAGTTGATTCGATCGATTAAAATAGGAAATTCTCTTTACGAGCACATTTTTCCAGTTGTGTATTTTCTCTCTCTCTCTCTCTCTCTCTCTCTCTCTCTCTCTCTCTCTCTCTCTTTTTTTTTTATTTTCATTTGGGCCACGTTCAAGATTACATCGACGATGACCTTTTGCTAGCCACAACATTGCGATCAAGTCGACCAGATGAGTTTTGGTTCATTGAACAAACGATAGAGATTTTCTGTAATTCCCCATCGATTCGACCAAAAGAACTGCAATAAAAATGACTTCACGAATTTTCTGCTTCTTTATGGTTATCAATTTTACTTGAGTCACGCTACAACAAATAAAAAGTAAGTCAAATATATTTGAGATAGGCAAAAGAAAAGTGCATTTCGCTACAAACTGCTGAAATAGCTGAAAAAAATACCCATAAAACAAAGTAACAACTTAGTCTGGCAGCGAAAGAACAAATTTTTTTAATAAAAATGCTTCCTTCTCGTTAAAATACAAAAAAATGTCTGGAGTTGTTTCAAAAAAAAAAAAAAAAAAAAAATAAGATTCTATTGATAATAACGCGTCTCAAGCCAATATCTTGGGTCTGGTCTTCGCCTAGACAAACCATGTAAATTGCAAACATTTGGGATTATCATTCAATAAATAAAACATAATCAAAAGTGCTAAAATCACAAAAACAAACAGTCACAAAAAAGCATTGTCATTTCAATTAGACAAAAAGCATGTACAATGTACATTTTGATTTTGCAAACCAACTCGATGTGAACATATAAAGTGGAATAAAACATCGTTGTAAGTATTAACAACAAAAATGTATATATAAAATGCCCCAAACAATATCACATTCGCGACAATAAAGTCAGTCTAAGTGCCAAAAATAACTGAGAAAATGAAATTGGGAATGAACAACAACTGATGGGATATGGGAACGGGTTTAAAAGAGACAGCGTCAAATGAACTATGTTTGTAGTAAAGAGTTTTTGTTGAAACATTTTTTTTTCTCTTGGTCGCCTGTCGCTTAGTTTTCTGATGGTAAATTGAAATAAATAAAAACATTTAACGACTTTTGACTTTGGCGAGAGACAAAACAAACAATTCATTGAAAATAAGAGACAATGTGCAATGCGAACAATGAAGAAGCACAATTTTGAGTATTTTACGAAAGAACAACGATTACATAGAACTGAAAATATTTTGTTTTGGTTCTACTATTGTTATGATCAATGAATGGTAATGTTTGTATGTGCTTGTGCACTGTGCAGTGTGCAATGAACAGTAAGCATGTTACTTAATATTTGAAAATTTCAATGTATTTTCCTTGCCAAAATTGACAACAGACGCTGATTATTAGATAAAAAAAAAAGAAAACAGTGCCGGAAATGGTTCCGTTTTTTTTTTTTAAATTTATTTTTTCGCCGCATTTCGTCTCTTCGACTGTGCGTTTTTTTTCTCGGAATCAAAATACTTCCGTTTTAGCCGATCAATAACTATCTCATAGGCCAAACAGTGGCCAATCGTTCAATTTACTTTGGACATTCAATTCATAACAGATTGTCCTTTTATACTCGCACCAAAACAATTTAATGGGAATCTGACTGTGCAATTTTCAATAGATTTTTATCCATTTGTGTCCAACATCGAGTTACTTTGACATCTGTTTGCCATTTTGCTGTGCGCACAAAATGTGAATGTGTATCGATTGCGACTTTGGCAACGTAAAGAAAGGTACAGAGAGAAAACGGTTAGTGCATAGCATCACGTACAATGACTTTAAAAACATCACATAATTGCTTGGCATGCACTCAAGCACGCACAAACTTAAATCAATCATCATTCAACCGGCGTAACAATGCAGTGCATTTGAAATGATGCGATAAAGAAGGCAACATTAGAAAAATCACCTTTGTAGCCATTGCAAAAGCAAAATCGCAAAGAAAAAAAAAACACACACACACAAGCAAAAAGATTGAATAAATTCAAAAACCATCACCTGCCTCATTTTAATGAACCCTTTTTAGCATTTCGTTTGAACGAGACGTGACAAAAATAGCTTCGATCAAATTCAGAAAATTGACAATGCACAATGCATGGGTTTTGACTTGTATTGAAATCGGCAAACGATGACTAATTACTTGCTGTAAATATAAATCGATCAGATATCAGCCTTTGCTAAAAGTCACTTTAACTTCCGCTTGAATGAAAAATAAGAACCAAAACAAAATTGCATTAATTGAATTCCTTGCGAAAGTTCAATAGACATTTTAAACGGCACCGGGGCATCATTGGCTCCTCGTTAAATGTTCAATGTTTCATCTTAAATACGTTTTAATCACATTTTCTACGTTTAATGTCTCGCGGCGTTGATTTTTTGATATTTTCTTTATCTTTTTTTTTTTCTTTTTTGCACGTTACACAGAGCAATAAAATGGTTATTTCAATGGAAATTAGGTTTATTGTCGCGCTCTGTTCATAAAAACAAAAGGTGAACTTATTACAACATTATCTTTATCATTGATGTTGCAACACTGACGCATTTGTTAAACGTTAACGTCATTTTCCGTTACATCAATGCTGTTTCCGCACAGTTCAAAAAGAAAACTTGAAACAAAATAAAAAAAATATGATTAAAAAAAATGTTTTACTTTGTCTTGACTGTGTAATGAAACGTTTCATGTTGAAAAATCATAAAAAAGTGGAATTTTATTGAATTTTACTTCATTACGCTAGTTAAAAGAATGCGAAACATTTGCAATGGAAATCAACATCTGAGGAAAAAATACCAAGTTTTTTTCCTGCCGTCTATAGATCAAATTGTTGAAAGGAAAAAAATAAACCGAACGCGACTGAGTTGCAATCGAGAATATTGCCGCTATCCATTTTTTTTTTTCAATTAATCAATGGATTAAACGACGCCCAAACGGTGAACTCGAAATCGTCTTAAATTCGTAATCAAATGATGTGTTATCCCTTGCATCGCTGTCGCCTTCAATATAAATTAATGAACATAAAATGAAGCATTTTGACTTTAGATTAAATGGTCTCGATCTACAAATTGTTCTATTAAATCATTTTTATCTCCATATTTTTCTCGATGAAAACATTTTTTTTTTCTTCTGCTGGCGTGAAAATTCTAGCCGCCAATAAGAAGAAAGTGGGAGTTGATGTACTAATTGAATGTGATGTGAATGACAAAATTGTCGTAACGATATCATGAATTAAAATTGAAATCACCTCTCACTCTCAATGCATTCAGGCTTTCATTTGTCTCATCGCCTGTTGTATCCGTATTGCAGTTTTGTCGTGCACTTCATTACTGCCATAGAGCGATTACAGCAGTTGGCACAAAAATGTATGTTGACCTCCGTCATTCTTAATTTGCTCTCAAATTTCTCTCTCTCTCTCTCTCTCTCTCTCTCTCTCTCTCTCTCTCTCTCTCTCTCTCTCTCTCTCTCTCTCTCTCTCTCTCTCTCTCTCTCTCTCTTTCTTTGTTTTTCTTGCCATCACTTTGCAATTGAAAATTGAAATATGTCTCTGCGAGTGTCTGAAAAAACGATATGCAGCTCGTTTAAACAGCGCAAAGATGAGTAAAGCATAAAAGCAACTGACAATGTTATATATGCTGTATAGATAGAAAATAAATGATAGCCTCAAGTCATTTTACCTACTGTACATACAGTACACAGTTTCCGAACATATCTTATCAGTTTTGGATTATCCATTTGCACCGAATGTTATACACCGGTTATCATGTCATTGGCATATGCAATCACATGGAAATCGTTATCATATCAAGCCCATTTGTCGTGGCGCAACCAGTTCTACACACGATAACATGATTACCATTTGCCTAGATAAACTCTTTTCGGCTACAATTCAAGCGCAAAATAAATATATGCGGCAGCATCCAAAGCAAGTAACAAAATAAAAACTCACATATACACACACACACACACAACTCCTTTCATTACGCAAATGATACAAACAAATATAAGCACACATTGCAACACAATTTGTTATTACGTTTGTTTGTGCTGTGAATCATCGATTTTTATCGTCTGATAGAAAACGGATTTTCAGCGATTTGATTGCGATTCAGAAAAGGAAAAAAAAAACACGAACTCTTTAGTAAACTAAACAGAAAACATTCCAATTATTGAATTTATTTCTATCAGCTTCAAACATGCTACAGATGCGGCCGTAAAGCAGTCGCGTCCAATGGAATTTTTATGTGCATTGAATGTCTTTCTCTTTTTAGATGTGTTTGCTGCGAGTGTGAGCTTAAATTATGTGCGAATACAAAACGCTGTTATAGAATGAATGTTAAGTAGAATGGTTCTCAAGTCTCTCTGGATCCAATGGCCATAAATAAATATGAATACAAGGAATGCTTGTTACGCCTTTTTAACAACCAAAATGAAAATACGCTCTTTCTGCGTATTATATAAATTTGAATCTATTTTTGCAGTCAACAAGGAAGGCCAGAATCAATGTGCTTCTTTTTCTTCTTTATGATATATATGCGCCAAGCATTTAAACGACTGAACATATCAAGAAGAATATATATTCGACTTTAAATAGGATTTTTGCGTGAAATTTATTGGTCAATATCGGCATCGATTTGTTCTATTTATTTTCTTGTTTTTTTTTTTTTTTTTTTTTGGCATTATTTTGAAATGATGCTCATAAACACATGATTTATACAGTAAAATAGCGAATATTTATGATTTTCAAGAAATTTTTCGACATTTAGATGCTGTTAATTCATATCCGACTTCGACTTAATTACGAACATTTTTCTCTTCTTTTTTGATTTATGCCCATCTGATTTCTTTCACTTAAAACAACAATTTTTAATTGAAAAATATGTTATGTACGCAATTGAAATTGTAAATTGAACATTACTTTGTGTAATTTATAACTTAAAACTAGGCTTCAAACGAAGTTATAATTTTCCACATATATGTTCGTTGTGCGCAAAATTCATCATATTTCTGTAGAATAGCTGCATAAATGTGTTTCTTTCAACCGACCAATTTTATTTACAGAAAAACAAATCAATTTCGAAATTGACCAAATGTTTGTCGTGAAAAAAGTTGAAAGGCTTTATGCTTAAGTTAAAATATGGTAAAAATTCATTCAGCTGCTGGAATTTATGCTTGAATCATCTTGACAGTCTTTTTACTAATTGATTTCTTTCTTTTTTTTTTTTTTTCTTCATACACATAACCCCCGGAGGCAATCACATTTGTTTTGCCATTCTTTAAGATGTTTTTTATGGGAATTAAATTAAGTTAAATGTTTTAAATTTTAAATTCACTCATTGAGTCAACATTGATTGGCATTTTAATTTTTGGTGCGTATGAGACGCGGGCCATTGAGCATGATATATTGAATTTCATTAATCCATGCCACTTGATGGATTTACACACTTAAATGGAAAACAAATAGCCAACCGTATGCTGTATGTTATACAAAAGTCAATATGTGCGGGCGTTGAATGCTAACAAGAACTTTACAAACGGTTGATTGATAAAATTCATGATGTTAAACACATTTTTCATACGTTACAATGAGATCAAACATTAAAAAATTCAAAATGTATTTTGTATTAAAGCAAATCAATTTTAAATCATTTTGCACATATTCTTCATCGTCTGGTTAATTGAATCAACGCTGTAATCTATCTGAATAATCTCAAATATGACAAGAAATGAGAATAAATTCTCATTTGCTTGCTTAAGAATATACGCATTTTCCGCAATTTGTATTGTTAAATTGCCTCAAGTGCTCTGCCATATCAGGAATCATAATACGGCTTCTGTGAAACATCTCAATAGATTTAAATTTCCGATTATGATTACGATTTAAAAACTTGTATACCGTACATTCAGTTAATAATTCTGTTGATGTGAAGTGCATACAGATTTGCTTGAAAAATCGAAAGGATAATTATGATGATGGGCTAAACGCATGGAACACACTTGAAATCAACCAACCACCTATTTACTTGTAGAAATGTTAATGAGCAAATAGCATGTCATCATCACCGGCTGTCAATATTTTTTGCCTTCGTTATTCTATGCTAAATTCCATGTGCGTGTACGAAACAAACAGCCTACAGCGAATTTGTTAACATTTTGCCTGTATTTATTGAATTTTATAACTATTTCATTGTGTTAGGCACTGCCCAACTTAGGCACAATCATGGATTTTGCCAATTACCATAAATACAAAGTGGTTGGCAAACAATCTCAAGAGCTGAGCACAAAGCGTTTTGCTAAAATAGAATTAGAAAATTAAGATTTTTCGGAAAGAGACACATTATCACACATTGTCGCCATTTAACGTTCAACACACTATGCATAGCCCATATACAACTCTGAATCAATTTGGTAAATAGCTAAGATAAAGTGCCAGTGATTCAACTCGAACTGGAATTGACATTGAGATGATGTTAATTATTATTATTGCAAATTTACGGCCGTACTTTGATCATTAATTGAACTTAATATCACATCCAATTCGAATCCCATCGGTATTGTTATTAGTTAATTGATTTAAAAAACTCGACTAGTTTACGTTGTTTCCTTTTTCAAACTTCTGCATCCAAGCTTGAAAAAAAAAAACTTCATAAAGAAAATTTGTGTATTTCAGATTTTCAGAAAAAATTTCTCAAAATTTCACTGAATTTGAATAAAAAAATACTCCGGGAAATCTCTGTTATTATTAGAAGAATGTACGTCAAACACATCGAACTTCGATTGTAGACACTAATTTTACGAACAAAAAAATAACAACGCAAAAGGTGCGCTTCTTCGAACTAAATTTTTGAGCCAAAACAATGAAAAAGCGTAAAACTTTTACGCTGTTATGTTATTATCATTCGCAGAAATCAGACCTTTCGCTAATGGCTGATACATCGAAATGTTCACACCATTAATTAAGCGCGCTCGCTAGTGAGAAAAGCAAAACAAACTTTGTTTTTATTATTAATTGTGAACAATCATTAATCGTGTTTTCAACCGAAATGAATAAAAATATTTAGCGCTGCGTTCACTGTTGTTGAGATCATATGATGTATAATTTCGTGACCATTTTCATTAAATACACATTAAAATACAACAATGTGATGTTTCAGCGTTTGTATATTTAAAAAACTGAATTCAGTTAAATGTTTAAAATATTTTAAAATTTACAAACATCGTATGAATCACAATAGACATTGTGATATTTTTGTTACAGTTGATTGGTGCTTTTTCGATTGTAATTCTCTCATTTCACGTTCATTATGGTGTTAAAAATTGTGACAACGGGCTCGTGTATAAACAATCATATGAATAAATGCAAATTGTCAGTGTCGCATTACAAGGAATCTATTTTAATATGACTGAGTTTCGGCCCCATTGTTGTATTTTAACATTCATTTTTATCGAGAACAAAATTGTTGGCAGATAAACAATGTTATCATCATTTTTGTTGTGTGTGTATAATGGTAAAAAAAAAAAAAATATTTCAGTTATTTCAAATTTTATTCACTGCTTAATATCCAACGCATTTACTGCAAATTCCAGAATTATTTTCCGCAAATTCCTCGAAAAATATGTGAAAAGTCTGAATAAATTTGTTGTTTTCGAATTTGGTCATTTTACCACATTGTCATAAATTCAATAAAATTGTGCATTTTGAATTTAAATTGCCAAATATGGCGGACCGCGTATAATACAAATTCAACGATAATATTGTCATTATACGGTTCAATGGAATGTACAATAACATGTTTGTTTGCTGTCTCTCAATCTGCATAAAATGAACATATTTAATACTGAACGAATTTTACACACATCAGAATTAATTATAAAGCCAGAATTTGACCGCTTTGCGATTAAAGATGAATAAGTGTCAGATTCGCCCTTTTTTGCTCACAGCATATAGCCACAAGCACATGCTCTGTTGACAGACCGCGAGCATTAGTATCATGCGAAATTGGATCTATATATATATATATACGCGAGCACATGTCAAAATAGAAATAAATGAATTGTTTATATGTCTTTTGCTCTTAATTAATGCAATAATCGGGTCAATTTATTATATAATAACAAACAGACGATTCTTTGTTTTTTTTTTTTTTCATTACACTCTGAACGCTTTCGTAACTCTACTTTTTATTTTGTTGAACATTCTAATTTCACCCAGCTGACATTGCGCTGCTGTCCAAGTCCATTCAAATGCTCTTAACAATATACTAAGCAAACAACGATGATTATTCGCTTGAAATGCTCATCATCATAATTGCATTGAGCATACGGTGGCTTCTCTTAATTTTATGCTAAAAACAAACGCAAAAAAATGGACAAAATAAAACAGGGGAACAACGCAAATAGAGAAGAAAAAGAAAAAAAAAAATTAAGAATGAAGAAACGAGTATGAACTAGCTTCGCTATGAAACATGAATACAAATTCATTTGAATAATTAAATGGTTTCATTTGAGCGCATCCGACTGCGTTTTGCATTTATGAACGGGCAAATGTTGACTTTTTGTCTTGCTTCTTGTGTTCGCTGTGTGCATCTTTTGGTGTGCACCCTGCACCCACTTGCTGAATTTAGAATATCTAAACAACTTTATGCGACAAATTGACTATATTTCAGAGGCAGTTAGCAAATGAAATGCGCAATTCAAGAATTAAAATGAAATTCTCTCACATTTTTAGCGGTTTTTAATGAAAATTTATGAATCATATTTTGGTGTTTTGAAATTATTGCCGCCAGACTTATTCGACTACGTCTCATATTGGTTTGCATTCTGTTATTCACATTCAAAATCTGCAACGAATACAATCCAGCAATATCAGCAGCAGCAGCAGCAACATTCAAACAAAGTACAATGCATATGTATAAATTGAGATTAGCACAATACACACAACAAGGAAGTGGCATTACCAAAGTGAAATGTGTTTCATTTCTTATTTTTTTTTTTTTTTTCTTTTTCTTCTCTTCACACTCATGAGCAAAACAAAAAAAAACCACACAAATCCATTACTCGATTTTTCACACTTTTCATGCACCATTGAAAGTTTTGCGCATTTACTCAGCATACCCGATTTAACTATGTAACTAGTGCGGAATGGTAATTTTTAGAGTAGAAAACATTTGGAAATCTCTATTTCTCTCTTTGTGACATTTGCAATATTCTTTTACCATTTGCAATGATATTGTCATTTATATTCAAATGCCGGAACATTCACCAAATGAAATAACCATGCGTATAAAATGTGAAGAAGTATTATGTGTAAATTTACATTCCGACCGAAGCCAACCATTCGAGAGATGAATAGATATATGTATAAAGATGCGGTCTCATCGTATCATTCAGAGTCATGGTAGAAATCATACAATTTGTTTAAGGTGTTTGTGATATTGCCTCGTGACAACTGTGAGCCGCTTTTGTTCAACGAATACCATAGTCTTGATATATGACGTCAGTCATAAGAAGAAGTTTTAAAATCGTTATCTGGTAATTTTCTATTTCAACAAAACAAAAAAAAAAAAAGAAAAAAAAAGAAAGAAAACACATGTTCAAATGTTTATACAAGCGATAAACTCGGGCACCCATAAAACCGATGTTCTCAATTCGCCACAAATAAACAATTACAATTACGAAAATATTGTTTTTGCGCGCATTTGATAATGTTCAAGAATAAATACATTACAATTTGCTTGAACCAGCATGTAGTTTAATTGCTAATTTTTACAACGAAATATGTTCAAATTTCAGCAAATTGTGGGTTAAAATCAGAAAATATCGTCTTCTATTTCACAATGGTCGTCAGTTGTCGTTACAAACAATTAATAAACATATTGATCTTTTAACCATTTGGTATTACAAAATTATTGACCATTCCCAACAAGCCCCCATCGTTTAGTATATTAATCGTTTTATCTGCATTTTTCAGAGAAAAGCCAATTTCATTGAAACATTGGATATTGACGTTAAAAATGCTCATTTATATAATTCATCACAATGTTGTTTATTAACCAAAAACGATTCGTTTGGAATTCAATCAATTTTCAGTAGAAATTGGTAAATCTAACGATTTGACGCGGAAATTTTAACTTTTTGGCACGCTTTATCGCCATATCTCATCATTTATCAAGATTGTTAGCCATTTTATATATTCAATGGAATTAAATGCGCTTAGGATTATAGAATAGAAAAATGTTTGTGGCTTGAATTTATGACTTTTTTGGCTGAATGGCAGGTCGGACAAGAGCAGAAGTTCGATAGAGCGATGTAAAGCAAGAGAGCTATTGATAGAGAAATGTGGAAAATATATGCGTTTGTATCACGCAACAATCTGTTTAATCTACAAAATAAACAATAAATACACACACAGCGGTGGTTTGAATGATCGGCGCGGCACATATGGCACATTACATCAATGATGCACATCAGCGTGAGTGCACAATGGTTTTTACTGCAATTTTATATGGCAATCGAAAATGTGTGAACGGATGAGCATATTGACTTTGCACAAAGAAATTATCTTGATTTTCTGATGCCGCACATCATATAGCTTGTATTGCGGCCTATAGCATCGCGCCTTTTTTTTCACAAACAGCACATTTCATGGATAATTTTCTCTTGTTGATTGCTGCCGGATTGCTCATTCTCTTGCTTGCTCACTTTTCGTTTTTAACATGTTGTTTATATTATTTACAATTACAAAATGGCTTTGCAAGACTAAATATTTGCGTCGAAAATGTTGTTTATTTTACACGCCGTGTTTGCCCTTTTTCAAAATATTCAAATTTTGTTCGTAAAGATTTTCAATGTGATGATGTTCTTACAATTTCATTGCTTGCAGGCTACTCAATCTTATCATAATTTGCTCGTGTAACTTGACAAAGTCCGTTTATAAAAGTTAAAAGAAAAAAAATCTCTACTCGTTCAAAAGCCATTAAAGGAAAAGTTTGTTGCTCATCTTGAACTGGCTTCACCTGTGGTCGTTGTTTTATTTTGATTTTGCATATCAACATCAACTATTGAAAAGTTACATGCACAACCATTTATTTTGGAAAAAATACAAAACAGCCTCAAGTCATAAAATGTCTCTGCTGTTTTGATAAACGACATTAAACTATTTGCGGCGTTGTCATTCCATTGCAGCCATTGGAATTTCGCTTAATTTCTCGAACCATTTCTCTTGTGCTATACTGCAGCAATGAGCCCATGAATGGCGTAAAACGGGAAATGAAAATGTATGCATGGCGCCAAAATTATTAAATATCAAAATTGAATTCTTTATTCGCTTTGCTTTTTTTTCATTTGAAAAACCATAAGATGTTGTGCTGTCTGTTGCTCTGTTATGAAATGAAAACAAATTTTCGGGGTTTTGTGGGCAAAGGAAATCAGAGGCTGCAACATGAGCATATCGTTTTTCATCGCTTGTTTCTATCGAAAAAAAAAAAACAGTTTCATTTAAAATGTTGTGCGCCCAGTCAGTGTTGATAGTTGTGATATTCCATTGCTTCAAATCAAATGGTAGACAATTTCATGCCGAACACAAACTATAATTTATTCTATTAATACGCATTTTATGTTAAACACATCACAATGTATGCTCAAATATTGATTATTTTGCGTCTCAATTTGACAATCGGATGAGTGAATTTTTAAATGGATTTATCACGACCGTTTGCTGAAAATCTGTAAATCACGACCGAGAATGAAATGAAATGGAAAAGAAATGGCGAGATTGGACACAGGAGTAAATGAGAGATAGAGATAGATATGTGTTTTATGTTTATTTATTCAATGTAAGCCAGAATTCAGTCAAACCAAAGGATGAAAGATTGCGTTTTTCCCAGACAATTTTATGTGTTTTATATACATCGAATGATGAAACTAAAATCAATATTCAAATTAACATTGTATATATTTCCCCAATGATTTTACTACTCTTTTACATTGATTTTGTAACTGTCTTCACCACACACGACAAAAAATAAAAAAAAATAAAATTCAATTTAAATTTCAATCTTTTCGACATCGTTTTGTTACTGACCAGACTAAAAAAAGCTTAATCGTACACACTCGGAATCATTTACATTTGTTGTCATTTGTCGTTCACATTGGTGTCGGCAAATAAAAAGCAAGCAATGTGTTTTGTATATCTTTTTATATTCAGATTCGATTCTGATTAGTTTAGACGTGATAAATAATCATTGCGTTCTAATTAGTTGTGTCTGCGGTTGTGTCGTTCAGTTTAGCACAAAATCGTGGCTTTTAATGAAAACATTCCAATTATAGAAACAACACACACACACACATAGACAAATAATTAAACAAAAATATTGGTCGTTCATTGTAATTTAGCATTGATTGGAAATGAGGCAAAATCACTATATGACAACACAATCATTCAAAACAATGACGTGTCGAATCAAAAGTTAGTTAATGAATTCGATCGCAATCAATGAGCTCAAATTAAAACCAAATTGCATTGACAATTAACATGACAGAGCATTGTGATTTTAATTTTGTGAACCTCAACGACCCATGCCTTTTAATTATTTTACTCTTCAATTGTTAATGGAGAGTCCAACCTATGTTATTTCAGCGAAAAAAAAATAAAATAATTGTATTCACGCCACAATTGCAAACAACAAATCAGGCCAAATGTATGAAACAATAGCAACAATAAATTGGACATTTGAAATGACATATGAACCATTTTCAAAATACACATGAAATGACTAAAGTAGGCGATTCATTAGCGATTTTCAAATTTTAAACATTTTTATCTCTTTCCATCCAACTGAATTTTTGGAATAAGCTATTTTTCACTTTATTGATTACTATTATTCAACATTGGGTAAGGTGTAAAGAGTCAATTGAAAATATTAATTTTAATTTAACAAGTGAATTCGTGTTTAAAATTTAAGTATATCGAAGCTCATCATAGCTTATGTTTTGATCATTCTTTAGTCAAATAATTAACGTGGTATTTCAGTTTCATAACAACACAATATGATGTCTTCAACTTGAATTAAATGTTTTGCGAATTAATTAAATAGGTACAAGTCAACGCGTATCATGTTTCATCGTCATTTTTGTTTCTTAAATTCTGTTTAGTTTTTGGAGAAAAAATTCTACAGAAATTGCCTTCGCACAAGAAAAAAAACTAATTATTATTCGATCTATTAAGCATTTTGAGGTCAAAGCTAAATTCTGTTGTGTTGATAAAACAATATTACAATAAAATCGAAATACTTTTGACAATAAATTAATTGTTTAGCATTTAGCTATGCATTTGGTGAAATAAATAATGTGTCACTAACTGTCACATCAAGGTAGTTTAATTGATTTAAAAAATTTTTTTGATTGATTTGAAAGTGTTGGTCGACAAGCCTTAATCGTGTGCTTAATCTATTTTGATGTGAGATCATCAAATTGAATGTCTATAGATGACAAATGATTCACCCATCAAAATGACGTGGAATTTGAAATTCCAAAATGTTTGAATTTCATTCGAGCACATCTTTCAATGTAAACGAAGAAGCAATTGTGTTTCACAGTCTGTGCGTTGCATGCTTTTTTTTTTTCTTCTTCAAATATTTACTTTCTCACTGCTGAATTGAAATTGTTTTTGTCGCCAATCATGCGTACGATTAAATTGATCTCTTTCTTATCGAAACCGAACCAAACCTTACCTTAGTTCGACATTGAAATTTAATATTGGTTTGAAAAGAAAGAACAAAAAAAGAAAAAAAAAAATGGAAAAAAGATGGCAATTATATCATTCGTCATATTCGATTTACGGTTGAACAGCACACGCTTGCCGCCGTTTGTAAGTAAACGCATTTAAGTAAGGAAATCAATAAAACGCATACGTTTGTTGTTGGCAATATCATATTGAAATGGGTTTGTTTTTCACGTGTTTGAACTAGATGAAAAGAAATGCGATCGTTGAATGATTTCATCTTCGTTTGTTCAATATTCGGCTTTGTTTGAACATAGACAGCCGTCAATTAAATGCACACAAAACAAACTACATAATGAATTATAATTATGTGTTATTAAAATGCTACTTTTATGCAATAATTATTTTCTTACACGAACATTATTAAGAGAAAAACAACAAAACGAATAGTGAATATAAAATAAAAACAACAAAATATTTTCTAAAAACAATTCTATTGTTAGCATCGTTATATTCACATAATTGCAGCTCTCACTTACAGCTGATTCCAGTTGCATTTCTATTGATAGATAATAATTATCATTTCGTGATTTACGTTTATTGATCATTAGATTGTCTTATCTGATAATTGTTTAAAATTTCGTTGAAACGTAAATACATATTCGATTGTGAGATACAGGCGGCTGAGAACATACAAAACAAAAACAAAAAAAAAAAAAAAACTTTTGAATATTCAATAGCTGTAGTTTAGTGCGAACGGTTGTTCGAAGTATGCGTATAGCGAGTAAATTTGTTTTTGGGTGTGTTCTCTTTAGATGCATTATTATTCAATTTGTTATTCGATTTCTTTCATTGTCCAACATAAAATGTTATTCTTTTTTAAATGATTTCTTTTCAATTTAGTCGAAATCATTTTAGTCGTTCTGACTGAATTCAATTTTTGTCTTTGCAATTGCATTGAAATGTCAAAAATGCCAAAAACTAAAATCATCCACAAGTGAAACCATCGAAAATTCATTCGATATGATCGTCAAAATTATTGATGATGAGAAATTATGAAAATAATTGTTGTGTTCAAAACGTTTAATTTGGAATATAAATATGTGGATGGTGGGTCATACCATTCAATTCGAACTGATTGAATATGCATCACACCGGGCTATCAAAATGCCGAAAATCATTTTTGTTTGTGATGGACGTTTTTTTTTTTTTTTTTTTGATTCATTTGTTGGTGTTAATGATTGAATGGCCGAACGACATACACACAGCACGAAAATGCATAATCAAATGTTCATATATGAATATATTTGGCTGTGTTTATGCATTATTTAACAGGTACATGTGGTTCTTATGATATGAAAACTCAAAACGTACCGCGCGCACAGAATGCAAGTAAAATTGAATTACCAGGTTCGTTGAACTGACTTGCATTCATTTTTCGTTTTGATTTTTGATGATTTGTTTTTTTCTTTTTCTTTTTTTTTTTTTTTGTTTCAACTGACAAAATTTTTTTCACTGTTGTACTGTGTGATTGCAAAGTGTATTCGATGGTTGATATGTTGATCAATTTGTTGTGCTCGAGCATTTTATTCTAAGTTGAAATGTCATTCAACCAGACAGAAAAATCTAAATATAAACATTCGATCGATAATTGCTTGGCGCGCTCTCGATACAATTGCTTTTTGCTCTGTCTCTCTGTCTCTAGGTTTTCGTTTCTAATAAAATTTGAATTTATTTCACAATTGATAACGATGCTTCTGAATGACTTCATCGATATGCGGCGTTTTCATTCATTTTCAAATGCAAATGGAAATCGATCGGTTCTTTTTTCACTTTAATCACCGGCTGTAGATGCTTGAAATATATTTGTAATTATTTAGATGAAAATAACAACAATATGAAAAATTTGTTTTAAATCACACAAGTATTTATAAGCAACAAAAGTTATTGATAATTATTTTCATCGCAAGCGATGAGTCGACGCCACAAATGGAGACAGAGGGCGAATAGTTGAAAATAATTTTTTTTTTTCTAGTAACATGAGATCAGCGATAAAAATTGATATTGCGATTAATTTGATTTTGTTTTCTTTTAAATACTAAAAAAAAAAAATCGTATTCTCCTAATCTCAACCGGACACATTTGCGTTCGCATATGATTTGTAGCAATTTCTAAAATTGTTTATAGGATGAAATATCGTATTCTTTTTACACTGTTTGTATGACATTTTGTTTTTTGCTATGCGAAATGAGACACGTCGCACGATGAAAATTAGTAATTTCGGTAGATCATGAAAAATATGCGTTGCAAAAAAAGCGAAAGAGTCGTCGCTGAGTCAAAAAACAAATTTGATGGAAAAATGTTCGGTGCGTGTCGTTTTTTTTTTCTTCTTTCTTTTCAAAACATTTCTATTTTGTGTGATGTGATAATTTGGTGCCAATTTTCAAATACAGTTGTCAAAAGCGTAAATATTTTTAAGAGAAAATAAATTTATGCGGGCATTCACCGGCAATCGTGCGTTGTGATGTGTACACATTTTGGCAACATGAACCATATAATAGAATGTTTATATATTATTCGCAACTTTGAAATGCGACAAGAATTTTAAATCATCCAGCACACATTTTTCGAACATTTCATTCAAAATGTATGGCACCATGCATTGTATCCATTCCAAAAAAAAAAAAAAGAAAAGTCTCGATGATTTTTATTGTATTCAAATTAGCACTATAAAACACATCTTACATACATAATGACGACAGTTTGAAGTTGGTTTTCCATCCATTGAAACATATTAAGGGAAAAATAGTGTGAAAACTTACATTTAAAATAGGTGCACTGATTTGTGGTCTCCTATTTTTGCTTTTGCTCGAACACAAGCAATTCCAGGGCATTATTGTCGTTTGTCGTGCGTGTTTGATTTTTTTTTTTCGTTTCTTTTCGTTCCCAATTTTTGCGTGTGTGTGTGTTAATTTAATCCATTCAATCGATACATTTAAGTTTTTGCTTTAATTAACCACGATTCACTTATTTCAATCATTATTCAATGATCGAATATTTGATACACGGCAGCGGTAAAAAACACAAAATGCTCATTTTTCACATAATCACGAAAAATATTTCTTCATTTCATTTTTTTCACGATTCAAATCCATAGCATAGACCATACAAAAATAGCAAATTACAATTGCGAATTACATTTTACATTTCATATTGCTTTGTTAATTAATGACGACATGTTCTCAATATGATGAATAATTTCGTGAATTGCCTGTGTATCATCACCACACTTGTGTAAATAGTCTTTTTGTGGTTCGTCGCAATGTTATTTCGTTATTTTTTTTATTTTTTTTTTATTTTTCTTTATAAATTCATATTTATGAGAAATGTTCTCGAGTACAATATGCGGTGCGCAAATGTGTTTATTTATCGAAAATTGAATTCAAATTGTTTGGAGGCACAAATGACGTAAATTAAAACCAAAAACAATGAAAAAAAATTACGCTTTCGTTATAAAAAACAAAAAAAGTTCAGTCAATTCATAGGGAAATTCTCTATGAAACATTAGGAAATATAAAGTAAAAACAGCAGTTGAGCTGTCGATTGGAGCGACATACTATCCGTTCAGTGCAAACGTTGTCAGCACACTGAATTCGAAACAAACATATGAACCAAAGTGATCAAAACAAAACTTAGTACATAGAGAGAAAGAGAGTGTATGTATAGAATCCACATCGTGTCGGCCAGCTTCATTGATTTATGTACTCGGTTGTGGCTGTAAATACTCTCACATTACTAAAGCGTATGTACGATATATGGACTAGAGTTAATAGACGAGTGTATTGGTGCCCATGAACAATGTTACATCAACGAAAGACGGAACAATCGAACAGCATATAGCGATATAACGTAGTAAAATGCATTTGCCGCTGAATTTCCTTCTCCATTTCACTATTCTATCTCTGTTTCGCTTGCATTTTCGGTTGACGGTTGAATCTCCGTGGCTGCGTAGTCTTCATTGCTTGTGAGTGTGCGTCTGTTGGTTTTTTTTTTTTACAACTGTTTACAAACGATTTTCGCTCTTTTCATTCACAAGTGCACGGGCACGGGCACGAAGTATCCATTCAAGCACAGTCTGGACGACAGTCGTTGTATACACTATTCTGTTGCTCCTCCATCAATCGCTTTTACGTTTTTCGCATCATATTTTTTTTTATTATTTTACGTGCTATGTTTATGTATCACCAAACACGCCGAAAACAAACTCCTTTTTTCAATTTTTTTTTTTCTTTCTTGTTTTTTTCACTTAACGACATTGCAAGCAGCCAAATGATAAAAACTCAAAGAACACAAAAGCAGAAAAACTTTCAAACATTTATTGACTCATTCAAAATGAATTATGACCGCAAGAAAATGTATATGTTGAGGAGTATCGCATCGGTCGGCTATTGTGCGATAACTTTTTACTTGAGATTTATTCGAATGGCTTCGATTGAATTGGCATCATTCTTTTCTATTCCTTTTGAAGCTCCACTGATGAAGCGAGTGGTGGGTCTAGGCGCTTTGATGTTTACGCAATTATTTTTTATTATAAGAGATATTCAAATTGAATATAGAGATCGTTTTCAATAGAAAAACAAGAAATGAAGTATTTTTTTATGCGCATAAAAGAACAACACTTAATGACGAATTTTCAACTAACTCTTTTCAATATGATTGAGCATCTGGACATTTGGTTTTAATTTATTCCCAGTTTGTGTCAAACAAATTGTGTGCTTATATATGATGAAGTGAATGTAAATGTGTCACGAGAGAGAAAAGAAAAAGAACTTTGTGCTCAACATACAAAAGTTAAATGAATTAACCAGATTGTTTTGCAGCTAAATAAAACATTTATTATTACAGTTTTGGATTGGACAAAATGTCAGCAAGAAAAACACAAACAAAAAAAAAACATATCAAATTCCACTTCTCATTTTAAGCGAATTTCTTTTGGCTTTTCGACAATTCAATCAATCAGAATTCATTGTTCCAACGCATTTTGCGATGCATTTTTGCTCGTAGTCAACCTTTTTAATTGAGCGCAAATACATGAAAGTGAGTAAAAGGAACCCTGCAATTGAAATCATTTATCGAATTCAACATTTTTCTACATTCGAAATGGAAACAGTTCCATTGATCGACCGACCGACCGTCTTTGTCGCAGCCAATAATTAATTAAATTGATGCAGAAAAAAACATTTTTATTTTTAGTGCAGAGAAATGAAATCGCATTAAAGATAAGTGTTGAAGGGAAAAAAAGTATAAATAGCGTGTGATTTTTGTTACGCAACCAATTGCAAATGCATTAGTTTAATTGAAATGAGACCTGTGCAACATTTAGTAGACACAATCATCGAGGGAATTCATTTTGGGCTTGTCGAACATTTATGACAAACACGCAACTCTCTCTCCTCTCTCTCTCTCTCTCTCTCTCTCTCTCTCTCTCTCTCTCTCTCTCTCTCTCTCTCTCTCTCTCTCTCTCTCTCTCTCTCTCTCTCTCTCTCTCTCTCTCGCTCTTTCTCTCTCTCTCTCACTCTCTCTCTCTATTTGTGTCCACATCATAAATTATCTCCTTTCTCTGAGCCTATCGAAGCGAAACCAAACAAAACAATTTATTGACAATGACTTTTTTCCTTATAAATCGACAAAATTCGAAAGAAAAACCATAATTCTTCATTCACCCGGTTTTATTTATTAGTTGAGTTTCAAATTTATTTCCTAATTGCATTTGTCATTGAAATAACTCCATTCATACCGGAATTATCGTAAGGGAAGCGAATTTTTTTTTTAAGTTGCTTTAAACATGGAATGATAATTTTCAATGCAAGTCCTTTTTGGGCGTTGATAATAATCCTCGAAACAATTATTGATTTCTATTGCTAAATAGGACATCTTCTGCTTGTTTGTTTGGTTGCCATATTTTGGATTTTATTATATTATTTGTTGTTTTCTTCAAAATTGATTCTATTTTTAACTGAATATTCTTGACAAAATTTCAACTTCTCACTTTCGGTCTCGATTATGTTTCTTTATTTGGACTCAAACCGTTTTCGTTGGTTTTGAAGCAATGCCCACCCTTTGGTAATGGGCAGATATTTTATTGTTTTCTGGAGTATATTAAACATTGAAATATCCTTAATGAATTCATAGTATGAAATAACCAAGTCAAGCAAAGTATGAGCAATTCAAAACTATATTCGTATAAATCGTTTGAAATAATTTATTTTTAATTCGTAAATTCCAACAAATTTAAGACAATTTTACAAATATATTCATATTTCTACAAACACATGTCAATATATATTGGATGTTTTGTTTGATCAAATGTTTGTCAAAAACAGATATTTGCAAATGTTCTTTTACGTATTACAATTGTTACGTGTTTCTTCTAACTAGAAATCTAAAT
The DNA here is from genome assembly GCA_029041755.1 of Resseliella maxima. Classification (NCBI taxonomy): domain Eukaryota; kingdom Metazoa; phylum Arthropoda; class Insecta; order Diptera; family Cecidomyiidae; genus Resseliella; species Resseliella maxima. The sequence goes on along the minus strand of JAQOWM010000600.1, from coordinate 606,497 downwards.
TTCACAGCAAAACGTGTAAATTTATTAGAAAAAAAAGAAAGATATTTGTTGGACATATTAACGCAATTTGGTCATTAAATAATGAATGATAATGTAACTTCCAATGCAAGCCCTTTTTGAGCCTTAGCTATGGCATCAAAACATTTATTAATTTCAATGACTAAATTATTCAATTTGACGTCATTTTGCATGTGTGTATTCAAATCGATTGCCATATTTTGCATTTTATTCAAAAAATCATTTTTGATTTTTGTTATTGCCAACAAAGGTCCAATTTTCATTTGAATATTCTTGATATCGATGGACAATTTTTTTATTTCGCTAGTAATTTCAAGTGTTTTTATTTCAGCCAAATCAATTGCTGATTTTGTTTCACTCATTTCAAACAATGATTTAATTTTTGCGAAATTTTGCTTAGTAACTGCAATCGCTGAATAAATTCTATTCGGATTGCCCAATCTTGAAATTTGCTCACTAGTTAATTCATATGGAATTCCTGCCATGTATTTATCGTATCGTCTGTCAGCAAAACGATTCATATTTTCATACAAATCATCACAAATACCATTGATATATATCATGTATGAATGCAATTGTTGCAATTTTCTATTGTCATTGTCAACAAGAGCTAGAAAATACATGCTATTTCCAAAATTCACAATTTCATCCATCGAAAATTTTAATTTGTCGAACTTGTTCTCAACGAAATTTTTAATTTGCTCATTTAAAACAAGCATATCATTCCAATGGCTTCCTTCTTTTACTACTCCAATTGGAGAACCAACGGTAACTGGAGAACCAATCCCACACTGGAACATCTTGAGTTAGGGCAGAAAAAAAGTGTAAATTGAAAATATTTTTTTTTTTTTTCGTTTTTGACTTTTTCAAACTGAAAACTTACTGAATACCATACAAAAAATATGAAGTGAAACCCAATTAAAGTCATTTTTATAATTCGCAGAAACTGTTTCAAGTTTAGGTGTACAAGCGCAGACTAACGAGAATAAATGATAAATTTCAAGTTTTATTTGATCAATTGGAAAAGTCAAGCGCAACACAAAAATACGTGTCACAATTACATCGTAAACAAAAACCTACTTTCATTTTTTTACGCATTGTTTTTATTTTGTGTATGAAATTTCCACAGCCAAACACTAAGTACAGCTATTGGGTATAGAACATCGATGGAATCCAAGATGAAATCAATCAGGAGTTGTTTTTTTTTTTTTGGCTGGAAAAACAATGAACTATATGAACCCTACCCGAAGAGACACTTTAATCGATCATGTATTCGTGAGAATCATATTTTTAATTCAAAAGTAATTTTCAGACGTATTTGAAGAAGCCGCATGCAAAATACACTTCTATATCAGTTTTTATATTATCAGACGTGTTATCATTAGTCATGTTCAAGTTGCCAATTGCCAGATAAATTTATTAATAGCAATGATTCACACAGCTTGATTGAATACATTTTCAATGTGTAATTCGCTTTTAGTTCAGAGAAAAGTTCATCCAATGAATTTCAAAGAACACAATCTTTTCTGTTTCCGAAAAGTCGAAATTCCCATGACTGATCATAAGTCTAAATCAAGTTGGTATAGAAAAAATGAAAACTCTAGATTCATAATTTGTTGTTGTAATTTTTTTTTATTGAACTAAATGAATGCAAAAAAAAAAATGAAATTTTCTATTTCGAAATATTTTTAATCAATTGTAAGACAATTTTTAGTAAGTTTTTTCACGAGTTTATCTTCAATTTTGCGAACTTCTTTGATATCATTCATCATGGGTATCATTAGGCTTTTAGTGATTCTTTTGCTGGTAATAACATCCATTACATCCTGGGCAGCATTTTTGAGATTTTTGAAAGCTTTTCCCATTTCATTTTCATTTAATGATTTTTCCGGTTTGCTTGTTTCAAATGTTCTTAATTTACTTTTTAACTCTAACATTTTCTCTTTGACTTCATTCATTTTTTCCTGCACATTGGACAAGTATTTTTCAATTTGTTGTCGTTTTTCGGCTGTTTTTTCAATTGTATGAATAATTTCAATATTTGCATTACATAATTGTTCTTCGGTTACACTGTCCGGATTGGCATAAAATATTTTAAAAATTTTTAGCCGCTGACAATTTGGAAATGATAATTCCTGTTTAAAATCATCATTCAGTTCAAATGTATATTTCACATAATCCAAAAAACGTTGCGCCAATTTTTTATCACTTTTACTCAATGTCATTTTATTCACAATTGATCGCCATGACACAATGCTTTCCACATCAAGTGAAAATTCATGGATTACACCCAATGAAAGATCACGAATTTTACTCTGCTCTTCCGTCAATTGAATTAGTTTAGCAACAGCATCAAATTCTGCATCACAATTGGCTAATGCTAAGAATAAACTGTTGGCAAATAATGCCAATATAATACAAAATTTCATTTTTACTTGTTTGACAATTTCACAGTGTACTTGAACAATAACGATATAATATTCTGTGGAAGATAATAATTGTTTTATTGCTTTCTTTATGAAGACCAAATTGCAAGTACTTTTATAGGTAAAAGTACAATGCACATTTTATATTGATGAGATAATGAATCATTCGGATATGATTAAGATTAACGTAATAACAAATATATTTGTAAACATCTTGTTGATTGTCAATTGTTTGTGATGACGTGAATTATTATTAATTTATAACCGGTCAAGATGGGCAGATTGAAATCTAGATTAGCACATAAATTCCATCTTGTGTCGACCACTGATTGCGACGCAATTTTTCATACCAAAACATACTTAAAATGAAGCTTCATTGGAAACAATGGGTTTCATAAAGAGAGAATGGAATTAAATTTTATATAACGATATCTGTTAACGAAACAATTTACTCTTTTTTTTTCGACTTTTTTTCTAGACTTCTTTCATTCTTCGCATTTTTTTTTTCTTCAGAAAAAATTAATCTTTGCAATTGATTAATCGGTAACACAAAACACGATAAACAACACAAAGTGCATTTTTTCTTCAATTCGTTCTATTTTCTTTGCTACAAATAATAATGTATCAACAAGAAAAGTAGCGTCTTAGGATTGTAAACAGATCCAGAAAATGTAAATGTTAATAAGAGTTTAAATTTGAATGTAAACTTTTAGGTGAATGTTTAGTATATTGTTCATACCATCGCACCGATGCAACGAATTCATTTTAATCAAAGGCTTTGTTTAGATTTTTCATTGAGATACAACATTGAGAATGATAGAAACTAGTTTCTTTTTTTCTCATCACCATGTGCATTTGCTGATTAATTGCTAGCATTTAGTGTTCGAATGATGCGGTGAAAGACATGATTTTTTGTATATTCCTTCATTTCCATAGTTCTTTATGATAATTTTGAATTGCGGACAAACAAAGAGAGAGAGAGATAGAGAGAGATAGAGAGAGAGAGAGAGAAAGAGAGAGATAGAGATAGAGAGAGAGAGAGAGAGAGAGAGAGAGAGAGAAAAAAAAGAATAGATTTGAATTCAAGACGAATGAATATGTTGAACAAAACGTTTTGAACGGGCGTAGCTATAATTATGGTTAATTCGATGTATAAGCGAACATTTAATTTGATATTCTACAACCCATAAATCTGACTTAAGTAACACACACATACATCAAATGAATGAATGAATGAGTGAGAAAGAGAAATGTGTAATCAGTAAACAACAGAGTGCTTTGATCTGAATTTTCAGTTTGAAATTGATTAGACAGAAATACAATCAATGGTCTCGCTTACTGCATTCAATTTCAACTAAAAGATAAGTCCCTTGAAATCATAGACAATTGATTTAGAATTACAAAGAAATTATACAAAGCAATATTGGCGCAATATTTTGTAAAATCAATCAATTTTGCAATTATAAACAATCAAGAAGTCAGTAGTGAGGCATTTAAATAATTTTATTTCTGTGGAAAATCCAATCCGTATCTTAATGTTTCACTGAATGTTCACTCTATCGAAATTCAATAACAAAGAATAACACATTTATTGATGCGAAACTTTGTATATGTCAAAGCCTTATCGCCATTCGACATTATTCGTCAGCACAGTTTGTTGAAGTAATAAAGAAGCCAAAAGTCTATGTAAGAATAACTTTTACAAATAGAATTTTATTTTACTTGTTCAATCAATCGCTTTTATTCAGATCAATACAAATGAACAGCACATAAAATATACTAATCGATTTTTTATTAAGAATTATATATACAAATGCAGCAGTTCAATCAAAATATCATAAAAACATCAATTGATTCGAATAAATATGTGCATATTAAAAGGTTATTGTTGCCACAACATTCGACGATGTCTGGTGGCTCATCATATATACAATTTTATTATTTCAGAGCAAGAAATTATCATGATGATTTTTATTGCATCTAATTGCGTTGAATGAATCATGAGTTGACAATTTTACTCTTAATTTCTCTTGGAGTAACAATATGTAGATATTCATCGATCTTTTCATGGTTTTTTTCAAATAAATTTGACACACCTTTGACATTTTCTTCAACAAACACATTTAATACCATTTTTCTTAAAATGTAAAGGTAAAACATTGTTAAAAGCCATAAATACTCTACTAAATAGCATTAATTATGAACATTCTTACTATACTCTTTTCTTAATGCGTGCTAGACTCTCTCTCTCTCTCATGAGATGACATTGGATACTGATTCATTAAATTGTTTGAATAAATTACATATTCATTGGTATTAATCATAATCAATTAATAAAGTGAATATTTTGAAAAAAGGATTCTTTTGCAAGCAAAACGAACATAAAATTATATAAAATCCAAATTTCCAATAAAGTAGTCATTATTAAGAAATAACACACTTTGATATAATATCCGTCTCTAAATAGTGTACGGATTAAGAATATGAGCGAATTCTGTAGGATGAAGAACAAACAAAACTTCAAACAATGCTATTGTCAAATTTTTACTGTGTATGTGCATGTGTTACAATTTGTAAGTAAATCTATGTTTTGTCATCCCTTTTACGCTCGGCTTTTCAATTTAAAAAAAAAAAAAAAAATTAAGTGAAAATTCATGTAGAGTATTGACACATGGATAGGAACATTTTTTTATTCATAGTACGTATGAATAGGAGGAATTCAAGGAATTTTTAAAATTTAATGATTTATACTATAATAGCCAATAATAATAGCTATAGCTGGCTTCATAATAATAATTTATATGAATCTCTAAATTTTAATTGGCATAAATAAATGTATGCTAATTGATTTTTCATGAAGAAAAACATTTATGCAAATAATTTGGATATTTAACATGTCAATTGAATTGTCCATTTAAGTACACAGTAAAAGAATAATATTATCATAGCAAAAAGCCACCCATCTGATGAATCAATATAAATTCACTTTCTTTTTATTGCATTAAATTGCATATGATGAACCATGAAATGATGATATTTATTTTTATTCCATCCTCTTGTAAATACGATACCGCATTTTGAATACATTTGCCACACCTTTGTTTCAGTTTACATTATGCATTTATTCTGTTTGTTTAAATAGTCAATATGAAAAAGTATTAAATATCATAAATACATTCAATCGCATCGTGCATCAATTTAAGAACTTTCTCACCGGTCTCCTTTCTTCTTAATGTGTGCCAGTCTGTTTGTATGTGTTGTGATTCACGGTGATTCATGAACCATTCAAATGAAAAAGGATCGAAATAATCTTGTGTGAGCGAGTTAATGTGAACGTAACAAATTGAAAATTTGAGTCAAACATATTTTCTATATTTCACAAAAAAAAAGGTGATTATACCATCAACCAGTTACTGGTATTGGTCAATAAGTTGGCAAAGTTACATTCAAAAGTATATTCATTCCAATTCACACCGTACTTTTAGAGATGGCATAAGAAGCAATGAGTTTTTTTTGCTAAAGCGACTTCGGAATATGTCGATCTACATCATTGGTCTTGGGGAATAATCGGTTGAATAAATGCAATTTATCAAATTTTCAATGACTTTAATAATCAAAATCATTTATATGTTTGGAATTCAATATAATATAATAAAACCATATAAAAATATAATGAATTATCATCCGAGGACGTTCGATTCTTTTCGAGGAGGAGAGTTATTGTACATGAACTTATTTCATTAGAAATTCAATATTTATTGCACAATGTTTGATAAGAAAACTTTAATCAAGAGGCATAACAAATTATGTATTGAACAATCATTATTTGAATTAATGAAGAAATTGTAACATCTAGAAGAACGTTATCAGCATGTTAAATGTGAAATGAACAGTATAAATAATGCTACATCAATCTGTACTTCAGTTTTGATTCACCATTAGAAGATGAATAAATGCACATAGTGCACTAAATCGAATGTGTATTTCATTACTCATTATTTGAAACATTAAAATCGTTCTTTAACTAGCGCGTAGGTGTACAAAACCAAAATAAAATTCCATCGTAGATAGCTATCTATGTGAAACACAATCGCATACAAAAAAAAAAAGCAAAGAAAATCCGGATGAGTGTATGAATTATGTTGAGTATATGTATTAAGTTGAAAAGGGAAATATAATATGACATGCTATACCATATATTAAAGTCTGTTAAATTGAGCATTATAATTTCTCCCAATGTAAACAAACACTTGAAAATGGACATTTCTATAAAGTTTAATTCATGTGTCATGAGCTGCAAATAAATGATACATAAATTTGTTAGTTTTATGTGAATAAGTCGATTTCGAGACAACTTTTTACTGACCACCATCAAAGTGTTTGGTTCATCGACAGAAATACGATAATACTAGAATGCGTTGATGGCGTTGTACTTTATTTTTTAAATCGAATTCGATGCAAGCCAAAGGAAAAACAAAATATGCTTTTCTACATCCAGTTTTATCGATGGCAATAATCGTTTATTTTTATGAACATTACTAGTCACCTCATTTAGGTTTTTTTTCTCTTTTATTGAAAAAATCACCTCATTTAGAAAGCGCTTGATCGACATTAGACACAATCATGAACAAAAAAAAAACCCATTCAAACACAATTTGTACGTTCTAGAAACCAACCGTTATTTAATTTGTTGTATTTCTGATGATGTATCATCGCGTAACGAAAGTAAATCACGCAAGTTCATAATTTAATATGCCCAACTGGGTAGTAAAAACGAAGCCGAAAACTATTCAACAATAATTTTGAAATTGACAAACATTTGCGCTAATCGACCGCTATTCGTTTTTAAACTGCATAAAATACATTGAAAATATACTAAATATATATATATATATATACAGTAAATAAATGAAGGGGTCTGATTGATGAAGAGGATTCCTGTTTTGTATTTACATTTAAAGCATGAATAAAAAAAAAAACAAACAAACATTCGATGTTGTCTACGGGTAAAAATGAAATAAAAACCGCACTTTTTTCTCTCGCATAGATAATTTTTTGCCATATTCTATTCGGATAAATGGCAAAATCAATAAATTACTGCATGCGGAGTGAGTTATGAAACGGAACCTCTATTTCAGTGTGCGTTTTATTGGCACGATCAAAGCCGCATCGTATGTACAAATGCTATAGTGTTATTACAACAAATGCAACATATTTGTAACACGATTCTCTAATTCTTCTTTCTTATATTTTATTCGCATATATACTATGAAGAGGGCATAATAAATGGTGCATTGCATTTTGTAGCCGAAATCATCACTTGCATTGAGAAGATTCGTCTTTTATTTTTACAATTAAAATTGATTGCATCAGAATTGACCTTTTGACATCTGCATCACTTCTAATATGGTACAATAATCCGTGCATATTTGTTGATGCCAACATTCATGTGATATGCCTCTTGAAATCATATATGAATGCGGTTTCAAGTCCATTTTAAAACTTCTTTCACACGGCAAAACAAATAACTTACGATCAAGACTTGCTTTCCACGTTGTTTTTTTTTCTAACTTTCATAAATTATCGTTCAATTGTATTTAAAGAAAAAAAAAGGGAGAAAATCAATTTGTTGTTACAGTTGCCGTTATTTAATTATGTGAGTCGTCCAATGTACCGAATGAATGCAATTAAATAAAGAAAGAATGCGGCTCAAAGGTTTGAAAATGCAAAAAAAAAAGTTGTGTAGAATTAAATGTGAAAATGAATAGAGCAAAAAAGTGAGAAGAAAATGAAAAAAAAGAGGGAAAAAGTGGATTTGCCGTTTGAACAAATTTTACTCATTTTTAATAAAAAATCAGACTATCGTAGAATAGATTTAGGAAAATGTGAACAATTTAAATGTAAAAAACAGAAAATCGAATCTTAATATATAAATCTATTGAGTAGATCGAGAGGAGAGTACGTGAAAAAATTCAAAATAATTTTGAAAAAGGAGAGTATGGAAAACATCAATTCGGCTATACTAAAGAGGAGAGCATGTTCACTTAAATACTAAATACAATGCAAAATCATAAAATCCGTACTCTCTTTTAACTATTTTTAGTGTTACAATTACTTACTCTCCTTTTTTGCTATAAAGTCGGATGAACATACTCTCCTCTCGATCTACTTAATAGAAATGAAAAATACCCAAAAAGAATGGAATATTTTTGAAACTTGTAAATTATGTTTAAAAAAAATCACGTAAATAAATAGATTTTCAGTGACATCTAACGGTGAATAGAAATCTAGATATCTCCTTTATTTTTTGTTTTTTTTTTACTTATATGAGAAAAAACACTCACATTTTATTTTATTTCTAAACAAATTTTCAAAAATGGAATGAAAGAAACTCGAACAATTCATAAATTAATTGTTTTATTTCATTTTTTTCATTGAAAACATTTTACTAAAGTAATGATTCTATTTTTTAAAAAGTCAAAAAGAAAAGAAATTCAGAAAATTGTTGGGTTTGGAAATAATCGAAAAGCGGCCCGACTTTGAATCAATCCCATTGGAACTGGACCATAAGTTCGTGAATCGATACTGTTATCACTGTTATCACCTTCAAGCCACAAGTGCCCTTTCGGAACAATTATCTTATCGGGAAATAAAAGAAAATAAAAATAAATAAATATTAAAAATACATATTTCTAAATAAAATAAATATTGAAAATATATCTTATGATTGTAATGAATATTTGGCGAATGTGACTAAATATTGTAATAAAGTCAATATTGCTTAAATTTTAGATTGATAGTTGAGATCAAACTGCATCCTATGTTTTTTGGGAAAAAAGTATTTACCAAATGATTCTCTTCTTCTCTTAGCTACCAAATCTCAATTTTAAGCAATACTTATTTTGCCATAAAAAAAAATTTATCTTTGATTTTATCTTTTTTGTTACTTATTAAAAAATGGGTTATTTCCCCATAATAATTACCATTTTACTACGAAACGTTCTCATTGACGAATCTTGATTATTTATATGTTTCGATTTATTGCTATCAAATGCATCATCATCATTATCAACATTCATGAATGGCATCAAATCTTTCAATGATTCAGAATTTACTTCTGATTTGGAACTTTCAAATGGATTTAAATTAATACGCGGTTTAATTGAGATTTTATCACCCGGTAATCCAACGATCCGTTTGCATACCAACATTTTTGGTTCAATTGGACTTTTTGCAATAACAATATCACCTCTGTCGAACCATTGATTAAGCTTGGTAAATCGTTCAGTCAAAAGAATGCTATTGGTTACTAATGTGGGCTCCATAGATGGTCCATTTGTCTGTGAATATTTTTGTTTTTGGTTTTTTTGTTTTTTTTTTTTTTGTTTTTGTTTAGAATTTAAATCATATATAAATGATCAATTAAAAATGATTTAAATAGAATTTACCACAACAATATCGCTGACATATTCAAACACACAGTGGCCAATACAACCGGCTTGCACTAATGCCGACAAGAATACACTTTTATCTAAAAGCGTCTTGAACATTTTTCATAACGTTCAATCGAAACACTTGTTGAGAAAACAATTTCTTTCAAAAATTCAATTTTTATCAATACTTGTTATGAATTTGTGTTATCTTTGGGAAAAACAATTGACATAAGCTTTTTTTTTGTCAAATAACATGTGTGAATTGTCAAAGCCATGTGAAAAATTTTGATATGATTACTGAACGCGCTCAATTTTTATATATTGTATTTTTATACACTATAATCATAATATTACGCACGAATATAAATTTGACATTTGACGTTTAACATAATTCATTGAAAATTACATCGTTTATTATAAACAAATTTAACGTAGACCATTAATGTTATTTGGAAACAATCTGAAACAATGAAATTTTCAAATAAATCTTATTGATTATTGATGCCAAAAGATACAAAACATGGCTATACTAATCGTTGATGATTTAATAACTATACTATGTTATTTTTCACATTTTATTTCATAATTTAATAAATTTACCAATAAATCGTTCGCATTTCAACAATTCACATTCTTAATCTTCATCGTTTTCAACTAAATTAGTGAGGTGACTAAAGCATGGATTGATGGAAAGAAAAGATGAAAAAGATTGTCAATTTTCCTTATGAGAAAAGTACCTTTTTTACAAAATAAATGGAATATACGAAATATTAGTTTGGCGTCTCCAAGTTTGTGTAACAGTCTGTAATGAATAGATACGTCTTAAAAAAAAACATAAGACGTAAAAACGTATGTATTTCATACTTCATAAAATGCTTATGTTGAATATATGCATTGTTCATGATGCTCTCATACTACACAGTCAACAAAAATCAGATATCATCATAACACCAAGAAAGATCACAAACGATAATAGATTAGGAGAAACAGCACAATTGCAAACAGTAAAGACATGTTAGATAATTTAATTTTATTGATGTTTTTATCAAAAAAATAATGAACAATTGTTGAAAATAAAAACAAAAACAATTTGAAAGAGAAGAAAATAAAATAAAACAATAATATTTTGAAAGAATTTTTGATGAAACATAATGATGAAACACATTCCAATAAGTGGACGTGGAAAAAGTTGAGCTTCCAATTATAGTCTAACTGAAACTTTGAACAAATGTTCGAATTGTCATATGTAAAAAAATAAAAACAAGAAGCATTGAACGCACCCAATTGGTTGTGTTTCATTATCAGCCTAAAAGAAAAAAATAAGTTTTGATTTGTCATCGTCATACATTTAGTTAATAATCAAGAAAATTCGCAATCAACATTTTTTTTTTTTTTTGTCAATCAATAACAATATGTTTGTCAGCTTTATTGTCTTTAATAAAAATTAATTGACTATTTGCACCTCAAATAGGATACAATTTTAGGTAATTCTTATTGGAATTAAGTTTTATTTTGTAAATAAATTCAATGTGAACATTCATTAGTTTCGTTTAGGTCATTTTATTTCTTGGAAAAGTGAAAGTATACAAATAAAAAGACATGGATCAAGAAAATCCATTTCGTTGCCTTTTTAGCCCTGAACCAACGACAAATACAACAACAAATGAAATAACAAATCAATCTGAAACAATAAATGTGGATCAACAAATTAATGATCTTATCGAGCACATTTTCTTATTTACCATTAATGAAACGCCACAAAATTCAAAAAAACAATTGATTTGTTTGAATGATTTGGTTAATCCAACCACAAATCTCATGAATATGGAATTACTTGAACGCGTACTTTTTGAACGTTTACTTATAAAATCTCCACGTAATTATCTCATTCCAAAAGATGTAAAAAATGATGAAACAAATGATATTATCGAAGAAAACGTGATTTTATATCTTTATAAATCGTATGAACGTTTATCGAAATGGTGTTGCAATGAAAACGTGTCATCAATAAGCAATGAATGTAATATTATTAAAAAATTGATTATACGAAATACAAGTACAGCAATCAAACAACCGCAACTATATGTAAATCAATCGTTGTCCGAGCAATGGATCAATTTATTTCAAAATTATTCAGATGAATTTGAATGCAAATGTGAATTTTTATCGAAAACTGTTGCTGATGTGGCTGCTGATAATGATCCCACGGACATGGATTCACTACGTAAAATGTAATGTATAAATGTCCGCCATTTTTAAATGAAAAAAAAAAATCAGATTTAAGGATAACATTTTTAACAAAAAGTGATTTAAAAATAAATAGAGAGAAAAAAAAAGCACAATCTATTGATAAATTTAAATTTTGTATCCAAAAAAAAAAAAAAAAAATTGATATAACAAATGTCTCGATTTATTACAGGTCCGACAAGATTTTTGACCAATGTTTAGTTGCAGCAAAGAATGGATCGTTGGGCACATTAGAGAAATGGGTGCCATTTATATTGCAAGCGTTTGTGAGCGATAAAAAAAATGCAACATTGGCACAGTTATTGTTAGATTATACAACGCCAAAGAGTAAAATGAATGACGGAATTATAAATGGCATTCAATTTTCCGAAACATTACTGGGAACATTGTTGTCTATATCAATTTTACCAAAAACGCATAATGGCCGGTACGAATATTTTGACAGTATTGCTGATGCTCGATCCATGACAATACCAAATTCACTTTGGAATTGTTTATCATTGCATTTGGATCAAATGCACTCCATTGTCAGAGGATTTCTTTTGGTTGGTGATGATGACATTTACATTTGTTTTTTTTGCTTTCTCTTAATAAATAATTTAAATTTGTTTTGATTTGATTTGATTAGGTTGGCGGTGACATACGAAATCGTATGCTCGAATGGATTGGATTGTGTTTGCATTTAAATGCAGGCCGTGGCAAAATATGGAATACACATAATCTATTGTCAACATTGGTAGCTTCTAAAGTAGTTCCTGATTCATTTATGATGGGATTATGTGGTGTTTTATTACGATTATGCAAACCATTGATGAGAACATCATTCAAGGTGCTTGATGTTGATCCAACATATTTTGCTGTTTGTAATGATGATCGTGAAACAAAAAGTGTTCACATGCGTGATATTAATAAAGAAACATGTTTAATTCCAACGCAAGAAAATCAACAACGCAAAACTGCCGATACGTATAATTTTGTTACTGAAGTATTTTATATGACCCATAGAGCCATTGATTTGGGTTATCGCGTTTGTTATGATAAATTTAATCAAATGAATCGTGAAGTTGGACGATTACAAGATTTACATCATGATGCAATTAATCAGGGTGGAGGTGAAATTGCACAAAATGTTATGGAAACATTGAAAGAAATTATGCCAAAGTATTTTTGTATGGAAAAAACCATATTTGAACCAAGTAATGATCAATACTTATTGCATTTTTATGAGGCAACATCAATATGGTGAGCACCAAGGGGGGAAATGAACCCCCCTTTTTTTTACATATGTATACATTTAGTAGATATTTCGAATATCAATTGACTATTAACTTTTAAATTGAAAACATTTTTGCGATTGCAAAATAACTAAGTATTGCTTAAAATTGAGATTTGATAGCTGAGATCAAGTCAACATTGAACATTCAACATGGTTATCAAGTACAATTGTATACTAAGTTTTTTTCCCCTTACAGACACAGGATGCAGTATGATCTAAACTACAAATCTCAAATTTAAACAATATTCAGTCATATGTTTAGATTATTTATGATTATTCAGTATATTTGCAGAATATTTACGAGATTTATTTTTATTTTCTTTTGTTGATCACCACCAACCACCCCCCACCTAGGTTAACACGATGCGCATCAAAAATTCCCAATCCAGAAAATCCCGATGAAGAAATTTATGCGGATGAAGTGAATTTACCAATTAAAACACCAGCACCGCAATGTTTGGCATCCATTCCAGAGTTTATTCTTGAAAATATTGTTACGTATTTAACATTTGTTGAAAATTTAGAACATCAAACAATCGATACGGATTGGGATATACAGCAAAATATTTTCACAGTTTTATTGATATTTATGGGTGATATAAATCGTGCACGAAATCCTCATTTGCGTGCACGTTTGGCCGAAGGCCTATCAACATTTTTGCCGAAGGATTGCACATCATTCAGTTGCAGTTCAAAATCACGTGTATTTACAAAACATCCACATCGACTGGAAATTTTGCCGAATTTATTAAGCGTTTTTGTTAGCATTGAAATGACAGGTATGTGACAATAAACATTTACTCTGAAATGAAAAAAAAAAACTATGTAGAAAATGTGTTACGCATATGCATGTATATATTTCAGGACAAAGTGTTCAATTTGAAATGAAATTTAACTATCGTCGGCCAATGTATGCAATAATGAATTATTTATGGGGAATTGAGGAGCAAAAGCAACGTTTTCGTGAATTGGCTTTAATTGCACTTGAACACATGGAGGATGTGAATCCACCATTATTTTTACGATTCATCAATTTGCTAATCAATGATGCCATATATTTGCTTGATGAATCGCTAACACTTATACAGCAAATTCGGCAAATGCAACAAGCAGAAGTGAATGGTGAATGGGACGATTTACCAACTAATGAACGTGAAGAAAATTTGTCAAATTTACAACATATTGGATCAATTACTCGTACATACAATATTCTTGGTCGTGACACAATCAATACATTAAAATTACTTACAGCGGAAGCACCAGAAATATTTTGCCATAAAACCATGGTTGATCGTGTTGCGGCAATGTTAAACTATTTCCTACAACGTTTAACTGGACCAAATAAACGTGCATTAAAGGTGAATATTCGATTTGGATAATTTCTCCATTTTAATCATATAACAACATACAAAAACATTTTATTTTATTCACAATCATCTTAATCATCTTCAGGTCAGAGATAGAAAAGAATTTGAATTTGATCCAGCAAACACTGTATTAGAAATATGTCGTACCTACATAAATCTACAGAAATATGATGAATTCTGTTTGGCCGTATCACAAGATGGTAAATTGCTAAGCGGAAATAACACATTCTTAATATATACACATATTTTGTAGATATTTACAATATACATTTTTTTTATTTTCTGTTTCTGTTTCTCTCTAGGCAGATCATATTCGGAAAATCTTTTTGGATATGCACTAGAGGTGCTCGGTAAGTTTCATGCTATTGGTTTTATGGTAATTTTTTTTTACATTTTCTAATCATTTGTTAAAAAAAAAAAAATTTTCTCAATTTTATTTAATAGTTCGTATTGGCGGTGGACAATTAATTGGTGAAATATCCGATTTTTCATCAAAAGTTAGCCAAATGGACCAACAAGAAAAGGAATATCAAAAGATAATTGAAGATGCACCTGAGGAATTTATGGATCCACTTTTGTCTACTATAATGACGGATCCAGTAATTCTTCCAAGTTCACGTGTGACTGTTGATAGAACTACAATTGCACGTCACTTATTATCAGACCAAATAGATCCGTTCAACAGGTTAGTAAAATGAAGAAAAAATCGTTTTGCAAAATTTAATAAAAAAAAAAAAAAAAAAAAAAAAAAATTGAAAAATCACATTTGAATCCTATCATTTCATTTATAAAAATTTCACAGGGAACCGCTCACAATGGATCAAGTGAAAAGTAACATTGAACTAAAGGAAAAGATTGACGCTTGGATTAGTGAACGAAAAAGTAACAAATAATGAAATGCCTCATAAATGTCTGATAAATGTCATTATTTAATATGGAAATTGTAAATTCAGAATGAAACTGTATAGTGTAGTTAAATCGCAAAATTACGAGAAATTTAAAAAAATCAAAGTAGTAGTAGGAGGGAAAACTCACTTTCATCCTCTTTTCTTAGTATTAGTGCACACGTACACACACACACACCAGGTTATGATTCATTCATTGTGTTTTTTTTACAAAAATGGAAATTGTAATTGAACCATTAACAAAGCCATTAAAGAACCTGAAACTAAAATTTGAGTCTTTTTCCTTTGTAGTTTCTTTTTTCCATTTTGATTTGATTATGGAACATAGAGTGTAGCGCTTAAGGAAAAAAGAAAGAGAGAAATCAAAGTAACCAATTTTTGAACCACACTGTACAGTACAGTCTATAACTATGCACTTAATTGTTTTTTTAATGCTTTATGGATAGTATTACAATTCTTAGGTTAATCGCACTAAAGCATCTGAAAAATAGGCTTATCATCACGTAAAACCACCAATGTCAACAGTGAATGGATACTTTAAATTGGTTTATAGGCTAAAATTCATTCAAATATTGAATCAAATTTTTTGACCATTAAACAATTGCGAGCTGAAACAAATAAATCTCACCACGAAGCCAAAATGTCACAACAAACACATGAAACACCATTCTCATCATTTCGCACATTTTTAATTTCTGTTGTAGATATTATGCTAGAATTAGTATTTGCAAACTCAGTGATTTCATATAGAAAAATGAACAATTTTATTCATGTAAATATTTGCATAAGTATATTTTCTTAAGGTAACTTTGTATTTGTAAAAATATTCACATTTGGCGAACCACGTTCCAAAATCTGCCACTGTTTTCTACGTATGTTTCACTTTCAATTTCGGTTGCATTTAGAAGGTTCAAATATTCGACTGCCAATTCATCTTCAATTATACGAAGATCATCGTTCCACAAATCAGACTGAATTGGCTGTCTGCAATATACACATGATCTTGCACCAGTGTTTATCCATTGAGCCACACAGAATACATGTGAAACAGCAACGCATGTACGGCATTCGTAAGTAAATTTCGGAAAAGGGATATCTCCGCCTATTTCCAAATCTTGTAAGCAGATTGGACAATTTCTTTGGTTTTCTTCATCTTGTTCTAGCAAAAACTTTTAAAATCAAATTTTCACTAATTCTTTACTATTAACTGATTTCATTAGATACAAAAAGTGATGTTACAAATGTCATTTGCATATTCAGTGTTTTGTTGATGGTTTATGACACATTCGTTCTGCAAAATCAGTTTGTACTTCAATGCAAACAGCACGTCTCATCTTCGAATTATGAGTTTGAATCCAGAACCTTCGTCTTCGGCTTTTGCACGTATCCTGAGAAAGTAAAATATTCAATTTATTCAAATTTAAAATTAATTGCAACGACAAAATTACACTTACTTTGCCACCAATTGCTCCCCTCTTAGAACTTTTGCATGAGCTTGTTGTCTGATTAACCACATTTCGGCGTACAAAGCTTGACATGATTCGTCAAGAAATTTGCGATCGGCAACTGGAAATTTTTTTTCGTCTTCCTTGATTTTTGCTTCGTATTCGCCCCAAGATTCATTTGGAAAATGTTTCTGAAAACTTTCACGTTCACCTTTCGTACTATTTTCAGCTACTGATCTCATAATTTCCAACATTTCTTGAGTTGGTTTTTTCCATTGATCAGCATTAAAATTTTCTGACTGATCGATGTATTTCGACTCCATATTGATAATATTGTTTGATTTAGATTATATTATAAAACAATGTGAAATTAAATCTTGCACGTAGTTGATGAGAGAAGAAAATGCGACTTTTATAAATTGTTTATAATAACAAAGGAAAACGAATATGTCATTTGTCAGATAATTTTTTTCCTATTGCCACTGTGGCGCTTGTGTTCGGTCATACTGCCATCTATAGGTGAAAGTTTGAATACAAATTGGTTGGTATCTACTATGCAATGGGAATTAAAACACACCAAATATGGAAAATCACAGAATATGCACAAATTTTTTTTATAGTTTTGTGTATGAGTGTGTGAAATATGAACAATTTTTATTGAATATTGTAGTCTGATGTATTAACTTTTTCATTTTCAAATTTCAATAAAATCAGACAAAATTTGCTCAACTAAAATAATTCGTAAACCAAAATAAATCCTGAAAATCTTTTCATTCTTTTTTCTGCTTAGCGACATAAACCGAAATGAAAGCTTCTCTTGCTTACATTTCAACTCTTTGAAATGTGTTGCTAAAGCTCGAGTTCAATTCTCTCTAGCAAAAAACCGTTTTCATTTAAAATTAAAATAATCACAAACAATTCTATTTCTATTGTAAGAGAGATGTAGAGAGAGAGAGAGAGAGAGAGAGAGAGAGAGAGAGAGAGAGAGAGAGAGAGAGAGAGAGAGAGAGAGAGAGAGAGAGAGGAGAGAGAGAGAGCTGTAAGAGAGAGAGCTGTAAGAGAGAGCTGTAAGAGAGAGCTGTAAGAGAGAGAATGTGTATGTGAGAGAGAGAAAGAGAGAGACGTTCATGTGCGCATGATAACTCGCTTCTGAGAGAGAGAGAGAGATGAAGTACAATTAGGTGCAATCAAAAACACGTGTTGGGGTGTGGCTAAAACCAGTTCTGCAATAATGAAAGAGGGGAAAGAAGGAGAAAGAGACATTCGTGTCTGTGTGTGTGTGTGTGTGTGTGTGTGTGTGTGTGTGTACGTGTACGTGTGCACCAATACTAAGAAAAGAGGATGAAAGTGAGTTTTCCCTACTACTCAACGTCAAGCTGTAAAGTTAATAAATTAAAAGAAAAGTTAAATAAATATAAAAATAAAAATGTTTCAAGACGAAAAAAGGAAAAAAGAAAAACAGAACAGTTAAAATTCCAAAAAAAAAAAAAAATACTTGAATTTATTTGTATGTAACCAATTTATAACCGATTTCACCTATATTATTGACCATTTTCCAATTCGGATGTGTTTTTGTTTTTTTTTGTATTAATTTATATTATGTTGACCACATGTAAAAATACATTTGTTGCCATTGCGGAATGTATTCAAGTAACGGTTGACAGACTGTGCTGCTGAATGGTATTGTGCATGAAATGGCATTAATTAATGCATTCAATTTGCGTTGAGTGAATTTTTCATAAAATGGAGATCGCATAAAATACAATAACAATTGAATTGTACGACGTGACAGTTCAAGACGTTGCTTTGGTGACAATAAATGAATATTCTTTTTATACATTTTCAAACTGGCTAAATCAATAAACAATGCAACACTATAACTCTTCCAGCTATTCATGCCAAATATTCCAGCACTGGTTAGATGAATAATTGGCTTTAAAATATACAATACTTCAGCTGTGGTAAGATTTTTATATTTAATAATTGGTATGCTGTTTGATGTATTGTCAACTGCAACTGCATCTGGATCTAATGGTTTCCATGAACGTAAATAAACTGGCGGTGATCCTTCAACTTTTCGCACCATACGACCAGATCGTTTCAATTTGAATGTAAACGTTGAATTGGTTGTATCAAACATTTCTGGTATCGATTCAGCAGCCGATGCTTCAGCCAATACTTTATCAATATTTTTTCGATCCAATGCAATAATTGGCGGATTTTGTATTATCATTTCACGATGATAAAATTTCAATACCAATCGTCCAATGCATTTAAAAATTTGTACAATTGTTATGAAAATCCATCGTCCACGTTGTCCCCATAATTTTTTTGCCGACAATTCAATAAATACTTCACTGTATTCAAGCGTGGTTAACAATATTTTCAATCGATATTTCGATCGATCATTGGAAATGTATGTACTTTTTGATTTTTCTATAATGCGATCGTTAAATAACACCAACAAATTTGATAGTGTATAAATCAATTCAGAAACAATTGTTGAACTATTTACACGACCTGCAATAATGACAAAAGAAAAAAGCAAAAAAAAGTAAGAAAAAAAAAATGTAGAAAAAAATGTGTGAACAAAAAATTCTGAATATTCCATTAACATGGAACATTGGAACATTTCAATTGGGTGTTGGATTTTTCATACTCACCAACTAAAAAGTATGACAACCATTTTACCGTTGTTTCAACATCGCCCACAACCTGTGGATTCGAGCTAACCCATAATTTATATGATTCAAATAAATCTGGAAGTTTGGCCACTATATTTGACATTGTTGCAATTAATAAATGCACAAATTAATCAATATATGCCAATTGTTTGCTTTCAAAGAATAACGCTTTGAATTGATACAAACAATAATAATTTAATTATGATTTATATGAGTATTTCTATCGTCTTTATAAGAATGCGACCTTTTCACACATTGTTTTCCTGCTTATTTTTTGTTTTTTTTTTTTTTTTGTGTAAAAGGAAATCAAATGTCGTCGAATTAGTGCAAATGAAAACGTCGGATATTTTAATAATATTCACACAATTTTTGCGTTCTTCTTTTTTTGACAGATAAGCGTTTGGTAAAACTTCACTCACGTCGTGAGTATATCATATAATATTATGTTAGATTACATACTACTGAAACATTCAACCATATAGCAACTGTCACAATGTTTTAGCTAGAAGCATTATCGTCAATTCGTTTTTTTTTTTTTACAAATTTGATTGTTTTGTAAATTTGATCTATATTTTGTATTTTTATTTTGTTAATTGTTTTAATTATAAGTAAAAATTGTTTTAAATAAATTATGGAACCATCTGGTAGAAAAAAATTGTTTGAATTATTGAATCGGACTAAAGTTAAATCTGAATTAGAACAGGATGATAGTGTTTCAACGGTTTCTAATACAGTAAGAGATCGTTTTGCTTTTAATTTTTTAATTGAATTGTAATTTATATTCATAAAAATTGAAATTAAGAACATTTAATCAAATGAAAACAATCAATTAAAATGAATTTAATCAATTAAAAATACACCTTCAATTCTCAGATTCAAAATGTTCCACGCGGTGCTGGTCGAGGTAGACTATTCAGTCCTGAACTTTTGAATAAAGCAAATTCGAATAATGTAGCAAATACATCATCTAGGTCTAGCACACCGTCCGAATGTGTCTCATCAGCACAAAGCAGTTCAAGCGGTTTGAGCATATCAGAAATGAGAGAGAAGAAACGTGGTGACAAAGGTATAATTAATCATTGTGAAGTTATCATTTACTAAGTTTTATTTTACACTTTTTTATTTAAATTTTCCCAATTTGAGAATTTAAAAGAATATCGAACATATGTTGATACTAAAAATTGATTTTCTATTGATAAATTCGAGCACATTGAACGATGAATATGTTTTTTTTCCAATGACAGGTGATTCAATTTTATTAGCAGTAAATTATATACCGATTAAGTGCAAACCAGACACATCAATATTTGAGTACGATGTTCAATTCATGCCAAATATTCATTCAACCATGATTCGTCGTAGTTTAGTGAATAGCGTATTAAAATTGGAAATGCCTGTTTTTACATTTGATGGTGCTTGTTTATATCTTCCACGTAAATTTAAAAAAAATGTTACAAATTTTCAAGCAATCAATCAAAATGATGGACATCCAGTTGAAATTATTATAACATTTCGACATGAAAAAACAATGAAAGAATGTATTCATTTTTATAATGTGCTATTTAAGCAAGTCATGTTACGATTGGAATATGTTCAATTTGGTAAGAAAATGTTTGATCCCACCGAACCAAAAAATATTCCACATCGACAGCTAACCATTTGGCCGGGATATGCACTTGCCTGCGATGAATATGATGGCGGTTTAATGCTTATGTTGGATACATCACATCGAGTATTATTTGATTCAAAAGTATCGGATTTACTACGAAAAATTCGTATGAGCTGTGAACAACATTCGGAACAGAATTTTAAGGATTTAGTAAAAAAAAGTTTAATTGGAGTCATTGTGTTAACACCGTACAATAATAAAACATATACCATTAATAATGTTGATTTTAATAAAACTCCAAAAGATACATTCAAAGCAACACATAATCGTGACGTAACTTATGTTGAATATTATAAAACACATCATGGTATTGATATCAAAGATTTGAATCAACCGTTATTAATTTCGTATAAAAATCGAAAAATGATTGCTAAAAATGGAACTATTCAAGAAGATCGTATCACATTTTGTATCATACCCGAATTGGCACAACTCACTGGTCTCACGGATGAAATGAGAAACGATAATATGGTAAATCTATTTGTTCTCTAAATTTTTGTTTTTTTTTTTTTGAGAAATTTTGAAAATGAAATGGCATTTTTATTTTGCTATAGGTAATGCGTGACATAGCCAGTTATACTCGTTTAACACCCAATCAACGAGTTGATGCTGCACGAAAATATATTGCAAAAGTCAACGAAACGCCAATGGCTCGTGAAATATTGGATAAATGGGGTTTGCAATTAAGTGATGACATTTTTCGATTACAAGGCCGTCAATTACCAACTGAACAAATTAGATTTGGTGCAAACAAAATAATTACTAATGTGCATGGCGATTTCGGCAATGAAATCGGTAACAATGTTGCACTATTTGAAGTGGTAGATTTAAATAATTGGATTCTAATGTATACGAAACAAGATACCAAATACAAAGATGAATTTCTACGTAATGTAAATCGTTGCTCGACTGGAATGGGTTTACATTGGCTTCCGCCAGTTGAATATTTGCTACCAGATGATCGTACTGAAACCTATGCGATTTCATTGCGAAAATATTTGCAAATCGATACACAAATGGTCGTTTTTATTTGCCCAACTTCGCGTGATGATCGATATGCGACTATCAAAAAGGTGAATTTAATTTTTAAAATTCAACAATTGTTCTTTCATTTGATTCATTTTTTTTTTTTTTTTTTTTTTGTTTTTTGTTTAAAAAGATTTGCTGTGGTGAAAAGCCCGTTGCCTCTCAAGTTATCAATTCAAGAACATTGGCAAATCAGCAGAAAAATCGATCGATTGTTCAGAAAATTTTAATGCAAATGAATTGCAAACTTGGCGGCTCACTTTGGTCTATACGAATTCCATTTAAAAATGTTATGATATGTGGTACCGACACTTATCATAGTGATAAAAATAATTCAGTAGCAGCATTTGTGGCATCTCTTAATTCTGTATACACAAAATGGTAAATTCTAAGTTGAGAACATTGTCGCGATGGCAAAATAAGTAAGTATTGCTTTAAGTTGAGATTTGTTAGCTGAGATCAAGTCAACATTCAACATTCAGCGACATTGTCAACACAATCAAATTATGGAAGGAGAAAAGAAAAGAAATGAAACGAAACACTTAGAACAATTGTTTGGGATCGTGATAATAATGTATCACGCAACATGATTTACAAAGCAATGTTGAGAAATGTACCAATCAAACGAGATTGCAATCGTAAAGCTTATATATTGAGACAATGTCGAACAGCAGAAAAACAGCGAAGAAGAAGAAGATGAAGAAATATGGCAGGGGCATCCTCTAGGGGATAAGAGGTGCTGGCGTTCACAAAGTATTATTCTATAATAAGTTTTTTCCCCCTTACAGATACAGGAGGATGCAGTATGATCTCAACTACTAATCTCAAATTTAAACAATATTTAGCCATATGTTTAGAATAGATTTAGCCATATGTCAGTATATTTGCAGAGTATTTACGAGATTTATTTTTATTTCCATTTGTTGTTTCCCCCTAAGGTATAGCAAAGCAACAATTCAATCGAATCGCGAAGAATTTTCACATGGTATGACCATTTCCATGGAAAATGCATTAAATGCATACAAAAAACAAAATGGAATTTTACCAGATCGTATCATTCTTTACCGGTACAGAGTTATTTTTTTTTTTTTTTTTGCTTTTAATTTTTTTCTCATAAATATCTTGATTAATTTTGCCCGAAATTGTATTTCGTAGGGATGGTGTTGGAGATGGACAAATTCCATTGTGCAAAGAATTTGAACTACCACAACTTAAAGCATCCTTTCGTTTAATTGATGAAAATTATAATCCAGCAATTACATTCATTATCGTACAGAAACGTATCAGCACAAGAATATTCAAGGTGAATTTAATTTACAAAAAAAAAAAAAAAAAAAAAAGATCGAATGTTTCTCAATAAAATGTTCTACTTGTGGAATTTAGGTGGACGAAAGAAAGGACTTTTTTGAAAATCCACCACCCGGTACAGTGTTGGATCATTCTGTCACACGGCGTGGTTTATTCGATTTTTATTTAGTATCGCAAAAGATGAGACATGGCACAGTCACACCATGTCATTATGTAGTCATTGAAAATGAATGCAATTTGGCTCCAAATATTTTACAACAATTGAGCTATAAACTAACCTATCAATACTTTAATTGGCCAGGATCAAGTAAGAAGTTTTTTTTTTTTTTCTTCATGCATTTATTATTTGTATTGAATCTCATTTTATCTTTAATTTCTATTATTTATAGTACGCGTTCCAGCCCCATGTCAAGTAAGGATATTTTATTATTTATTCAATGATTTAATTGAATTTAATTTTTGTATTTTCTTTAATTAACAGTACGCTCATAAGCTTGCATACTTAGTTGGGGAGTCAATTAAACGCGAAACGTCCTCCGAATTAGAAGATAAATTATTTTATCTTTAAAAATGTGTACAATTCTTTTACGAAACTATAATTTGATATGTAATGAAAATAAAGAAAAATCACATATTCTGTTAACCAGAGCATATTATTTCTGTTTGTAATGTTATGACCAGACAACACTTTTCTTATTGATTGTCATTCAGTTTGATTACTATTTTCATTGATTAACATTTCAACCATCTACTAACAATATAATGTTTTCCTCTTCTTTTTCCTATTTCTTTTCTTCTACCTCTTAGTTTTTTAGACATTTTTAAATTTTTCCTATTCAGTTAGTTTTAAACTAGAAATAATTGCTAATTGCTTGTTCTCTTGTGTTTGATTGTGTACACAGACTGTTGACAACAAACATTCAAACGTTTACATTACAACAATTTACACAGTGACAGCTATTGTGTGAATGAGACCTCAAAGCGACGAATCATCATTATCATCGTTATGTATTTTTTTCATTGTTCTTTTTATAAAAAAAAAAAAAATAAAAAACGAAATAAAATATTTTTGAACACAGAATCTATTTATGATAACATTAATTATTTAGTTAATATGTACGATGTATAAGATTCAATTGACATTTATGATATTTGACATTTAAGTACGCGTGACATGTTCACGATCATTATGATATATTTACATCCGCATACATCAATGTTCCCAACCGAATGGAGTTTATCGTTTTGTCTCTGTTTAACGAACGGTTTATATTAAGCATGTCGCTAGTGTGTTGGGCCTGAATTGTGCGAAATACGACAGTACAAATGCGCACAAATACATATACAATCGACTCTATGGCTGCTACAAACGCATTATATGCTTGACCGCCATACACATTTACTCGTGTGTGAATCGCGATTTTCTTGACTGCAGGGCATTATATTCGATTTTCAATCAAATCGTCAAATCATTGAACATTTAAAAAAAAAGCAAAAACGTGAACATTTTTCAATCAAATTAAAAACAAAAACACTTAAAGTGGACCGGTGTTTGATGTGTGTGTAGAAAAAAATCAACTAAAAACACGCGACGATTCATTGAATATCATAACGACGGTGTGTAGAAAAATCAAGTTATATATATAAATATATATATTTTTGGTTGAAGACCGAACGACAAGAAAATCGAGCAAAGTGAACGTGTGTATTTTCACCGAAAATGCCTTCGAAAGATCCATTGCCGCCAAAAGAAAGTGCACTTTTCAGAAAAATACTGGTAATTCATTTAATCTTTTTTTCCAAGTCTTTTTTTCTCTCTCTCTTTCTCTCTCGGTGAGTGATTTGTGAATGGATGATATATTGATTAATGCTATGCAAACTCATAGACACATTTTTACCGAGCGCACCTCATGATATTGACCTCGGCGCCGAACCAATTTGACAAAATCGTATGAAGATAATTGAAGTTAAAAAATCGTGTAACACATAAAATGTGACAATGTTTTCAATGTATTTTCGATTACATTCTAAGTTCAAGTGATGCGTCTGATTAAATTGATATATTTATCGTTAATTCATAGTTCGATTCTGAATGTATCATATTGCATTGAACATGCAACAAACATGAATGATAAATTATGTTACAACATTTTCTAATTACTCGTATTGATGGGTAAATGTCATTAATATTGTGCTCATTTCGGTATTTTGTGAGCAATGTATTTGAAAAAAAAAAAAAACAAGAAAAAAAATGGATTTGTTATCTTATGCCTGCATGCATTTCGTTGAACATAACCTCAAAATGTCGTATTTACTTTCCGTATCATATATTTGCTCGTCTGAATTTCCATAATCTCTAGCTGCATATATGATTTACATAATACGCGCCAAATGAAAACAATTCCCTCAATTTCAAATGATATCGTTTTATTTATTGATTTGTTAATAATGTTTTCTTTTATTTCTATTCTCAAACACACACAAACAAAAAATCAATCGAAAAATGTAGAAATGTTACGAAATGAAACAATATAAAAATGGCCTAAAGCTTGCCAAACAGATATTGTCGAATCCAAAATTTACAGAGCATGGCGAAACATTGGCCATGAAAGGATTGACATTAAATTGTTTGGGCCGAAAGGAGGAAGCATATGATCATGTACGACGTGGCCTACGAAATGATTTAGGATCACATGTTTGCTGGCACGTATACGGTTTACTCCAAAGATCCGATAAAAAATATGACGAGGCCATCAAATGCTATCGAAATGCTTTGAAATGTGAAAAGGACAACATTCAAATTTTGCGCGATTTATCATTGTTGCAAATTCAAATGCGCGATTTGGAAGGATACCGGGTAAGTTTTTGAATTTTTGACTTGATTCATTAAAATCAAATTTAATTTGAAAATTATATTTCCTGCAGGAGACACGACATCAGCTATTCAAATTGAGGCCATCACAACATGCTTCTTGGATTGGATTTGCCATGAGTTATCATTTGCTTGGTGATTTTGCTACAGCAAACAGTGTGCTCGATACATTTCGACAAAGTCAAGTGAATGTAAGTTCCACATTTGTTATCATCTAATACCAAGTTCTCATCATTTCCCTCTCTCTTTCTCTTTCTCTCTCCCTCTCTCTCTCCCTCTCTCTCTATCTTCCTTATGTTTACAGGAAAACTTTGATTACAAGCACAGTGAATTGTTGCTGTATCAAAATCAAATTTTACAAGAATCGGGTGATTATGAAAAGGCATTAAAGCACATCGAAGAGTTTGAGTCGCAAATCGTTGACAAATTAGCTGTCAAAGAGATCATGGGTGATTTGTGCCTTAAATTAGGTAATTTTGAGAAAGCAGCCACTATTTACGAAGGATTAATCAAACGTAATCCAGAAAATACATTGTATTATGAAAAATTTATGGAAGCTAAACGTGTTGAACAACCGGATGCAATAATTGAATTGTATCGTAAATTTCAAACGGATTATCCACGTGCAATTTGCCCAAAACGTTTACCATTAAATGTTGCCAGTGGCGAACTATTTCGCGAATTAATCGATGACTTTTTACGTCGAGGATTACGTAAAGGTGTACCACCATTGTTTGTCAGTCTTCGTTCAATGTATAACGATGATGAAAAAGTGAAAACAATTACCGAATTAACACTTGACTATTATGTGAATTTAAAAGAGTCAAATCATTTTTCGAAAAGCGATCGTGAAACAAATCAACCAACCGAACCAGCGTCTGCTCTATTATGGACTCTATACTTTTTAGCACAACATTACGATTTTCTACGTAATACGGAAAAAGCATTAGAGTATATTAATGAGGCCATTGAACATACACCAACGCTTATTGAATTATTTGTATGCAAAGGTCGAATTTATAAACATGCCGGCGATTTAATTGAAGCATTTAAATGGCTAGATGAAGCACAAAGCTTAGATACGGCCGATCGATATATCAATTCAAAATGCGCCAAATACATGCTTCGTGCAAATCTTATAAAAGAAGCCGAAGAAATTTGTACAAAATTTACACGAGAAGATGTACCGGCCATGGAAAATCTTAATGAAATGCAATGTATGTGGTTCCAAACGGAATGTGCTCAAGCCTATCAACGGCTGGAAAAATGGGGCGAATCATTGAAAAAGTGCCATGAAATTGATCGACACTTTTCCGAAATTATCGAAGATCAATTCGATTTTCACACGTATTGCATGCGAAAAATGACACTTCGAGCATACATTGGTTTACTGAGGCTTGAAGATGTCCTGCGGAAACATCCATTCTATTTTAAAGCGGCCAAATGTGCGATTGAGGTAAATAAAAACAATTTTTGAAATCTCAACATTAAATTATATAAATAAATTCCAACTAACTTAATCTGTTTACATTTAAGGTCTATTTACGTTTATACGACAAACCTTTGCCATCCGAAAAACAAATTGAGGAACTGGCTACAGGTAAATTTTTCATCTTTTTTCATTACAATAAATATTAAATATTGTTATTTTTATTTTAGAAAATCTTCCACCATCGGAATTGAAAAAGTTACGAAATAAGCAGCGAAAAGCGAAAAAGAAGGCCGAATTGGAAAGTGCACAAGCAGCTCAAGCTCAAGTAAAAAAAGAACAGCATAATAAATCACGTCAGCAAAATCAAGATGGTGATCCAGAGGCACCACAACTTGATGAATTAATACCCGATAAATTAGCACGTCCGGATGATCCACTTGAAAAGGCGATCGAATTTTTAAAACCATTACAATTATTAGCCAAAGACTGTATCGAAACTCATTTGCTGGCATTTGAGATTTATTATCGGAAAAATAAATTGCTGCTTATGTTGCAATCGATCAAACGTGCTCAAGCAATTGATGATGCAAATGCAAAATTGCATTTATGTATTGAACGATTTGCAAAGGTTTTAAAATCTGTAGCGGAAAATGATCAATCAAATGAATATGTTAAAATTGTACTTGAACGCGAAACGAAAAAAATATTCAATGCTAAATCGGTCGAACTAAACTAAAACAACAACAACAACAACAACAACAACAAAAATTTATAATAATTGAATTAAAACTCGGTAAGAGTTTTGGGATCTATTTGAAGAAGCTTAATCAATAAACAAAAATCGTAATATTCATTGAATACAAATTTTTAATTTTATTTGAATAAAAAGAATTTCTACCAAAAACAAAACAAAAATGTATAACAACAATTGAAACAATACCTATGACGATAGCTTTTACAATAAAGAGTACACATTCATTAGAATCAATTAATTCAAATTTTCAAAATTGACTATTTTTCTCATTTTAAATCATTTAATAAATCTAAATTTATCTGAATATCGAGACTTTCCAACTACAAATTCAGAAATATTTTCTGTTGAGTTTATTATTTTTTTTATGAATCCATTACGGAATCTATTATCACCATACTTAATATGGAAAGATATTCATTCAATTTTGAAATCATTTAAAATTATGTTTTTCATTTAGAAATCCCTTATTTATTGCCGAGAAATATAATGACATAGATTATATTTCGAACAACAATTTTGTCAATTACAATTCAGTAAATTGCTATAAACGTAAAATTTCAAGTTAAAAATGTGTGTATTTGATATCATCATTGATATCAAATTTGTTGGAATGCAACATTTTGAAAAAGTGTGCTTGGCAAATCACGAAAACCAATATGAAATTCACATGGTAAAAATGAAAAACAGAATCAATTAATAAAAATAAAACAATTATACATATTTGATGTTTTCATTCATGATCTATTTACAGAGATGTGCACTTTAAATACATAAATATATTAATAATAAATTATTCACTTGTAAATCTGTTTCAAGTTGATACACAAATATTTGAGCAAATAATTAATTAATCAAATTGTTGTGTAATTACAAAAAAAAAACTGCTCCAAAATATTATGATAAAATCTTCATTGAATATTCAATTAAAACGTGAGAAATTCGTTGAATTAATCTGACACCAAATGTATTGATTCAAACTTTTCGATTACTTCAAAGAAATGAACATTCTATGATAAATTCGATTGCATAGAAGATGTTATATTTTCCAATTAAAACTCTGTTTTTCTTTTCTTTTTTAAATAAATAAATTATCATTATGAGTGTGGGATAAACTTTATATAAACAACCATCATATCCGATAAAATTACGTAAAAATGTCTAAATCAGCAGAGTTATAGCCAATGAATATGGAGAAATAGAAAAGATAAAGTTGGGGAAAATGTCAAATCATTGTTATACGATTATTTTTGTGTTTCTGAATTGCAAATTACGGTCACAGTTCAAAGGCGCACAACCACTGATAATGGAACGTGTGAAAGATAATATATATGATTTCAAACTTGATACTTTAAAAGTGATCACATTCATGGTTTTATCGAAATTGTAAATGTCTCGTAAAAAGTTTTTAGTATGTACTATAAACTTGTATTGTGTACAAAAATGCGTTTATGATTATGTAAGTGGTATAACATGAGTGGTATGATTCAAACTTGATTTTATGATAAGTTTCAACTATAATAGTTTGTTTCATAAGATAAGAATACAATATTACATAAAATAAGAATACAATTTCTTATCAAAATTTAATCAAACGCTGAATAAAATGAAATCCAATTCGATATAAACTCAGCGGAATTACAAAAATTACGCTCAAACACGTAACAAACATCGTTGAAAGAAGATATGTGAACTTATAAAATTGATTGATAGAAAAAAGAATCGAAATGGCGTCTCAATGGAGCTATACAATTTTATTAATATCAATCGTCCTATTCGTAAATTTTTTAAAAGTATTTGCATTAAATGTCAATCAAAAACGAGTGAAACGTACTTGTGAAAATGATTGTGCCAATGATCAGCTAATATTCGCTCATGTTGTGAGTGGATTCGACCTTGTTTTGCATTGAAATTTTATTCAATTTTTATTTTCTGAAATATATTTAGATATTTCGTCATGGTGAACGTAATATGGACTATAAATCGATTTATCCAAATGATCCGTATAAAAATGAGAGTTTCTGGCCGGGAGGATATGGTGAATTAACAAATGTGAGTTGCAATAATGTAGGATTATTATTTTTATTTTTTATTTTTTTTCGAATTAAAAATAAAATCAATGGTTTTCAAGTTAAACTGTTGTAGTAAATAATTCAATATAGTTTTATTTTGAAGGTTGGAAAAGACGAAGTATTTAAACTCGGAAAGTATTTACGGCGTAGATACAACAATTTGGTTGGAAATGAATATTTAAATAAAAACGTATATATTCATAGTACAAATTATGACAGAACATTAATGTCAGCACAATTATTGGCTGCTGGCTTATTTCCACCGTCCGGTAAACAAGTATGGAACAAGAAAATTCGTTGGCAACCCATACCGATTCACACAGTACGATTAAACGAAGAAAAACTATTACCCTGGCACATTCCTTGTCCTCGATTCCTTTATTTATTTCAACAATATTATCTCACAGATGAATATAAATTATTAATGCAAAATCACAACAGAAAAATTAAACATTGGGAAGAGCAATCGGGAAAATCGCTTCAAAAACTTGTCGATATTATGTATTTATATGATGCACTTTATGTAGAAGATCGAAAAGGATTTGTGTAAGATGACGTATAAACTTTTTGAGTAACGATCAGTCCTTTCTCAAAATTGTGAAATTTTTTTTATCATTTTTCATCAATTTTAGTTTACCAAAATGGGCAAATGATGCTTTAAAATTGGACACAACAATGGCATATCTAGCCGCATTTCATTTGCAAACATTTACACGCACAAATGAACTAAAAAAGCTGCAAGCTGGTTTTGTTATAAAAGATATTTTAGATCGTTTTAAAAATAAATCAATGGAACTTCTTCAGCCCGATCGATCGCTTTGGTTAAATGCAGCCCACGATATTACCGTTGTCAATCTTTTGAATACATTAAATCAATTACATGATGTAATTAGTTGATTTTACTTTTTTTACAGATCAATTTTTAATTTTTGATTTTTTTTTCTTTTTTTCTCATTACCATATTTTTCTAGATGCACATTCCACCATATGCATCAAGTTTACACTTTGAATTATACAAACAAGAATCGATTTTCTACATTCAAATATTCTATCGAAAAATGAACGAGGAAATTGTTTTGCCATTGGATATTCCGAATTGTGGTACAAAATGTCCGTTAAGTAAATTCTACGAATTGTACAAAGATATTCTTCCCAATGATTCAGAGGATTATGAGACAGTCTGTCGCCACAATGCTTAATAATATCATTTTTACTCTGACGTATTGTATAAACTTAAATCTTAAAATAAATAGCAATAAAATATCCGCGTATTGCATATGTGGACACATTCAGTATATCGTGTCATAATTCTGAGTTATGGTTATATCGTGTTAAAAACTGATATGTTTGTTTATTTTCACATTTGATTAGGTAAATCTTAGGTCAATGATTATATTGAATTGTAAATTAGTTAAAATTCGATATTTGTATTTTGATCGTATTTGTTGAAACAAAATTTATCTATTATCTCGTCAATTGATTGCTCGTGTCAACTGATAAAACATCTAATGATACCCAATGATGATTTAGCAAAATTTGATAACGAAAAGAAGTGTTTTTTTTTTCTTTTTTCATTTAAAAACACTTTTATTGTAAATAATCCAAAAGTTAATGATTATTTTGTAAAAAAAATATAGAAAATTTGCAGCTATTATCTAAACCTTGTTGTCTTCGTTTATTCCATAATTGGCTGTTGTCTCAAGTGTATAGAATTTAAAACAATTGATTGCGTAAATCGCCATAATAGATAATTAAATTGATAACAAACGCAGCGGCTGCAGATAATGTAACTACTCCAGCAGGCATTAAACTTCCAGAATTATACCAGCGATATCCCATGAATGCAACCAAAATTATCAAAATACCTATAGATATATCATTCAAAAAAAAAAAAAAAAAAATTATTTAAATAAATTCAAGTTTTCAATAATAAAAATCTGAATGAACTTACAAAATTGGAAGAGTGGTTTCGGTGATGATTGACAGTTGAAATATGCACCAATACCTAAAATTCAATTTCATGCATTAATTCAAACGAATTATGGATTTTGATTAAATGAAAATGTATATTCAATGAGCTTTGATTATGATAATTCATTATCATAATCCGAATTCATGATAAAACTTCACTTAGAACTATGACTTGTAGCTTACAGCGATGTGAAATATAAGTCGTGTATATATTAGACTTTAAAGTGCAGCACAATAAAATGGCAAAAAAGTTGCTGTAATGTTACAATATTCTTTTTCAATAAAGAAAACTTACCTAAGAGAACTGCGAACACCAAACCTGCTATCAATGATACAATTGAACCTGTTTTTAAGGGAATAAGAAAACAAATTTTTTATTCATCTTGGAATTTAAAACGGTATTTTTTTGTTATCGAAAGAAAAGTTTATTTACCGGCTTTAAAATAACCCATTGCACCACCAACTGCCAATAATATTGCAACAAGAATTCCAACAATATCAACTGTATACGCCATTTTTACGAATTCTTTTTTTTTTTTTTTTTGGATATGTTTTTGCTTCAAATAAATTCAAGTGTTGTTCACTGTACAAGTTCAACGATGATAATACAATATCACCTTTAATTGCGTTATTTTAATTCCAGAGAAATGTCAACCTTCTATAAATGGATACACTTTTATAGCAATAATGAAAACATTGCACATTAAACGCACTCATTTGAAATGTTGTATTCAATTGTTTAGCGGATTTTCAAGACCGTCACAGCAGAATTGTTTCTTATTTTTTTTTTTCGCTAAAGTATCATAGCAGGCCATGAACGTTTTGTGTTATAAGAAGTTTCATGTCATTTTGCACCATTCATTCAACATTTCTCTTTATCATTTCGGATGTGTTTAACAAAACGTTTCCGATTTTGTTTTCTATAGTCTTTAGCGCTTACGTCATTTGGCAGTTAAAATAATAAGAGAAAAAAAAAAATTCAAGACACTCATTGTGATTGAGATACAACGTTTATATCTTTTCGGTGAAAAAGATTAATATTTATTATTTCCAATTAATATTTTCTCATTTTTCGACATTTTTTGAAAATTGTGAACAAATTAAAAAAATAAACAATTTTATTGATGATAGATATATATGGTTTTCCATTATTTCGAGCCAATTTTTTTCTAGTCTAAATCACAGCAAATATTCTACAAAAGAACGGTCGATGGAGCAACGTATGGGGCAGCAGCAACGTATGGAGATGAATAAGCAGCGACATAAGGATAAGCCACATATGGAGCTGTATTTCCATGGAATTCACCTATTTTAATAAAAATTAGTGACAATTGTCAAAGAAATACATGAGAAATTCATTGGAAAAAAAAAAAATCATTCGATAACGTTTACAAAATGAAAAGAAAAAAAAAAATCAAAAGTTACGAGAAACGACTGCGCTTGTGGCCAAAGGAGCTGCGGCAACAACTGGAGCACTATAAGCGATCACATCAGGTTTTGGTTTAGCGCAAACGCAAGCGATAACCATGAATACGAAAACAATCTATTTTTTTGACATGCAGATAAAAAGCACAAATAAAGTAAGCAATTTCTAAATTTAACAGAGATTATTCATTCGTACGAATTACACGTACTCCAAATAACTAACTAGAACTAAAAACTTATACGAATAAATAAATGAAAATAATTATGAATTAAAATGAATAATCACTACTTACAACTTTGAACATTTTGATAAGATTTGTTTGTTTTTTTTTTCTTGCTTGTTCCATACGATAAACGGCAACTGATACAATTCTACAGCAATTACCTGTAGCTTTTATACTGTATTCGATTCAATTTCTTAACGTAAGCAAAGCGTGGGGATAAATGGATTATTTGCAATAATAGTAGTCTATACGTGACTAGAAAATGAAAAAGATAAAAAAAATCATAAATCGATGAGTTGAGCCAGCTGATGTCGCATTAGTTTTAAGTAAACAACCTTAGTGCGTGATATGTTTGCAATTATTATTTTTATGTTGACATTGCTTTGTTATGACGAACTGGCTTTAGCAAAGAAATTTACGTTTCTTACGCCATCTCTACGGGTATGGTATGAATTTAAATGAATATCAAAATTGTGAAAGTTCACACAGTGGACTTTCATGATTTGGGCGAATATATCAACGTTTGATTAATATACTAAGACATAAATCGTGTGACGTTACATTGCAAGCGATCTCTATCATATATACACTGAATTGCACATACACCGTTACGGAATGCAAACGACAAATCGTATCTTTTTGCCGTTTCCTTTGGTATAGTCAGTTTACATTAATAAATCGTATAGGTGGCGTCAATGTCTTGAAATCAAAGCTCTTCACATGTAAAAACATACAACGAATGCTACATTGGTTATGAAGTAATCAAAAATTGAATTGGAATTCATTAGCCAGAATTTATAATACGATACATTTTATTTGTACGAAATTCATAAGAAACAATATTTTTTTGATCTATGTCGATTATATCTTGATTAACAATAAAACTAAAGAATTTTGACCAGTAATAATTTACGAATAATAATGAAATCATCATATACATAATACAGTGTAGTAAATATGTAAAAGAGAACGGTGATTGACGGATAAGAATTCAATTAAAATCAAAAATATTTCAAATATTTATCCGGTGTATATATCCGGTGTTCAATATGGTGCATTTTCTGGATTTCCTTCTGGAGGAAGACTTTGACCATCACGTAATTTACATTCATTTTCAAAGTTTTCCGTTGGCAAAACATGTTGATATAAATTGTACAATTTCTCGAGTGAACATTTCTTGCCGCAATTTGGAATGATTAGCGGCGATACCTTTCTTTTTTCCGCCGACCGTTTATAAAATAATTTAACATAAGACTTTTTATTTAATTTATGCAGCTCAAAAAAGAGGCACGATGCATATTTTGGTTGATGCACCTGTGTACCAATAAAAAAAATAAACCAATTAATCAGAAAAAATGTTTTCAAAACAAATCCAATTACTTTGAATAGACCAAGTGTGCTCAACATATTCGTCATTGTTATATCATGTGCAAAATACATCCACATTGATCGATCTGGTGACAAAGTTGATTGCGTTTTTTCTATAAATCGATCTAAGATTTCTTTCACCAAAAATCCCGATTTAAGTTTTTTCATTTCGTTCGTTTCGCTAAAAATTTTAAAATAGCATATTGCAAGATTCTCAAAATCACCACCAGGCTTCATTACATCTTCTGCCCATTTCGGTAGTCTGAAAAAATAGTAATAAAATTGATAAATTGCTCTAAAGTATCTAAAAAATAGCGCATAATAGAAGCAAAAAAAAAAAAAAAAAAAAAACTCAATTTGATTTGAGATTACAAACTTTTTGCCTTTTAGCCGTTCAACCCAAAGTGCATCATAAAGCATATATATATCCGTTATTGTTGTTAATTTCATTCCCGAATTATTCTCCAAATAGCTAATCAGTAATTTATGCTTTATAAATAAATCGGTATATGTGGTGGTGTTCATGTACTGTAGCATCTCGTAATCGAAACGATCACATCGTTTTTCCGATGCCAAAAGATGATCACCGGTGCGTGGTATTGTATGAACTGGGATTGGTTGCCATTCAAGCTTTTTTACAATTTTTTTCATGCAAGTTGGCGGAAAGAGTCCAGCCAAACATGCTGATGCACTCATTAATGACCGATCTGTATCCTAAGAGATTTATTTAGAAATTTTATAATGTTTTCAATTGAAAAAAAAAACGTTTTTCATTTAAACAACCGTTGATTGAATGTAGACTTTATTTGGTGAAAATTCTCCTTTTCCAAGTAAATTGCGATAGCGTCTGCGTAAATATTTACCAAGTTGAAAGTGCTGTCGTTTACCTAGCTGTTTAACAAGCATAGACATTTTATTATTATCAACCACATTACAATTGTAATCACTTTGGTTACAATTTGATTTGAATCACCTTTGTTAATTGGCCAATTTTATCCGGCCAAAATTTCTCCATTTTCCATGGATCGTTTGGATAAGGTTGCAATAAAGAACGATCGCCATGTCGACACAACTTTGAAATGTTAAAAATAAATTTTTTTTTTTTTTAAACTTCAATTCAATGTATCATTTCCATGTTAAAATGTAATTGTGTTTACCGTATGCACAAAAATTAATGTATCATTTGAATGTTTTTTCTCAATACAATGAATGAATTGTGTAAGATACACGAAAATACAAATTGCTTTCAATAATCCAAACATTTTTATGAGAGAATATTTCTTTTTACAACATCTGAATCGTTTTTATGAATTTTAAATTTGTTCAAAAATAAATTCAAAAACCAAAAAGTCACATTGAAATATGCAATTTTAGTTAATATTCCTTTGACAACTAATCTAAACAAAAAAAAAAAAAAAAAAATACGTATACTTCTTTCGGTGCTACTTCTTCGACACAAAATGATAGAATTGAACTTTAGATGATCTCGTCAACGTAGTAGATCATAATCACTAAAATATTTATGTCTTTAATATATCAATTCAATTCACACATGTTCAATCAACTACTTTCTATAGATAGATAGATAGATAGATAGATAGATAGATAGATAGATAGATAGATAGAGAGAGAGAGAGAGAGAGAGAGAGAGAGAGAGAGAGAAATTTTATGAAGCTTGTAACTATACCAGACAATTTTTCTGAACTATTTCAAACATAAGAGATTCATGCTGAACCGTATGTGCTTAAATTCTATAGTTCCATTATCAGTAGCCGTTTCCTGTTTTGGTTTTGGTTTTGGTTTGACCTTCATTTCATTTTGAGATTAAAAACACACATAATTTCACCTATGACGCTTACATTTTAAAAAATATACTATTTTCAGTATGTATTTATGAATTTCATTTCTAGACGAGATTAAAACATTTTTAACTTATTACAACACATAGTATGTGTCACATACTAATGCAAAGTATTAACAATTAGCAATTTATGCAACCAAAAACCAAATTGATTTGCATTGAGAAAACCAAAATTCTTAAATATTTTGTACAAACCTTCATGTATGTTACTATCAGAAGCACAAATAAAAGATAACGAACAATTGTTATTTCATATCCAATTAAAACTCTAGACAGTTTTTTTTTCCAAATTGTCAAATAAAACTCAAAATGATTGATTAAAATTGTTTTCGTCCAATATTTTTTTTTATTTCGTTTTGCGTGAAAGAAAAATGTTCATGATAAAAAAAAACAGTTGAGTGTGATGACACTTCGTGCTATTTATCAATATGATATTACGTATTGCAATTAAAATGTAAATTACAGCAATCGAGGGACTTAAAAAAAATTTACTAAATATCCATATGTCTAGTAAAAAGTTGAAATTCTGCTCCAGAATCAATCTTATTCATATGGTAATGTGAAATTCAAATATTTTATGAACAATGTTTCATCGAAATATGAAAAATTAAACAATAATGAAGGAAAAAATTAAATTTAATTAATTTCATCTGGGTCTTTTTGCTCAATCACACGTGCCGTTAAATTTTCCATATTAATTAAGTAAAGTAATAAAGTGTAAATTCGATAATTAAGGAATTGATCATTGGAAATGTAACATATAAATAGGGCAATCATTGAATAAACAATTCAAACGGTTATTCTTACTAGCAAAAATGGTTTTCGTTAAACTAGTCGGTATTTTTGGTTTTTTTACATTCGTAGTTGGTACATTCACAAATAATCAAGGTCAATCTTTTCCATCGAATGGATTTCAAAATCCATTGTTAAATCCAGCATTTGGAGGATCTCATGTAGCAAATGCAATGGCTAGCCAATTTGCCCTTGCTCATGCAGAAACGCACGCAAATGCTGTTAAAGCCAGTTTAATGAGTAATCCATTATTGTCTTCATCTATGACCATGAGTCGAAGCTTAAACGGAATGCCAATCACACCAGCAATGGCACCATCAATGGGTCCATCAATGGCTCCATCAATGGCACCATCAATGGCTCCATCAATGGCCCCATCAATGGCCCCATCAATGGCCCCATCAATGGCCCCATCAATGACACCAGCGATGGCACCAGGTGTATACATAACCGGACCAAACATGCAACAAATATACGGAAATGTCGGAGGTATGTATTAAGTTAATACTATTAAAAACATTCATTGTGTGTTTTTCATGTGAAGAGCTTTGATTTCAAGACATTGACGCCACCTATACGATTTATCAATACATACTGACTATACCAATGGAAACGACAAAAAGACACGATTTGTCGTTTGTTTTTCGTAATGGTGTATGTACAATTTCCTGTAGAGATCGATTGCAACGTATTTCCATACGACTTATGCCGTAGTAAATTAATCAATCATTGATGTACTTGGTATAAAATAGTAAAAATGTCTAATACAATTCTTGATTGTATGAATTAATCATGATCATTTCATTTATAAGAATTGTGAAATTTGAATAGATTAATTTTGTTAAAAATATATTGGAATTGGATAATATTAAAGTTTCAGTTAGGTTCTAGAAATAAAAGAGGTCGCAATCGCAATCGAAATCGGTCTATAAAGAAAGCCAATGAAACTGAATTGATATTCGCCCATGTTGTAAGTAAATTTAATATTTTGAAATATTACGCTTGATCCAGCTATCATTCTAAACGAAATAATTTCTTAAATTCATGCTGTGTAAGACTATACAAGAAAAAAATGATACAACGTTTCAAAAATGTACGTTTTTTTTTATTGATATCAGTTGTTCCGACATGGCGATAGAAATATAGCTGAGACATATCCCAATGATCCATTCAAAGACGAAAAATGTTGGCCAGGTGGTCATGGGGCGTTAACAAATGTAAGTGTGAACAAAATTCAATTGGTAAAATTTTTAAAAAAAAATAAAAAATAATTTTCAGATAGGTAAAGATCAACTGTTCAATTTGGGTCAATTCATTAAACGAAGATACAGAAAATTGATTGGTGAGAGTTATTCACCGAGTAAAGTGTATGTAAGAAGCAGTGATAAAGATCGAACGTTGATGAGTGCACAAGGTAAAATAATCAATAATTTGTACATTTTTATCAAAAGTTCGAATTGATTTTGAAAAGTTCTTTAGACTAAAAAGTGAAAATGCAATTTTATAAATCATCATTTTAAGTCATTTTTAATTAATTTTTTTTTAGCAAATTTAGCTGGTCTATTCCCACCGATGTTGCCAGAGGAAATTTGGAAACCAGATTTGATGTGGCAGCCAATTCCAGTTCATTCGGTACCATTAAAAGATGAACATCTTTTATTGGCAATCGGAAATTGTCCTCGACACACGAAAATGTTTATTGAGCATTTACAATCAGCGGAAGTTAAGTCAATAATGCAAAAATATGCACCATTGACCAAATTCTTGCGTGATAATTCGGGTGTGCCAAGTGTTAACTTGAGACACATAACTGTCATTTATGACAATTTAAAAATAGAAAGCTCCAAAAAACTACCGTAAGTGAAATTAATCGAGAAAGAATCTTTTTTCCGAGAATTGATTTAATTGAATTAATTGAGTTGTTTTCAGTTTACCAGATTGGGCAAGAGAAGCAATGAGATGGAATCATACTTTGGAATATCTTACGATAGTTTTGTATGAGTCATTTACTCATACAAATGAAATGAAAAAATTGCAGGCTGGTTTCTTAATCAAAGAAATGTTAGATCATTTTCAAAGTAAAATCTCATCAACACTTAAACCGGATCGTTCACTTTGGATGTACAGTGGCCACGATTTAACCATTGTAAATGTTCTGAATGCACTTGATGTGTATGATAAAGTAAAGCAAAATTGAATATTATTTATTTCGGTTATGAAAGGAATATGATTTTAATTGAATCATTTTTAGGTACATCTGCCACCATATGCTTCAAGCGTGTATTTCGAGCTACACAAACGAGGTAAAGAATACTTTGTACAATTATTTTACCGGAAGAATTTTGATGAAAAACTTCCACCGATCAACATTCCGAATTGCGGAACATTGTGTCCATTGGAAAAATTCTATGAAATATTCAAGGATATATTGCCAGTTGGAGATCGCGATACACTTTGTAAAATACCAACATAAATAAGTTAATAGCATCAGAATAAAAAAAATGCTTGTTTAAGAAATATTTCAATTTCAAATTATATTCAAATTTATTTCATTTGTTTCAATACTACAAAGGAAAAATCATTTCTGCTCCTTGTCTCATTTTTACAATGCAATATACGTGGGTTGTTACGATAATTTATACAAACTTTGGAAATTACAAAACAAAAAATAGGCTGAAATTAGAGCTGTCCACTGAACCGAACTGTTCATGTTCGTTCGAATTTTAACCGAACATGAACACACAAAATGTTTCCGAACGTTGTTCAATTAATTCATCTGCTTCATAAATGCGATCTGTTCCTGTTCGTTCAAATTCTACACACCTG
The DNA here is from genome assembly GCA_029041755.1 of Resseliella maxima. Lineage (NCBI taxonomy): Eukaryota > Metazoa > Arthropoda > Insecta > Diptera > Cecidomyiidae > Resseliella > Resseliella maxima. The sequence goes on along the minus strand of JAQOWM010000600.1, from coordinate 565,099 downwards.
ACGCCATCTATACGATTTATCAACGTATGAATTTCTTGCATGAAAGCGATTTATCAATGTACATTGTCTATATCAACGGAAACGGCAAAAAGATACGTTTTGTCGTTTGCATTCCGTAATGGTGTATGTGCTATTCAATGTATAAATGATAGAGATCACTTCCAATGTAACGTCGCACGATTTATGCCGTAGTCCATTAGTCGATAGTTGATGTACTTGCCCACGGCATAGAAGTCCACTTTCTCAATTTTGTTTGATATTAATTTAAATTCACACCATACTCGACTAGAGATGGCGTAAGAGACAATGAATTTCTTTGCTGAAGCGACTTCGACACTGCTTCATTTTCTGAGAAAAACAACTGAACAAATATTGTAACTGTTCGGTTGTATTTGAATAATAGTAATTTTCGATATAAACAAAACATATTCGAAATATTGTTGCTTACTTAATTGTTGTATTGAACAGTTCAATTTGGTTCAGTTAATTGAACAATATTCGAACGAACATGAACCGAACTTGAACATCTTGAACAAACTGAACTTGAACTCGAACGAACTTGAACACCCTTTTTTCTCTTTCGAACAAATCGAACCGAACCAGAACGAACATGAACATAAAAGTGAAACCATTCTCGAACATGAACGGTTCATGTTCGGTTCATGAGCAGCTCTATTCGAGATAAAGAAAATATTGTTCGAGTTCGTTCGTGTTCGATTAAATCTCGAACGAACACGAACGAATACGAACAATTTATGTTCGTGAACAGCTCTAGTTGTGACACTGCATAAAGCTTTGATTGAAGAAAACAAATCATTTTTCAATCTTGTTAAATTAGTTTATTTGTTTGGAATATCGGAGAAAATTAATAAAAAAAAAAAAAAAAAATATGGAACCATCACGGGAACGAGCATTAGGCGATTATCGCAAAAAACTCTTGGAACACAAGGAAGTTGAATCACGTTTAAAAGAAAGTAAGCGAAATTTCATTGTTTTTATGCAAAAGTGATTGCAATAGGTTATGTCAATATCTTAATTTGTCAAGTCATTGGAGTTGCAATTAATCATATGAAAATTTATTGCAATTTAAATGGATATTTGAAACAAATCATTTCAAATAAAAATACAATCTTTTCCTTTTAGTGCGTGAACAATTGAAGGAATTAACAAAGCTATTTGATAAATCAGAAAATGATCTAAAGGCTATAATTTGATGCTAAAAATAAACACTATTGTGCTGCACTGCACCACCATCGACTGGATTATAAAAAACACATGCCCAAAATTTGACTTGCAGGATGGTCCATTTAAAATGTAGTCGCGGTAAATAGTTAACAACAACAATAATAATTTAAAGACCATTAATGCCTTTCAGCGTCTGGTCTGTTTTATAATGGTCGGCCAATAACAAACAGTTAAACAGTTAAATGAAATAATTTTCAAAAAGTAAATGTCATAGATTGTACTTTCATCTGAAAATTAAATTTCACAAAAAGCACACAAAAAAAAGAGAAACGATTCCGGATCGGACTATTCTTTTCTGAAAATAGACATATCTCATAGTAAAACCTTCTTTTTAAAACTTTTTTTTTTATTCAAACATTTGTTTTTATTTCATTTTCTTTTCTTTTCTTAATTTATGAGATTTTGTTATGATTTTTTTATAAATAAATTATATTGTATATTAGTTATTATAAAGACTGCTGAAATGATTAAGAAAAAAAAAAGAAAATATTTATTAATGCACTGCTTCCTAATACAACCAATAATAACAATTACTTTTATGGTTCCTGCTATACAAGGAAAAGTTTACCATGTCGTAGAATTTGACTAAAAAAAAGAAATGTTTGTTAAATATGCCAAATTGTTAAAGAGAGAACTGCAAAAAGATATACAAATAAACTCACATTATTCCATTGTTCCCCTTCAAAAACTGCCATCAATTCAGTGTTTGGCTCGACTGTTTGAAAGTAGTCTTCATCAATGATATTAGTGCGAATTGAAGCTAAATGAATTTTTGGGACATCGTTTTTACCAAATCGTTCGGCCGATTTAGCTTTCAATTCAACTAATGATGCCGCAACAACACCTATATAATCATCACCTGATACGTGCTTAACCTGTAATCAACAAAACACCGAATAAAAATAAAAAAAAGAAAACAAAAATTACATTTATTTCTTGTTGTTGTCAATGTTATATTGTGTATAGAGCTGTCCACTGAACCGAACTGTTCATGTTCGTTCGAGTTCGTTCGAATTTTAACCGAACATGAACAGGTCATTTTCAATTCTGAACAACCTGAACCGAACTTGAACGAACATGAACACAATATATTCAAATTTGAACAACATGAACCGAACTCGAACGAACATGAACACACAAAATGTTTCCGAACGTTGTTCAATCAATTCAACTGGTTCATAAATGCGATTCCTGTTCGTTCAAATTCTACACACTTGACGCCATCTATACGATTTATCAACGTATGAATTTCTTGCATGAAAGCGATTTATCAATGTGCATTGTCTATATCAACGGAAACGGCAAAAAGATACGTTTTGTCGTTTGCATTCCGTAATGGTGTATGTGCCATTCAGTGTATAAATGATAGAGATCACTTCCAATGTAACGTCGCACGATTTATGCCGTAGTCCATTAGTCGATAGTTGATGTACTTGCCCACGGCATAGAAGTCCACTTTCTCAATTTTGTTTGATATTAATTTAAATTCACACCATACTTGACTAGAGATGGCGTAAGAGACAATGAATTTCTTTGCTGAAGCGACTTCGACACTGCTTGTATTTGAATAATAGGAATTTTCGATATAAACAAAACCTATTCGAAATATTGTTGCTTACTTAATTGCTGTATTGAACAGTTCAATTTGGTTCAGTTAATTGAACAATATTCGAACGAACATGAACCGAACTTGAACATCTTGAACAAATGAACTCGAACGAACTTGAACTCGAACGAACATGAACACCCTTTTTTCTCTTTCGAACAAATCGAACCGAACCCTAACGAACATGAACATAAAAGTGAAACCATTCTCGAACATGAACGGTTCATGTTCGGTTCATGAGCAGCTCTAGATGAAATAGAATATTTATCATGAAACCACAGTGAAAATATATGTTTACTCAAATATTTTAAAATAAGAAACAAATGTCAATATTTTTATGTTTCGGTGAAAATAATTCTTTTTATTCGCTCAAAAGAAAATGCACAATTTCACAAAAAAAAAATGTCACTTGATGTACTGAAGTAGAGTAGTAAAATATACCATTTAATCCGTTAAACGACATTCTGAATCGAAATCACCTGGAATTATATCATTATAAATCATATAAAATTGATCCAAAGGACATTTTGTTCCGCAATTTGGTATATTCATTGGAGATAGAATTTCTTCTTTAAAATTTCGATAAAAAATCTGAATATAGTGATGATTTTCGTCCTTTTTATATAATTCAAAATGTAAGCTTGCTGCATAGGATGGTATATGCAACTGAAAAGTAAAATTTTTAGTAAATGATCATGTTTTTATATCGAATCGAGAATAAGAAATCGAGGAATTATTATATCGAATTTTTACCTCATATAATTTCAAACTATTTAGAATATTTGTAATTGTTATATCATGGCCTGAAATTACAAAATACAAATGGGCTGTATTGAAAATTGGCTATTTTATAATGTTAAAATACCTGAATACATCCAAATAGATCGGTCTGGTTTCAATGTTCGATTGATCTTTTGTGAAAAATGCTGTAAAATTTCCTTCAATAAAAATCCTGATTTAAGTCGAGCGGTGACAGTTGTGTCTGTGTATGTTTTGAAATCAAATGTCGCAATATATTGTGTTTTTGAATTATTTTCCAAATGTTTTAACACTCTTGGGCTTAAACTAAATTTAAAAGGGACGAATAAAAACCAAATAATTAAGTTTTGTAGGGAAAATTTGCAATATATAGTTAATCTGAATGAAAACTGGAAATTCGATAAAAAAAAAATCAAAATTTTCCATTCAAAATATGTATAGAAATACTAACGTTAAATTGTGATCTTTTTCAATTTGATATGTATTATAAAGCCAATAAACATCAGTGATTGTTGTAATATTTCCACCACTTAATTCTCTTAATTCAGAAAAAATGTCCGCATATTCACTGTAAATACGTTGCACTTCTGATGACTCATCGAGATATTTTTTATAGGCAGCTTTGTATTTTGGGCAATCTTTCGACGTCGATAAAATGTAATCTAATTCTCGTGGAATTGTGTGCACTGGAATTGGTTGCCAATTGAGATTATAATGCCATAGTTCATCATTTGTTGGCGGAAAAATTGCAGCCAAATTTGATTGAGCACTCATCAATGCTCGATCAGTATCTGTTGATAGTATATAAACTTTATTTGATGAATATTTATCGCCAAGCAGGTTGCCATATCGTCGACGAAAAAATTGCCCCAATTCATAATGTTGCTGTTTTCCTTTCTAAAAATAATTTAATCCTAAACTGTCAATTTGATTAATTCAATAACATTTTCATATAGATACTGACTTTTGTTAATTCATTAAAACCACCGGGCCAGTATTCTTCCGTGTTATATGGATCATTTGGGTACTGTTTTGCTATATTTCTATCGCCATGCCTATATATCTATTTGATACAAATGAAAAGAAAAAAAAAATTAAACTGAAACAATTGCAAAAAAAAAAAAAAAAAACAATTAATTTTCCTTACAATTTGTGCAAAGATCAATGAATCATTGCTTGACAATGCACCTTTGTCTTGTTGATCTGATGACGAAGATGTGAATGCCAATAATAATACAACGACTAACACTGATAGTTGTACACACATTTTATTCCGTCACGCTCATTTAGTTTCCTGAAAGTATATGACATGCTTCGTTATATATTTATTCATATTTGAACAACTTAGTGTATCTTTCTTTCGTGATCTGTTATCAACTCTTGCTCTCAATGGATTATCACTATGTGGTTATTTAAGTGAGTTATAATAGTGATGTTTCTATGCTGGTTTGGAATCAATCAAGTGTTCTGTTTATTTGTCACAAAAGTATTATCACTTTGAATGTTTTTCATTATGGGAAAACACGCAATTTGTAATGATAAAACCACAAATCGTCACAATATCGAAAATAATACAATTTTAAGTTTGTTTATAAATTGCTATATTTACACCATTCAACGAACCGGCGACGTTATCAATCGTGAGTGAAATAATTGTACTCTTTGAACTGACATTTCAAAATTCACCCAGTAAATAAAATTGGTTATTGGGTATGAATGAATCATTGGTACATAATAAGTATTCGTGATCATTCCGCATGAATGAATTGAAATAACTAATGATTACAGCGTTGTGAATATGATATTTGAAAAAAAAAAAAAAAAAAAAATTACTAATCCATTGATTTCAGCTAAACTCAAACTGTTTATTTATTTTGATAAAATATAAATTTGAGCATGAAAAAAAATAAATGATTATTTATTCTGATAAGATTACTAAACTCACGTTTGACGCGTCAAATCATCGCGATGATTTAGGTTTGAATGAATCCACAAATAGTTTTTAGATTTCAAAAAAAACAAAAAAATATATTGAAAATTGAACATTAGTGTCTTACCAACGCAAAAATGCTTCACATTTATTTATATAACTTTACATTCACGTGAAGGAAACCAATTTAACAATCGTAAACAGCGTTCAAACACCATATGGAAATATCATCTTGAATGTGTGCAATGAATTATTACACATGAATCGTTCCATCATGCTGTTAAAGTATTATTGACACTTTCTGTGTGAGTTTCAATGTACAAACGTGAGACAAAATTGAAATACAATGATTCGTATTGTTAAAGTATGCATATGATGCGTATTTATGTTATTTATATAAGGAAATGTGTTGCATTTAATCACAGTGGACGGCAGTGTATACGAGTGACGAAAGCATTCCTAGTACAAAAAGTCTTTCATACATTTGGCGTACGTAAAATGTGGTAAAAGGTATGGGGAAAAATCTTTCATTTTACAAGAATCAAAGAATGAAAGAAATATTGTTATAATATTCTAAGTTATGAGGTTTTAATACAGCCAAAATCAAAACAGCTGGGCTTTTTTATTTCAAAAAAAAAAAAAAAAAAAAAAAAAAACAACATCAAATCAATCCAGTACGAAAGGTAATTGTAAATCAACTATAATTAGCTATGTATGCAGTTAACTATAATTAATTTTTGAACATTTTCTTTCAATAAATGTTTTGTCAGTTGAAAAATGAGCGTCATTAATTTCAGATAAGTGTCCCCCTAGCGCAGTGGATAGCGCGTTGGACTTCTAATCCAAAGGTCGCGGGTTCGATCCCCGCGGGGGATAATGTTTTTTTTTATTATTTTTTTCCCCTTTTTTACTATATTGGTATTACTTCAATGTTACTAGATGCGCATGCGAATATGTTGTCAATGTATACAAAGGATAACTATGTGACGATGACAGTAGAAACGATTATTTAGATCAAAAAAACAGAGAGAAAAATAGAAAGGTGTTTGTCATAATTTCTTTGTTTGTTTCATGGAAATTTCATTTTTTATTCTGGAAACTGTGTATCGAACAAAAAAAAAAAGTATACTATTTAGAATGAAATTAATTCGTATTGAATGTGCTATTAAAATTTTGAACTATGAAAAAAAGAACTTATCAGCACAATTTACAAGTAACAACTGAAGATAGCCCGTAAAATGAAAAGTATTCATGAATGCATTTATTATACAAACAAAACAAATGCAATTGTGCATTCAAATAAATAAGAAAATGCAATTGTACGTGTATATATCTAAATAATTTATGCGTGAATAATATTAAAGTTTTATGCGTTAAATTAATGTTTCATTCACTAATGCAAGTTGAAAAACATTTGCAATTTTATATATGCATTTATATGAAGCCAATACTATAATTCATAAATTTTTTGAACTATTTTATCAAAATAATTAAACAAAATTACAAATAACACAGCATAAATTTAAAAAAAAAAAATCCAAAAGATGGCGTTGTATCAACCATTGACATTGGTAGTTTGTCAAAAAGGTCGCTGTGATTTATATTCATTTTCCTGCTAAAAAATTGATTGACACACACTCTTACTGTTCAATGCATTGATTCAACATATACTGTATTCTTGTTGTACATTTGGTCGCATTAATTTCATTAAATTAATTTTCAGTCGTTGGGTTTTTTCAATTTATTGTGTGTTTTGTACAGTTTATTACTAGAAAGAAAGAAAAAAAAATGGATGTGGCTGATGTTAAAATGGGTTTTGTAGAGTTTATTACTAGAGAGATTAAAAACAAAGGGATGTGGTTGATGTTCAAATGGGTCAATTACGTGTGAAGGATGAAGTTGAAGTGCGTTGTCAAAAATTATCTCAAGATTCCTTGGAAGAGTAAGTTTTGTCTATAAAATTCGATTTAAAAAAAGAAAAAAAAAAAACAAATTTTTATTTGATTTTTTATTGCATTTTATTCATAGATGCCGTGAAAATGGTGAATTAAAATATTTGCAACCAGTTCAAGAGCTTGTATCGCCTGATCCGGACATACATGTCGATGATAAAGATGATGAATTATTGGCTGATATTGATATGGATAATAAAAATATGCCACCAAATGATGAAAATGTTGAAACTGATGAAACAGCCGGCGAATTACCAAAGAAAAAATTTACACTTACAGTGGAAAACCATCGCAGTATATCGAAATTATTGATATTCCATATGCAATCGGAAGAACGTAAAATGGAATTATTTCATAGTGATAAGAAGGGAATTCGTCGTAACGATTTAATCGATTGGTATTTGTGACATGTTTTCTATGATCTTGAAACCGAAGATGATTTAATTGTGCGTCGAACAATTGTTAAAAAAGTTATTGATCGATTGGTGGATCACGAACACATTTTCACTCGATTGCGTAAACCCATATGGAGACTAATACAAACCGATGATGATGAAGATGATGAAGATGATGACTACTCAAATCCATTGTTGGCCATTGATTCAGATTAATATATTGAATAATAAGGCTTAAGTGTTTAATTTTAACATATTCATTATTAATATTTGCATTACTTTCCATTACAAATTGATGTTCATAAATTAATAGTTAAGCATTTTACTGCAACATTTTGAACTTGTTTTTTCACTTCTTTTTTTTTTCTCTTTCTTTTATTCCATAAATTCAGTATTGAAGAAATCTTGAAAAATTCACTGAATCATTTGAATTATGAAATAAATTTTCTGTATTTAATTTAATAAAAATTTGAAATTTTTTCATAATTAAAACGATCAATAAATTATTATAATGTAATTAATGTTAATTAATTAAATGTATTGAAATTCATTTAAATAAAATGAATGCTATTGTAATTACATGTAAAATCCACCGATTGAAAAATAAATGATATATGATCCGGCTATGGCAGTTAATAAGAAAAATAACAATGAACCATTTTTATCTTCCAGCCATTGAATCGCTTCCAGTGATGTTTCATTTCGTAAATCAGCAACATTATTCTTTGTAGATTTTCAAAAATGCACAATAATTACTATCCAATCGCCTAGAATAATTCAATTCAAAGAATATTTCAAAAAAATTATTTGAATTTGATTAAATTGTTTAAAACTTGCTATTTGACATTCTTTGTGACATTTTTTTAATTTACGACCGATTATCGATAACACTTGACCACTTTTAAACCTGTTTTTTTTTTTTTTTTGACTTTCTTCTGCAAATAACCACTGAATCAGTTTATTTTTTTTTTTTCTTCAATTTATCCCATTGTTTTTACATTTCTTTTATTTTTTTTCATTTTGGTAACTATATTTTTTTTTATTGAAAAAAAAAAAAAATAATTCAAATTTGTACAAAACAAAAACACAATTTCACATTCAATTTTTGGTGAATCATGTAAAAGGAATAGAAAATAATTGTTTTGAAAAATTTAAAAAAAAATAATTGTCTATGTTTGAAGCAAGAATAAATACAGCAATAGTAACAAATATTTGACCCATCCAATTTGGAATATGTTTCCATAATTGTTCAATTCGTAATGCATATCGTTCAGACCACCGAACTCCATCAATTATTGGATTTTTAATTATTGGATCATATGCATTGTTTAATTTCGATTTAATATTTTCAACACATGTGATTTTTGTTTGTTTCATTTTCAAACTTGTATAACGACAATGTATTTTTTTAAAATCCTAAATTTCTATATCGAACATAAATAATAGCTCTTTTGGTTTCCGTGAATTTTTCTTCATCAACAAAACATTTTTCACAGGCAAGACTCCATTTATTATTCAAGCATATGAATGACTGAGCATGTTTATCAATAAAATAATATCAAAAGTGAATGCATGATTACATTTAGCATTGTGAGGAAGATTCAATTTTTAAGCATGTTATTCAGCAATGTTATATATGATCCAGCGGTGCTCATAATCTAAAGAGAAGTAGCAACAGTGACCAAAGGTAAGAAAAAAAAAAATAAATAAATCACATTTAATAACTAATTTATGATAAAACCTTTGTATATGCATTCAGAGTCACTTCAAAGAATGGAACTTTTATCAATTTGGCTTGTTTTCCACGGAGTATTAACATTGAAATCATCTTTTGATTATTTATGTCAAGATAATACCAATTTGTTTCCCCAATGGCTCTCCAAATGTCTAAACTCTACAATAAAATAAACATTGAACATATTATTGGCTTGATTATGGATAAATACATTGTATGAAATACGTAACATGTTCACTTATTTGATTTCCACTGTATGCATATGCATAAGATTGAATAGCAACGGTTAAAATATAAACAGCGTACAAGATTTTATCGGTACCGGGTGCCTATAAAAGAGTCAACAACATTTGTATATCTTTATAAAGATATGATACATCAAATTCAATGGATACCATAAGGAAGTCAATGGAACCGATTCCAATAATAACGGCAACCGAAACGAAATGCATTAAAATAATTAACATAAATACTTTAATAAAAAGGTCGGTCAATTCAAATAAGTTGATTTGACCTTCCATTGCTTCAATGAGTTTTTGACGCATTTGTTGATTTTCCGCTTTTGTTAAATGGCCTTTCAGTTTGATTTCGATGAATAACTTTTGAATGTTTATCGTTATCAATTGAAATTGTGCAGCAATATGAAAGCATGCTGTTATAAAAATACTATCAACGCCATTAAAACCGATTGCTGTACAGTAGCCACCATGTGATAAATGAATGTAACATGGTAAAAATGTTTTGTCCGTATATTGATCAATAAATGGATAACTTTTTTTTTCCATCCCCAAAAACCGAAAAGCATAAAAGATACATTAACGTAAGCGAATGTATCATTCAAGCATTTTAATCAATAAAATTGTAGCTTACACCGCTTGAAATGGTTGCTCTCGAATCAATGGTTGACCGGTAAATAGATAAAATAAATTCTTCAGAATTGGTGTGAAAACATAAATAGTACATGTTAAAAGACCACCAGATGCTAGCAAAATCGTTGAAAACATTGTGTAAAGAATAACTTGTCGGTAAATAGCAATCTCATCTCGATCATATTCTATTAGGAGGGTAAATGTTCAATTTGAAATAATGATTTACAAGCTTACGTATTTGCACTGTTACTACTATGTACCTTGAGTGTAATATTTGAAAAGTCTTTGCAGAAGTTGTTTGAATTCTTTTCGATAATAAAATAAAGCAGCCAATTTTGTCCTGAAAAAAAAAAAAAAAAAAAATAACAAATCGATTTCAATTCATTCAATAAATTGTTCGTAATTTGCAAATATTTTTATGTTTACCAAGAAATCAGTTCAAAAACACTGCCACAAAATGATTCCAATGCCATAAACAAATTATTCAAATTCACGAAACCATGAGCAACGCCCAATACAGCTGCAAAAAATAATGATATAAAATTGATGTAGAATCGAATTGGCAATTGCTCATTATCCATTGGCCAAATGCCAAAAATTCGTAGAAATATACGGGCCGTTCGGAAAAAATCCACTGTCGATAAATGAGTTTCGGTGGTCAACTTGCTGATAAACATCTTTTCTATTTTTTATCTATATAGTTAAATGACAATTACTTTCTGATGACTCCTTGATATTTCTGGCCACTTTTATACTTAGTGATTATAAAAATTCAATTCAAGTTCAATGTTTGGTTTGGTCATAAACAATTCACAAAATTGGAATAATGATGAGTTGAGATTCGTAATTGTAAGGTTTAAATAATGCTTGTATAAACAAATATCAATTGAATATGCTTGATTTTATTGAATACGATGAAAATGGGAGTTTCTTCAAATTTTTATGGAAAAAATTCACAGTTTGTCTACAGAGTTTCGAAAAGTTTTTTACTCAATTTCGTAATTGAGCTGTATCCATATGTATTGTTTACAATTAAGCAAATGTAACAAATAGAGCTGTCCACTGAACCGAACTGTTCATGTTCGTTCGAATTTTAAACGACCATGAACGAACATGAACAGGTCATTTTCAATTCTGAACAACTTGAACCGAACTTGAACGAACATGAACACACAAAATGTTTCCGAACGTTGTTCAATTAATTCAACTGGTTCATAAATGCGATCTGCTCCTGTTCGTTCAAATTCTACACACCTGACGCCATCTATACGATTTATCAACGTATGAATTTCTTGCATGAAAGCGATTTATCAATGTACATTGTCTATATCAACGGAAACAGCAAAAAGATACGTTTTGTCGTTTGCATTCCCAATGAGGCAAATTATGGCGATGTACAAAATTTAACGCCCTCTACAAACGTAAATGTGAAGACCACATAACATCAATAGATACTGTTTTCCAACTTTCTTAGTGAAGACACACACCGATATTGATATTACATGTACATTTGAGTGCGATTGTAGATGGCGTTGAACTTGTGTGTGATTTTTAGTTTCACAATTGAAATTATATGTTAATTTGCCCCATTGGCATTCCGTAATGGTGTATGTGCCATTCAGTGTATAAATGATAGAGATCACTTCCTACGTAACGTCGCGCGACTTATGCCGTAGTACATTAATCGATCGTAGATGTACTTGCCCACGGCATAGAAGTCCACTTCCTCAATTTCGCTTGATATTAATTTAAATTCACACCATACTCGACTAGAGATGGCGTAAGAGACAATGAATTTATTTTTTGAAGCGACTTCAACACTGCTTCATTTTCCGAGAAAAACAACTGAACAGTATTGTAACTGTTCGATTGTATTTGAATAATAGGAATTTTCGATATAAACAAAACCTATTCGAAATATTGTTGCTTACTTAATTGTTGTATTTGTTTACAAACTGAACTTGAACTCGAACGAACATGAACACCCTTTTTTCTCTTTCGAACAAATCGAACCGAACCCGAACGAACATGAACATAAAAGTGAAACCATTCTCGAACATGAACGGTTCATGTTCGGTTCATGAGCAGCTCTAGTAACAAATACACAACAATAGTACAAAGCTTTAGTTTTTTTTTTTAATTAAATAGGCTCTAAAGTTTCTTGAGTTTCGTGTTTTACCATATTTGTCCATCATAACATTTTCATTGGTCATACCGAAATCGCTTTAGCGAAGAAACTCATTACCACTTACGCCATCTCTACGGGTATGGTGTGAATTTGAATGAATATCAAATAAAATTGTGAAAGTTCATACAATGGACTTTCATGCCGAGGGCAAGTACATCAACGATTGATTAATGTACTACGGCATATGTCTACACGTTACATTCAAAGATCTCTACCACATATACACTGAATTGCACATACACCATTACGGAATGCAAACGACAAATTGTATCTTTTTGCCGTTTCCGTTGGTATAGTCAGTTTACATTGATAAATCGTATAGGTGGCGTCAATGTCTTGAAATCAAAGCTCTTCATATGTAAAAACATACAACGAATGATTTCAAATGGAACGTTCAGTTTATTTAAAAAAAATTAATAGAAAAACAAACATTCAAAGTCCACAAAGTATTTTAGTAACAAATAGTTTTTCACAAAATGTCGATCGAAATATTTAATATTAATCAGAGTTCATCGGATATATTTCGAGTGTTTCTCTGAAGGCAATTATATCTTGAATCAAATTGCCTCTCGATGCACCATTGAAACCAACAAAATTTAGTTCGAAATTTGTTCGATTTTGAAGAGATATCAATTCCTTTTGGTCTACAGATTCCGAATTTATCTCAGAGTCCATTTCATTTGCATTGCCAATAATTTGAATAGAAAATTTACGTTCATTTTCACCAAAATATTTCCGATAAAATTCTAATAATTGCTCCTTAGTCACCGATGATATGGATTCGGCTTCTTTATGCCGTCGATCGAATTCATATTCTTCATTTAAGATCTCTTCCCAATTTTGTTGCACTTCATCATGTAGTTTGTTAAGTTTTTTCAATTTAGCTTCAATTAATGATGTTTTGTTTGAATTGAATTCATCAACTGACATTTTTTCAATAATCGTAATTAATTCACGTCGAAAATGTTCAATTCGATCATCAACATGATCGACTGAAAATTTCGATTCTTGTGATTTTACTGTTATGCTATATCCATAAATACTGTTATTATTATGCCAATGAAATGATACAGAGTAAGCCAATTGTTCTTTTGTCCGAAGAATATTAAATACTGGCTCCTGAGCAATTTTTGCTAATAAATTAAGCAATGCACGTGTATGATATGACGTCGGACCGATTTGATAAAAATTAGTAATGACCGTATTCACATCATTCGGTTGGAATGTTTTACAACGTAAATAGGTCGCACCGAGCGGTAATTTCCTTGTCCTAGGCTTCAGCAAAGATAGCTAAAAAGCGATTTGAAGTTTATAATGAGTTTATGGTAAACACTGTTAATATACAAATGACTTACATCTTCAACTTTTCCAGGATTTAGATCTTTCAAAATGTTTTCCATGATGTCAAGTGCATGTTGCTGTGTAATATTTCCTTGCATGATGGCTTTGATTCGCACTTGTTCGAGAAATGTACGACAGAATTCTTGCATATCAGCAAATTTAATCGATTTCAATCGTTTATATTTCTCAAAAATGGGTTGGCTGGTTGTTTGAATGACATTTAATCGTAAATCCGTTGAAAGTTGATTCGATTGTAAAAAGAAATTCTCACATGCTGCTATTCGTTGTTGACGAAATAATTCAAATTCAGTCTCCGTAATGTCATTTGCTAGAGATTTTAAACTTTTACTAAATTTATCAACAATCAAATGCAATTTTTGACTAAATCCTTCAACCTGAAATTCCAATTATTTTTTCCATTAGAATCATTATGAAATCAATGACCTGAAATTTTTTAAATGGTTATACTTTGAATGAAAGGCCCAAATCAGTAGAATAGCATGAGTATCCTATGTTAGAAATTGTAGCTGGATAAAATATTTCCACGAATTGTTGTTTTAGTAATGTTGTCATCAAAACCATTAAATCCATGCTAAATTCAAAAAAAGAAAATTCTTATGAAAGTTCTTATGAAAATTAAACAGACTGTACTTATCAATTGATGAAATTGCTTTTGGGGCCATAAAATAGAAATTAAAAGAAGCAATTGGTCGTAAAAATGTATCGTCTTGTCGATACCATAATTCACATATATCGTTGTTAAGAATTTTTGTTGGATATTCAGGTACAATGTTGCCTTTTTGATATAAAATTGTAAAATCATCAGTGATGAATGGATTTGGTTCAGGCAATGTGAATTCCGGTAATGGTGTTGCATTATTCCACAAAGAAATCCACATTTCTGGTATATCAATTTCAGTATATTCTGTACCATACCATTGTTCAGTCAATTCATATGTGATGTTTTCATTATATTTTTGATTCGATGTGATCATAATATTGAATTTCCTCGAATTGAGTTCATTGATGAATTGATGAATGGCATTTTCATTATATTCAAAATAAAGATTATCACCAGACAAAATATATTTTGGTGGATAATTTTTCATATTAAAAACATATGAATTGACATTTTCAACAGCATTTCGTTCATTAGCAAATCGAAAACCATTTGCATGGATATTTTGTAGTTCACGGAATATCAATTCTTTTGGTCCAACCAATTGTAAAAATTTTAAATAAGAAAAAACTGCTCCCAAAACTTCATTCAAATGATTAAATCCATTATCAGTTAAGTATATATTGATTGTGAATAAGGAGAATAATATATTTGCATCATTATAATCGATTCCAGCTGCTAGTCCAGTTGCCCATAGTTTTTTGCGCAAAAAACTGAGCAGACTGCCTCTTCCCTCGAAGCCAAGAATGTGGCCGAGATAATCGTTTTCTTTCGATTTAAAATTCTGAAAACCAAATAGAGATGAGAAAAAATAATTGATATGCAATTGATTTTCATTCTCAATTGATCAACAAACCTTATATGTCGGTTCCATGCACCAAGTAAATTCAACTCGTTTTATATTCTGAACTGGTTTTACAAAGTAGACTTTTTCATGGAATTTCGCTTGAAATGCATTTTGGTGATTGAATGGTGAGAAATCATCACCTTGAAGTTGATTATTTGGAATATTTGAGAAATGTCGATTTGTCAATTCCTACGAAAACATATTCAAAAATTATTATAATCCTAATTGATTGTTTCATTATCAACTCACTTGCAAATCATCTAATGATAAATTTGATTGAATGCAAACGTTCATGCGATGCGCTGAATAATGTCTTTTAAAGAAATCATGAACTTTTCGATATAAAGTATCGTCGTCAATATTATCTTTTAGAGTTTTCAAATTACCCGTACTGAATGTATTTGACGGATGATTATCTTGACCCAATGATGCTAATAATTGACGTCGTCTTGCCGCTTGATTCAATTTTTTCGATGAAAATTCCGATTGAACGGCTTCGCGTTCACGATTCATGGCATCTTTCGACATAAGTGGTGATTTAAACATTTGAGAAAATCGATCTAATGCACCGTCAAGGAATTCTTCTCGACATTCGAAATAATAACGCGTTTTATCGTAATATGTTGCTGCATTATAAGAACCACCAGCTGAACTAATAAATTGATCAAACTCATTTTCACTTGGGTATTTCTCATTGCCCATAAACACCATATGTTCTAGGAAAAATGTCAATTTTATTGATTCGCGTTAAAAATAAAGAAATCGATTTGAAAAATAAAAGAAATAATTGTTACCAAGGAAATGGGCCAAACCTAGGGAGAAACGACAAATGAAAATAATTATCTCTCTGGAGAGTCAGGGGAAATACAATAATAATTTAACTTAAAATTAAAGTACGTTAACAATGTTAAATAAAAATGATAAATAGATTAAAATAAAGCATAAAGAAGAGAAAGAATAGATGAGAGGAAAATAGCTTAAAACTATTTGGAAAAGAAATTGCACAACTAGTCACCGAGTGTACGAAGTCTAAATTATATTTCTTTATATTATTGCCAAGACCGTAGATGATTTTTTAACGCGTTTTTAAATGTAGCTAACGAATCATTATTTCTAATTTCAACCGATAAACTGTTCCAAAAATTAATTGCCGAGTAGCTGAATGCGCGTGTGTCAAATATATATGTGAATTGCGGTACGCGGATTAAGATTAACGCGAAGGTTGTCGGGATAACGCGACGTTTTACCGTTTCGAACAAACATGTGATTCAGATATTTGGGAGATTTTTTTGACAACTGCTTGAATATTAAGAGAGCCGATTGCAGCTTTGATCTACTATCAGGGGTCAAACCATTCAAACGCTCACGATATTCAGTAACATGTTCACTACGCTTCAATCCAAAAATGTACCGAATCTTATCGTTATCAGCAGCAAGATCACGGTTAAGCTGATTTTGAATGCTATGAGCGCTCCAGCCATAGGTTACTATATTCCCATAATCCATAATGGGGTCAATGAGCGCCGCAGCCATATCACGTTTTATATAATTGGTTATAAAATGCTTAGTGTGTCGAATGCGATTTAACACACCATACACTTTTTGCAATTTACACTTGTCGTGTTCTTGAAAAGAGAGATTTTCGTCAAAGATAACACCAAGGTTTTTAATTGACTTACAGAATTCGAGTTTTTCATCACCAATTTTCACATATGCCAAGTGTGTCATTAAAGTAAAGCGAGAAAAATGTTTGGCCAAAATTACTGCCTTGAAAAACACCGTTGAATGTTACTATAAAAATGCTTTAATTAGATTCGTAGCGTTATTAGAGAAACCGTAGGCTTCACAAACTTTTAATAGAGCATCTTGCGGAACGATAATTTGGAACTTAATAACTAATTTATTGATAAAAATGAATTCAATATTCACTAAAAAAAATTCAAATATTTATGATTTATGCTATGTATATTTGAATTTAACAAAATTTAACAAATATCTCATGAATATTAAAATGTTCCGTGAATATTCCAAATATCTATAGATATAGACATTTAGTATACTAAATGTATATGTATTAAAAAGGGTTATTTTCCCCTAGGACCAAACCATGGACGCCTCGTGGATCCGAAAAAGCACCAACATCAACACAGAGACTACAAGCCGCCAATTTATTATTTTTATTCTCGTCACTGTGCGTTTCATTCCCTTGCATTGTCGATAGATTCTCAATGGAATGGGAAATCAAAAGTGCTTTTAAACCATTTTCCAATTGAATTAACCGATACGACTTTTTATCATTTTCGGATTTGTCGGGTGTCTCCAAAATTTCAATTGAAGACATTTTCTTCGTTTTTTTTTTTTTTTATTTATTTTCGACTTACAACAACCGATGATCGTTTGATCGAAATACTTGTGTTCAGAATGAATGAGCTGTCCCTATTTATATATATTTAATGAGAAATTAGACCGGATCTATTTACAACCATAAATACCGCAAATATTACAAAAACAAAAACCAGTATTCTTATCCAAATTTTTAACAAAAATTATGTGCACTTGACTGTGGCTTTGGTTTGTAGTTTTAGTTACAATATTTTATTGGAGCGCAAATGTTTCATGTTTACAGCGATAGTGGTGTCTCTTAAGAAGAGTTTCATTTCTGTATGTTTCCGTTGTCATTAGCATGATGATTAGCATATTTTAATAACCAAAAATGTACTGTAATTGAAATTCTCCATAAAAGGCACTGCTCTCACAGCAAATTGTTATTTATATGAATACATTTGCGTTTTGTATGTTGAAAACTAAATGTTTTTTGATAAGTATTAACTATATGATAATTTATAATTGATAGAAGAATGTTTAGGTTTTCATTTGATTGCATTTCTTTTAATGGATTTTATATCTTTGAAGGGTTTTTCTATTGCCATTATCAATGAATATCACCATCGATAAGAAAAGAACAAAAAAGCCACAAATAGTTAAAACAGCCGTAGAATTCGGTTAAGTTAAATTGATATGAAACAATGTTCATAGCAAATTATCGAATGTTCACTTCGACAATTGAGCATGCTTTTTTACATAGACTTTGACACATTGACTGACGTAAATTTAAAAAAGCTAAAATCCGGTAAATATTTTTGCAAATATTGTTAAATTTAATCAAAACAATTTACAAACAGAGCGATTACAATTAGGAAAAATCTTAGATATGAATACTTTGATCAATCATTTTTTAATTGTATAAATACGCTCTTGTTGACATTCCATGGAAAAAGTTATTTGGTCATTCCTTGTTCGTTAAACGACATTCGCCTTCGATGTTCGACGTTAAAATCTAATCAAATATTTCATAAAATAGGACTGAGCACAAATAAGTTTTGAAGTCGATTAGATAATCATGAACAAATAGAGTGGGAAATATGAATGCTTGAAGTGTTGAAAAAACAAGCACCGATAAATTAACATTGAAATAATCAGATGTAGAGTGAAGTGTGTGTGCCATATATGGGCAGGGGGGTGTATTTGGATTTCAATGTAATTTTAATGTCGTCATATATTTATACAAAATCGATCAAGTTACCTTATTTTTATTACTTTTGTTAGTTGATCCAATCGTTCAGGATCATTTGGATAGGTCATTTGAATAGTATTATCTCTATTCGTAAAAACCTATTTAACCTTGCTATTTTAACAATTCTGATCACTTCCATTTATTTTCACATAAACAGTATCTTTCAGCATTTTGAATGAAGTAAAAACGAATAATTTACAACATGAGAAAAATATGCCGTATTGATTAATAAATATTCATTGCTTCACTTTTTCAATACACTCATATTATTTTAATTATCCAAGCATACAATTTTGCTTGAAATATGACGCCTTATGTACAATTACAATCGTTGCTTGAGCAAAACATATTCAAATATAACCTGAAGCATTATTATTTATTATATTCATTATTTGTTCGATAATCGACATTCCGATTCAAAGTCCAATGGTAAAATATCGTAATATAATTGATAAAGTTGTTTGAGTTGACACTTTGTACCGCAATTTGGAATATTTATTGCCACTGGATCATGTGTTGTGGAATTTCTATAGAATAGTTGAATATAATGGCCATTTTTATTCGATTTATAAAGCTCAAAATGAAGAGATGACGTATAGAACGGAATATGTAGCTAAAAAAAAAAAAATATAAGATAATTGATAATAACAACGTTTCAATGCCAGCGAAAATAACAAAAAAAAAAAAAAAAAAATCAATCAGAAAATCCAATTTTTTTTAGTAATCTAACAGTTTCTGTCGTAATATTTTCCTAAAAATTGGAATATCTGTAAACAATATGGAGAAATTACATCAAATACTCCAAGACTATTCAATAATCCAGCAACAGTTGAGTCATGGCCAGAGTAAATATAAAGCGAATTATTTGGTGACAGTATCGAAAGTGTTTTATTAGTAAAACGATCAAGAATCTCCTTTAAAATAAAGCCGGATTTCAATTTTTTGAGTTCAGTTGTGTCAGTGTTTGTCATTAGCCAATATTCAGCTAAGTATTCAAACTTTCCACCTGGTATAAAAACACTTTTTGTCCAATCGGGCAAACTGAAAAGATATTTATTTTTATAAGTAATTGTTATAAATTATCCAAAACATTTTTGCCACAAAATAATTTTTACTAACGTTTTATTTTTACTATGTTCAACATCAAGAACATTGTGAAGGTCTTTTAAATGCTCTAATGTACGAATTGGTTTTCCTGCATATTTTTCCAAATATTCAAAAAGCCATTGATTCTCTTTAATCAACGATTGAATTTTGGAAGTTTTTCCATATTCTTTAAATAATTGATAATAACGAGCGCAGGCTACTTCAGCATGTATTATATTGTCAATTGCTAATGGAATTACATAAACTGGAATCGGATTCCAAAGTAAATCTTTATTCCATATTTGTTCATTTTGTGGTGGAAATAAGCCAGCCAAAACTAATGATGCAGTGTTTATTGAACGATCAAGGGAAGATGATATTGCAAACACTTTATCAGGTGAATATAAACCATCGACCAGAAGTTTTGCATATCTTTGCCGCAAATATTTTCCAAGCTCGTATGCACGTTTTTTCCCATTCTAAAATCAAAGTTTATAATAGATTACATATTCGAAAAATGAAAAAAAAAAATATATATATATATTCCAATACATTTGTCAATTGCCCATATCCTTCGGGCCAATGGACTGGCTCCTTATATGGATCATTTGGATAAGTCGTAATAATATTTCTATCTCCATGTCTAAACACCTATTTGATAACAAAATAATGAATTAAATCAATTTTTATAAACACAATCCAACTATAGTATTTATTTAAGTTTTATTTATCTTCACTAACAATTTGCGCAAAAATCAATTCATCTTCTGTTTGATTAATGACATGGGAATTCACAAATGTAACACACAATAAAATTACTATGAAATACATTGTCCGTAACAGTATCAGTCGTTCTAAACTCCAATAATTACTCGAATAATTGAAGTTTTCGACTGTTTGCTGCAGTCGATTTAAGCTCAAAAAAAAAAAATTGTAAACACGGTTTATATATAGTTTTCAAGTACATTCATCGTAAAAAATTGAAAAAACAACTTCTTCACATTGATCGAACAAAACAAAATGTGTCAACCTTTTTTAGATGATAATGTATGTGATAATATAGAGATCGAAAGATTGGAAAAATGAAGAACTGATGAAAATACAAAACCAAATAGTGAAATAATAACAGAAATTTGTATTCATAGCATTGATTCCACTCAAAGTTCAATTATCTTTGTCATATATCAATGTGAAATGCAACTGAAATTTTAATTTTCGAATAAAATTTGTATTTTTTTTATGTCTATCTACGACCAGATAATATATTGAACTGAACTCAGCCAATGATGTTGTTTATGAGCAACGGTGATGTGATACCTCCACATAGCTTCAGTTGTTATACGTACGCATACTTAGAAAAGTTAAATTTTGTTGATTTAACATATGTTAATACACGTCGTTGGGTCACCAACTTGAATGAATTTGTTTGAAAAAAGTTTGAATATTCTTTTAAATACGTTGCAAATATTTATTCAATTTTATTTTGAGTTTTTTTTTATAAATTCGTATCGTGAATATGATAAAACAATTTAAAAATTGATAATTTTGTGGATGGAAATTGATTATGTTATCAACAATTCGTTGATTATTAACAATCCAATTTTTATGTTTTCTAGCTGCTTAATTTTTGAGCACATCAATTATGGATTGATCTCCAAATTGTCACAATCTATTTCTATTTCCTCATTGTGATGAAAATGTAACTTGGAAAATAAAATGCAAACCACGTTCGTTCTATAATCGACAATCGGTTTCAAAATCCTTGTTTGTTATACGACATTCACCATCGATGTCCGACGTTAAAATCTCATCATATAATTCATAAAGTTTTTCAAGTGTGCACTTCGTGCCGCAATTTGGAATATTTAGTAGAACTGGTTCTTCAATCGTAGATTTTCTATAAAATATTTGAATGTAATATCCATTTTCATTGGATCTATAAAGCTCGAAATGAATAATTGATGCACAGGGTGGAATATGTAACTGAAACGTAAGAAAAAGGATACAAAAAGAAAAAAAAAAGAAAAAAAAAATACGTTGAGCACAATACGTTCTTTGAAAATAGGAGCATTATTAAGCAAATTTACATCAAAAACACCAAGACTATTCAATAATGCAACAATTGTTTTATCATGGCTTGACCAAATCCATAGTGAGTAATCCGGTGACAATTTTGATAGAATTTTATTCTTGAAAAGATCAAAAATTTCTTTGAGAAAAAAACCACCTCCCAATCTTTTCATTTCAGTTGTTGCAGTATAGCTCATAAACCAATATTCAGCAAGATACTGAAATTTTCCACCTGGTTTGAAAACACTTTCCGTCCATTCAGACAATCTAAAAAAATCAATGAAGTTGCAACTTTGAAATGTGAGAAGTTTTAAAAGAAAAACTCCCAAAATTTGATTTGTCCATACGTTTTATTCGTTTTGTGTTCGACATCAAGAACACTATAAATATCTTTTAATTGCTGCAATGTCCGAATTTGTTGGCCTGCATGTTTTTCAACATAATCAAAAAGCTGTTGATTTTCTTCAATTAATGATTTGTGTATATTCTTCAAATATTTTTTTATATCGAGCACAAACTTTATCGGGATGCATTTTATAATCCATTTCCAAAGGAATAACATAAACTGGAATCGGATTCCAAAGTAAATCTTTATTCCATATTTGTTCATTTTGTGGTGGAAATAAGCCAGCCAAAACTAATGATGCAGTGTTTATAGTACGATCACGTGAGGAAGATATTGCAAACACTTTATCAGGTGAATATAAACCACTAGCCAAAAGTTTCGCATATCTTTGACGTAAATATCCACCAAGCTCATATGCACGTTGTTTTCCTCTCTAAAAACAAACTTTTCTAAATTAATGTTGATTATTATAGAATTGAATTTATTTTTTTACATTTGTTAGTTGACCAAATCCTTCTGGCCAATATTTTTTGTCTTTATAGGGATCATTTTGATAACTCCGTAAGATGTTTCTATATTTTCACATATTTTTCGAATATATTTCGTTAGAGATATTCTACGAAGATTTTCTTTTTTTTGAGTTTAATAATAAAAACGGTTTACCTATCGCCGTGACGAAAAACAATTTGCGCAAAAATTAATTCGTCTTCAGTTTTATTAACAAAATGGGAATTCACTAACGTAGCACACAATAAAATTGTTATGAAATACATTGTCTGTAACAGTATCACAATCAAAATAATAATGTTCAATACCCGTTCAAGTCGTTCTAAACTCCAATAATTCGAATAATGTTTTATATTCAGTTTTCAAGTCCTTAAGTTTAAAAAAAAAACATAAATGTACTTGTTTTCATTTGATTAATTTATAATCTTCATTGTGATTGAGGTTTAGCTGATAAAAAGGCTGGAAATATGAGGAAAAAAATAATGTCAGTACAATATAGCATTGATATGTTTTTACATTGAAGAGCTTTAATTTCAAAACATTGATGCCACCTATACGATTTATCAATGTATATACATCAGTATCAGACCAATGATATGAAACACTGTCAGTTAGTGAATATGGCTCGAGAGGACGCTGTCAGATTCACGAATAAATTTCCAATAGAAAGCGCCCTCTCTATCGATTGCCGTGTCATTAATCCGAAAAAATATGAGAGTGCTTCATCATATTGATACTGACTATACCAACGGAAACGGCAAAAAGATACGATTTGTCGTTCGCATTCCGTAATGGTGTATGTGCTAGAGCTGCCCATTGAACCGAACTGTTCATGTTCGCTCAAGTTCGTTCGAATTTTAACCGAACATGAACGAACATGAACACAATATATTCAAATTTGAACAACTTGAACCGAACTCGAACGAACATGAACACACAAAATGTTTCCGAACGTTGTTCAATTAATTCAACTGGTTCATATTGGCTCTATAACTAGAAACTCGCTGTTTATGCTGACAGATGTCGCTAGTCACAAATGAAATGTTCAAAGATTTGATCCATTACGACAACCCCAAGCAAAAAACAGCATATGTGAAGCGCCGCGGCAAACAAGAACCATCGACATCAAAACAAAATATTCATGGATTTAAGGTAATGTTACTCTGTATTTGGTGGGATCAGAAGAAGTCCACTTTCTCAATTTTGTTTAATATTAATTTAAATTTACACCGTACTCGACTAGAGATGGCGTAAGTGATAATAAATTTGTTTGCTGAAGCGACTTCGGCACTGCTTCATTTTTTGAGAAAAACAACTGAGCAATAGTTCGGTTATATATGAATAATAGGAATATTCGATATAAACAAAACATATCCGAAATATTGTTGCTTACTTAATTGTTGTATTGAACAGTTCCATTTGATTTAGTTAATTAAACAATATTCGAACGAACATGAACCGAACTTGAACATTTTGAACAAACGGAACTTCAACTCGAACGAACATGAACACCCATTTTTCTCTTTCGAACAACTTGAACCGAACCCGAACGAACATGAACATAAATGTGAAACCATTCTCGAACATGAACGGTTCATGTTCGATTCAATGGGCAGCTCTAGTATGTGCCATTCAGTGTATAAATGATAGAGATCACTTCCAATGTAACGTCGCACGATTTATGCCTTAGTCCATTAGTCGATAGTTGATGTACTTGCCCACGGCATGGAAGTCCACTTTCTCAATTTTTTTTGATATTAATTTAAATTCACACCATACTCGACTAAAGATGGCGTGAGAGACAATGAATTTCTTTGTTAAAGCGACTTCAACACTGCTTCATTTTCTGAGAAAAACAACTGAACAATATTGTAACTGTTCGGTTGTATTTGAATAATAGGAATTTTCGATATAAACAAAACATATTCGAAATATTGTTGCTTACTTGATTGTTGTATTGAACAGTTCAATTTGGTTCAGTTAATTGAACAATATTTGAACATGAACCGAACATCTTGAACAAACTGAACTTGAACTCGAACGAACATGAACACCCTTTTTTCTCTTTCGAAAAAATCGAACCGAACCCGAACGAACATGAACATAAAAGTGAAACCATTCTCGAACATGAACGGTTCATGTTCGGTTCACGAGCAGCTCTAATCAACATTCAGGTTTATTTGCATCAAATGTGTTGATTTTTTCTTAAACTCAGTTTTTCGTTCGTTCATTTTGCAATGGGAATTGATAATACAGGAGTGAATATCATCGTTGATGTATGGCATTCCCCAAGATATAAAAAAAAGCTCTAAAAGAGTAAAGAACGCATAAAAACGCACAGAAAAATTTAAAAATAACATTTATTCTATTTCATGTGGCATGTTCAACAATTTCTGTTGTTGTATAATGGACTTGATACAATTATATTCTGGTTGGTGGAGACGATGGTGATTATAATGAAAACACAATTGTCGATGAAAAATAACTTTGAAGTTATTCATTTATTTTTACTTTGTATTGGCAACAAAGGGTTCGAATTACATTGTTAAACGCACCGGCAGCGTTACGTTGAGGTCTTAACACAACAATAAATGATAATAAATGAACATCGACTCAGCTGTTGCGCATGCTTAAGTAGCCAAAAAGTGCATGCAATGCGCAAAAGCTGAATCGATAGGTCAGCTAATCACTACAGTTGTGCTTAAAAAATTTGTGTCATAAATTTCTTTGAATATTCGTAAACAACAAAAAGTACGGCTGTGGCTGGTATTGTGCGTATAATTGTTGGTTTAAGTCCATTATATAAGGCAGTAATCCCTTCAGTTTTGGCTATGTTAATTCCCATTAAAAACATGTTCGTTTTAATATTACTAATTTGCACGCGGCTTTTAATCACATCAGCTGGAAAAATGGCTGTCCATAAGCAAATACCACCAACCGAACCAGCGACCATAGTACGAAACAGTCCAATATCTTCTTTTTTCTGATTTGGTCTAGAAAAATTTGAAAAAGTGTGAAAATAATTACAACAGATGGTCAACGATAATCGTTATTTAGCAAGTGAACTTACTGTCGAAATAATTCTCTTGTTCCCTCATAACCGCCGAAAAAGCAAAAATAACCAGGCATTTCACGTGCAAGCGTTGGCCCCAAACCTCTGTAAAAACCTAATATGCCTTCTTGTTTAAAAATTTGCCGCGTCAATTGTAATGGTGTTATGTGTTTGGTTTGCGTTTGATGTGCATTATTCTGTTATTGGAAACGATTGTATCACAAACATTAGAGAGACAAAAAAAAAAAAAAAAAAAAAAATAATTCAATTTTTATGATATATTATACCGCTACTTCTCGCATTGATTGCAGTTTACATTTCACCAATTCCGTCGGGCACAATGTGAATGAAGAGAAAAACGAGGCAATCACACCAGCCATTGCGTTACTATAGACATATTATAAAATATATAAGTCACGTGTTTTACACCGTCATATTTTACATATAAGCGAATTCACGGTGTGAATTCACCGATTCCACCGCCGACTAATTTAATTACATGCAAAATGTCTCTCTTTCCATATTTAATATATTAATTCAATTTACCTTAGCGACGACAGTTCATCAACGCTTTTGTGACCTTCAATGTTTGCAATGAATTTTTGACAGGCGCCGTAACCTTTTTTTGTCGTCGGAAAAAAGAAAGATGCAAGCAAGAGGGGAGAGAATGTGTGTGTGTGTGTGTGGGGGGGGGGGGTAACCACGAGTTTGGCGTGAAATTTTTCGTAGATTAGTTTTTCAGAGTACACGTGAAACCGTATCACAATAAACAAAAATATGTGAAATTTTCATTACCAGCAAATAGTATGGAATTTTCAGCGACATTGGCAACAATTGATGGTAATGTACCAGCGTATAATCCACGAATCACACCGTCTTGCTTAAAAGTTTGTATTAAACAATCGCTCATGCCTTTGTAAATTGTTGGAAATGATTGCATCTTCACTTTAACAGTGTCTAACGGTTGACTTACATACACCAACGCAATTCCACCTTTAAAATACAAAACACATTTTTCAAATTATAAACAACAACAACAACCACAACGATGACAACGACTTCTCTCGCTTGTAAATGAAAGTAGCTTACACGTTTATATTTTCATGTAATTTGCTCAACTATTAAAGAATCCGCATTAAGAATCCGGAAGACTTTTCCGGAATTTCGTTAATGAATAATTAAACTTACCTAACGATCCAGCTGTAAAATCGATTACACCATCCTTAAAATGTTCACCTTTGTCTAAAACTTTTGCCTCACTATTCCTAGCCATTTCATTAAGACCCGCAGTTTCCATCATTTCTGTTCTATATTATTATAAATATAAGTGAGTGACAGTTGTTGTACATCTATGACAATAATAATTTATTGCGAATATTTACGTATTCTAACCCTTAATTTTTTGTCCAAAATAATTCCAATGTCTTACAAGGAAAAAAACAATCTTCTTCCGCAAACCCGGATGTTTTAAATAAAAAGTATGCAAACGATTGCAGCAATCACGAAACTGTTCCAAAGATTCAAAGAAAACTGTGCAAATTCTAACAAAAATTTTGTTTGTTCATTCAAAACAAGCTAAAAGATAACAGTTGCTCATTGAATTGATAACGGTGTGAAAACAATTGTTTCGTATGAAATACACACGAAAATTGAGTCGCGCGTAACACATGCTTCTTTGCTGACACATTCGCTGATGTAAATAAATATCATGTGTTGAAACCCATTAATCAGACGTCATTGACATATAGAGCGCTGCCATCTGGATGGAAAAGGTTTTTTTTTTTTTATTTAAATTGACAATTGTTGTAGTAGTGGCGGGAATGTGCTGAATTTGTTATGTTTTCAGTTAAATTCAATTCGAATTAGAAATGTAAAAATACCGAATATAGCACAAAAGATAAAGAAAAATAAAACTTCAATGGGGAAAAACAAAAAACAAATTGAGAGCTGAGTTTTTTTTTTATTATTTGAAATGTTCAATTCTAATGAAATAAGTTAATAACTGTCAATAATCATTTAAATTTGATAAGAATAAATTGGAATTAATATTTAATAAATTGTTGTTATTTTCATTCACATTATTCATTTCATTTTAAAATTTTCAATTAATAATATAATATAATTTCAAAGATATAACATGTAAACAAGAGATTTATTTATTCATTTTTTTTTTTTTTTTTTTTTTTTTATGTTCATATTCAAGAGATTGTCATTTGCTTTTTTTTGTTTATTATTATTTCAATAATTATTATTTTTCTTCATTTATTATTGTTGATGTTCTAGTTTGATAAGATTTGATGTGATTGTATACGTGAAACGTGTGTCGTGAGTGCAGTTACTAATTAAATTTATCGTTAGTTGACTATAATATATGATAATAAATTGTTTCAAATTGGTATGGATTTCTAAGTGAGTGCTAATTTGCTTTTATTTAAGTTGTTGTTGTTGTTCCTTCTTTTATTCTTAAATTCATTTCAGTTTTCTCTCTTTCACTTATTTATTTTTTTTCTAATTCGTTTTTCATTTCATTTCATACTATTTAGCTGCTGTATTCCTGCACCGATCATTTTTTTTACATAATATTTTTATCCATTAAAGATATTTTGAGAGAAAAAAAAACAAATATTCATTCGTTAATTGCCTGCGATTAAAATCCCTCAATCAAATTGAGATTAAATCTAATTTCATAAGTCACTACTTACAATTCAGTTGATCAATTTGATAAATTGATAATTTCTTCATATTTTTTTTTTTTTTTTTTTTTTTTCGAATAGAAAACAAGTACTACAAAGGGGAACGAAAAATAAAAATGGATAAAACAATTTTTATAATAAGGAGTAGGCTGTGTGTGTTGTTCCCATTTTAATAGTTTCACTACATTTTTGGTCCACCTGGTCACGGTGTGTGAGACATAAGTTTCTCTCATTTTAATATAACTATATGTATAATAATCCTTTTTGTTCATTTTTCATCTTCATCTACAATATGATATAATTTTGGTTGCTTCATTTTAGGAAAATAGTTTACTTTGTTTTTGCTAGTTTAATATTCGATAGGTATGTATACGTAATCAAGCATAAGTAATTTTTTTTTTCTTCATTTTCATTATGTTCACCGTGTTTCAGCGATATTATATATATATATATATATATATGTTGATTGTGTATAGACGTAAAGGTAGTAAATGTTATTAAATAAATGGATTTTCATTATACAATCTACTTTTAGTTAACAAATAAATACGTCCTTTGATTCGCAAACTTGTATCATTTCGTTTTTTTTTTTTTTTTTTTTTTGTTAAAAAATTGTTCTAGCTTGAGTATAATGATTGAAATTGGGTTGGTTCCATATTCATTTGTAGATTTTTATTTTTGGTCAGTGTGATAGATATTTTAATGCTATTTCATTCGTGTGTTTTTTTTTTGTTTCCCTGTGTCAATCTAAGTAATATATTCCATTGAGATTTAAATGTCTTCGACAAATTCTGGACGCAACATTTTCTCTTGACCTGTAAACAAATCCAACAATTTCAATGACACAGCCAAACAAAATCACAAAAAAAAAAAAAAATAAACAAAATCAAAAATGTGGGAAAAGGCATACAAACAGAAAAAAAGAAGAAGAAACAACCGGAAAATATAAATGCGATGGAAATTGTGTGGAAAATTTAGTGTTTAATCTTGTGTAAACATACTTTCTAAATAGGTTGCTAAATCATTGTCCTCCACTTGAAAAGCGATCATCATTGGTGTGAGTCCGTTTGCATCGCGCATCGTTAGGCTAGCACCGGCTGCTACAAGCATATAACAAATGTTTCGATGTTTTTGTTGAACGGCCTTATGTAATGCAGTATGACCCCTTCGAAAATGCAAAGCAACAGAGCAACGGAATGAGATAGAGACACAAAGATACAGAATCAGAGATATAGAGAATTAGAGAATAGATAAAGAATAAAAGGAGAAAAAGAGAAAGTGAAATAGACAGAAAAAAAAGCAGAGATTTCCATTTCAAATTTGATTAGCATACTTAAATTCCCTCGAGCCACATGAAAATCATAAGCCCATGCGAACCATAACCATATTCAACTTCAACTCAATACTCACGTTGTATTATCCACCATATTGATGATTGAGTTTGGAGCATAGGATATCAAATACTTGACGATATCTTTGTAGCCATATTTACACGCATAATGTAGGGCAGTTTGACCAGTTGCGTCGATTGATAGTAATGAATAACCCTGCATATGCAAATCACGCAGCTGTAACGATACACGAACACACATACACATAAATGAACACAAAATTCACATAAATCACCATTTGTGTAAATGTTTGGAAAATGAGGGCTCTCATGCATAAATTAAACCATATTCCCAATCAAATTACATCTATTCCAAACAAACATACATATGTTCTTGTATACACACACACACACACACACACACGCACACACACACGCACACGCACACGCACACGCACACGCACACGCACACACACACACGGAATACAAACCATTATAAAGTTGCCGGTTTTAGCAGCTTTTATCACAGCATCGGTGGTTTTTTCCAATAAATTACTGCAAATAGAAATCAAAACGAATTAATCTGTTGTCTTTCTTCCATCGCACACACCAATTACGATAGCACGCAATTTTTTACTATTTTTACCACCCACAAAATTCCGTGAATATTGAATATATAGTTAAAATATTAATAAGAATAAGAGAGAATACGAAATAAAAATTCAGTATTGGGATATCTATTTTGTTGTGTGCAGCAGTCTAGGATAGAAAATCGTACCTGATTCCATAAGCATCTTGTGTGAGGCCAAAAAGCCTTTCATGAAAGCTGCATGCATATACAATATTAAAAAATTGGTTTTGTGTGAATAAAATTTAAAATGGGGACACAGATGAGTATGTGTGTGTGTGTGTGTGTGTCGTGTGTGTGGGTGTATGTGAGAAGAGGAAATCATATGTGTAGAGAAAGAGATATAAAGAATAATAGTGTTGGGGGTTTGGGAAAGGTCAGTCTATCAATGCGTTAAAAACACATTATAGTTTTTGCTTTTTACATTTTTAATAAAGATAATAATAAAAAGTTCAAATCAAACGTGCAAATAATTTATTTTGTTTTTCTTGTTTTAAATAGCTCAAAATGCGCAACGGTATAAAAAAAAACATACTCAAATTAATATAAAAATTTTGAAAATTTATAAAACTACCTAAATCAACAAAAAAACTTTTTATGCTATTACAATTTTGTTTGGGCAATTAGGATTTGTTTTTTCTTCTCAATATTATCAATGTAAAAAAAATCTATTCAAAAACAACAAAACTAAGTGAGAACACAAATGAGCAGTGTGCATAGAAGATTGAATTATGAAGAGTGGACACAATAAAAAAAGAAATGGTCAATTTTACCTTTTAAAATTAACCATGCGATCGAATGAGACATTTGGATCAGCTAAATCATCCTTGTCATCCGATTGCTTTGGACTGTTTTGTGAATTTTGTGAATCTTGCGAGTCTTTGAAAACGAAAGCATTTGTATGCATTAAGCTAAGCGCATGGCAGAGGCTAAATGGTGATGGCTTACATTTTCGAGAATCCATTCCAGAATCGGAATTTGAACCGGGTGCCATTGTTGTTGACAATCGATTGAAGAATGTTTGATTGGTGCATGGCGATGTTGGAGTATTTTCATGTGATTCACGTTCTAAATTATCACTAGAACCAGAGCTAAAATTATTGCTACGCTTGCTGGGCATTCCCGATGCTGGTAAAGTTACATCATCGTCTGGTGTTTGCGGTAATGTCATCAATTCTTGATCTAAAATATACATTGTCTCGGTGGCAATATCGGTTAAGTAATGCAAATGCTCCTGTGCTCGATCAATTCGAAAGAATCGCTCTGCCGTACAGGCTACAAATCAATTAAAATAGATTTAAAGTAAGTTAAATGAATCGAAAACTACTATTGGAATGTTGTTTTTTTTTTCTCAATATAAAAAATAGATTGAGAAAGAAAAAAAAAATTAGATATAGAGTGATAGAGAACAAAATTGAAGCCGAAAAACGGGATGAGCTTCATATTTGCTTACAGTCAAGGAAACACCAATCGGACAATAATTTCGGCGTATTTGCATTCTCTTCACAATAATTCTCAACGATTTTACGAATCTGTTCAAGATCCGTCATAGCGTTCAGCTTAATGGTCGCAAAGAATGTGGCCGATTGTCTGAGCAAATCATTATCATAGTGATGAGTTTCGTAATCAGTCATACTTATTTTATTTATTGTTATAGGAATTGGTTCATTGCTAGTTTGCCTGCAAAATTCAAAGGGAAAAAACATTTGGATCAAAAATCAAGCGCCAGAAGAAAAAACAAAAAAAAAAAAAATCGCACAAGAAATGCGTCAAAGTAGGATTTGTATTAAAAAAAAAACAGAAATGTGATCATTTTATCACATAATTTAATTCGAAACTTACGTTACATTAACTCTACCAGGTTTCCTTTTCGCTAACATTAGCGCTTTGTTCAGTAAACTTAATTCAATGATTGATGGCTTAAGCTTTGCCGCTTCGCCATCTACCTGCATTGGGATTGTCTTTGTTGTAACAATTTTCGCTGTTTTACACTGTGCTATGCAAGTACCATGTTTACCTTAGGGGGAAACAATAAAAGAAAATAAAAAAAAAAATCTAGTAAATATTCTGCAAATATTGTGAATATTGGTAAACATATGTATGAGTGTTTACCAGCCTGCAGTAATGGCAATTGATATGTGGTTAAACCGACAACTTCGATTAAACCATCGTCGGTGGCCTGTTTGCCACCCGAACTGGCCCATGGCTTGGTGCCACCGCCATAGCTTGGAATGTTTAAAAATACAATTGCATGTACACGATGCTCCTTCAATTTAGGCGTTATATCTTTTCCATCACATTCAAGTGTTACCATTTCAGAGAGATCTTTCCATTTACGTTTCAATAAATCCTTGCCACCGGCTTGTCCATAGAACATTTTATTACGCAATCTTTTGAAAGACAAAAAACAACGAAAAAAAAAAACAAAACAAAAAATTTGCAAACAAAAATGACAATAAAAACTAAAAATTTAAGTATTATCTCAATCGTAACATACCGCGAATTGAAACGTTCAGGATGTGCTTCACGTGCTTCATGAAATTCCAATGCAATATGAGCATCAACACCAAATGAAAAATAATTATTTACAACATTCAAAGGCAAATTGTCTTTTCCATCGCGTTTCTCATCTTTTGCATTCGGATTTGGTGTCACTTTTAAGCTCCATCGATCCAACAAAACAGTATCCGAATCACCAATATTCTTGAGAATTGCCGATATAGGTTCATCGGTATAACCCTGAATAAGTTTCACAAAGTACCATTTGAAATATGTTAATCAAAGAAGATGAAGAAAGAAAAAAAAAGAAAAAAAGGATGAAAAACATTGCTTGACTTTACGAAAAAGAAGAAAAAAGTTTTGTATAAAAATGTGTAAATAACTTACACCGCCCCATCCAAGTGCACGCGCCAAATCGTTGCCAGTACCCAGCGGCAAGACACCGACGGCTGGCTGTGTTTCAAAATGCATTTGATCCAAAACCGATAAAATCCAACCGGCTGTTCCATCACCACCACATGCTAAAATCCTTAACTGCGGCGCTTTTCGAAACAATTCCAATCTAAGTAAAAAAAAAAAAAAAAAAAAAAAAATAAAAATAAAAAACAAAACAAAACATATACACAATGATCATTATCATTTGGTTTTTTATACGAATCTTTTGCTTGGACATTTACCCCATTTTCGGTCCACCTTGTGTCAAATCAAATACTTGACGAGGGTTCAGTAGCCATTGAAACTTTTGCAAAAGTTTGACACCCTTAAAAATAGAGAGAAAACATTTTTTCCAATCTTTAGTTCGATTGTGTATATCATTTTATTCTCTTTCACTCTTTTTGGTTATCTCTATTTCTATTTCTCACTGTTTTTCGTCTTATCTATATTGTTCTCTCAATCACGCACTCTTATTCGTTTTCTCATCTTTCCACATTTTCCATTCATACTATTCACAACTGTCTACAGATTTTATTTTTGTATTTTTATTTCGGTTCTTTTTGCATTATCATTTGCTAAATATAGAGTTATTGGTCAAAACATATACTTATAAACTTACTGACCTGATTTCCACCACTTTTTGGATTGATAAATACTAATACCGGCGTAATTTTGGTGGTTGGAACGGGCTTAATCACAAATGCTTTCGATTCCTTTTCTTTTGATTTTTTCTTTGAAACTTCCTTTTTCCGGGACGTTTTACGTAACGAAGATTTGAAGCTACCCTTGCGTGGCAACTTGATTATCCATGACGATGGCACTATAATATTCGAGTGTTCACCTGTGTGTATTTATAATCAATGGAAAATATACACAAAATTCAATATGAGAATTTACTTTGAAATGATTCACAAATCAAAAGTGACAAGACAATTTCATAAAATTCATTCCGAATTAATGAATATTTTGAAAATGGATTTCAACGGAACGTCATTCATTTTATTAATGAATAAGAGCAACACAACCGGCATACTTAATGAAGAAATGTATTATTTTTTGGATTATTTGACGTGCGACTAAAGCCAACATTTCAACATTTTGTATGGCGTTTTTGTATTTGTCCTTGTTGCTATTGTTGTCGTCGTCGTCGTCGTTGTTTTTGTTTTTATTTTCTTCGTAAATACGTACCGAGAGAGCACTCCTCGCCGATTTTTTCTGGATTGAAACATGATTCCTTATTATGATATGATGACTTGCACCAGGCACATGATATTGCAACTATTTCCTTCGAGCTGAATGATAGTTTCGCTTGAATCGACTAATTGATGAATGGCAGAAAGAGAGAGCGAGAGAGAGAGGGAGAGAGAAAGAGAAAGAAAATAATATGTACATTAATAATTATGAAGTGTTGTCGTCAACACACAATCAACCCCCTTATCACCGTACTTACTCCGGCTTATCCAGAACTTGGAATTACCCAATTGAGCCAGCGGTGTTTTTATTTGTTAGATTTTGCAACTATACTAACCTTGCCGCATTGTTTACATTTTCCTTTTTCCGTTCGACGATGGATCCAATGATGGTGATTAGTTCGTTTTTCACCGTATTGCCGTATGCTTACGTCTCGAAACGATGGTTTGCATGACAATTGTGTTCGATTCATAATAATCGAAATGCAACTGGTATGAGCCACCATTCTGCATGCCGAACACTTCATCCGCGGTCCGTGTCTCTGTTGTTGATACAATACAAAAGAAGGATAAGAATAAGAACAAGATGAAGAAGAAGAAGAAAAGAACAATTACAAATTTACAAAGAATGAAGAAATATGATTAATGAACATAGCGCGCGCAAGCATTCATGTTGAGAATGGCGCACTTCATTTACTACGAAAAATGAAAGAAAAAAAAAAACTGGAATCATACCGAGCATTCACTTTCGCCGACATAGCAAAAATCACCCGAAATCGACGTTGGCTGCCATA
This sequence comes from Resseliella maxima, assembly GCA_029041755.1. Lineage (NCBI taxonomy): Eukaryota > Metazoa > Arthropoda > Insecta > Diptera > Cecidomyiidae > Resseliella > Resseliella maxima. The sequence goes on along the minus strand of JAQOWM010000600.1, from coordinate 529,349 downwards.
AATGATCACCCGCTTGAGCACTGTCACTCCAATCAGGTACTTGACTGATTTTTTTTGCCTCATTTCTATAAGGAAATTCAATATCCATTAAAAACTAAAAAAAATATAATAATACTGAACCAACGTGAGCGAAATCACTCTGTGTATATGAAGAATGTCAATCTTTCACACGTTATGTACATAATAGTCACACGAAAAAAGAAAAAAAAAAGAAAAACTACAGTAAAGATAAATAACAAACACGGTCGGCATGAAGAGTAGAGAATAAAAGAGATGAAATAGAAATAAAAATAATAAAAGAAATAAATCCAAATTTACCTTCGATAACAAAACACAGATAAAGATAGATAAAATAGATAAAAATTGTGTAAGAAAAGAGGAAAAATGAAATTGTTTCATTTCAATGCCTGATTTTTTTATTCGTAAATATAGACAATGTAGACTCGCAAATGCGATTTATTTGATAACAGCTCGCAATCGAACAAAGTCAAGTTCTCTCTAAGATACAATGTGATGAGATGCGTTGTGAAATAAAATAAAATTCAATCCCAATATACTTTTTATATGACATCGTCCTTGTCATCGTCATCGTCATTCTCGTCATACGGTGCAAAAATTCAAAAAATGTGTAAAATTTCCCTTCATTCGTGATAAATCAGAGACTGACAAATGTATGTGTGTGTGTGTGTATGTGTGTGTGTAAATAAAAAATGAAGGAAAAATTATATAAAAAAAAGAAGAAGCAAGAATAAAAGTAAGAAAAGTGTTTTCCCGTAACCGTAACTATAACCGTAACATAGACGTGCTTTGAGACGTAACATCTAATCAATTCGTGTGTGATTTTATTGTATTTACATACCGTTTGGACATTGATGGACCGGCCAATGAAAGCGCTTTGTATCGTGCCTGTTCATTGGTCGGTAATACAATATCAACAGATCGTGATCGAACTGCATTTGTTGGCACCGTTAAAAATCCATCGATTTCTGGTTGCAATTCTTCCGTTTTACCATTTGATGATAATTTTGAAAAGCTAGAATCAACGGAGGCAGCACGATCGCGTCGCAAATCATTTTCGGGCACCGCTAAAAAATAATCTTGAACATAATCACTTGAATCACCGCTTGTATTAAGTTTAGTTTCGTTGCTTATGATTTTTTTTTTGGTTTTCGTATCGGTTGGTGATTTGACTGTTGAATCAAGATTCTCTAAAGAGCTACCGGTTGGTTCAATAAATATTGCCTCTTGACGGGATATCGATCGACGGCGTCCACGATTCGGTAATTGGGCAGGTAATTCAATATCAATGGCGGGTACTGGCTGAATACTATCACATTGGTTTTCAATTGATGGTGTTGTTGTGACGGTGGTGGTGGTGATGTTATGTGCATCATGAACTGATTGTAAAGGAAATGCATCAATTGGCGATAATGAAAATTTTATATTGCAATGTGGAGGTATGAGTGTGGGAATGGTTAAATGATTATCGATAGTTTTTTCGATGTGTATAGATTCGTCAGTGTCATCGTCATCGTCGTCATCGCTAATCGATGTATCGCTTGTATCTTCATTGTCTTTTGATTTATCAGATCTGGTAGCGGCACCGCCACTTTCCAACCATCGTTCATACTCTTCAATGTACATACAATGTACACATTGTATCGGTGATTTTGAATTTGATGATCGACGTCGTTGAAATCTTTTCGGCACCTCTAAATAGCTGGCCACACTTGAATCTATCGAACCAGACTCAACGCTTCGAGATCGTTGTGCACCGAATTGAAATTGTGGCACTTGTAATAATGCCGATGTACTTTCATCAGTCGAATGCTGAGCATGTTGATCGATTAGATTTTTTGTCGTTCGATTTGCTTCCAATTGGAATTCATCAAACGATGTGGACCGAACCTATTTTTTTTATGTTCATGTTGTTCCAAATGATGTGTGTGTGTGTGCGGGTGGATGGGTGTAAAGCGATACAAATGATACATTTCAAACGACGAATCATCATCACATCAATGGATGCACAAATCGTAAACAAAAAAGAGATAGAGAGAGAGAAGAAAAAACGAGAAAAATTGGATGGAAAGACAAAATCGTTGAAATAATATGAAACTATTGTAATAAACATTTATTATTCAGTTATTGATTTCGTGCTCCGAATCTATATATGTGGAAAAAGCAAAACCACAACAGAAAAGAAACATAGAAAAAATCGAATGAAAGAAAAAGAAGAGAAATAGAAAAAAAAACATGAAATATGAGACACAAAACTCATATTATGCGGGTGTATTGTAAACCGAAGCAAAATATAAAACCACCACATCAAATGACGGAACGAGGAGAAAAAAAACGCTACCACATTGTGCTAAAATGCACAGGAAATTGATAATAAAGAAACACATTCAAAACAAAATTAGTTGAAAAAAAAAACATTTTAAATAATAACAAGATTAGATAAAAAAAAAGCTCTTTGGCTGCGAAAAGAGATTAACTGAGAGAAAAAATCTATAAAAGGTAAAAATGCAAGTAAATAAATAGAGGCAAAATGTTGACCAGTGGCTTTACCACAGCCAGAGCAAAGTAAATCGCATGCTAATTTTAAAGGAAATTACAAATGAAAAGAGAGAGAGTAAGAGAGAAAAACACAGTTAGTGAAATAATAAAAGTCAAACGAAAATGAGTCATGCAACAACATCGACACACACATACTTAAAGGCAATCCAACGTAAATTGGCCTTATTGAAAGATGCTTGAATCGAAAAAAAAAAATTGAAAAAAAAAGAGAAAAACAAGTGATGGCAAACGGAATAGAAACGAAAACCAAATCAAGTAAACAACAGCCACGGCAAAACAAAATTCAAAAAAAGAAGAAGAAAAAAAACGGAAAGCAAAACAGCCGAAATCAGTAGAAATAAAAAAAAAACACATCAATTAAATGTAAAACATAGAGAGTTGAATGATTGAATATGAGTTGTCAGACCTGTCTCGGCACTTCCAGACTGCTTTGCATTTTCATTTCGGCACCTGTTGGTGTTCTAGACCTTGTAAATGTCGTCCGAATTCGATTCATATCACAAAAGTGTGCTATAAAATGTCACGCACACACCACATACACATTTATATTACGAAGAGAAAACCAAAAAAATAGACGAAAAATAAAATAATTCGCACGCACAATGACACTGTGAGGATGACGACACTTCTCTCCGTATGTGATTCACCTTCGTTTCAGCTTGTTCCTTTCTAGAAACTTTCTCTCTCTCTCTCTCTTTCTTTCTCTTTATCGCTCTCACACTGTCGCTTTTAGTTTGGTCTCAGCGGCTTTTTCTTTGAATCGTTCTGTTATGCTTTCTTTGACTGTTGACACAAATCGTCTCAATGTGCTTTGATTGTTATTAACACAAACACGGCTATTTGGTGGAATAGCCGGTGTGAGAATGCGAGCCAATTATGCCAATTGATGCTCGTGTATTTCTCACTTTTTGCTTAAATATTTTTTTCGGTTTGTTGCTACATTTTTTGTCATTGGTTTGGAACATACAACGGGACCAATAAAACGTTTACCGCAGTCCATTGTCACATTAGCATGCGCTAATTCCGTGTAAAGTTTTGAATATGTAATGTTTGTTTCCTAGTTTTGTAATTTGATTTCCTTGTAGTTGCCTTTTGTGGTTACGATATACAATTTGTCCGTTTGTCCGTCCGTACGCCAATTCAGTGAAGCGAATCGCAGCACAAAATGACAAAATGACACACAAGAAGAAGAAGAAGTAAGAGAAGAAGAAGAAGAAAAAAATGACACGAGAAATATAACAATGTGAAATACATAATTAGATAGAATATAAATATAGAAAATGTTATTCGAGTCGGTGTTCTGCTTTTAGATACACATTTGTTTGTTTAGTGACATATCTTCATTTCAATTATTATTATTTTGTTTTCAACACAATTTATAGATGTTTAATGTGCATAATATGAAATGAATATTTTTGTTTTCAGTACATCAGAGTTGTGAGTGCTGTGTGTATGTGTGCTGTTGTTGTCATTTAGCTTTTGTTTGTTCCAAAAAAAAAAAAAAAAAAAAAAAAAAATTACCATATCATCGTTGATCATGAATGAATGAAAGGAGAACGCGCGAGATATTTATTGTGTGTGTGTGGAACTGGTTAAGGGGCGGCAATTCAATATTCATATATTCGAGTAAAATAGCAACAAAAACTTATATTCGTTAAACATAACAAAACAGTCGCTCTTTTCTTATTCTCTCTTACTCTTTCATTTTATTGTTAGCAGATAAACTGCGTTGTTATTTCTCAATCACATTCTTATTATGTACATATTTTACCACTCAACTCAAAACACGAGCGCACATAAAACCGATAGAATAGCAGTAAAGCAGTAACAACAGCATCCAGTAGATAGAAGAAATGATATTAAAAGTAAAGAGAGAGAGAGAGAGAGAGAGAGAGAGAGAAGAGAAAAACGCAACAACATGAAGAACCTTGCTCATCATCATCATCATCTGTGCAGCCAGTATGTACGAGTTACAATACATCGCGGAATTGTGAGTATACTTCAGGGGCAAAACTGAGAACACGTTACGCGCAAACAAATGAGATGGAGCGCAATAAAAATGCCACAAAACTGAGAAAATGAATACGCAAACCAGAAGGAAAAAAAAAAAAACAAAATATATGACTGATGGCAACTGAGCAGTTGAGAAGAAGAAGGGGGCAGGAAAAAAACGACGTTCGCGATGACAAAACATAAAATAAGTTATTCACCAAATGAAGAGATAAGAAATAGAATGCCGAAAGAAGATACAATTAGGAAGCACAATACCATTTATGCACGGTGGATGAATAGAAATTGAAGAATAGGCTAACAACAAATAATAGATAAATGAGCTGCAACAAAAACAAAAACAACAACAACAACAACCAAATTATTATACAAATGACTATCAATTCTTCATTCCAGTTATGTGCAAATCGCTGCTATATCGGAAGATATAAAAGCAGAAAAAACAAAACAACAATGACAACACACATAACCATACCGACGGCTTATGATGAGCAAAATGAGATGAGACGAAACTAAATCAAATGCCAGCAAAACATACACTTTTATACACAAAAAAACCCTTAACACATTTTGCATATGCCATGAAGTGACTGCTTTATAAAGTACGGCCATTTTCTCTCACTCATGATCACACTCTCACTCTTGCTCTGGCTCTTTCATTCACTTGTTCTCTCTCTCTCTCTCTCTCTCTCTCTCTTCTATCTCTCTTTCTCTCTCTTCATCAGTTTTTCTTAGTCATTCAAATAAAATGCTTTGTTTATTATTTCTTGCCTTGTTGCATTCTAAATTGGGTATATTCGACTGAATGACTTTGTGATGCTGCTACTACCGCTGTCGACTTCAACGATGAAGCAACAGCAGGAAAAATAATAATAATAATAAAAAAAAAAAAAACAATAGGTCGGTAAAAAATGTTTCACGTTCGCAATCTCTTGACACATAATCGTAATATGCACAAACCGAATATCTGTATCATTCAAATTTCACACGTCATACCAAGAGTTTATGTATATGAAAATTATTTTTTTTTTTTTTTTGACAATACGTAAAAAAAGCATATATTATGACACATTTGTATTGTGTACCGTATACATACATCTGATCCATAAGAATCAAGAACGATGATGCTTGAATAGCCGATATTTAAGCGTTAACCGAGGCGAACGAAAAATGCAAACGAAACAAGCGAAACAACAAAGCAGACAATAAAATTTCATCCACATGATGGAAGAGAGAATAAAAATGAGAAAAAAAGTACGCAAACACACACACACACATACACATACAATGAGAGAAGATTCAAAGGCGCTTCTCTTTTCTCCCCAATTGAGAATGAGAGAACGGTATGGCTCTTGTTTTTATCACATAAACATCACATTCAATAGCATACTGCATATTCAACTCTCGGGCCACCGAAATAAATTATTTAATGAAACACAGAAAAATATTTATTCATATTTATATTTAAACAGAGAATGGAATGAAAAATACAACATCAACAGGCAACAAGCAACGGAACTCCACGATAAAATATCGTACATACAAAGAGAGAGAGAGAGAGAGAGAGAGAGAGAGAGAGAGAGAGAGAGAGAGAGAGAGAGAGTGAGAGAGAGAGAGAGTGAGAGTCAAGTTGTGTTTGCTAACCAAAAGAGAGAAAGATGAGTGTTTGAATTTTAGTTTTTCATTGCATTGAACAGATTTTTACAATGTGGCATTTAATGGATGGTTTTTCACTTGGTGTAATTTGCTAAACAAAATATGAACAAACAAAAACACACTTTAAATAATCTCGCTACTTGTTTCGAGTCGGTTTGACGTGGTTTCGAAGATTCACAGAGAAGAAAAGAAAAATCGACCTTAACAACAACAACAACAACAACAACGACAACGACACAAGTCACTTCTGGTCATTGAAATTATATAGAATACTTAATTATTTGGCATTAATAGAAAGATAAAAACAGAGATGAGAAATGTATATAAATAATTTTCAATTAACAGAATGTGTGTAAATTTTGCATGTATTTACATTTTTTTAATGCTCCATTTGTATCAACAACATTGCCGTCGTCAATACAACTCGTGAAATATTTCAAAAAACATATTTTACTCAAAACTTTCATATTCTGGACATAAAATGCAGAATAAGAAGCGCCGAGTATTTTTTTTCTTTCTTCTGTTTGTTTGCTATATTCTTCCTTTTGTTTGGCTTGCGTTTTTTGTTTGACTGCTGGATTTGCTGTTTCCTCATTCGATGATAATTATTTTAATTTGCTTCTTCTTAGAAATTTGTTTGTTTATATCGACTCAATTTATCGAAATACATAGTTTCTTCTTTTCAACTTTTTTTTTTTCTTTAATTTTTCACTTTTCGTTTGCGTAAATACGTTGTAATCACCAAAACCAATAAAAAAAAACTTCACTTCACACAGTGAGAAACGGATGATTTTTTTTTTTCCGTTTTACTTTTCAACACCGAAAAAAATATACAGAACCAAACAACCGATTCAAAAAAAAAAAAAAAAAGAAATAAAGCAGAATAAATTAACGTGATAAGTGATTAAACAAGCAATAATAATTTTTTCTTTTTCAAAATTAAATTCCGGAATATTGTATAGAACTCTCGGAAACAATTGGGAAACGGAATGCGCAACACACACGTGAAATTGCTTTAAATTAATTTAAAGCCAAGACAAAAGTAAAAATACAAAACTTAATTTCAATCACAACAACAATCGTCAACAGTAAGAATAACAGAAGAAATAAAATATAAAAATCACAAAAAAAAAAGAAACACAGAGAATGAGACAGAATCGTAGTCAACTGAATCAATCACAATTTGTTGAGTATTTGCTGAATGATTTAAACCAATGAAAATCTAATTAAAATTGAGCATTTCGTGTATTGTTTCTTTTATTTCACTTGTTCTTCAAATTTTCTGTATTGATACATTCCAAATTATGTTTTGGTTTACGAAAGCTCATCGAGTGTTTTCATTTTTTTTTTTTTTATTTTTGTTTGGCGTAAATGCATGAATAAATATTGCGATTGTGAGTGGTTACGATTGTAGTGACTTATCGCGTTTAATATCAACTAAAAACTGAAAAATTGTTGGCACAGACTTCGGTGTTTAACTCCACCGTGTGTCTTCGTTAGGAGAATGTTACTATTAATTCGCTCACGTATACCAACATGTTCCGCATATAAAACGCTCACAAATACATATAACCATAACAAGTGAGCGAGCAAACAAGCATGAAGGAATGGGAAAGATGACGGTGGCAGGCACCAGGTACACATTGCACAGCATTCATACACATAATGTTATTAAAAGAAAAGAATGGAACAGAGAAAAAAAAATATACACACACAGCACACAGGCAGTGTAGCGAACAAACGAAACTCATACACGCACACACACACACACACACACACAAACACAATGGGGAATGCATGGAAATTGTACGGCCATCGAATTCGTATGATTCCATCGAGATATATAGCACATTTTCAATGGTTCTTGGTCTCGCATAGAATGGATGGATAACCTTTTCTCACTCACTCTCTCGCTTATTCTTTTCATTTTGGTGAACATTTGCCGCCTCCGCCGTCGTCATCATAGCTGTTGTTGTCGTAGCCGACGTACCCATTGCCGTATTGGATTCTCACTTGATTCAATCGGATACATATCTTTTGGTTCGTGCTGTGCAACAATGACAGCAACACAAGAGAGCGAGAAATTTAAAAAGTGTGAGAGAGCGATAGAGAGAAAGAGAGAGAGAGTGAGAAAGAGTGGGAGAGAGAGAGAACCCAAGATAAAAAGAGAGAACACGCGCCCCCAGCAATCCCGATCCGATATAGAATAGAATCGTTGAATAAATTTTGTGTATCGTTCGAATGGATGGTGAGAATGGTGCGCGTCATTGCACACACAATATGCTTTCGACGATTGCACGTTTCATATTATTTTATGTGTATTAACATAGTGTACATTACCCTACTACAAATCATGTGCGCGTCTCGGGCGCAAAGCTGCTATCGTTCGTTGTTCTGTTTTTGCCAATTTCAATTTTTCGTACTCATCATCAACGGGTCGTATAAGTATATGCTGTGTGCGTGCTGTTTTATTCTTTTTTTTTTTTTTTTTTTGTTCATTCTTTGGTCCAATTCTTCTAAATCATGTAGTCTAACGTCTGTTCTATTTGTGTAAGCGACGCTTTGAATCTGACGTGTGTTTTTTTTTTTTGTTCATTTTGAAACACACACACACAGCATGTACGCCACATCTGATGTGGGAATTTAAATATGAAACTGTAGATGAGAACAAGAAACAAAATAGCGACAACCGACAAAAACACACATTGTGTAACAACATTGGGACGAGTAACGCAGATGGTTTTTTCATTCTCACTTTTTGTTATTTTGTTATAGTAAATATCATAGTTTACTTTGGTATTTATACGATTTTTCGCAAGCGAATGAGCGACCGAACGAGCAATGAGCTCTCGGTATATATGTGACCACTCTACCGTTTCCGATACAAGCAATAAATTTATTTGCGACACTTTATGGACTCTTGTCACTTTGCGTTTGCATGCCTACACACGATTGCCTCAACAGCAACAGCAACAGCAACAGCATCAGCATTCATAGATACCGCCACTTCTCGTTGCCACTCTCATTCTTATCCTCAATAGAATAGTACACATAGTACAAATTCCTTCTCTCTCTCTCTCTCTCTCTCTCTCTCTCTCTCTCTCTCTCTCTCTCTCCTCTCTCTTCATCATCCACAAAATGTTCCCCCTATCTCGCACATTTATTTCGCATCTCCAATTTCGATGTCTTGCTTAGTGAGATGAATGCATATAAACTGGATGTTGTCGATGGAAAAGTGTTTTTATTAACGTTTTTCCTATTTTTTTTTTTTTGTTCATTTTTCTCATTGCTATCTCTTCTATCTCGATACTTGGGAATTTTATCCTTTTGTAATCTCGATTCATTTCAATACCTTTTGTGCCAGATACAAATACACACACACACACACATTCACTCACTCATTCACTCATATTAATTCACGTAACAAGTATATCAAATCGAATTTTTTTTCATCATCATCATCTATATAATTTGTATTATATTGCAATTATTATGATTGTTATATGCGCGCGGGTATTTGGTATTTTTGGTTTATATTTTCATCGCTTTCTTTGTATATCTATTCGATTTCGATGTTTTTACATTTTTTTCTACTCCCTCTCCCTCTCCCTTCTTTTCTTTTAGGTTTTCATTTTCGTTTTGTTAACGCTCTACATTATTGTTATTTTATTTCTCGCAATCGTTTTGTAATCTGTTTTGGGCCGTCGCTTGTTGTCATTGATTACAAGTGGAACATAACGTAATTTATCATGAGCCACTCAAAGCAACAATCCATTCCGAGAAGCAACAACAGCAGCAAAAATTTCCAAAAGAAATCTCAAAATCGATTTACAAGCTCTATGAAACACAACACGCTGAATAAAAGTGTTTGTATGTGTGTGTGTGTGTTTGTATAAATGGCAAACACTCACTCCTCTGGAAGATTCAGCCATTCACTGCAAAATGAACCGGAGCTAGGGACCGAAAAACACCAGAAGTGACTGAAGAGTCAATTTTGCATTTATTGAACACATCCGAGAAACAAAGATAAAAAGAGAAAAAAAGAGAGAGAGAGAGAGAGAGAGAGAAAGAAAGAGACAGAAAAAGAAGCAAAAAAGAGAGAGAAAAAAAAGAAGAAAGAACCATTAATAAAGCCAACAGCACCACTTAATGATTCGGAATTCTTGCGAACGCATACAAAATTGACTATGTAATTTATGTACAATGTAGTTGAACGTGAGCAGTGAACAAACACACTCGACTGTAACTAGTAATTACAGTGCATTATAGTGAATAAAAATCAGAGAATATTTTCTAGTTCGTTTAGCTCATTTCTTTTCATTTATTTCCCGCATTAAGTATTGACGCGTCTTGTGTGGCCAAGCCGCGCAACTGATCAATCGCAATCAACAACATTCATTCGAATTTTGATACTATCGACAATCGATTCATTTTCGGTCACTTTTCGAAATTTATCCTTCCGAATGATGAAATGAAAAATGAAATGAGGAAAAAAATAGGAAACACATTAATGGGGGGAAAACAGGGAAAAAAAAGTAACAAATGTACAAATCACTTTATGCGCCCAAAAAGGGAAAAATGCTGATGGAAAAACTAAATCGCTTGGGAGCAAAAAATCTCTTGTTGTTGTTATTGTTGTTGTTTTTGTTTTGTTTTGTTTGTTAAAAAATTTTGCTCGACCAAACATTGTTCTAGAGCTGTATGCTTATGATTATTTGGCTATTTATACAGGAATTTTTCACGACGGATAGCTGCGTTATTTGCAAATGTCCGAAAGCACTTGGCCTGAAGAACATTTCATTTCGCATCCCTTCTATTCTCGCATACTCAAGCATACACAGAACGTCAAACACAAATATAGAAAGAAATATGAACATTAAATACCATCAGAATATCGCACGCGGAGTAAGGACTATAGGCGTTTTTTTTTTCTTCGTCAACATTTTTGCTTTACGTTTCAATTCTTTTTGCTTCTTCTTCTTCTTCTTCTTCAGTTTGTTTTTGTTTTTACGATATACATATATATTTTGGTTACCTATTTTCCATAATGGGTAACAGCGATGCAAGAAATTACACAAACGGTAGCAAGCGGCTTCGGTGGGTAAGCAAAACTTGTCGATAATACCAAATGAATTGAAACAACAAAAAAAGCCCTTTTCTACAGTTTTTATGATTATTTTTTTTTTTTCTTGCTCACAGTGAAAATAAATTTGAGTAAAACATGCTTGGACGTAATGCCGAATCGATCTGACATAGATTTTCTATTTTCTTTTCATTTCTTTTCAAATCATTTTACGGTCGAAATCGATTTTGTTTTTTTTTTTTCCTTTTTTTTTCGCTTCATTTGTAATTCGCTTTTTAAGCAAGTGTAAGCGGCTTGAATGTAGCACGACAAACAACAACAACAACAACGACAATAAGAACGGCGGCACAATAAATGTGCTCACGATCGATTTAATTGTATTATAAAATAATTTGTAATAATAGAATCGTAAAAATTGCGAATAAATTAGATTTTGCGTGTTTAGCGACTTTGTAACGAATGTGCTCGCATTTATTGGTACTTGATGCATGCCATCGAAACAGAAATGATAAGTTATGTGCAAATGCAAAGAAAGTGAATTGTACTTTATTTACGTATTTTATATGTATATTTGTTTGTTTTTTTTTCTTCTCTAAACATGGAAAGAGCTGAACAACAACTGAAACAAAAAAAAAAAAAAAAAAAACAGAACAACAAACGAAATAACGTAATATAAAGTAAATGTAATATGCGACACGGTGCGTGATCGAAAGTATTTGCCAAGTACTTTGCCACAAAAACCACCCAAACAAAGCATAAATTTCCATTAAACTATATGTACGGTTGTGCTTGAAAATCTAGTTTTCGCGTGTTTTCACGCAGAATTTGCCACAAGCTCCCATGAATTCAAATTGTTATGTACATTTTTATAGAAATTGTGTACATGTATGAGAGCAATTCGTTTGAAAATCGTTCTCATATTACATGCAAGGATAGAAAAGATGCATGTTCTATCACATACATACACACACGCACGCAAAAAGCCACCTTCCATCCCCCACCCCCCGACCGCACACATCATTCTGATAATATGTTTTTATTATCATCATCTACTGGTATGAATGTGATTTGAAGCGCAACAAAATGCCAGGATATTCCATTATACGATTTACCGTGTAATATGTGTATTTTTCATTCTATTCTGTATTATTTGTGTCTCAATCTCAAGTCGCGCTCGTTCGACTCAACTCATGATGTCTTGAGTTTCAGTTTCGGTGTGTGTGATAATCTAACAATTTGTATGCGAATCAGCACCAAGTAAAAAAAAAAAAAAAAGAAGAGGAAAAAAAAAATCAATCACAGTCAAAATGAAAGACACTCCACTCAGGAGAAGAAGAAAACATTTACTTCTTGATTGAATGACACTTTTTTCTTTATTTCTCTCCTTCCATCCTTCCCTGTCTTTAGGTAGAGCTTTCTGTCTTTCTTGAAACGATTCAAGTGTACACATTCCGTTTATGTGTTTTTCTTAAAGTAATATTTATTCGACGAACAACAAGAATAAAGTATGTATGTAACAATTGTACATTGTAGAATGTGCATGTGAATTAAGAAAAAATTTTTCCATATATTTACCATATTTTGATTTCTTTGAAGTGTATTTTTTCTGCGTTTTAATGATAATGATAGCGGAAAATGCGGCTTAAGCGGCACAATTGACGATTTTGTCGTCAAATGGGGACATACGGTAAAAGTTTGGTGTTTAAGCGAAAGACCCATTAAAAATTAATTACTATTAAATATGGATGCGGCTCGGAAATCGATATATTTCTATTGGATGCATGGATGTATTGAGTTTGCCAAAAAAAAAATAAGTTGCTCGAAATTGAATCATTCGCGGTGAATTATATCGACATTGTGAGAAATTTCGCTTTTTAAATATCATCGTTTTTCCAATTTCTCTCTCATTCACTCTATCATTCTTTCTCTTATTTCTCTCTCTTTCTCTTTCTCTTTCTCTCTCTCTCTTTCTCTTTCTCTTTCTCTCCCTCTCTGTCTCTCCCTCTCTCTCTCTCTCTCTCTCTCTCTCTCTCTCTCTCTCTCTCTCTCTCTCTTTCTCTCTCTCTTTCTCTCTCTCTCTCACACACACTTTCTCTTTCTCTTTCTCTTTCTCTTCTTTCTTTCTCTCTCTTTCTCTCTCTATCTCTCTCTTTCTCCCTCTCTTTCTCTTTCTCTCTCTCTCTGTCTGTCTGTCTGTCTTTCTCCAAGTTGTTTTTCTACATGACTGATTTCGACTTCAAAAGCATACACATTTGTCTTTGTTCATTATTCAGAGACGAAATAAAAGAACAAATTTCGAATTTCTTGCAAATAGTTGTATGTGTGTGTATGTGTGTTGTATGTGAGTCCCAGATTATTGTATTTCCAAATTGTTGTTACTCAAACGACACCGGACAATATTTTGGATATACAATTACGTTAATCGATGCGCTGCAATAGCATTTATTTCACAAAACATAAAAAGACCCAACAACAAAATGACAATAATGATGATCGATTGGATAAACATAATGCAAGACTTCCGTTGTATTCAATAACTCTGTTTCCCAATAGGTGTGTGTGTGTGGGACATCTGAGTTTATGTGAGTATTTCTTTTTTTTTTCATTAAAATGATAAAATCACAACGGATATATATATATATGTTTTACATTTCTATCAATAGCAATGCGGTCGTCAATTGCGTGGGAAGCACATTCTTGACCGAATATTTTGATTTGTTTTTCTATCAATTTTTTTTTTATTTTTTTTTTTTTTGTGTTCATTCCATTTTATTTTTTTGTTAATGTCGCCGACAATTTGAAACTTAGAATTTGGTTCAGCATATGCAAAAATGCCATTAAAAATGGTTTCGCATGAGAACGAAATAGGTGGAAAATGCATAATATTACAAAGAGCAGTGCTATGATGTGTTCACATAAAAATGCTATAATGAGAGTGGCATTTCCATTAGTCACGTTGAAATGAAAACATATATAATTTCGAGGAAAAGAGAGCGAGAGAGAAAAGTTATAAAGTGGAAAAAGTCGACGTTGAACATACCGAATTTCAAATAAAATCGTTTGTCGACTGAAAACTCGATATGTTTTTTTTTTTTTCATTCGTAATGAAAATCAATTTTCACGTAAGCGAACTATATAATTACAGTCGACGTCAGGATTGATACCTATTGCATTCATAATTCACATTGATGTATATTTTTCGAGTAGTTTTTTTTTTTCTTGTTTCATTTCACGCCGTACACTTTGTTTATGTGTGTCGGTTCTCGACTCGACACGATGATAGCATGAATGCTATATGAAATTATTCCTCTGTGTAGTGTGTATGTTTTTTTTTTCATTCTTATGTTCCGTGTCGATAAGCGAATGTCCTAGATTTTTGCCACGACATCCAGCGACAACGGCAATCGAAATTGTGTATTTCATTAAAATATAATACAAAAGTCGCTTTTATTTTATGATATGTTGTCATTTTCGTTTTTCAGGCGCATTTCCGTTTCATTTGTCGCGGCTGTCGATTCTATAGCCGAGACCAAACGCTTCTGCTGTTGTTGTTGTTGTTACTATTATTATTATTTTTTGTATGCAACCAATGCTGTACATGATTGCTTTTCTCTGTTTCTCTCTAGCTATCTTTTGTCATATATATATATATATATATATATATTTGCTGATGTTATAAAGCATTAATGCCATTATATTGTTTCAGTTCAATTGAAAAAGGAATAAAAAAAAACAAACAAAATGAAATGAATTGAATTGTCATTTTATTTGCATTGCAAGTGCTCAGCTTAATCATAATGACAATGAAATAAGATAATGTAAATATTAGGGATTGAATATAAAATATTTACATACGTGAAACACTAATTCATTTCGATGGAATAATGAATGACAATCAAGTTGGAATTGAAAACATAGTCTTGCAATGTACTGTGCACATCTACACATATATACACAGTGAGACTAGTAGCTGAAATACCATCATCGCCATCGCTAGTAATAAAAACAACATCCAATTCAACTCGGTCCATAACAATCTCATCGTATGCAACCATCATTTGCCAGCAATGGAACGCATCGAGTGGATGCTTCTTATCCTTGCCGTGTCAACTAAACCTTTCCTCTATTATAAATAGCTTAGAATAACACAAACTATAGAACCCAGCCAAAACTGAATAGAGATGTATCTTATTACACTCCTACAACTCATCTGTCCTTTTCTCTCGTTCTTTTACATTCTCTTCATCTCTCTGTTACCAGTATCAATGGACGATGAAACTTGTAACGTACAAGTTACGTTTTCATTAAATTTCCACTTAAAACTTGGGTTGTTGGTCGACAAAATTAAATGTCTGAAATATGAATGAGCTCTAATTATTAAAAATTTAAAATGGAAAAATGAAACATTTCCACATGATTTCATTTCACTCTCTTTCTCTCTCGCTCTCTCTCTCTCTCTCTCTCTCTCTCTCTCTCTCTCTCTCTCTCTCTCTCTCTCTGCGTGTGTGTGTGTGTGTATGTGTGTTTGTGTGTTTGTGTGGGATATGAAACTTTGAATTGCGTACTAAATTCAGAATACGCAATTCAAGTTTAGTCAAATCAAGTCAAATGGAGATATAAAAATATCATAAATTCCTGTACGGTGTCAACAAATACGGAAAAGAAAAACTTTTTGTACAAGTAAGCATGTCATCTGTCTGCATATGTGTAAAAGTAGTATTGTTTTCCCTGGTGAACTTTTCCCATGTCATCGTCAACAATATTAAAAATCTAATGAGCCGAGATTACAACTAGAAATTATATGCCACAAATCAACATTATGACGTCTTTCCGTGAATTCTTTTCTTTTTGTTTTCTCTTACTCTCTCTCTCTCTTACTCTCTCTCACACACACACACTCACTCACTCTTTTGATGGTTTCACTTTTCTTGATGGTTTGTCACATATCAATCAAGAACTTGAAGACAACAACAAGAATGATGCCAAACTTTAAGTGAAACATTTCATTCATTCATATCTAAACGAAGACCATTCAAAACGGAGAAATGATGAACAATACTGTGAATGGATCGGAGCGCTCACGCTCAATTGCCATGGGCGGCCAAAAAATCCAATATCACAATCGAAGTCTAACTTCTCGCTGTAAGCACTTTTATGTTCACTGTTCACTTTGGTTTGAAGTAAGGAATCATAATAATCTCTTTTGTTTCAATCTTTCGCATCAAATACGTACGGAAAATTTTACAAGCTGAAAAGAAGAAAGAAAAATTGTGCACTGACAGATCTTGGATTCGATACAAACCGTTGATTTTCATCGTTTTTTGCATTTTCATTTTCCACATCTGAGTCGTGGCTCTCATTTGATTCCTTTTCCTCTGTCATTTTGACCGGTGGATGATCGTTTCTGTTTCCTCTTTGATTTTTTTCTCCCACTAAATTTTCTCACGAATTATTAATAATGTTGCTCAAATTGGATTGCCGAAAGCACGAAACGGTGTTTTTTTTTTGTTTTACTCTTCACTTTCTTTCAATTATTCTTCCCTTTGAATTTTTCTTCCAGTGTTTTTCTTAGTTTTTTTTGTTTCACTTTTTTTTGTTTACTTCACAAAATACACATAACAATTTAGTGTTTTCTTGCGCCATCAAAGCGAGAGAAAAAAAAACACACATACAGTTGAGCGTATTATTTCTCAATAGTGCTTAATTACTTCAGGTAGTTCTTTCATTCAAAACATTTATCAACTATGCGCAAACTGGCAACAATTACTTGATCAACCCACACACACGCTTTGTTTATTTTGGATTTTTTTTTTTTACTTTTTCGACTAACGTTTTCTGTATTGTTGTTATTGTTTCTATGGACAAATTGGTTCCTTTTTCTTTTGGTGATTTTCAATGTGTTCACCCAAAAATGATTTACGGTTCACTAATTCCGTTTTTTTGATGGCTTTGGGCACTTAATCGCACCACACACACTCACACGCACACAAAAAAGTGTGAGAAAAGAGAAAAAAAAAGCCGATATTTGAATAATTGTCAATAATTCATTAAAAATGTACATTCAACACAACAAACCCCAACAAATACTACATTAAAAGTACGTTTACACACTGTCTGCTGCATCAATGCTGTGATTTTGTTTTTTCTTGAATTGTTTCGATCAAAATTTTTGACCGATGTTATAAATTTATGATTTTGGCACTTAGTTTGCGGTCTTTGCCTTTATTCCATTTAATGTATTTTGGTGGTTATTCTTTCGCGGTTTTTGTCAATTTTTATTTAATGCGTTTTGTTATTGTTTTCACTTTTCTTTTTTTTTTTTAATTTATAAAATAAATCACAGAAATGCGTGGCATTTGAATTAATGAAAATTCCACTTAACAACTGTTTAATAGCATTTGAACACGGTTTTAATGCCCGTTTTATTCTTTTCACTTTGCTCCCTTTTTTTTATATTGTTTTTTATGGCTCAAAAGAGGAACAAAATGTCATTTTCTTTCCTCAAAGCACCCGACAACTTATGATTGAATTGTTGAACGTTCACCAAAAAGATACCTCGGTTTTGTTTGTCTATTGACTTCAAAATTTCTTTTTATGCGAACATTGCACGTGAATCATTTGTCGGTTATTTCAATGTGAGTTTCAATGCTTTTCCCGTTGTTTCGGATTATTATTTTGAATGGTATCCACCACATTTTTCAAGCATATGCTTGACAACGAAAAACAATGGCCATACGAATGGAGAGGCATTAAACACTTTTAAGGATTTGCAACGCGCGTCAGAGAGACAAAGAAGCACGCGTCAAGTGTACATTGAACACGTATTAATTTAACGTATTTTCGTTTCTAAATCTGATTATGTTTTGGTACTTGGTAAAACCATTTTCCGTGAGTGCTTTATTTTCTCTTCATTGCTATTTATTCACTATGTATTTATCATTTTACACATTGAGCTTCTTTTCATTGCAACAAAAACAGAAAAAAAAAAATCCGGACAAAAAGAGACAGAAAGAGAAAAAAATTATTAAAAAATTAGCGCGGTTTGGATTCCAACAACAATGAACTCACTGTTTTGCACTAGTAAGAAGCGTTTACTTAATAAACTTTAGCGTATTATATTGGCAAGCGGCGAAGAAGTTGAGAGAGTGTGACTGAGAGAGTGAGAACGAAAGGGAGAGAGAGAGAGAGAGTGAGAGAGAGAGAGAGAGAGAAAAGAGAAGAAAGAAAACAGGCGATAACTAGCATCCGAAGCACTTACGGTGTTTTGTATTAGGCATATCGTATTTTCAGTGATCATGGCAACATAAAAAGTAATGACCTTTCATTTGTTGACTTATTTATGAATGGAATTTGCAATAAGCCTTCTTTATTTTCATTCTCAATGTGATTTGAGCGGTAACTGAATGCCAATGCTTAGTTGCTTAGTGGAAGAAGACATTCAAAGTAGGCTTTTTTACTTAAATCAATCCAAAGCCATCGAATTAACTACACAACAGCCTCTCGCCTTGATATTCTCACATAATATTACATTTTGCACATGGCAATTGCAAGGAGAACAAGTGAGATTTTGACCCATGAATTTGGTTGCCTTCGATAATAAAACTCATCAATTTTAAACCGATGTATTTTCAAGTGGTTCCACGTACACAAATCTTACTCATTCTTCTTTAATTTTTCTTTTTCTTTTTTTTTCCCGTTTTTCCACTAACATAGAACAGATGGTGATTTTTTTTTACGGGGAAGGTCATCTCATATTGCGCCTACGCTAAATAATTACGTATACAATTACATTCAATCACGTACGATGGCCACACAAATTTTGTATGCTTTCCATTCCAAAGCCCATACAAGTGAATACAATGTTATGTTCAAATGTTCATATTTTCATTTATCGAAATTGAATTTCAGCTTTTTTTTTATACATTCGTTTTTTTTTCTCTTTCTAACAATCAATTATTGTTTATTTCAAATCGCTCCCACGAAACGATTGAAAATGCTCCAAATGAGATAGAAAGGGGAGAAAGGGAGAGAGAGAGAGAGAAAAAAAAAACAAAATTAAGTACACGCATACACGCATCTAACGATAAATTTATGGGCAAAGTGTTTTCAATCAAGATTGAATTCCAATCATATAAATGGTTGTTGCATTGAACAAATCTAACACCCGCCTAACGGAAATTATTACTATGGATTCACATAAATATGCGATATGCGATATACTTAATTCTTCTGTTTATATTGTTTGAGCTGAGAAAAGCACAGCTTCATCACATTAATATCGGACATTACAAGTTCATTTAAGTATATTAGATTTATTGATTTTAGTAATACATACGTCATTCATTTAATAACAGTAGACGAGATCGGTATGTTCACCGATCCGAACTTAATTCGATGTGAAAATTAAAGATAACACAGGAGGGGATGAACAATTTTCAATTCTCTTAATACTGAACTGAAATGCTCTCTTATTCCCATTCATAGCTGACAAAATATTCTATTAACTTTTTTATGCGATTCATGAAAAAAAAGTCTTGAAATTTGGATATTTTGATGAATTGAATAAACGGCTAATTATTAATATTTAATTATAATTAAATGTACTTCATAAATATTAAAATGGAAATGTAAATGAAATGGAAAAGTGTGTGAACAATTGTCCCCTCGTTTTGGCTCGTTAAAATGACTGATATCAAATGAATTAGCCACATAGCCAAAGAAAATTCGAATAAAACAAAAAAGAGAAAGAAAAGAAGAAAGAAAAAAAACAAATTTCAACAGTAAATAAAAGAAAATTTGCTGGATCCTGGATTGATGTATTATCGTGTAAATTGACGACTCTGTAGTAATAATAATATCCGTACGCATGCAATGCATTGTGAATATGTGAGAGAGAGAGAGAGACAGTGAGATAGAGAGATAGAGAGAGAAAGAGAGTCTATATGGCTTATGGCTTACGGGGCAATGGAACACGCATATCCATCAGCAATGGCAATGGCTTTTGGCAGCCGAAACTCAAGACGGAAGCCTTATTCAGTTATTGTTCGTACACTTAGTCACTCACTCGCACAAAATTCATCCATCGGTCATTGTGTGACTGTGTGCTATGTGTTGATGATATTATTGATGGAGAGCTGTTGGTAATCAGCGAGTGTATTTTCTAATTTCTTGGCGAATGGCTTGCAGCCAACAGTTGTATATTGTTTATTTTGTTGCGTGCACACAAAAAACGTTTGGGGTATGTACAAGATATTCATTGGTGACAATACGTGTTTACCACAATTGTATTTGACTCTACCACATGCAACGTAATAAATGTGACATAGTATTAGTTTGACACACAGTAAATTGATAGGTATTAAGTACTACTAATTTCGGTGGTATTTATATAAAGTAATCCAGTTGTGCTAAAATCTAATCCAATTGTATTCATATCAAACATGCTTTTTGACAGTTGTGCGTATTGGCGCATGTGTTAAGTAATACAAATGTGCTGAATTTAAGTATTTATGTATTTAATACAATTGGATTAGATTTTAGCACAACAGGATTACTTTATATAAATACCACCAAAATTCGTAAAACGTAATACTTGTCAATTTACTATGCAGCAAAACTTTTTCACAATGAGTCTGTTCGACATGCGTACATATTTATTAAAACTTGCATGTGGTAGAATCAGATACAACTGTGGTAAACATATATTGTCACCAATGAATATCATGAACATACCCCGATTGTTTTTTGTGTGTGTGTTGACATAAACCAACCTTTGCCTATTTATCCATCTGTTTCTCTTTTCTCGCTCTTCTTATCTCTCTCTCGCTCTCTCTCTCTCGGTCTCTCTCTCTCTCTCTCTCTCTCTCTCTCGCTCTCGCTCTCTCTTTATTTATTGTATTAGGGATTAAGTATTGGTATCACCTATGATAATGACTTTGTAAATATAACGCAACAAGATAATAATCTAAGTACATATACTTTAGTGTTCTGTGTTGTGCTTTGGCCAAGTGTTTTATTGTTTATCAAGCTTTATCTGTTCGTTTTTTTGGTGTATATACTATATGGCCAATAGATTGGTTTCACCAAAAATTCCGATTATAATTCCGAAAAGCTGTCGTTTACATCAAATACTTTGGCATACGAGCCACTCTGACTCCAATACGATCATTGTAAACCATACATGAAATCGAGAGCTAAATTACAGAAGATACACGGAGTGCAACACATAATCAGTTTCATTGTTTGACGCGTTTCTTCAACACTTCTTTGCTTGTGCCTCTGTTTGCACAAATCGTTTGCACGATTAGATTTCTCGTATGAGAACAGAGAGTTATTTGCGAAAACAGACGTTTTTATTTATCTAATGTCATTGATATTACGTCATTTCGTTTCGATTTGCAATGAAATTGACTGTTGGAACAAAATCGTTTTCAATAATATTTCTCTTTCTATTTCACTCTCTCTATCTCTTTCTCGAATGATAAACAAAATGTGTTTTTGTTAAGTAAAACCCACTATAAATGGAAATAAAAATGCGCTGACAATATTTTTCCAAAGACTTCATAATGCTAAACGATTTGCCATATTTTCTAGCCACACAAATTTTCTGCATTTCATCCAAATGTCTGTGTTTCGTTGCTATATTTTATATGCTAAACAGACTTAATTTCTTTCTTTCGTTCTTTATTTCTTTCTTTGTTTCTTTCTTTCTTTCATTCGGTATTGTGAGTCCTTCTCTCTCTCGCTCGCTCTCTTTCTTTCTCTCTCTTTTTCTCAATTGTAATCTCTATTTCATTTTAATTCACATTCACTTGAAAACGAAAACGAAGACAAAAGAAGAAGGAGAAGAAAAAGAAGAAAAAAAAGTTTGTAATCTCTTTTGAATTTGATGTTGAAGTGCCCTCAACATATGTTTTCCATTAGTTGTTATGTCCGTACCACGCGTCAACTTTTCAAATTCAATCAAAACTAAGCAGCCACGCATTTACACAAATAATTTTTTTTATTCTGGTTTTGCCATTTATTGCTCGGATGCTCGCCTCATTCAAGCGGTACTCTCCATTGATATATATATCAAGCACACACAACAATCGACAAACAATGTTAAACGGCAGATGAACAACAAAATATTGAATAAGCACACACACACAAAACAATGAATTCTTGCGAAATGTTATGCATTCAAATATGAAAAAAAAGGAAGATGTGTGTAAGTCACTTGCAAGATAAACTCGCCTGTATATTGAATAGCACAAAGTCAATTTATGAAAGCATCAATTTATATGCAAGTGATGCTCTCTTTCTCATTTTCTATTTGTGTTGTTGATACTAATGGCTATCATATATTTGGCAAACAATTTTCTAGCATCTTTCATTTCGGACTGGGAGTTTTTAATAGCGTTCACTTCAGGTAACGCATTTCAATCACAAACAACATAATCTATTTAAACTATATATTCCCCAAATACGTCATCCATGCTACTCATGCTATTGCTGCTGCATGGCACATATACGATCTGTTGTTTATTTTCTAAAATTGATACATTTTACTGTCCAACTCACGAAATAAATCATCTATTTAGACATTTATGCGTCACAACAGAGGCATTTGAATTCATATCCATTTGAAATGACGTTTTTGCACTGAAGATAGATGAAATACAAAATAGAATTGTATTCACACCACCACTACCACCACTCACTTCAATCTTGAAGATTTTCAACTTTTATCCATACACATTTCAAATCTATAGAATGTAACTAAATGTAAGATTTGTTGCTTTTTTTTTTTTTTTTTTGTCCGTTCTTAGGTCAAGACAATAGCTAGAGGTATTGTTTTAACAAGAATCTAGTCAATAAAGGGAAAAATGCTTTTAAGATGACTTTTCAACTAAAAAGAAGGAAAAAACGCTTTCAGCCAGTTTAACTGTGAAGTGTGCACAAAGGTTGGAATTTAAAATGAACTCACAATTCAACTATTTGTAATATTGCTCATGTTGGCATTTGTTTTCTGCATGGTTATTTATGTTTATTTTCATATATTCTCTTGTTTTTTTTTTTTTTATAGAAAAAATAAAGAATGCAGACGATTTTAGATGATGTATAAAAATATGATGCCCAACTCAATGTTGCATAGCAAATGTGCAAAATAATATTTTGAAAGGTGAATTTCATACTTTATTCCATCAAATGTTATTATGTAAATCATTTCGACAAGTTTTAGCAAAGTTGACTAAAGGAGCGCCATATATGTATAATTCGTAGCATAATGAATTCATTCTATCATTTCAAGCAATATGAAAAGCACTCATCCAAAAATTGCCGAGTCAGTAATGAAAAAAAAAAAGAAAAAAAAAATTTTGCATGAAAATTGAATGGAGTTAAGCTAGAATCGTTCTTTTTGCCACCTTCTCTATTGATCTCGTTTTTCCTTGTACAATGGAAGGAATATAGAGCCCACACGGGGTAGAGAGTTAAAAAAAAGAGTTAAGAAAATAAGGAATGAATGCAAAAAAAAAAGGTTCAAAGTGCTTTATGTTGATTTGAATTGAATGTGAATTCGGTACGTGATTCTTGTTCAAATGACTCGCTCAATATAAGCTAAAACATTTACACGAAACATTTGGTCTTCAGTAAAGAAATTCCTGTCCAGCATTCATTCTCAACAAAAGCACATATACTGACATTCAATGGAATTTTCGGTAAACGCGCGCGATATATAGTACATTATTATCGACAAACGAGAGTTACTTCGTCAGATAAACATTTACCGATTCGGATAAATTTTATGTGAATTATTCAGAATAATTACTTATTAACGACGACACATTTTTGCCGTTTGCATGCGTATGTGACATCGTTTCCAGTTGTTCCAATATTACAGCTTGTATACTTTATGAGCGTAAACATTAAGCTAAACGCAGCACAACATGCCTTATTCTCTCTGTTCTCTTGTTCTCTATTTGCTACATTGAATTTTTTTCAGGTACCCCCCGTGCATTTTGTTTGATCTCAAATTTCAGCGAATGCAGCCTAATCACAAATTTGGGAGATTTTTGTTTTTTTTTTTTTTTCTTAGCAAAATGTATATCTCGCAACTGAATCCAACTGAGACTAAATTCTTAGAATGGAACGAATGACAAAAAGGTTTTTTTTCCCTCTCGCATTTTATTCAACACCATAAGCTCGGTTGTTTATTCATTAATATGACATGGAATAGATGTTTCTTCACAACGACGAAAAAAAAAATGACTTTTCTGTATGCATTATTCACTATTTGTGTTAAGAGCGCCGCACAACATATTTGCTTTGAATTTTCATAATTTTGTTGTGTTTATTTTAATATGCATTCCTTGTCAACAATAATGACAAAGCCAAATGTATCTGGTTAACGGCAGTAACCAACAGCCGTTGAATTGACGCTGGTTGAACTAGATTTTCGGGATTTAATGCTCATTTTTTATTTATAACAAAAACAATGTTTTCATTCCATAATCTTGATGCATTATGTTCATGTTACAATCTAATCCATGCTTATGATTCGATGTGATGGACACGAATTCTAATTAGTACACCAGCTAGACTATTGGTCGGCACGAAATACATAAAAAGCGAACGACCATCCAACCAACCAACCGATCGGAAAATTCCGTGTATGAAATTTTAAACACAAATATTTGCCAAATCGAACAATATTATTGAAACAATAAACCAAATCCTTTTCTTTTTCTCTCATGATTCAAATGAAATTTCAATAGGTCAATCCAATCATGTGAACGTATTGACTTTCAATTGGACATGTGTAAACAATACGAACGGAAAACTTTCAACCCATTTTTAAGAACACTATGGACAACAATCAAAAACTTGTTAATTGGTATGTAATCGATGTGAATGGAACTTTTTTGACGTAAAGTTTCATTTTAACTGCCATGTAGTAGAGAAATAATAAAAGAAAATTATGATTGAGTTTATAAAAATAGAAATTTCATTGTACAAAACTCAATGCACGAAAAAAATCATACAATTTTATGAAGAATTCCATTACATTTTCAAATGATAAATTTTCTGGGAAAAACAAATTAATTGAAAATCGTGAAATTTATTTAAAATCAATGATAATTGTGTATGTTTTGACATATCAGAAAATTCAAAAAAGTGCTGAATAAAATGAGGTCCTCCCTATTATATATAAAATAGTGATATGAATGTGCTGAATTAAGCGTCAACAGCGACATCTTGCATTGGTTAAGATACAGCCTTTGCATTTGCGATTACTAAATGTCAAACATCATCGCTAACACATACACACAGTAGATTTTCAAACAACAAAAGTGCTTTCGTTCACAATTTACATTCTCAATTTATTAATACTAATTCTTAAAAGAATAAGAACAACATAAATAAGTAAAAGAATTCAATTTTCACACGAAATATTACTGGACCAATTGCGATCGATTTTTTATTGAACTGTACTTACTTGCCACATCAAAATCGGCTAAATTGTATTCATTGGAAAACATTTCGAAATGTCCCACACAATATTATTGGTACAACCTGGCGCACGGCCTGAAACACGAACATATTCCGATTATGAAAGCGTAAACGAAGCATTAGAAGGTGTGTGTAAAATTTATGAAGAGCATTTGAAACGCCGAAATCCAAACACACCAACCATTACGTATGACATCAGTCAGCTATTTGATTTTTTGGATCAGGTACGTGTGAACAAATAATATACAGCTGTGTAACAATGGCTGCTAATGATTTTTTTTTTGTTCTTCTTTTTTTTCCATGTTGTTGTCATTTTCATTTCAACACTTCTGATTTGTTGTTCTTGTTGTTGTTGTTTTTTCTTTAAGTTGGCCGATTTGAGCTGCTTGGTGTACCAAAAATCAACAAACACATATGCACCGTACAATAAAGAATGGATCAAAGAAAAGATTTATGTTTTGCTGCGACAGGCGGCCGGCACGACGGATGAAGCTTCTGGATCAGCGGCTCACTAAATTCTGAACCCTTTTTTTTTCCCCTTTTTTTCGATGTCACATTCGTAATACCGTTAATCATCTCACATCATCGAAATCATTTCGTATTATCTTATTACTTATGTCAATCCATTTGACAATTTTCTTTTTTTTTTTTTTTTTGCGCCAACACCAACATTTGTTCATGAATTCACTAAAATGAAAACTGCTTAGACAGAAAATCAGACGCAATGTTTTAAATAACGTTGACACCATGGGAGAAAAAAAGAACATTTTAATTATAAGCTAAATGATATTATTTGTGGAATATCGAGAAGGAAAGTTATAACACGGAATATATAAAAGAAAATTGAATTTCTTACACTAGTAAAAATAATCGGTTTATCAACACATATTCCGATTTGTCCAAACCGATCATAGCCATAGAGACTTTTCCTTTTCGAATTTTATCTAAGTTTTTGCGGGTGATTAAAATTATAATTTTTGTGCGACTGATACAAAAGAAAACAACTTAAACATTTATTATAAATGAAACAAATGATTTAAAACAAATTAAATAAAATGTATTTCATGACAAAATTTTATCATCTTTTTTCTTCGCAACATTTTATGTGAAATTTTATTGTCTGTTTCCTCGCAACATTTCATGTTTACTGATTTTACATTGAAACAATACAAACTTTAGAGGTTTGCTATGCTATTGATGAAAATAACCAATCGAACAATTTTTTCACTGTTAGGGCATTGATTGGCATATTCAATACAATAATTAACTTGATTCGTTCATAGACTCAAAAGATGAGCAGTTTTTTTGACGTGCATTGTCATAGTAAATTGTCATAATACAAAATATACACGCCATCTTTCAAAAAGACGCTAACTACAATGTAAATGAAGCTAAGAACGAGAACAAGAACAAGAAGTGAAAGAAGAAGAAACCATTGCATTGGCTTTGTAATGTATTTGGCTTCTTTTTGAAAGATGACGTTTTATGAAAGTGTCGTATCAATGCACATCTCTCGGAGATTCATAATTTGGCTGAAAGATGGGCAAAAGTCATAGCTTCCATTATTCTGAATAATGTATTCATTCATTTAGTCTATCAAATAAAGCTATATTTTTTGCAAAAAACAGCCATTTTCAATTTAAAACTAATTAAATGAATGAGTTTGGCCATTTGATCGATCAATGCTAGGAGCAAATTGAATCCATTGGTTTTCTGTGAAGAACCTACAATTAAAACAAGATGCGTTCTTATACAACAAACAGAATCGCCTGTTTTTTTATTGTAAATTGAGAATAGACATGAAAATTGCTACAGATTTCTGTATATTTTCTAAAATTCCTTAAAAACATAAAATTAGTGTCTAATTTTTTGACGTGGCTTATCCGTTTCCATTTCATATTCAATTTCGATATGGCGTTTCTTGGTTGGTTTTTTAGCCGCTTTTGTTTTCTTCACTGTTGGTTTCTTCGGTTTCTTTGATCCGATCTCCTGAAAAAGAGTAAACATTTATTGCAAAATCAAAAATGTATTTTTAGTCAAATAGATATGAATAGAATGATGAAATGAAATTGCTCATAAAGAATGATGTCGCATTAGTAAAGATGAGCATTGATTCTTACGCCATCTGTACGAGTACGGTGTGAAATTGAATAAATATCAAACAAAATTGTGAAATCACACGCAGTGGACTTTCATCTTGGTACTTTCATGCACGATTTATAAACAACGTTTTCATACCAAAGCAAATGAGTCGTGCACTGAATGCCGCAAGCAATTACATCAATAACGGCATAAATTGAATGGCAATTACTTTGCAAGCGATCTCTATCATATATACACTGGATTGCACATATACTATTACGGAATGCAAACGATAAATCGTATCTTTTTGCCGTTTCCGTTGGTTTAGTCAGTGCACATTGATAAATCGTATAGATGGCGTCAATTACTTGAAATCAATGCTCTTCTCATCTTAAAACATACAACGAATGCCACATTGTAAAGAAGTTGCCCATCGATTTCGATAGACGAAATTAAGTAAAAATGTCAATTGTCTACAAAAACATTGAATTTCACGAAATCGATAAAATTATCAACTTACTTCGATATCATCATTGTCTGACTCAAAGTCACTTGGTACTTCGACTTGTTGTTTTTCGCCGGATTCACTTTCAGCATCAGACATCTCAAAGTCACTATCACTATCATCATCATCATCTTCATCAGATGGTGCTTCGACAAATTCATCGGTTAACTCTAATTGTGATTTTTGTCTTGATCCGGATGCATGTTCTGTTTCGATTTCCAATTCACGTTCATTTTCACTAATTTCCTCATCATCAACTTCGGCTTCGCTTTCAACTTCCTCTTCAATTTCTTCTTCTTCCAATGCTTTGTTGAATACTTTTTGTGGGAAATTGTAAATATCTTGATAAGTGCCATTCTTCAATCGTTCCAACAATTGTTTCTCAATGGCTGAATCTAATTTAGCGGCAACTAATGCCTTCTCTTCTCGTCGTCTTTCACGTCGTTCAATCTTTGTTTGTACTGGTACCAATAATTTTTGACGACGCAATTTCAATTTACGCATTCGTATCAAATATTGTGTGATTTTAATGAAACGTTGTTTACATTTTTGCCGAATGTAATTGTCCCAGAATACCAAATTTTCGTTAATTTGATATATGGCCTTTTCAAAATTACGCGATAATTTCACTTTTTCCCATAATTTTGATGGGAAATGTGATCGTTCAGCCGTTTTCATATACAAATAAATGATACCTTTCTCTTCACGAACGGTTGCATATTGGCTATTTGCCAATGGACATGATACACGCGTACATAAACCGGTTAAATTGTATTCATGACGACAGAAATTTCGTGTATCCGTTCTAAAAGGAAAAGAAATATATTTTTAATGAGCAATTCAACAATGAGTAGCTCTATTTATCTATATTTGACTTCTCGGTTAGTTTTTTTTTTTTTTTTTTTTTGTTTTTGCAAATTCATCACTTACTTGACTTTGTGCGAACAAAATGATTTATTGATAATGCTCCAAACAACCTGTCAATGAATTGAGAGTAAACAAAATGAGATGTTTCCCATATTTTTTCACACAAAAATGTGATGAATACACATTTACTTACATCGTCGTTTTGCATTTTTGTGAATTTTCTTTAGAAATTAACAGCAAATTGGAAAATGTATGGGAAGATTTAAAAAAAAAAAAAAATTTATATCAACGATTCGAATACACGTGCTGAAAGTGACAATCATTGACATAATGTATTTTGCACTGAAAATGTTAATGAGTACTGTCATTGAAATCTAGTACCTTATTCTGATACAATTTGTAATTGACATTCGTTTTCAAATCGTACAATTGTGCTGAATGTGAATGAAAAAATTTAGTTGAAAACAAAATTTCGTTTGTTGATTCTGGCAACCATTTGATTTACGATATTTTAAACTATAATAAACGTGAATATCATATAATCAGAGTGAAAATGTCACGTTATTTACTAGAATTCGAAGTATTTGGTCGCGTTCAAGGCGTATTTTTTCGAAAGTTTACAAAAAAACAAGCCGATTTACTCAATGTAACTGGTTGGTGTATGAACACAAAAGATGATACAGTAAAAGGAGAAATTGAAGGACCTGAAGAAAAAATCAATCAAATGAAAGAATGGTTGGAAAAAACCGGTAGCCCATCATCACATATCACAAAAGCAGTTTTCTCTTTGCCCAAAGTAGTCGATCAACCAGTTTATAGCAATTTCGTTATTCGCAAATGAGCGAATTTTGGGTCATTTTTAATTCTAATTTTTCAATGAAATTGAAATGTTGACATATAAAATCTGATTTGAATAAAAAAAAAAAAAAAAAAAAAAACAAACAAATGAAATGTTTGAAAATATTTTAATTTAATTTTCAGCTGTAAAAATCAATGCATAGATTCAATTGACACAACAATCAAAACACACTCATACCAACCCATCTATTTAAATGTTTATCACCGTATTTGCATACCAATTGCTAATAACAATTCATGCACCGCATGTCTTTACGATTAAAATCACGATGCTGATTAAACTACAAATATGATTGGTACACACGCAAAGCAACAGTCGTACAGTACACGAGGACCATTTTTTGCCAATCGTCATTTTTGTTGTTGTTGGTTTCGTATTGAATTGAACATTGTTGAGAAAATTTTTTCTCATCATCATTTTGTAAACGTTTTTAATTGTAATTGCTATAGTAAAATGTCTAACGAAACTCATGCTAAAAATATTATTAAAAGTATATTGAATGTACGATGTCGAGAGGGTGCAACAATTAATGATATTCAAAGTAAGACATATACATTGAAAACAATTTATTAAAATGATTATTGACCAATTGTTTTTCCCCAAATTTTCAAATGAACATTTTTTATTTAATTTTTTTTTTTTTTTTTCATCTACAAGGTGACTATGAAGAAATTGTGGGAGAACCATTGCCAAACATTTACGATTATTTAAGCAGCATTGAATGTGCATATAGCATTGAAAGTTCCAATGGTGAATCGAGATGGTATGTGCTTACACATTGTACCCGTGGAGATGGCAATGAATTTCTTTGCTAATGCGACTTCGTCATTACTATTCTTTAGTAAAAAAAAAAAAAAAGTTTTCCACAGGACGCATTGTGATCATAACTACCAAACTCAAATTTAAACAATATTTATTTTTTCATGTTTCTCACTTAGGTATGTGCAAAGTGACAATATGCAACACATCACAAAATTAATAATGGGACAGAAACCACCACAGCAACCAAATCGACCACAAAAATTAATGCATCAATCGATCAAACAAAATGAGTGTTTTTTTAAAGATAACGTCGTCTACAAACATATGCGGTAAATATAAAATATTTAATCATTCAATGCAAAAATATTACGTATTTAAAACTTTTTGAATAAAAATTTTTGAATGGAATTAAATTGCAATGCTAAATCTAATCAAAATTGTTTACATTCTCATAGCAAAATCAAAGCGTATCAAAGTCAACGTTGCGATGAAAGTAATAACAACAGCTTTAAGAGCAATAATAATTTTGAATCGGCAAAAATATCTCCAATCCGTTCAAAAATAGAACTTCATGCACAGTTGATTGGCGATGATTTCTTCCGTCTGTTAGCACGAGACCCATTAAACATCGATCGAAATCTTAATCGAAGTAAGTTTTTTTTTTATTACTCGTTTAAAGTAATAATTCTTCTTAAATTTTCACATTAGAAGCAACATTGCTTATCAATTGGTTATTGTTTTTGTTTTTTTTTTTTTTTCTTGAAGGATATGGAGTTCAACAGACTGGCTTATGCATCTCTGGATTGAGTATTCAGGCAGCAGCTAAGCTCATTGAACTAACCCAACACTTCAAATCGAAAAGATTAATCATAAATATTGGTTCTGTGGACATTTTACATGGTCATGAGCTTGTTGAAATGTGCATTGAATTTGAACATCTAATCGAAATGTGTGAACGACGAGGATTACAGCCAATCATCACCACATTGGCGCCATTAGCAAATATTGGCCATTCAACGGAAATGGTTGATAAATTGCGCAAATTTAATTTGTTCATTATGGAAAAATACATGTCAATTTATGAAATTATCGATATTTGGTCACAAATGACAAACTCACGCGGTGCCACCAATTTCAACTATTATAAATCGTATGCATTCTCTAAATCAAAGCTTATTCATAACAAAAAAAAGAATACACATAATGAGAAATTTTTATTGTTTCGTTGTTTTTGGTTTACAGTGAATCAAATTATGTGAGTGGAAGTAATCGTCCTCATGTACTATGGAATCGCAAAGGTTGCAACGTCATTCGAAGTCAACTCAATTATTCATTGAGTAAGATTCTTAAGATATCAGTCGATCGTTTACAAATTGATGCTTGAAATGTTCCTGCCAAATGAAATTTACTAACGCAAAACCTCAAGCGGTTTTTCAATTAGTAGTAAATCATTGATATTTATTTATATTATTAAGACTGACAAAAGTCCTCCAAAAATTGTTTACTCTATTTTAATATTCAATTGTCACGTTAGAAATTTTATTGTAAAAATTTTGACTTTAAATATTGCCAAAAAGGCTTGCATCGTTTATTTATAATATGTATTGTGCCCGAAAATGCTAATTTTTTGCATTTAAATTTAAGCTAAACCATTTATCGCTTGGTTGTTTTTGTGATAAATAAAAACCTGAACTAAACCACAAATGAAACAAATTACACAAATGATTTCATTTCTTTGAATAAGTGTTGATTTTTTTCTTTTTTTTTTTTTTTCTTTTTTTGAAGAAAATAAAAGTTAATCATTTGAAATTAAATCACTTTAATTTGTAGAACTTTTCTATGTATGAATCCTTTGTGTGGGAAAAATGAAGGAGAATCAAATTTCATTGAAATTAACAATTTAAAATTTAATGCAAATCAAGTAGACATCAACACATAACCGATTAGATCCATATCTCTGAACAAGTTCTAAGACATGATTTTACGAGAACGACGAAAAGAAAGATTAAGCGAAAAAATCAGATAAAGAGAGAGGGAGACTAAAATGGAATGGAATAATTGAGTCCGTCTGGCCTAATTTTAAATAATTATAAAAATTCAAATGCATTTTATTTCTGAAATTGAGATTAATGAACTTCAATTCTGTTTAAACTTATTTTCATTCAACGTCAATCGGATTATTATGATAAACAGTCACGTATATTTTGCTATTGAACCGATTGCTTAGCATGAATTGAAAACAATATATTTGAAATAGAAATGTTTCTCTATAATTATTTACTAAATAAATGCTCTAAAATTCCTCGCAAATCTTTCGCCTATTAATATATATTCGTTTTTTTTTTGAATCCAAAAAATGTCATTTGCACATGCTCAATAAAATCAAACGGTTTAGCTTTGCCGTGATTTTTCGATTATCCATTGTAATCAGGAGAAAATTATGCATGTAGGTGACATTCCAACCAAAATCATTTTACATGTAATGTCAACACGCCACCTACATGTATAGTGAACTAAGCTTCTCTTGTCGATATCCGGTGAATTTGATGTTTTTTTTTTTTTTTTTCAATGCAACGATAGTTTACAAAGTTCACTTTGAACCTTTTATAATTATGAACAATTTTCGGTATTTCAAATTTATATAAATAAACCAGTGATGAAAGAGATTAATTTTTTTATTTGAAGATTGTGAAATTAGTAAAGAAATGAAGGCAATTGTTGTGATTTTGTTCAGTAAGTGCATTTCATTTTGATCGTGTTCATTATTCATATAAGATTGTCTGACAAATATATATGAAAAATTGCAGTGTTGTGTTCTACGTCATCTATGTTTAAAATCAATTCATTTCCAATTTGATGTTTATTATTGAATCAATATAAATCGAACACAAGTGAAGAAAAATCGCAAGACTCCCATAATTTGGTGTAAAAATGGAATGTTCTACCAACTGATCTGTTTGGACCGTGTTCACTTTAAGCATTATGATTCACTCAAAATAACAAATAACAGTTTATACATGTACAAACTCAGTTAAATGTTGCGTCGTGTATGAACAATCTAGGAAGAAATTCTCAAATATAAGGTCATGATATTCAAAAGAATATTACTTTCAAGTGATGACGTGTTTTTTAATACCTTTTTCCAAAAGAAGAAGAGAAAAAAAAATCAAAACTAATGTTGACCAATTTTATTATATTTTCAATACAAAATTGGAATTTTTCTCCCAAAAAAAAAAAAAAGATTCAACCATATTAAATTGAATAGAAAAAAAAAAATTGCGCGCGAAAAGGGACTTGAACCCCTGACCGTTGGATTAAAAGGCCAACGCACTACTAAAGATGTAATATGGGGTAAAAATAAGTGAGCTAACGGGGCTAATGAACGTCATGAACAGATTGATTAACTATTTATCACATCAAATTAAGATTTAAATGCAAATTTGTCTGTGTTCATGATACCATTGCCATAGAATAGTGAAAATTATGGTTTTTAGTGGAAATAAAACTATAATATAAAATGGATACGGAACAATAAAAATCAGATTTTCTTTTCACTCGTAAAATTTTATCTGTTGTCAAATTGATAATGTCAATGTTAAGACAAATTTTAATTACTTTTTTGTTTGTTTTTTTTTTTTTCATCACAGTTGGGTTTGCAGCCGATCTTGTAAAATCACGTAAGTGAGAAGATTGTTTGAAATAAAATTTTCTTTCTAAAAAATAATACAATGAATTACAGTGAAAATGCACACGAATTGCCATCACTTAATTTTGTTTAATGTTTTATTAATAGGTCCAAGAGTAATTGCCGGCGAGGAGTCGAGTATAATTCCATATCAAATATCGTTGCAAACTGATATAAAAGATAAATACAATACGTCAATTTGTCAAGATGTGGCAGTCAATCATGATCATTTTTGGCCAAATTTTATAGATGGATTAATAAACTTTTTTTATGATTGGCATGATTACGCTTCGATAGGACCAAATCATACCCACATATGCGGAGGTGCAATCATTGATGAGGTTTTTATCATATGCATGGATTATAATTTATTTTAAATTTTAAAATGTTAAAATTTTACAGAAATACATAGTCACCTCAGCTCATTGCTTCACTGGTTATGAAGACAAAATAAATTTATATTCGATAGTAGTGGGCATTGGCGACCTAAACGATGCGAAAGACACTCTTCGATATTGTATTGAAAAGTTCTACATTCATGAGGAATATGATGATCCAAATTTAGAAAATGATATTGCATTGCTAAAGCTTAGCCGACCAATTGATTTGAGCAATAAAGAAATAGCTAGAACGATCGAATTGTCCAAGGAGTTTGTTGGTGAAGGTGTTACATTAGCTCTAGCTGGGTTAGGGGATTTTTTTTTCTTTTTGTTTTTTTTTTTGGAATTTCATTGTTTCAATTTAACTTAAACTGTCACTGTCATTTCTCAGATGGGGTTCAACAGATGTAAAAAAATTAAAGAATAAACCAGTAGAGTTGACAGGTTTATTATTCTATATGCGTCTAACAACTTTAGATAAGGAATATTGCTCAGAAGCGGAGGGCGATTATCGGTATTTAACTGAACCTGGCACATTTCGATATACAGATTTATGCTCATATGGAGAAAAAAATTCGCTTACAAGTTATGTAAGTTTTCATTTATCAATATCATTATTTGCTTTGCTCATTATATAAATGATCCAAAATTGTTGTTTTTCCATTTCTTTATAAAATGTTCAGGGTGATTCTGGATCGCCAGTCACTAATTTAAATCAGACAGAACTTGTTGCAATTCATTCAAATTCAATTTATGGCGTATCTAAACCTATACTCATTTCGATTCGAATTTCTGAATTCCATGAATGGATAGATGACAAGATGAGATGGTGGAAATGGAAATGGAGATGGAAATGGTTTTAACAACATTGAAATAAATTTATTGTCATTTAATTTACGTTTGCATTTTTAACACCTATCATTAGACTTTTATCACTCGCAAAACCAGTCATCAGTTGTGATTTTAAAATCATTTTCCATAAATTCATTTATCAGAGCTACGCAAATATTATTGTACATATTTTGAAATAGAATAAATAAAGATTGTAATCTGTTGAATTGATTGAAATCTTATACAAATATGTTTGAATTCAAACCAGATAAAATACATAATGATACACGTGCAAATGTACATGAACGTATGTCTTATCACAGCCAAGGAAAGTTCATTTGAATACTCAGCTATTTAAATAATCCATACAGAGAAGTAAAGTTATTATTCTTTTGATTAATTGTTGAATTCATAAAATTAACGTCAGTTTTTAATATATTGAAAAAAATGTGTTTTTCAACTTCAATAAAAGTCCAAAAAATGTATAGAGAAGCTATCAGTTTATTGTTTTGTTTCAAAAGAGTCAGTATTTATTAATATAAAGAAAATGAAAATAATAAGTGTTGTATTTTTATTGATCGCTATTTGTGTTGCTATCAATGCAGACGCCATTGATTCAATCACAAGTAGTGCAGGTGCAGTAACAGGAATTACAGACTCACTTTCAGGAGTTACAGGTTTACTTACATTAATTGATGAAGTTCTACCATTAATTAATGCACTTTTACCGTACATAAAAATAATTGTGTTAATTTTAACATCAATAAACCCACTTATTAATGCAGTCATGCCGCTTATTGAAGCCGCAGCAAAAATCATAACAAATGTGGTAAACATTCTAACACCGAATGTAGAAAATCTCGTAAGCACTATCGTTCCTATTTTGAATGCTTTAGCGGATGCTACAGGCAGTGCAAGCGGCAACAGTGCTGGTGGTCTTGGTAATTTATCCGGTGTACTTAGTGGTTTAACTAATAGCAATACACTTGGTAGTGTAACTGGTGTAGCTGGTGGATTAACTGGAGCAACGGGTGGATTGACTGGAACAACTGGTGGATTGACTGGAGCAACGGGTGGATTGACTGGAGTAACTGGTGGATTGACTGGAGTAACTGGTGGATTGACTGGAACAACTGGTGGATTGACTGGAGCAACGGGTGGATTAACTGGAAAAACTGGTGGATTGACTGGGACAACTGGTGGAGTGACTGGAGCAACTAAAACACTTGGCGGTTTAAAGCTATAAACAAGCAATTTAATGAATAAATTCGAAAAGATGTTAGAAAAATTACATATACCGAATGAAAATCAATCTTAGAATAAGTTTTTTTTTTTGTTTTTATGTTAAAATATAAATTTTTATAAATTCGAAATAAAAAAAAATTTATTTTTCTTTCAATTGAATTGTTGAATTGATTTTTATGATTGAATGAGTGCTGATTTCATTTGAGATTCTTATTCGCACATGAGTCAACATTTTAAATTAATACGTTCATTATGTCTGCAACTGTGATTCGTAAAATCAATAAAATCATAATCAACACACAGACTCTTTGTCACAGAGACGCAATATTTTTTATATTTTTAATTCTTATGTTTATTCAATTCGGAATTTCTCAATATATTTCTCTTAAATTAACTTAAAATACTTTCGTTAATTGAACGATCGTCGAAAAAATCGAATTTCCAGATGTGCTTCTTGTGAATATGTTTTTTTTGTTTTGTATTTTTTTTTGAGATTGATATCATAATTCACTTGATGAACATTTTGTAATAAGTCTCACGAATTTGCATATTCTTAATTTAAATCTTTTCAATACTTTAAATCAATTCAATATGTTTTGGTGATTCTTGAATCAAAAGATTTGAATGCTATGTTGAGTGTGAGACAATAATTCTGTTTATACAAATTAATTTTGATTATTAAAATAAATAATTCAATTTTAATATATTTATAATGAATTCAGATTTGATTATTTACAGGTTAAAATTTGTTCTATTTCATGTGATTATTTAACCAATCGTAAAATTCTGAAATCCGAGTTGATGTGAGTGTGTACTTAGAGATGCCGTAGATTGCACCTGAAAATCATTAAAATATATCATTTAATAAGAGAATATAATGAAAGAGATCTGCTTTTGAATTTATAATTTATTGATTATAACCTGTATGAATAGCAACAAGTTCTGATTGATCTGAATAAGTGAGCGGGCTACCAGAATCACCCTGAAATATAAATTATAAGTGAAATAAAGAAGAAAAATTAAAATTATTTAAAAAAATGTGATTTTCAAAATGACAAATCAAATTTAAACAAACTGAACGTACATAACTTGCGCTAGAATTGCCATCTGCCCATGAGCATAATTCGTTAATATAATTACTTTTATTTATGTCATTGTCACTTGGATAACGGGCATCAATCAGGAAATCTGCACAATATTCTTTATCCAACGTTTTTACCAAAAGAAATTTCAATGGATCTGAATAAATAATGCCAGTATTTGGTGCTGGTAAATATGTTGCTCCCCATCTACGAGTGGATAATTATAGAAAAAAAAAAAATTACTTTTGATGACAAAAACGTACGAAAAGATCAATTCATTTACCCTGTTAAAGTTAATGTGAGGCCTTCATCAACAAACTTTTTCGAAAAACTTATTGCTCGTGATCTCAAATTATCGATTGGTCGTTTCAATTTCAACAATGCAATATCATTTTCACCGTTTGAATGATTATATTTTTCATGCA
Organism: Resseliella maxima; assembly: GCA_029041755.1. NCBI lineage: Eukaryota > Metazoa > Arthropoda > Insecta > Diptera > Cecidomyiidae > Resseliella > Resseliella maxima. Next base: position 490,807 of record JAQOWM010000600.1, on the reverse strand, counting down.
TGATTATTTGCTCGATGCAATGCCGATTCTTATCTTCTTCATCTTTTAGATTCTGAATACCTACTACTACGGAAAATAAATCACTTTTATCATCAATTCCATAAAAGCAATGAGCAGCAGTGACAATAAATTTCGAAGCAATGATTGCTCCGCCACACAGATGAACATGGCCAGGTCCTTTTGAAATATATTTATATTCACGTGAATTAGAGAACCAATTTAAAATTCCATCTATAAATCCATCGGATTTATCATCATTGATTCGTATCTCTTGACATGGAGCATCATGTTTTACATCTGTTTGCACTGATATTTGATATGGTACCAAATCTGAGTCTTCTCCATCAATTATTCGTGGAGCTGCTCTAATAATAAACAATAGATTTCCAAATACAACTACTAAAATTGAAATTAAACAAAAAATTAAAATTATTTTAACAACAAAAAATCATACAAACTACAAATGAAGCTATTTGTAACTGTATTTAAATTCATTAAATCTTTTGAATACGATTCATTTGAATTTGTTACGATGAAAAGCTCTTTCATCAAAGCTTGATTTTATATTGTGAATAAAATTCAATGAGACATAATTTTATGCACATTTATCGGATGTTTCAACTGTAAAATCTACGAATTAAACGAAATTAAGACTTACAAATCAAAACCAATAGAACTGTTTTCATTTTTAAAGAAAGATCTTTCTTTTTTCAAGTTTTGTAGACAACTAAACTTTTCTTGCATTTTCTTGCTCATTTATATCAAATCAGATTAGAAAAAATTGTTTCGAATATTAAAACCAAAACATATTTGATGTATATTTTCAGAAATATCCGTACAAACGAAAAACAAAAATTATTCATAGTTTATGGCCAAACAAATAATTGAATTTAACTCTTTAAGTAAAGTGAAGTTGTTTAGAATATTAGAAAACTGTAGCAAAAATAGAATCTAAACAATCAATAGTGTGGGAAAAATACAATTACAAAATATTTCAAATTTCACTTTAGATGAGTCAATAGCCAAATATATATTTTCCACGAAATATTCCGAACTAAATTAAATGAAAATATATTTGTAATTGCATTTTGCGAAGTGAACATGATTTGAAACAAATAATACATAGTCATACGAAAAGAAAAGAAGAATAAGTGGGATCGATTCAATACTTCTGGTTGTAGATTTTTTTTTCTTCATACTCTTTCCAGTTGTTTTTTCTGTTGAAGACAGAGCCCATATGTTTCATGCTGACAGTGAAAGTGGCGCCTCTTAAGGAGAATTGCATTTCTCTATGTTTTCGTACTCATTCCGCGATGATTAACATGTTTAAATAACCAAATATTGACAAATATTTACTGAAATTGAAAGTATCCTTAAGAGGCGCTCACAGCAAATCGATACATTTGAGCTTTGGTTGGAGAACTGGCTTCTGTTGCCAAAAATGCTAATTTTAGGAATTCATTTTTCTGGACATTACTTTATGAAGCCAATGAATGAATTTTTTCATACTTTGGGCTGTAACTCAGGAATGGTCTAAGAAAGTTTTTTAAAAGTAGCAATTTTGACAATGACAGACATCTCTCTAATCGAAAAAAAGGTTTGAGGCTCACTAAAATGTTTAAGTGAAGTTCGTGTTGTATTGTATAATTTATGATGAACAAATATGAAGAAATCCTTTTCGCTGGTATTTTTCAAGGACTAAATATTTAATAAAATCATATTGATGTGAAAAGAAAGAGTTTGTGGTTTTTCTATTAAATTCATGCAAATTTATTTTTGAAATAAAAATTGATGACAATTTCTTGTTTTTTTTTTTTATATTCTTTGAACATTTTCTTTCCTTGGCTACATTAAAATTGAAAAAAAAAAAAAAAAATTGACGGAAAAAGTCAAAATGAATGAAAAATAATGGAGTAAAAAAAATGTTGGCCTCAATGGCACAACGATCATTGTTAACATTGCTCGTTGTGACGGTGTTTTCGAACGAAAATTTGAATAAAAAAAAAAAAAAAATAAGTAAAAGTTCGATTTTGTTGAAACATTTTAAAATATTTTTACAGACATTTTTCTTAAAAGCTAAAAATATGGGCGTTTCAGTTGGTTTTTTCAAAACTTGTTTCTCTTAAATTTCAATCTTGTTGAATCTTTTTTTTTTTTTTTTTGCATAATTTTTCTTTTCAATTTCCCTTCACTTAATTCCAATAGAATATATGTGTATTCGCTCAAATAAATATATTCGATTGTAGCTTTTCAGTAATACCTAAATACATCTTTATAAAAATGACTTAAAAAATTCTTTTACAAAGAAAAAATCTGATTTTTTTTTCTCTTATTCTTCTTCTTTATTTTTATTTCTTAGTTTGTTTTCTTTTCTCTAATTTCCTTCTTATTCAAAATGACGAGCTCCATTTACGTTTCTTTTTTTTTTTTTTTTGGATTATTTCGTTTTATTATATTTTGCCAATTTGCTAGCTTTTTTCATGTTTGCTGCATTACAATTGAGAGAGAGAGAAAAAATGAACAAAAAAAAAAATTCATCTTTTCATTTTTTTTTTCTAAATTTTTCTTCTTTAAGTCGGATTCATGTTTTATGTGGTAAATATGTTTTAAAACGATATTAGCATGTATATATCTATATGTAAATATTAATGATAATTTGATTTTTTTTTTTGCATTTTTTTTTATTTTTTTTTATTTTTCATTTTCTTGTTTGTTTTCATTTTTGCGCGAATTGAAAGAGATCAATATGTTCTGCAACTTTATAAGTGATACAAATTTACACTTAACAAAATGTTTTTCTTCCTTTTTGTTTTCTTCATACGATTAGTTTTGCGTCATTACTAATTTATTTTGCAAGATTTATTGCATTCTATTCGAGTAAATAAAGATTGGTTTGAAATGTAAAGAAATTAGCGATTTTTTTTTTTTTTTTTTTTTTTTTTTGGCAGACTTGAAGACATTTATTATATTGCCATTAGATAAAGGAAATAAAAAACAAAAATCGTTTTTTTTTTGGGGGGGGGGGGGAAATAGGAACGTTATCCTAAGTTACGATTAATCAATCGCGGAGACCAACGAAAAGAAGCGTTAATTTTGTTAAAATAAAATCTAAATAAAAAAAAAAAATGATTGGTTTTTGACTTGTAATATAATTTGACACGATGTTTAGCTCATGTATGGCAAATCATTTTGTCGTTTACACATTTTTTTTTTTTTTTTTTTTTTCAATAATCGGTCGAATATGTTATTTAGTGAAAAAAATGTTGATTCCCATTCGTGTACTTTGTTTTGAGTTTGAATCAATTTTCCAAAAATAATCATTTTGTGAAATTTTGATAATTTTTGTCTTTTCAAAAGAAAGACTTCAATTCTACTAATCTAATCAATGGATCATATGAATTGAGCAGAAATTAAATGAAATTTATATTTTTTCAAAAAAAAAAAAAAAAAAAAATTGATTATGTACAGTGTACATGTTGGACTAATTGCACATTGAACATATATTATTCGGATGTTCGGAAAATTGTTCAGAATTCAACCGATGGCGTGAATGAATTGTATTTTTTTTTTTTTTTTTTTTTTTTGGATACACGATTCGTTGCATAAGTTTGTTTTAACTGCTGCTTGTCGCTTACAATGATTGGCTGGATTTTTAAATGTATAGAGAAAGAGAGATTTACGTAGTTAATTATTTATGGCCATATTATTTCGTGTTTGTGCTTCTTTTCTTTTTATTACTGTGCTTTCTAAAATTCTAAACTTCAATCAATGCTTAGCGATGCGGCGACATTTATCGAATGCGTCAAACATTTGAATACATTTAAATCATAAATAGCATTTTTATTGCAGTGATTAAATTCAGATTTTCAAATGGCATCCGTAATGGATACATTTAATAATCGGCCATTTGATGATTCAATCGCTAAAAATAATCGTGATTTGTCCGAAACAAATGTTCGGGCATATTTTGTCATTTAAAATGTGAATTAGCTATTCATGGAGGAGAAAGAGAGAAGTTAGAAGGATTGTTTTTTTTTTTGTTTTGTTTCAATTATATTTCACTGAGTCTTTGACACGACACAATATTAAGTCATTGAACGTTATTATCGATATTCAAATATACTGCATCTTGTATTCACGCACCCGCGCTCGTACATCTCATTATAAACTATGATGAAATATGTAGATTAAACTAAATTTTACACACACAAACGTATCATGAAACTGCTGATTTTCGAACAAAAAAAAAAAAAATAAAAAAAAAAAATTAAAAAAAATAAAAAACAAAAAACAAAACGGGATGTGACTTTGATTGCTTTCAAATGGCCACGCGTTGGACTCGAACTTATTTATATAATCAATTGAATGAATTTTCCGGCAAATAAATATCAATTTTGAAGCATTTAAAGAAAAAAAAAAATTAATTGTCACTTTTGTAGCTTGTCTGTTCCTTCTTTTTTTCTTTTTTTTAATACTTAAACTTTATGAAAGAAAACGTTAAAGCTCAACATCGCGTTAAACGCCGTTCTGTTGCAGCCGCACGCTTATTAAACGAAATCATCTATGTAGTTTTTACAAAATCGCAAAAAGAAAACAATTGAAACGGATGATCGTTCTAATTGAAATCCTTTATAAGTTCCAAACTTATTCATCCATTGGAAGAGCATGCAATGATGTCGTGGATTATACAGTTTTCAAACAGACAAAATCTAGATTCATTTTTCGATGATTTTCTCATTACTTATTGCATCACAATGTTTTGTGGATGGGGAGAGGTTGATTGGTGGAGATAAGAGGCTTTGTGTGTAAGTGTGTGTTTGTGTTTGTTGTTGTTCAGTGCTGCGGCTGATCTTTTACCAACCGATATATGTGATGTTGAGCGCCACAATTTGAATTAGCCACCTCAAATACATATGCGATGCAAAGTAGCGTCTCGTTTGTCTCTCGATTTGACACGACCTACAGCAAATAAAAACACATTTGTATTTGTTTTTTTTTTTATTGATTTTAGATATACAATCGATTCAAATTCAAATTCAAATTCATATTTAAATTTCAATTTGAATTGTAATTAATTGCATGTGCTTTGTGCTCACCTGTAATATTGTGAAATTTTCAAGAACACTGTTCATCATGTATCGTTCTGGCAAGCCCTTTAGCTTCTGAATAAAATTGATCATGTATTCGCACATTGGTGACCTTTGAATGCGATAAATAAACCTTGAACTTTCCAAACGTGAATATTCTGTTTCCACTTTTTCAACTACTTGTTTACCGAACGAGCATACTTTTGTCGAACATGTTATCACGATGTTCTCATTGCTTTCGTATCTGTTTTGAAAATTTTTTAAAACATTATTATTGTTGGAAACAGAAAAAAATGGTTTAAATTTGAAAAATGTAAGTTCTTTTATAAGCTTTTTTTTAAAAATTTTGAATACATACTGGCTGGTGACCGCATAGAAGGCTCCCGCTTCGTCGGTTATGTTTGTATTCAAATCTGCCCAGCATTTGACCAAGTAGAATGCATTTTGTGGCCCTCTTTCATACAATTCCTTCAACCCTCCCGATTTTTCTGGGAATTTATCGCTGATTTCCTTTATATTCACCGACTGTAGAAAATGAGAAATATCGATATCATTAAATTCTTTACTCAATTTCAATTTCTTATTGTTTTTTTTTTTTACCTCGAGCAGTGGATCCGAGTATGATGTTTTTCCATTGATGTGTACAAATAGATGACGATACTGAAATAATATGAGTCAATTGTATAAGAGACAAATATTTCAATTCAATATAAACAATATGAAAATGAGAATTTAACAAGATATTTTTCTTTTAAGAAAACGAATCAAACAAATATTTTTTGTGATCAAAATGTTCGCGCATGTTTTTAGTCATATTAATAACGTACTACTTCTTCTCGTTGAACTTCCATGAATGCAGAGAATTCTAATAGACGGAATTTGCTTGTTGCGATTGCTCGTCCTTCCCATGAAGCTTGAGCGGATGGATGTCCAGCATCGATTTCGCCTGATATTGCTGTGGCCGGTTTACCTCCATATGGCTGTTGTGAGAATGGCTTAATGCTGCAAATTTAATAGATATAAACAAACTATTAGATAAATTTATAACTCAAACTCTGATAAAGTTCCAAATTCGCGGAATAAAAAGCGAAATGAATGCGAAATTAATGAAAGAGAAAAAAAAAGGGAACTTACTCTTGTGAAGTGCTTGGTTGGAGTCCAGGTTGCCAAAATTGCTGTTTAAATGAAGATAAGATATTGTTGAATTTGCAATTATTTTCGATTTTGAATTTTAAATAATAAATTGATAAATGAAAATGTTAAAAACATACCACTTTGAGTTTGGCTTGAATCTCTCGCAATTTTCGTCTGGCCAACACTTGTATATGTGAGCTGACTTGTTTTCTTGTTCTTGTTTTGCCGGTTCTTAGTTTGATGTATCGTGCTATGAGCTCATTTCGGCCTATAATATAAATAAAATGTTATAAATATTGTATTTATTAAAAAGGGTCTTATTCAAACATTTAATTGTTTGTATTGCTTAATGTAAACATAAGAACGAATTTAATTACACTTTTCACACAGTCACGGCGTGATCGTTATTTCAACTATTTTTCACTCTTTGAAAATCAATAATTTCAGCATTTATTGGTGTGAGAAAATTTTGCATGCGTCGCATGTGTGTCACACACAAGTTCATTTTTCAAAGATAACAATTTTTTTTACTCTTTGTCTCTCTCTCTCTCTCTCTCTTCGCTCTCTTTTTCTCTATCCATATTCTGTATCAACAAACAAAATCGATACATACCATACATTTTTCCCTCATCTGATAGTATAATTTTTCGTCTGCCGCATGGTGGATAAATGGCAAGTGCTTCTTGAAAACTTTGTTCAATGTCTGGGCTCCATACACCCTCAGCATCGGCCGATGATAGATCTTTATCATCATCGCTCATATCACCCACATCCAAGTGTTTATCAACTCCAAGGAGATCAACCGGTCCTAATTGACCAGCCGCTCCGGAGCCAACTGGTGTCCACGGCGAAGTAATGTTGGCGGTTCCAATTAAACTGTCTGTAAAATGAGAATGATAAACAATACACAAAAACGATCAATTAGATATTTTCAAATTTAAAATGAAAATGCGCTCAATTAAAACAATAGATTGTGTCAGACAATTTCGTATATATAGTGAAAATGAAATGAAATCGCTTCATTTTATATATTATTTTGAAATTATATTCAAGGAATTATAACAATTTTTGATGGAATAAAGGAAACCGCAGCCACGCTCAACATTTGATGAATGTTCGTTAAACATTTGTTCCATATTTATTGCCTTATTGTTTTGTTGACGTTTTTTTTTTTTTTTTTTTTTTCTTTTCTTCTGTTCGATATTTGAACAGAAAATAATGATAATAATAATATTTCATGTGAAACATTTCGCGCGAATAGATTCGTCAGCGGCAAATGAATGAGAGAAGAAGAAAATTGATGTTGTTGAAAATCAAAAAACAAACAAAAAACGATGGCAAAATAATTTCGCAGATTCATTGAAATCCAAAACTCATCAAACGAACATTCAAAATGTGTGAGCTTTAAACTGAGAAAATAAAAACAATCGAAATGTTAGAAAAACGAAGAATTATAATAACATTATGAAATTTATAAAATGCATCGTTGAAATTGCACACCAAATAAACCATGTAAAAGAGAGATGAGAAAAGAAGAAAAAAAAAAAAAAAACAAAACAAATAAAATGAAATAAAGTAAAATAATAGTAAAACTAAATTCTAAACAAACCAATAATTTCAATAGAATGCAACAAAACGAATAAATTATTATGCACCAAATTGTGCGCGCTTGTGCGATTCACTAAAAAGAGGCGAGAAAAAGGAAAAGCAATTGGATCGAATGAAGAAGAAGAAATAAATGCTTTGGAATCGGAGTGAAAAAAAAAAACTGGTGATGAACAAAACGGCAACAAAAAATAAATAAATAAATAAATGTGTGCAATTACCACAAAAATACTAAAAACAGCAGTAAAAAACAAATAAACAAACAATAAATAACTAGGAAATTCTTGACTCTTCTATTTTTTGCTCAATTTTTTTTTTTTGCATTTTCTTCATCACTACATTTTGCCTAGTTGTTCTCTCTCTATCTCTCTCTCTCTCTTTTAGTTTAAGAGCGCTATTTCTCCCTTTCAATTTCAATTTTCAATGTCTGTTTTTGACTCAGAGTGCTTGTATTTCGATTAACAAGCAACACAAGCGCAACATTTTCTGGAAATCACAACAATGATATGTAATAACAAAGAAACAATTATGTAATAATCAAATTCGACCGCATCAATCTGCAATCACAAAACGCCATAATAATCATTTTCCATCCGCTTAGACAAAGAGACGGAAAATGAGAAAGAAACAAAAAGAAAATAAATAAAAAACCAAAACGAGATGAAGAATAAGATGATGAAAAATAAAAAGAAAACATGACAATAATAACAACACCAACATTAACTTGAGAGAGAGAAAATAATAAACAAGAAAAGAGCCAAGCAGAAGAAAATAAACATGGCATGGGCAAACGCAGAATACCCGAAGATACTGCACAAACGAATGGATGCAAAAGAGCTCAACAAAACGGAAAGAAGAAAAAGAACTGAGAATGAATAAGACAAAAAAAAAAAAAAAAAAAAAAAATCATACACAAACATGCATAAACGATTTTTACAAGATTACGGTGTAAATGCGCGCATAAATGCAATTGTATTCGATTTTGGATATTAAGAGTCGAGCTACGTTGAGTGAAAAAAAAACCATTAGTACACTTCTCTTTTCTATGGCATGGCTCTTGCTGCCGTTATACTAGTTATTATTGTTGTTGTTGCTGTTATGATTGTGTTTTGTTTTTTTTTTTTGTTTGCTGTAGCCCACTTGCACTCGTAAACTTTAGCCATTGGCACTGGTAAACATAAGACACATATAACACATAAGAAAGAGAGAAAAAAGAAATATGAGCGTAATAAGAACTAGAAACTCGAAAAGAAAAAAAGAAAAAAAAAAAAAAATAAAGAAAGATAGAAAAGAAGGAGAAGTACTCGTAAAGCAAAATATACAACATACAAAACCAAATGGAAGAAGAAGAGGCCAATCAAGCAAAATGAAATTAAGAAGAAGTAAAACCAAATAACAACAACGAAACACGCACGAAAAAAAAAAAAAAAAAAAAAAAAAATACACGGCGACCGAGAGGGCGCAGCAGAGTAAAAGAGTCGGAATGATCGAGAACTGTATATATACGAAGCAATCAACGCGTTCGCTCATTTGCCCGACGATGTGTGTGAAGAAATTCATATTCTTTTATGTTGTGCTGCTGACTCATACAGGTGTTTTATTGATATACAAAGTTGAATTGATTTTTTTTACGCTTTCTTTCTCTATCTGTGTTTAAATTTTACGTTTACTTTTTACTGGTACCCGGAGGCTACAGAATATTCATCAATTTGTCAATATAAATATTTTTTTTTTCAATCTCTCTCTCGATTAAACACATTAAATCTGGTAAAACCGCACAACACATGATTCCCAAAAATAGCAAGAGAAAAAAAAGTATCAACGGAACGGAAACAATAAAGATTTTTTTTTTTTTTTTATTTTTTTTGCGATCATCTTCATCTTTTTTGGAAGGAAATTTCCAATCAGCATTGTATATTGGATTTTGGATTTTGGAGTTTGAACAAGTTGGTTATTTGAATGAATTGATCAAAAGTCTCTGCACATTGCAACACTGACCAACATTTAATTTGACACTATAATTGATTAATTATTAAGATTTCGATTTTCTTTTTCTCTCAATCCGCTAAATAATTAAATAATTTGATAAATGTCTCGACTACCTTTTCGCAAATTCAGCGCTATGGCTGTATGCTTGGGATCCGAAGGATGCGACATTCGATCTTTGTGATTCATATGATTTGTTTTTCTTGTTTCACCACACAAACTTTCAAAAAAAAAAAAATACACGATTTTTGTTGTTGTTTTGTGAAATAAATTCAATGGACTTTCAATTACAGTCCCATACACGCACAAATTATTTATATGTATTGTTTTCTACATTCACTCGATCAAAAAACAAAAAAAAAAAAAAAAATGAATAAGTTTACCGCGCCAAAACGATGCCAAATATGAAGCAGTAAGTAAGTGTTTAAGTTCAACACAAAAATGATATAATGACACACCACATAAATGAATTAAAAAAAACAACACATAAATTCGTAATTGAAATTATCAAATTGTTCGCTTTACGAACGAGAAATCAGAACAAAAACGCAAACACGCGCAAAAAGTGTTTTTTTTTTATTTTCCTCTTCTCTTCCACCATTCACTTGTGAACTCCGTCTTAAAGAACCGAACACCGTGAACAGAATAATTAATTTTAAAATCAACGTTTAAAACGACAAAAATAATTGCAAATAATCCAAATTGAATAAAAATAATAATGAAAAATGAACGAAATACAACAAAAGCAAAAGAAAAAAAAAAAAAATTCTTCAAAATAATATAAATATAATTAAATGGTCACAGAACCAATATGTATTACACACAGGTTACACAGCACAACACTTATTGTATAATAAATCTGTCGTTTGTCCGTGCTTCTCTCCGTATTGTCCGTTATTACCAACATTCGAAAGACGAATTGAACGATATTATGTGGTGTATATTTTCATTTCATATTCAACTGAATGGTATTGTCTGTATGTGTAATCGTATAGCGAACGATGTGTGTGCGTTTTCGATTGAATCGTATTCGTTCAGCGAACGATGGGCGCGCGCGTGACCGAAAGTGCAACAAAGACAGCAACACGCAAAAAAAAGGAGTTTTGAGAAGGGAACGAAAAAAAAAAACAAATACAATATAACAACATAACAATACATGCAAACCGAATGAAAAAGAAGGATTGAATGAATAGTAATGAAATGAAATGAAATGAAACAAGAACCAGTCATCACATGAACTAAACAACATACGGCCTGAATATAGCATGTATGATTTGCTCGAACGTGCTCATACACGTATTCGGATCGTGAATATCGGTATTGTTGAAGAGCAAACACTACGTCAAAGCACAAAACGAACATTCGTCAACACATTATAATGAGAATGAGAGCGAAAGAGATGGATTAGCTAAAGGGAGCGATGTGAGAGAAAATGAGCGATAGAGAGAGGGAGAGAGCGAGAGAGCGAGTGTAATAAAGCGTTTAATGGTGTATGGGCCCGTTGTTTTGTGCTCTCTTTCTCTAACTCAATGCCAACAATATATTACTCGGTTTAATCGAATCGGACGATCGCAGTTTTGGTTGGGTGTGCGATGATGTGCTGCCATCATTAAAGTAGAAAAAAAAAAAAAAAAACTATCGACATGTGTATGGGTATAATCGAAATGAACGTTAACGCGACGATGCCTGTGCATTGTGCAAATGTATGGTTTGCGTATTGTGGATTCGATGAATAATGATGAATATGGAACGGATAGAACGCGTTCTCTCTCTCTCTCTCTCTCTCTCTCTCTCTCTCTCTCTCTCTCTCTCTCTTTCTTTCTCTCTCTGTAGATGTTCCTTTTCTTTTTTCCCATTTAAGCTCGGATGTATATGTGTATCGAGAACCCTTTTCACTTTGCTTTCTCCATCTCTTTCCTACGCTTTTATGCTATAATATACAGTGAAATTGATTCTCTCGTCAATTTATTCTTGCAGTGGGTTCATTGGGATGTATTCATTTTACCTTAACCTTTTTTCTTCTGAAATCGCATTCAAAGAACGACTAAGCGATTCTCGTGAAAAGAATCAACGACATAGGCGCGATCGCTAAAACAACCTGAATTGTGTGATACAAATCGGGCGCGAACGTTCATCTGCACGTTCTGACACACACACACACACACTCATATATTCAAAGCAAACCAAAGTCAATGTTCAAACTGTACTCGCAATCGATCGTTTTTCATCATCATCAACCACAACATCATCATTGTTATTGTTGTTGTTGTTGTTGTTTTTTTTTTTCCATGAATACGATCATTTGTTTGTATCGCGATCAAGATCTAATTTTTTTTTATTTTGTTTTGTCTATTGGAAGTTAGTCTCTTTTATTTTCGTGTCGAGGTTTCGTTCCATCGAATGTTAATGCAAATGCAAATGCAAATAAAAGAAGTCACCATGAAGCTCAAGCTCAAATTTTACTTCCAAAATAATAATAACAAATGAATGTATGATGAGTGTGAGTTGCCCGTGAACAATTCAAATGAACTGTAAAGCAATTGAATTCAAGTGCATATCATATTGCACCCGATTTCGAACAAAAAAAAAAACAAGAGAAAATCACATCTCTGATTTCAAATGTATGCTTACGAACATGAAAAAGCACAGTAATAATAATAACAACTGCCGGACGATTATTCTGATTAAATTTGCTGACTATTACCGAAAATTCAACGCGATTTTTCTACATCGCGTTGATGTGTGTTTCTTTTTTGTTTTTTTTGTTTTTTTTTTTGCCTCTCTGCGCTGTTTGCTTACTTGATTTATATACACAAATCAATTCACATTTATTTACTTCAATCGATGGTTTTTCATTTCTCTTCGCTGCGCTTTTATTTGATTTCCCGTTCGATTGTTTGGTTAGGAGTAATGTGTGTATGTTTGTCAGTTTTAAAGTTTTTTTTATTCCTGTCTTTCTGTGTATTTTGCTTTATTTTCATTTATATACAAACAATGAATCCCACTTTTTATATGGCAACGATCGAACAACAAGGCGATGAATGTATATGAGGAATAAGATAATAAGTAAATAAATGAATTGTGTGTGTGTGTGTGTGTGTGTTGTGTGTGTCGTTTGTGTGTAAGCACACCAGACCAATGCATGAAGAATAATAATAATAATAATGAAAGAAAGAATGAAGTGAAAAAAAAAAATAGCGGCCAATTAAATAAAATAAAAAGACATACACTAAATGAACATCAGCAGCCGCAGTACCAGTAGCAATTTCAATAACAAACAGCCTCACACAAATCCAACATAAATGTGCACTCTCTGCGTACAGCGAACAAGAAACAAACAAGAAAAGAATAAAAAAAAAAAATTCATATTCAAACCAAAACGATCCGATTCTGTTCATTCTGTATCGCGTAGTGTGTTGCGATCTTTTATGCAGCGTCACTTGAATTGGTCGTGCTGCACGGCCGCATTCGAAAATGCAATTTGCGAAAAGTAAGTCAACAACAAATGGGCCCATGCATACAGTCATTTGGATGAACATGCGATGCATTTAGCATTAAAATATGAGTCAGTCAGACTTATATTACGTGCATTGCACGTTCATTTTGCTTTAAAATGCGTTAAAACGTACATTCACTCGGTTCCCTTTCTCTATCTCCCTCAATCTTTTCAAATTGTCATCTCCCTTCATTTTTTCTATCTCTTTCCCTCTCCCTTTCTTATTCACTCCTTTGCACACTCATTCGTTCTCTCTCTCTCTTTCTCTCTCTCTCTCTTTCTCTTTTGTTCCTTCTTTCTATCACTCTATCGCTTAAGTTCCGAAACCGTGCTATAAAATTGCTTCATCTCTCATTCAGACTGTACCCTGTGCTGTGTGGTACACTGTGTTGCATGCACCAAAAAAAAAAAAAAACAAAAACAAAATATAGGTAGACGACAACAGTGAAATCATACAACCATCGTTGTCCATATCAGCATCATTATGAAAACACACGTTTATTACTTTCAATCGAACACCATATAGCAGCATAAACAATTTCATTCAAAATTTTTACGCATACGTTGTTTATTCATGATGGCGTTTGAATAAATGCAATTCAAGAATACAAAACGATATGCATATTCTATTTAATCATTCGATGAATTGCATTGTATTTTGTATACCATCAATGTGATCAATTCAACATAAGCAATGAATTTTTCCAAAACAAATAACAAACTTTTACGTAAATTCATTCATTCAAATGACAAAATGAAATAATTTTTTCGATTCAAATTGTTTTTAAAATTCAAAAAAAGTTTTAATGTCAATCGGTTGATAGGCGGAAAAAAAAGGCGAATCAAAATGTTACACATTTACGATGCGATAATCAAAATTTCAATGCTAAAAAAATCCAATTTCTAATTCGACAACTCTTCGGATTCAAATGGTTCTAATCATTGAATGTGTGTATGTGTCTGTTTTGTGTGTTGTTGTATTATATTTTTTTTTTTCCTAATCGTAAAGGTGAAAACTATAAATAAAGAAAACCGGTTCGTATTCAATACGCTCTCTCATCACTGAACGAGTAATACAAACGAGCAAAAAAAAAAAAAAGGCAACACATTTAGTCTACGTTATATATTTGGTGCTATTGGTGAATGGTTTACATAACTTGATTCAAATACTGCAGTTCATCGTATTTACTTCGATTTGAGCAAATGAAGAGAAGAAACTGAAACGATTGTTGTTGCTCGTTCACAAAGATAAGAGCCGAAATAAGAAAAAGAGATAGAGAGAGAGAGGGCAGAGGGGGGGGGGGGGTTGTCAAAGAGAAAATGTTCCGTGCATCTATCTAATTCGAACGAAAACAAAACGATCATTTATCAAGATTCTTAGATGCATCATCCGATTATATTCTTATTCGTATGATTCTAATACTCGAACACATCGAGGACAAGATGGGCAACGCGAAAGACGTGATAAACACACGAGATGTGTTTCCCAACGTAAAATTGATGGAAAAAAGAGGAAAACGATATAAGAAGCACAAGAACAACGATGAGGAAAAAAAAAAGAAGAGCGCATTTATGTACTTGATTTTGTGCCATTCTCTTCAACTTCGTTCGCCCGTCGTTTCGCGTGTCGTTTTTTTTTTTCATCTTCTCACAATTTTTTTTTTTTTCTTGTTTTTGTATTGAGCATGTATTGCTTTAACTCTTGTATCTCGTTCACTTTATCTTCGGGCCATTTTGACTCTCTCTCTCTATTCATTTCGATGCTTGCTCATACATCTTTTTATTTTCTGTCAATTGTTCTTTTAATTCTGTGTGGTTTTTTTGTTTGTCGCGCGGCGCAACAATCAAATTAAAAGGATGAAAACGATAGTTTCGTCTTATCGCTCAATGTTGTTGTTGTTTTTTTCATCATTTTTCTTCCCATTCAATTACTTTGTTCGGCCAGTACAGTTTTTGTTCCATTTTTTGTTGCTGTTGTTGTTGTAATTTTTTTTTCAGCCATTTCTCTCATTGTGGTTCACCATTTTCAATATGAATATGACGATCGTTTTATGTTTATAATAATTAATATAATGGTCGTTTTCTATCTTGTTTATAGTGTTTATGGCTGTGGATTGATTTAAGAGCAACAGCTGTACAGTCGCTGATGTAAATCGAGCAACACACTCACCTCATCATCATCATAGTTTTCATCACGTTTTCAATGTGATCGAATGAGAGCGATAATATTAAGAAGAGTATGCATGTGTCTCTCTTTCTGAGCCTGTGTGTGTGTGTGTGTGTTTGTGTATGCCTATGCGCTCTGGCAGGGTTCAAATCGTCTACGTACGATCACATAAACCCACACAATCAACAACTACCGAAATTCGAATTTTCAAAACACACGAAATCAGAGTGCCATATCTCTGTGAATCATCTCTACTGTTTCATTATACTTTTGATCAATCGATGGCAATTAATTGAATAAATAAGTCATTATAGAAACAATGTGATCGCATGATGATGATTTCAATGTTTCGTTTATTTTATATTCTCATTTTTTTTTTTTTTTTTTTTTTTATTGAAAATGTTTTTTTTTTATTTCACCGTCGCTGTCTTGAGCCGCCGGACTTATAATGCTTATATTTCGAGCAATAGAATATACGATCTCATCCTTCAGTCCTGCTGCTCTATAAATTATTCACGTCAACAGAATGAAAACGGACAAAATGTTCCAAAAGTTAAAAATAAAATGTGCTCTTGATGTGCAAAGAGAAAGAGCACTTTAGCGCGTAAAATGATTAAAAATAGCCATAATTTTTGGTGTGTTGTTTTGAGAGAGATTAAAACACGTAATAGCCTCGTACACGACTTTTACACTGTTGCGCTTCACTCGCAATACAACTCGATCATTTAATATGAAAACAAGCGCAAGTAAATAAATGAAGAGCGAGCAAGAAGTATGAGAAAAAGACAGTGAGGAAGAGAGAGAGAGAGAGTGAAAAATAGAAGAAAGAGAGTACGCTCGAGAATAATTTGTACGCTATCGTCGACGATTAAAAACGGCAAAGCGCGCAAAAATTAAGAGAATAAAAACGAAGCGAAAAGACGAAAAGAAACAGCGCGCACAAATACACGGAAAAAGGTTACGTTTCATTATGACTTCGTTCATTTCGTTTTTTTTTTTTTCTCTTTTATTCTTCTCTTCTGCAGTGTAGCAAGCTGTGTATTTCTCATGTTTTTTTTTTCTTCAATTCGGCTTTCTTTCGCCGTCGCCGTCATCGTCGTCGTCGTTATTTGCCAAACAGTTTTTTTGCGCTTGCTTTGCTGTGCCGTCGCTTGTTTCCTTTATTTTGTGTATCTCATGGTTTTCTTGTGCTCAAACTTAATATATTTATTATTTTTTTTTTTTTCCTTTTTCTCTTTATTTATATGCGTACCGATTTATAATGTCAGAGTTTATGAGAGGCAACTGATTTTCTGGATATTATATTCTGATCGTGTTGTTGCTTTTATGTGAATGATTTCATTCGACCGATGGTTTTTCGCATACGCGCTCCGATTTTTCGTTTCAAAAAATTAAGTGAAATGATCGCAAAAGCGACCAGTACTTTCCAGCGATTTATATTTTCAATTTTTCTTCAGCTTTGCTTTTCCCACTTTCTCCATCGCTGACCGATTGCCGATTTTGAGAATGAAATAAACAAAGAGGGAGGTTAGAGAGAAAGAAAGAAATATTGAGGCACATTGTACATTCATTCTATAAATTGATCTTTGTTATCTTTTTCTTTTGCATCAATTTCCAAAAGAATATATAAATTATGAATGAGGGAAAGATCGAGTGTTGACTGAACCCACAGGAATAACACCACTCGTAAACATCAAAAATAAATTGAAAGTCGTTTGTTATTAATTTTGATCTCGCCACTGTATCTCGAGAGCAGTGGTTTCAGTTTCTCAATTCGGCTTCTGTGTATTTTCAGTTGGAAAATTGACACATGACCTTCAAAGCTTTCCGCTTATAAATTTTCATTTGTGAAAAAGAAAAAAAAAAAAAAAAAAACGAAAACAAAAACGCTTTTTAAATGTGATGATGAAAATTTGTCGGACGCAATATTTTCGAAGAGATCATTTGGAAAATTGGTCGGTGATAAAACACCAGATGCGGTTTTGATGTAATTTTATGTATGGCGAATGTTTTAGTTTCTGTTTTTAGTTTATTTTTCTGTTTTAATTCGTGTTTCGTTGTATCACGTTAACGCTAAAACCCATGAATCACCCAATTCGTTTTTGGTTTTCGTGTTGACTTGAATATAGAAAAAATAAAAATAAAAAATAAAAATAAGAGAGATAGAAACAAAAGTGTGTAACGCCACTTCGACTAAAGCGATTCGAAATATTGATAGAGAAATGAATTTGTTGGAAATGTTGACGTATTTTGCGAATGAAAGAGTGAGAAAAACTTTTCATAATTGATTTGCTTACGAAAATTACGTGCATGAATTCGTCACAAGACGAAAAATTATCGTAATTGTATGATTACTTAACTTTATATTAATAAAATAGTCATATTAATGACTCAATAGATAAAAAAAGGACGAAAAACAGATTACAATCTTTTTATCAAAATTTAAGCATTCAAAATGTTGATTCCGAAAGCAAAATGATTTTAACAAAAAAAAGAAAAAAAAAAAAAATAAATAAATTTGGTCAAATAAAGAAATAAAAACGGGTGAGATAAAGTGAATGAATGAAATTGTTGAGTTATCGTATAACCTACGCTCTCTTTTTGGCCAATGACACACCGAAAATTCAATAAATTTCATGAGAATGAGTTTCGATACGGAAATTTTCGCTAATTTTATAACTGAGCAAGCAAATTAAATTAATGTCCCCAAAGTAAATTGATACAGTTTTTTTCTTTCATTCTCTTTTCTTCGCTTCTCTTCTCATCTCTTCTCTTCTCTTCTCTTCTTTCCTTTTTTTTTATTTAATTACAAAGTGCGCTTTGGTTCTCTTTTGCATCAGTTTGATTGGAGGTAAGTGAGTGATGAAGTGGAGGCTGTTAAGAAGAATCGATTAATACGGTGCTTGAAAGTAATACGTTTAATTGTTGCACATTAACATTAGCGTAAATTGATAATCGTGTATATTTGCAAGCTGTTGCGCTTTTAAGTGTGTTTCTTTTTAAGCGCGTCAAGACGATATAGCAGCGCAGACTTATATGTGTTTCTGACATTGTGTGTTTTTTTTTGTATGTGAATGTATGCGCATAAAATTGCCACACCATCACCAAATCTATATTAAAAAGCCTGGAACTACTAGTTAAATGCATTCGCTATATCATATATGCCATTTATGCGATTGCAATCTTTTTTTTTCGGTCTTTGGTTGTTTGTAACGTTGTTTTCTTTAATGCTTGTCGAAACCGAAGGTCTTGCAATATAGCCATGGCTATGGTAGAAAAGAAACAACCAATTTATTAATTTGTATTTAATTGATGTATGTACCTGTGTTTACCTAAGCCGCACAGCGGCGGCAACAGAAACAAAAATAAAAAAAATATGACAAAAACAAAGTGCACAAAAGAGAAAAGTGGGGAAAAAAACAAACGTTTAAGAATGAAAAGTATATGAAGAAATAAAAGAAGAAGAAGAAGAAGAAGAAGAATAAAAAAAACTATCGTATAAAGTGCTTCTGCAGTACACAAGAGTAAGCATTTAAACATGTCGGTGAATCGAGCGACGGTGATGGGTTTTCTGATTGCAAGTAAATGTGTTCACATAAGGAATAGGGAGCATGCTGAACTTTGCTGTTCAATAGCATTCTATAATGCATTTGCTACACTGTACAGTGGGTTGTTTTCTTCTCTTCTTTGTTATGTACATGGTAGTAGAACACACAATACAACACAACAGAAAACATATTTGCGCACGTAATTTCAAACATTGTATGAAATAAAAAAAAAAAACATTCATCCAGCAACAGCGATCCGATATATTTGTTGGTCGATTGCATGGAATCGAGTTTGTACTGTATTTACTGTTTCAAATACGTAGATATGAACGCGCCATTCGTTATACCCATGAGCATGATGAATCGACGATGTCGACGTCGACGACAACGTTATGTACATCGTACCAAACAAGATATCAACGTTGCTGCTTGAATATATTGTGCCTTTCATATATGTACATTTTGAATTTTATATATATTACACAGTCTAACCGATGGCTGATGAATCGTCGTAACCGTCTGAAAAGTATATTGTGGTGTCTCTTATCATTCTAATGGCGATAAGTTTTCATAATGATTATTTTCGAATTATTGCCAAAAGTACATATTTCTTATTAATCCTTAGCCATTGTCGGAATAATTATGAATAATTACATAAATTTATGATTGAAAGTGAGAACAAAAGAGAATAAGAAAAAAACAAAGAAAGAGAGAGAGAGAGAGATGTATTCATATGATTAGCATGAAACATGAATGAATATAGAGTGACGGCAAACGTATTTTCCAGACGGGTATATAAATTCTACCTATATATTTGGCCCGTTGCGTGTGTATACGGTATGTATTTGGGTTGATACGTGGAACGCCATCTTATTGAAATATTTCAACTAACACAAATATTCATCTCATTAAATTCCACAGAAAATATTTTCATGTTTCATTTCGAGTCAGAACCGAATGGAAAAAAGGGGACCGACAGAAACAGAAACGCGAATCAGAATGCACATAATGAAAATCAGCCAAGTGAATGAGTGAGAGTGAGTGAGAGAGGGAAAGATAGAAGCAAAAATACACACAACAGATGAAAAAAAAAAAACCAATAAAAACGAGTGTGTCGTTTTAACCATGAACCAAAATGAAATAAAATAAAATTGAAAAAAAAACAAAAAATAACAATAAAGAAATGAAAAGGAAAAAAAGAAAAATAATTTCAAATTGAGAACACAATTTATATGCGAAGAGCGGAATCTCCAGAAAATGAAGCACGACGAGAAAAAAAAAACCACGCACACAATAATTATAAACTCTGCAAAACGGTCAAAATGCAAAACAATGAACATGATCATGAATTATATTTTGGTCAACACTTACCCAGTGTAAATGAATTAAATGCTCACTGTCTCGCTCTAAGAATATCGAATGCACTCGCAATATATTATTATTATTATTTATCAAACAAAAACAATCGCTTGTCGTTGTGCAACTTGCAACAGAAGTCAGTCTCTTTTTCGGTTTTGACAATTAATCAAATCAAATCAAAAATTATTTGAAAAATATTGTGTAATTGAATGACAAAAATTGTACAACAAATTCTGAAATCTATTTGATTAGATACACTTTCATTCACATTTGAAGAAAAAAAAAGAAAAAAAATCGAGATTATTTTTTAATTTTTTTTTTTTTTTTTTTTAATTTTTTCTTTTTCCAATTAAAAATGAGAATAAAATTTCGCGTTGAAAATTCAAATACAATAATGAAATAAATATGGCCCGAACTATCAACAACCGTCTAGTATTATTTAGTATGTATGTTGCGGCTAGCTGCTGTGCTGAGTACTAACCGAACACGGCAGAGAGAAACGAAAACAAACTGCTTCTGTTGCGTACAATCGTAAAACTATTTCGTCGAATATGTGTGGAATGCGAAGAATGGCAGATATTGCAATATGTTAACGTGTATTCTGTTGAATACAGTTGTGTTTTTGTCGTTATTTCATGTTTCGGCCGTTTCGGTTCTTTCTCTCTCGCATTCTCATTCGCTTTCCTATATACTCATTTTGCCAGTTGCTTTTGGCTGATCCATGCGTTGTGTATATTATTGCATTGGCATAGGCACACACGACATCGATACGAGAGAGTGGATAAAAAAAAAACCCACTTGCATACATATACAAAAATACACACGCACACACACACACACACATTCAAATATACATGCACAAAAAAATTCGTCATCACATCGCATTTCGGTTCCCTCTTATCCACGTCCATTGTACATATTCTGCCTAAACATTTAATTAAATCGAAGGAATGGTTGAAATGTAAGGCAAGTGAATGCCTCACTGCGCACAGATACGGCGCAACGGTTGCTGCTGCTGCTGCTGTTGTTGCTACTTCTGCTTGCAGCACTCTTCACTTTGGCCTGTATGTAATTCGGGTTAGCGTCAGAACGCTATATATTATGTGCCGCATCTCGTATCTGTAAATAACACAATTCTATAGACACGCACAAACGAATGTGACGTATTATCCTCTCTCATTTCTTCCCTCTGTTTGTTGTTTATACATTTATTTTTCCTCTATATTCTACACATTCACCATCGGTTCCTTTATACAAATATCAATGAACTGAGAATAGACAGCGAAAGCATATGTGTACTTCTTTTATTGTACGTGAGTTGATGTAATGTTATGCTTAGCACAATACGCGAACAATTCAATGAACGATTTATTCAAATGCAATGCATGCTATAACACATTCTAGACCTCATGTGCTATAATCATTATAGCAACATATATTTTGAGTTTTCTTTTGATTTTACTTCCGTTACATCTGCACCACTGACTCAGCAAAACATCAATATAATTCGATGGGAAAACAATATTTTAATCAAATTACATTTGGTTAATGGCATATGAAAAATGATTCATAATTTAATGAATTATGTAAATGTGAAAATGGAGAAAAACAACAAATTCGATTCTTTTGTTTTGATTTAATTTTTATTATCGTTAGAACTGCCCAGTTTTTTTTTTTAATCATAGTTTCAGTTTTTCTGATTGATTTGCCTACCGCTCTTTCTTTCGCTCGCTCATTTTCATTTTCATTTCAGACAAAGTGAAGAAATAATTACATTATTTCTCAGCTTTACTATAGTTTCATATGTACATAATTTTTAGGAATTAGTTTGCATTTTCTTCCTTATGATGTTTCATACTGATCAAGTATTTTTGGTTTTTGTTCCATTTTGGAATTTAATTTTTTTATTTTTTTTTTTATTTTTTAAGATTTAATTGTAGTTTCTATTTCATTCTTTAATTGGAATAAAGTATGAATTCCTAGGATTTTTTTTTGTTGAGAATTTTGTGCATTTGGAAGTTATTGGTTTCCTTTTATTTGGATAGTTTTGCAGCATAAAATCTGTATTTTGCAGCATAAAATTTTTTTTTTTTATTTTTTTCGGTGCAGAAAATTACAATAATCGAACAACTGGAAGAAGATTAGAAAAGAAAAGTTTGAAAATGAAAACTAACGAAAAATATTTGAAAATTTGTTTTCTTTTGTCATTCAGTTAATTAGTTTAACAAATGTGTATTAATTTATAAATGTGGCGCCGTTCTGTTTAGCTAAATGTGCTAAACTAAATTTTTATTTAAATTCTCTAAATATTTGTTCCTAAAACTAATGTGTTTGGTAAGTGTGATTATGTCAACTACGAATCGAATTCGTGCTAATTTTTTTCTTTCTATTCCATTCATTCGAATTCGAATACAAATGTCTCAATTTTTTTTTTTTTTTTCCTTTTTGATTTTGTACAATTTGATAGGTATTCACGTTTGTTTAATTAGTTCAAAATTTCATCGTGAATTTATTTGATTTTTTTCTTTGTTTTTCTTGTTCTTTTTTTACGTAATTTTTGGAAATTAGGTTTTGTCTTTATTTTGCATATTTTTTGTGCCATTAAAATAGAATAAGAATTTATACGTCGAAATCAAAGATGTGTTTGTGTGCGAATAAAAACCTAATACAACTGCGTGTTTTGTTCCAAATTTTAAATTCTTAGTCAAAGAAGGAAGCTCGAAAAATTGAAAAAAAAAAAAAAAAATCATTCCTCTATGAGAGAGATGTTGTTAAAATTCATGTCAACTGTTTTCATTCCTCATTTCTTCCGCACATTGTTTGCTTTGCATCTGTTCACCTTTATCTGGTGATTGAAATTCAAGATATTGTTTCATTTTGCTACAATTTAATACACAATTTGTTGATAATGTTCTTAAGTAAAAACTTTACATAGAATATACATAACGTCTCGATCCAGTATTTGTTTTAATTTGATAAATCACAGAAATAAAGTATTCGATAACTAATTGTTGGTATCCACAATAACATTCCGATACATTTTCATCCTGCTGTTATTCCTTCCTTGTTTACTTTTTATTTTTTTTCTTTTTTTTTATTTATTTCAAATTTGTTTTTCATCACCGTTGTTCCGAATCTTTTAGTATACATTTCGTTTTTTTTTTTCTTTTCTTATTTTCGTTTGTGATAAGCATTAATGTTGTTGTTCGACAATAATTATGGTTCACTTGATTGGGAAAATTAACATAATTATTTATCATTTTGAAAATCGAGACAATCGCGCACGGAATACATGGAAGTGCTAGTAATATGTGTATTTATTATGTTTTTTTTTTTTTTTTTTCAAATATTGACCAATCGATTCTAGTCTTTGTACTTTAATTTGAAAATCAATTCGGTGTAATTAGCTCATGAACAATATAAAATTCTTCTCTCATTTTTAACATTTCAATTATATTTCATCTAAAGCAAATTTCTTTTTTCTTTCGTTTAAAAAAACAACTCTCAAAAATCTTTCATTTGTAATAGACATTCATATTGTGGAACAAAAAAAAAAGAAAAAAAAATTTCAGTAATAATGAAAGCTTTAAGAATAAAATACTCGGTGTTTTCTTTGGAAGAAAGTAAAGTTCTTGACCTCAAACTATCAATCAGTGACTGACGACAAGGTGCATAGTCATTTTAATTTGTTGTCCTCGTTTTTTTCTCTAATTTTTTAGCTTTTTTTTATTATTTTGTTTTAACTGTAGAGTTTCAAGGTAAATAGTTCCAATTTTTAGCTCATTTCTTCTACTTAAACACTAATTCACTCTTTTGTGTGTTTGTGTTCTGCTTCACGATATTATTTTTTTTTTTTTTAATTTCAACTAAATGCAAGTGGTTTTTCACATAATTTTAAACCCTAAATGTAATTCCAATTTTTGTTTGTTTTGTAAAAGACTTTGGTATGTGTGTGATTGGTTTTTTTTTTTTTTTTTTGATTTCATTTCACTACGAATAATTTGACTAGAAATTCAAAGGACTAGAATAAGTTTTGTTATTTATAAGGTGTAATACTGGTGAACACTAGACCTTAACTGCAGGTTCTGTTCGCGGATTTGTGAATTTCGTTCACGCATCAGTGAGACACTAGGGCTCATTCACAAGACCATTCAAAATGAATTTGGATTTGCAATCTCTTCTCAAATTTGTTTTTGAATCAATAAAATGGGGCAAGTCGAGTAAAATTTCAACTCGAAATTGCCAAAAAAAAAAAAAAAAACAAAACAAAACTAAATGTATAGTTATATAGTTGATTAGGTACTAAAGTTTGATTCGAAAGTCACTTTAAAAAAAATGAGTAAAAATAAAAAAATAAAAAACGAAAAAAATTACTTCTTTTCTCGTCCAAATTCAATTATGAAATTAGCCAACTGTTTCGTCACTCAGTGGCATGAGAAAGGCCATTGGAGATCGGGTCGTGCATCGATATATGAACCAAAATGATGTTATTGTTTTTTTTTTCTTCAAAAAATAAATGATTTTAATCCAATTTCCAGCCAGTTGGATGTTTTAATTTAAGTTTTGTGGTGCGCCGTGCAATCATTAAATATTCGGATGGAAAGTCCAACATGGTTGTGCAATGAAATGCTAAATTGCATACAGCAATTATATACTCACAAAATGCAAACGCACTAAATGCTAAATCATGACAGTAAACTCGATGCTTGAAAAAAAATACAGCCAATCCAATTGTTGAAATGATCGAAATATTAAACAAAATCTTTTTAAATTTAATGGATTTCTCCTCATCGATAAGTATCATATGGGGCAATCGCTGTACATCGATTTCGTTTTTCAATAATTGACATAGTTTTATAACGATCAGCATATGCAGCAACGAACATATCATAAACACGATGAACACTTGTTCATGCAGAGCTAAATGTAAAAAAGTAGAAAAAAAATTCGAAAAAAAAAAGAAAACGAAAAAACAAAAAAGAAGTTGTTTAAATATGGAAAACTATGCATGAAGATAGATTTGAAATTTATATGACAAATTTTGATGATTACTTACTATAATTTTCTCGGTTGGAAATGTATGTGACACCACACAGCGAGGTAATTTCAACGATGTGTAACCAAAACGCCAGATTCATATACAACGTACCTTTGCTATGAACTATTGCATTTTTGACATGGCACAACATATGTTCATAATAGCTTTTGTAACAAATGGCAATTATAAATCGCGGTCCCACATGCAATGCAATCGAAATTCGCCAAAAATAGATATTTGGACTGATGCCCGTTATGGCGCTTATCGATGGTATAAAATTGAATACCTGTAATGCGACATGCGGCGACGAAAAAAAAAAAAAAAAATGGAAGAAATACAAAAGCAAAACAGAATTAGTTTTGGCAAGTTTCAATTCGTATAGTAGGAAAAAAGAAAGCGATGAAAAGTGGAAAATGGAAAAATAACGAAATGGGGTTAAGTAAAATGGCCAAATGAATAATCGAAATAATACAAACCCGGCAATGTGTTTCATGTACATCATCGAACTGGAAGACAACGGCGCTCACAAAGCAAATAAATAATGTTACCATTGGCAATGCGGCTGTTACACTGCATATTTCACGAAATCCCAGCATAAAATGCACAGTAATCTGGAAAAGTATGCAATAAACGAAAAAATGGAATATTTAGTTGTTTTGTTTTGCATTTGCTGAATTGTTAGGTCATATTTTTTTTCATCTAATCTAATTTTCATGCCAATCGACTTATACTGCACACCAATTTGCGATTCATGAATGATTTTTTATCGATTTTTGTCATTGGTATTGGTATTTTTGTTGTTGTTGTGTCTTTTAAAACAAATTGAATTTCCACGTGAACTTTCAATGCGGAAATTTTTTTTTTTTCCGAAATAAAAAAAGGAAATCGGAAAAAATTCAACCTTTCTAAATGTTTAGAATCAATTCAATGTGAAACGTAATTTCTCATTCCTTTTTCCACGAAATGTTTTGATATGAACTATGTGGATATTGATACATGAAACGAGCCACTTTTTATGCGCCACAACACTATATAGACGGCTATAAGAAAAATGCTTGGTAATTGAATTGGATGTAATTACGTGCGCCGGTGCACTGTAAAATTCATTTATTCATAATAAAAATTTATTAGGCTAAAAATAGGAATTGAGAATAATGAAAATGAACGAAACAAACTTGTAAATTGCAATTTATCGAATATGTCATGCAATAAAACACTCAAAATCACATCTTTTTTTTTTCTCTCACACCTTCTCTATTACATTCCTCCCTTTCACATTTTCCCTTTTTTTCGTCGTAATTTTTTTTCATTCATTCATTCATTCACTCGCTTGTAAATTTGCTAAATGGAGCGATTGTACACACATACACACACACACAATCCCTCAAAATGATGTTACATTTATTCAATGTCTGATTATTTAATTAGATTGTGTGGTTAGCTACCTTTTCTGTGATTTCCTTGCTATTAGGCGATTCATCTTTTTCATCGGCAGGAATTTCATTGGGTTCATTTTTGTCGATAGTCATCACTGGGCACAATTAACTGCTGTATGTTACAATCAATCAAAATAGTAAAGAAAAGAAAAAAAAAAAAAAATTCAGAATTTTTTCTATGAAAATGCTTATTCCTCTATTGGCATTCACCACTAGATACAATTAAAAATAAATCGATACTGAAATCGAGCGAGCATATAAATCAAATGGTTTCTTCTATCGTTGTGTTTTTTTTTTTACATGTTTTATTAACTTCAAAAAACATTTTCCGTTTTGATTGATCGCTTGATGAACATATAATTATATAATAATGAGAAAAATGATTACAACTTAACAAATCCAATCATTAAACATTTATGTTCATTTTCAAATTGCATTTTGTCTGTTTTAATGGCATTGGAGTGAGGTGATTCTCATTGAAATATTTCATATATGTATCAATGTCATTAATAAAAATGTTCACACCATACATAATGCTTGGCATATTAATGGAACATTGGAAAAAATGCATTCACACATTTTTCTGTGTGAATTGGATTTTTTTTTTTCTTTGCCTTTTTTTCCACTGTTTAACTTATTTTTGTGTGAACACGTTTATTGTATCCTTGTGATATGATTTTCGCTCACATTCGCAAATACAGTTCAAGAAAATCCATGGACTTGATATATGATAGGATTTTTCTCATTTTTCCTGTTTTTTTTTTTTTTTTTTTTTTTCAACAAACAATAAATAAAATGCAAACGTTGTGATTTCTTACTTGCAAAACAAATTTGGTATGTGTATATTCTTAATGAGGTACTTTGATTCCTGTGATTTTTTTTTCACTGAAAAAAAATCTTACTTATTGGCTCCCTTGAAATACAATTTTCCTTTTCTCTTCTGTTTTTCTCTTACGAAAACTGTGCCAATTTGTCTAATAGTCACAGTGTGTTACGGCCAACAATAGAGCAACGTAGAATAAAAAAAAAAATATAAAAATAAAGAAGAAGAAGAAGAAAAACAGAAACTTAACAGAAAAATCTCTGATTTTTCGCGTAAAATTTTCGAACGATTTTCGTTGTGTACACACGCAACACCAATTGATTTTTATGTGATCCCCGAGAAACAAAAAAAAAAATGAAAACAAAAGTGCTTCTGTGTGCCACTCTCAATTGTTTTGGGAATAGCGTTTTCACTAGTTTTGTCAAACACTTTTATTTTCGCTTCACGTAATTATACACATTCGTCACCACGATTTTGAATTTTTTTTTTTTCTTCCTTTCTTTCTTTCTTTCCTTTTTTTCAATTTTCGAATGCTTTCCTCTTCACTTTGAATGTTGAATGAGGCAAAACATAGCCACAACTCTTTAATTTGGCGCTAATCCATGGAATTGTTGGACAAAATTGTATTATATGTTTGAAAATTTTTTGTATGCTTGTTGGACTACTCTTTCCATTTACCGCAACTATTCCATACTTTTTGCGCACAGCAATGCATTTTTACTCGTTTCGAACAGTTTTGCTTCAAAAAAAATTTTTTTTTTCTTTTCTTTTTCACTTGATGTTTTGGTACGCACGCGTATTTTGAATCTCGCACACTTAAAGAGAGTACCAGCACATATGATTTCAGTGAGAAATTTAAATGTTCTTATTTGACATTTAACAAAATTACTTTAGAGTATTCGTTTTGCATATTTCTCTTTCAGATATATGTCGCATGCCAATACTTTTCTCACTCATTTGTTGGTCACAGTGTGTGTAAATTGACAACTAACGTATAAACAAACAGTCTAATGACAGATGTCAAAATTAAATTTACTTAACATGCTTTTCTTGGTTTGTATTCAGTAACGCTCTCTGGATATTTTTATTCATAGAATTTATGTTTGACATTACAAATGATAAACATAACCTCAGATTGTTGGAAAGAAAAAATAATCGGACACGAGTGAAGGGAATTGATGAAATTTCAAAGATAAAAATCAAATTGTTTTAAAATGTTTTCTATTTTTCGAAGTCTGTCAATTGCTTCGAGACTTACACCATGTAGATCGGTGTTAAAAAATTCACATATCCATACAAGTGCAATTTTGCAAATTCATGAACCGAAGAATTTTCTTAAATACAATGACAAAGTTTATCCACCACAGTCGCCCGATGAGGAGCCAAGAAAAGCGGTAAAAGTGGTTTTTAGCATTGTTTTTCGATAAATAATTACTGCCATTTTTGTATTTGTTTCTATTTAATAACGAATATTTGCAATTGCTTTCAGTATGTTTGCCATCAAAAGACCCACATCAAATACAGTCCAGACAAAATGTGGTACATTGCTTGTTTGATACGTGGTATGACAACCGATTCACAATATTTATAATATTTGCAATATTTACAGGACATTTACAATATTTATTTTTATTTATTTTCGTTCTTTCCCTCTTAGGTATGACAATCGATGAGGCAATACGTCAGTTACGTTTTGTCATAAAAAAAGGCGCTGGAATTATTTTGGAAACATTGTTGGAAGCACAAGAAAAGGCAGTTAAAGAGCATAATGTTGAATTTAAAAGCAATTTGTGGGTTGGTGAGTTAAATAAATCACTTCTTGTCTATTAAACCTATTCAATTAATTATTATTGGTATTCGTTTTATTATTCATCAATTATTGAATCTCTTTCCAATTTTTACAGCCGAATCATTTGTTGGAAAGGGTTTTGTTGTAAAAGGACTTCGTCGTCATGCCAGAAGACGTGTTGGTCGAGTCGAATACAGATATTGTCATTATTTTGTACGCTTAGAAGAAGGAACTCCACCAAAAGATTTTTATGGTAATAAAGTTACACCCGAACAACAGCTCAACGATTGGTTGGAACAAAGACGAAAGAAAAAGATCAATAATTCATTGTAAATCACAAATCAAATTGATATCTGTAATTGGTCATTCATGGATGAACATTAGAAAATAAAAAAGAAAAAAAAAAAACAGTTGAAAATATTCGATTTTTAAAAAGGTTGTTTTATTGATTATTTTGTCGAGAATGAATTTAAATAAATAAAATCATTTCAAATGTGTGTCAAAGAATAAAAAAAAAAACAGACTCTTGATCAACAGTGTCATTTAACATTTGACGACTCTTTCTAAAAATTTAACGGTAGCTAGTTGATTTAAATCACTCTTTGACCCATTGGCATCATCTCTTTCTTTGTCCATTGAATTTGCTTCAATGTGAATATTCTTTCCCTGTCCAGAAATAATAGCCTGTTCAAATTCCGGTGGTAAAATGACATTGAAAAATTTGGATGCTGTCGATTTTTTCGGCACACCTTTGTCCTTTCTTGGTGCTCTTTTTCTATTCAACGGTTTATTTGGTTTGAGATTCTCACCCAAATGAATCACTCGAATATGAAGCTGCAACTTTTGTTTTGTACTTAATTCCATTGTACAATCATCGTATGTGCATGAAAATTTCTGATTTTCATGCTTTGATTTGTAATGAGCTAACATATTATTTTTATTGAGAAACATTTTTGAACAACCATCAAATGTGCATGGATATGCTAATCGATCATCTGGATTTATATGAATTTTACGATGATTTTTTAAATTTCGCATTGAATTAAATTCTCGGCCACAAATTGAACATTTTAGATCTTTGTTCACGTGTGCTTTATGCTTATGAGCCAATAGCAAAGACCATTTATCAAATGTTGCATCACATTGTTCACATTTTCTTATTTGATGGGATTTTTTATGTCGTGTTAGACGGCTCATTACCTATGGGGAAACAACAAAACAAAATAAAGATAAATATAACATAATAAATGGTTCAAATATTTATGATATGGTGTGTGTATTTTTTGAAACTATATTTAAATATTGTATAAATATTCTATATAAATTCATAAAGGGTTCTTTGCCCCTAGCTTATTACCAGAAAACCTTTTCCACATTCATCACATTTATAATAATAATCACCAGTGTGTGTAAACATATGCTCTTTCAATTGTGCTTTTCGACGAAATTTTTCATTACAAATATCGCAAACATATTGACGTGCCATCTCTGAATGCATCAATTTGTAGTGGTCTTTAACTTGTATTTCGGTATCGAAATATTTATTACACAATTCATGTGGACAATGGAAAATTTGGTTTGATTTTATATGAGATCGCTTGTGTCGATTTAAATGGGAACTTCTTATGTATGCCTTATTGCAATTTGGTTCATTACATTTAAACTTTTTCACATAGCTATGCGTATATTCGTGAGCATCAAGACGATCCTTTCGATTAAATTCCAATTCACAGCCAGCAAATGAACATGAATATTTGACTAGTGGAATTAACAGTTCGGTTCTATTTTTTCCCGACATATTTCTTCTTTTTTTCATGAAATTTCTGTTTGAAATTGATGAACACAATTGAAATTGAACCGAAAAACACAAAAAAAAAAGATTTTCAAAGTGAAAACATATCAAACCAAAATCTTTAACTTTGTTGTTTAAAAAATACTATGAGCATGTGCTTCTTTGATTGACACTTCTAGTCTATATTTACTGTCGTACTAGTTGCTACTATTCATCAATAGATGTCACTCATGGCCGTATTTTGAGGTTTTTTTTTTGAAGTAATTACTAAGTGTAGTGTTTCAAATGCAAACGTTTTCATTACTGCAAATGGATTTGTTCATTTTTTTTTGGAAATTTGGCAACTGAATCTATTAAATTTATGCCTTCTTTTAGATGAGTAGTTTATGAATGGCGGTTTAATCACGATTCTTAATTGACCTAATTAAATTGATGTAATATTCAATACACAAATAGATTTTGTTTGATTATTTGTAATGATTTATGATCAACAACAAAAAAACAAATTTACAATAAACTACAATATTTGAGAATTATTAAAGAAATTTTTTTTAAGGAATTCTTTCCTCCTCTTATTATTTTTCATTATTATTTTCAAAGACTATGAATTCCAAATTGATTGTTGAGCAGCTATTTTATTAACAAGTTCGTCAATTGCAGCCATTTGATATACTTCTAATTTAGACGCATGATGCTTTTTAATGTGTTCAACCAGCTTTTGAATAGAATAAAATTAAATATTGAAAATTTAAAATCAAATTCTTTTGTTTTAACTTTAGCACATATCACTTTTCTTTGAATGTAAGGAGCACACTTTTTCGTATATTTTTAAAATGTGCTACATATTCAGCAAAAATATCATCCGGAGCAGTAAACCTTTGAGTTAAAAAATGCAGTTGATATAAGAGATAGCGTAAGGAGATCAAATTTTTTGCACTTACCATATGTTTCTTGCTTCTTTTTCTGCCTGTGAAAGAGCGTCTTTATATTTTACAATTACTCTGTTGAACGTTGAACTGTGCTTACGTCTCTTTGCTTTATGGGACTCTGGAGTTAGGGCCGAATCGGAGGATGAAATTGAATCGCTTAAATCTTTCAACGTTTTTTTCATATCTGGAGAAAGCTTCTTCTTTGATACAGTTTTATCATCGCAGGCTACCAAACACAGTTGATTGATTTTTTTCGATTTTTTTTCAATTGATGTACCAAATGGGGATTTAAAAATAAATACCCCAGAATGATTTTGTCCAGTAGAACATCCACGTTCGTCTGACCAATGTGGCATTTTTTGTATGTTTTAACATGTGAAGAGCTTTGATTTCAAGACATTGACGCCACCTATACGATTTATTAATGTGCACTGACTATACCAAAGGAAACGGCAAAAAGATACGATTTGTCGTTTGCATTCCGTAATGGTGTATGTGCAGTTCAGTGTATATGTAATAGAGATCGCTTGCAAAGTAATTGTCGTTCAATTTATGCTGTTTTTGATGTACTTGCCCACGGCATAGAAATCCACTTTCTCAATTTTGTTTGATATTAATTTAAATTCACACCATACTCGACTAGAGATGGCGTAAGAGACAATGAATTTCTTCAACACTGCTTCATTTTCTGAGAAAAACGACTGAACAATTGTTCGGTTGCATTTGAATAATAGGAACAAAATCTTTTTCATGCAAGAAATTCATACGTTGTTAAATCGTATAGATGGCGTCAGGTGTGTAGAATTTGAACGAACAGGAACAGATCGCTTTGATGAACCAGTTGAATTAATTGAACAACGTTCGGAAACATTTCGTGTGTTCATGTTCGTTCAAGTTTGGTTCAAGTAATTCAGAATTGAAAATGACCTGTTCATGTTCGTTCATGTTCGGTTAAAATTCGAACGAACTCGAACGAACATGAACAGTTCGGTTCAGTGGACAGCTCTAGTATCGACCGACGAATCAGCATGTGCATCAGAAATTGGTGATGATAGAGCTCACATAATTGCAGCACTCGATTGGTATGAAGTACAGCCATCCAGAATGAGTATGCAAGAAAAATTCAAGAGATGCGCATTGGTATAGCGATGTCATAGACGCCATCTTTTAAAGATTTTGGTACTACAATGCAAAATCAATGTTTTTGTTTTTTCTTCTTCTCCTCCTTCATTTTTCTTGTTCTCTTTTCTGCTTCTCTTACATTGTAGTACCAATATCTTTAGAAGATGGCGTTATTGTAAGGGATTATGACGTCACATGCATTTGCATTGACAGTGCGTGTCCTCCGACACATAAATTGCCCCAGCCGGCCACAAATATATCTCCTTTTTTCGACAAATCAAAAGTAGAGATGACTGAAAATGTCATTCAGTAGTCCAGTAACAATTCAATACAGAAGTAATCATAAGTATGTGAAATAAGTAAGAATATTTGGACATTATCATTCAAAATATAAATCATGATTTCTAGAGATCTATTGAAAGAGCTGAGAGCTGCAACATTTTAACTTAAATGTCATAATTGAGGAAGATATGGTGGTCACCAATAACAGGAAGAGCATTTCCAGCTCCTCATCTGAAGAAAAATGTACCAATTGGCACCATAAAAACAATTCGAAAATAAAAATATAAAGGCGATGAAACGAGGTGCACGTAGTGCCTACTTCGCGGCCAGATGTGCTCTCGGTAGCACAAATATGTGTTCTCAGTGGTACAAACGGACGTGTAGTAGGCACTATGTACACCTCGTTTCATCGCGATGGCATTCAACAATAAATGTCGGGCGTCATTTCACTACAACAAGAGATGCGCATTGATATGGCGATGTCAAAAACGCCATCTTATAAAGATATTGGTACTACAATGCAAAACCAATGTTTTTGTTCCTTCTTCTTCTCCTCCTTTATTTTTCTTGTTCTTCTTTTCACATTATAGTACCAAAATCTTTAGAAGATGGCGTTATTGCGTGGGATTAGGACGTCACATGCATTTGC
Organism: Resseliella maxima; assembly: GCA_029041755.1. Lineage (NCBI taxonomy): Eukaryota > Metazoa > Arthropoda > Insecta > Diptera > Cecidomyiidae > Resseliella > Resseliella maxima. The sequence goes on along the minus strand of JAQOWM010000600.1, from coordinate 456,565 downwards.
ATAGACAGTGCGTGTCCTCCAGAAAAATTGGATGCCGTTGACGCAGATGGAACATTTTCTGATTCAGCCAAGCGTTGGGCGAAAATAATCATATTAGAAAAGTACAATAGAAAGAAAAAAATTGATAAGAAAAAAAAAGAAAAAAAAGACTTACTGATTGAGGTTTAAAAAAAAAATACAAAAAGAAAACAATAGAGCTTCCGACTCGAATGAACATGAAGACCGTTTTTTCTCTTGCGAACAACTTGAACCAAACCCAAACGAACATGAATATAAAGCTGTGGGGGGATTTATCTCTGTCGAATCGTAATCGAATTAGTGCCAATCGCTATTTAAATATACGCGAACCAGTCTCTGTAATACAGAGTCTGTATGTTGAGGAATCATTTCAATGGTATTACGAATTTTAGATTATGCATAGTTTTTCCTACAAATCATTTCATTTTTGTTCAAATCGGCTCGAATAAAATGAGATTCGTACACCCACAGTAATTCATCTGTCAATATTACAGATGACAGTTGTACAATGACAAAAAGCAAATTTTTTTATACGATGGTTGCGTACTTTACAACTTTTTCTGCAATATCGACAGTTGTAAAGTGTGCAACCGCCGTACAAAAAATTTCTTTTTGTCATTGTACAACTTCATCTAATATTACAGATGAATTACTGTGGGTGTAAATAGATAAATCTCCCAAGCATAAAAGTGAAACAATTCTCGAATATGAACAGCTCTATACCCCTAGTATTTATCTCGTCAAACGACATATGTGAATAGTTAGTTTGTAATTAATGAATAAGAAAAATTTTCTTTACAGAAAAAGGTAGAACAACAATGCAAATGCACAAGGAAACATACAAACAAACGCACAAACAAACACATAAAAAACATTGAAACAAGCATTGAAACAATTATGAATTAAATGCAAATTGAGAAATAATTCATTTTGGAATTATAATTATTACTTGTGCACTAGAGCTGCTTATGAACCGAACATGAACCGTTCATGTTCGAGAATGGTTTCACTTTTATGTTCATGTTCGTTAGGATTCGGTTCGATTTGTTCGAAAGAGAAAAAAGGGTGTTCATGTTCGTTCGAGTTCAAGTTCAGTTTGTTCAAGATGTTCAAGTTCGGTTCATGTTCGTTCGAATATTGTTCAATTAACTGAACCAAATTGAACTGTTCAATACAACAATTAAGTAAGCAACAATATTTCGAATATGTTTTGTTTATATCGAAAATTCCTATTATTCAAATACAACCGAACAGTTACAATATTGTTCAGTTGTTTTTCTCAGAAAATGAAGCAGTGTTGAAGTCGCTTCAACAAAGAAATTCATTGTCTCTTACGCCATTTCTAGTCGAGTATGGTGTGAATTTAAATTAATATCAAACAAAATTGAGAAAGTGGACTTCTATGCCGTGGGCAAGTACATCAACTATCGACTAATGGACTACGGCATAAATCGTGCGACGTTACATTGAAAGTGATCTCTATCATTTATACATTGAATGCCACATACACCATTACGGAATGCGAACGACAAAACGTATCTTTTTGCCATTTCCGTTGGTATAGAAAATGTACATTGATAAATCGCTTTTATGAACATGTGAACATGTTACTGAATATCGTGAGCGTTTGAATGGTTTGACCCCTGAGAGTAGATCAAAGCTGCAATCGGCTCTCTTAATATTCAAGCAGTTGTCAAAAAAATCTCCCAAATATCTGAATCACATGTTTGTTCGAAACGGTAAAACGTCGCGTTATCCAGAATTTTCATCGAAAAAATTGAATCAAGCGACAAGACAATGTACATGTGTATGAAATTTTAATATTCCAAAAGAAATGGAAAAATGTGCAAAAAGCTTAAAATTGTTATCAAGCAAAAAAAAAAAATCCGAATAAAAAGCCGAAATATATGTTCTTTTGGAAACATTTCTTTTTATTTTTCTTCATTTCGTATAAGTGGCGCTATTCATTGAACCGCTGTCACACTATGGTCAGAGTTGTGTACATCACGAAATTCATACGTTGATAAATCGTATAGATGGCATCAAGTGTGAAGAATTTGAACGAACAGGAACAAATCGTATTTATGAAACAGTTGAATTAATTGAACAACGTTCGGAAACATTTTGTGTGTTCATGTTCGTTCGAGTTCGGTTCAAGTTGTTCAAATTTGAATATATTGTGTTCATGTTCGTTCAAGTTCGGTTCAAGTTGTTCAGAATTGAAAATGACCTGTTCATGTTCGTTCATGTTCGGTTAAAATTCGAACGAACTCGAACGAACATGAACAGTTCGGTTCAGTAGACAGCTCTAATTTGTATGAAATTCGTTCGATTTTGCCTAATAGTCAGTTGATCAATATGACTCGCTTTCACACACAAAAAGGAATATTTATTGTCGGGCCAAACCGAATTAGGCGGTATTATATTTGTTTTGAATAGACATAACATTTTTGTTTTCGTGCACGACAGACGAATTTTCTTCAATTTCATTTTGTTGCTTACGTTCTTGAATTGTCATCAGATCGGGAAATGTGAGCAAATTACTCGCTATGGCAAACCACAAAAGGTCATTAATTGAGATTCTTTTGCTGTGGTTGTACCAAAAGCCGATAATTTATAGTCAGTCGCAGTGATTAAACAAAAAATTCAATGAAAAATTCGGTAGAATTTTCACATTTTTAGTTTGAATCAATATGTGCGATCAAGAACGAACCAAAATAACATATAATGGTCATATAACTGGTCGACAATTATGTTCACGACGCGATCGTTAATTTGCAAATTTGCATTCATCATTGAAAAAAGAATTTTCCGGCTTTAATTTTGGCAAATGCTCATTTCAATTAAGCGAACAACAATTAGATGTACGTTGACATGGACTTGAAAAATATTTGGAGAAAGTTTGCGCGTTACGTGTTATTGCCGTAAGTGATAGTATGTAAGAATTGTTGTGATTCTGAGGATGAACTTGCCTCATCACCGGTTAATATCGAAATTATGTTGCCTAATCATGAACAACACTTTTAGTGCAACGAGCCAAACTCACATCATCATATACACAACAATATTTCTATCTGTTTGAAATTTTTGATATGTATATGTACTTACATTTCTTTATCTTTTTTATTCTCACGAAAATTCTAAAATTTTAATGCTCTATTTATTTGAATACTTTTTTTAAATACAAATCTCAGAACGAAAACTTCAACCAAACGAAATTCCGCATCAAAATTGTAGTACTGTATCGAGTACATGCTTGTATGTTCGATGATGGCGGTTTTCAATCGACAACAATATCGTTAACAATAAAAACAACAACAATCGATCCAGATTGTATTACTCTATTGTATTAACATATTTTTTGTAATGTTGTACACTAAATAATAATAAATAAACATACATTGCAATATACAATGAAATGACCGTTTTCTTTCTCTTTTTTTTTCTAATTTAATGCTGAATTAAAACGAATATTCAATAATTTACATATGTATGCACACAGTACATATGTTCGAAACGATCATATCAAAACGATAACAGAAACGCATATATACCAACTTCTTTCATATGGTTAGTAAAGGTTGATGTAGCTCAGCGGCTAGAGCATTGGAGTTTGGAATACATAGGGTTTCGAGTTCGATTCTTTAGATATCACGAGAATTTTTCTATTCATTTCAATATTCGCAAATAATTCTATTTCTTTTCTGGACAAGAAAATAATTCATCAATTGGTGGGAAAAATAATGAAAAAAAAAAAATACAATTTTGCAAATGTAGAATGATTTTATTTTTGATTTTTACGAAGTTCCAGAATGATTCATTTGGATTTGTTTTTCCTTTGTTAACATGTTAGTATATTTAAGTAAGTTATATACATCTGTCATATATATATATATATATATATTTTTGAACCTCAGTTCACTTGAAATGTTATAAAATTGAATTAACAACTAAGTGTGTCAAGATTTGTTTTGTGATCAAATGGGGAATATGATGTGATTTAATGTAAAAAATAGTTTCACATCAGTTTCATTCACGTTTCAATTTCTTTCTACCAATTAGTATTGATTTTCATATGTTATGATTCAAATATATAGACTTATGGAGTAATAATTGTGCTTTAAAAACTCATACGTAAACCACACTGAATTCACAGAAATTGCTTTCATACAGACACATCAAATTGCTCATTAATCCTTGGTTAATTGTTTTTTTTTCTAATCCTTGGTTTGAAATTCGATATCTTTCATTCTAAAACTTATCAATGGGCATATGATCAATAAAAAAAAAAAAGGTTTTTCTGAGGCTGTGGCTCATATTTTGCTTACATTTTTAAAAATGGTTTATTTTCTCGTCCATTTTGTTGTTTTTTTTTTCAGTTAAAAGTTTATATTGTATCACATTTTTTTCTAACAATTCTCAATTATTTGAAAATACATACAATTAATGCTATGCTGATTGATGTAATACTTTTACTGTCATCTGCCGCTACTCGAAATTTTAATAAATAAAAGTTTACTCGTTGAAAAAGCGCAAAATTATTTGATTTGATTAAAATATGCATGAAAAATATCAAATCAAAATGAATATATTCAGATTTTTTTTTTCTATTTGTGATAATTGTGTGCTTTAGAATTCAATCGTGATAATACTAAAATCATTTATTTTCAATTGTGCTAACCAATTTACCAATAAAATTTTCAATTAAAATAGATTTCACAAAATATCAATAAATTTCACACTAATTTATAGTGATTTGCAGATTTTATTTAGCTGCAACATACATTTATAGAAAAAAAAAAAAAAATTTAATAAAATACAAATGAGACCACCTTACAATGGGCATTCAATATTTTCGTTTTGCTTTTTTTCTAAAATGCATAGTGAATTAATGAAATTGATTGTTTCAGTGCTGAAAATATTCCAATGAAATGCCATGTTTATCTTAATTTTGAAATTCCAAATCGGTTGGCTTATCACCACGAAATCCTTCAGAATAACGACCTCGTCCAGCCATTTGCATTACAGCTTTATCCTCAAGATGACCCTCTAGAATTGAGTCACGTGGCTCTTCATCCTCCTATATTATCAAATCACAGCAGTAACAATGATAATGTCAATATTCAATGCAATAAAATATCATAAAAAAAACAGAATTGAATTTAAATAACTATAAAACATAAACAAAATTGAGAAAATGGCATATTTACATTTTCTTTTTTTGGTTTTTCTCCAACTGCCCACACCTCAATGTTTCGAATTTCAAATTTTTTATTGACAGACAATTGGGTATAATTTTTAAATGTTGTACACGATTCTGAACATTCGCCATGACCATATTCATTATCCAGCCATAAACCCCAGAATTCAAATTGTCCACCCATTCCCTTAATAAATTTTAACACGAACATTTCACATCACATTTTTCAATTTTTTTTTTTTTTTTTGCAAATTTGTCAATTAAAATAGAAATAATTTCTTACCAAACCATTTGGCATCGTTTGTTGATGTAAATTTAAATATTGATAATGGTCATTATATCCAGTAGTTGGGAAACATCTCATTTTTGGACGAAGTGTGAATAAGAATGCCGATTCGTTGCCTACATTTATGTAGGGGGAAAAAAAACATAATGAAAATATGTCTCAAGGTTCAACTAATTCAAAATAAATCTTTTCAAAAAAAAAAACAAAACGAAAAACAAAAGAAAATGCAAACCCACCAAAAAATTTTGGGCCATATGTCCATGATTCAGGAGCAAATCCGCCAAAAACGGCCCCATTTGTATCTTCAATAATAATAACACTGGGTCCTTGATCAACAATACGACCTAGATGGAAAGAGTAAAGAAAAAAATTCTAAAAAATATATTCAATAAATTTTTTGAATATTTTTTAGCTCTTACCCATAAGCGTAGAAAAACTTTCACCATGAATTTGTGATGAGAATAAAAATCTCCATTTCGAACGGAAATCACATTGTAAATTTGAATTGATAAAAAGCATTTGTGATATATCAGTAAATGCTGGATAATCTGGCACATATTGAAGTCCTTCACAGTATGGCAATAATTTATTTGTTTCAGAAATGAGGCTTCGACGTCGAACGGTAACAGTTTCTTCTTGTGGATTCTTCGTTGTTGGCCGATAGTTATACAAATGTATGAAAACATATTCCAACATTTTAACAAAGGTTGGTGTTCGTTGAAGCCATCGCACAGCATCGGCCCGTGTCACTTTTTGTGAACCTTGTTGCACCGCTTCTGCTGCTAAACTTTCAGCTAATTTCTGTATACACTCTTTAACAATTCGAAAACCTTTGCTTTCCCACGATTGATATTCAACACCGCCTTCTAGTCGGATAGCCCGCATATAGCTGCTTACAACGCTTTCAACGTACTTGAGAATGAAGAAAAAAATAAAAATAAAATGAAATGATGTTAATTAAATTATCGTTGAATGAATATAAGATTGTTGATTAGATATAACGATGATTATAATGAATATTGATTAATTTCTAACAAAAAAAGAAAGACAAATTTGTACCTCTTTAATTAATGGATACGCTATTTCAGCATTATCTGAGTCAGACTGTCCAACGCTTGCTAATAACACGCTAATTCGATCGTCAACTGAACCGCGTACCGAAAACACATACAATTCGGCAAATCGCTGAAATTCCACAATATTTGTACGATTTGATGGCGCTCCAAATAGAAAATTTGTTATATACTGCGCTAAACGTGGATCCATCTGCGATCCCCAAAATTTCTGTAATAAAAATAAAGAATTTTTTCATTCAATTTCATTCTTGGATAAGAGAGAATTAGTTTTATTTAAAAAATATAATTTAGCTATAAATATTCACCATTAAATCATCTTCTTTTATGCGTTCCGAATTTTTGCTGACTAATTTAAAGGAACTAGCAACAACTGGCACCTCATCTCTTGATAATAAAGAGCATTTCTCCGCCAATTTTGTGCTCGAATTTCCCATTTTAATTAGTTAATCCGTATGTTTTCAACTTGAGGGTTACAACTTCAATCTAGAAATTATAGATTTTTCTGATTTAGTAAATGAATAATGACAATAATAATTTCAAAATCTTAACGAATTTGTCAAATGTAGCGAAAGTATAATTGATGTCTGCATTGAAGATTATTTTCAAAACTTGAAAAAAAAAGTCGATTTTATTTAAGGAATCCAAACACACCAAACATGATATTTATTGTTTTTTTTTTTTTCTGAAAAATTTTTAACAGTTTGTTTTTTTATAACATTAAGAGTATTGAATATGTTTTGCTCCTTCTTGAGCTTGATTTCCCACCCATGATACAATGCGACCTGATCTATCAAAAAAATAACTCGGAGCATTTAAAACGGCATGAATATCTTTATTGAATCGATTTGTAAACTCATCTACAACGTTTGGTGATGGAGCTGCCATCAAAGTTACAAACTATTAAATAAATAAATAAGTTAGTATCAACTTTTAGCTATTCAAATATTTCTCAAGTTACCAAGTTCAAAATAAAACAAGTGAGAACAATGAAAAACTTCATCTTTGCAATTTAAGTTTATCTTTCAAGTTGCTAAAACAAACAAACTAAGTGTCTAACTAAGCACTGCTTTTTATATGAAGATTGAGGAAATAATTAATCGAATTGTTCAGAACAAATGACTCGGTTGAGAAAAGAAAGACAATTTTTTTCAATAATTACGTGAGATTTTGCAATAATACCGTTTTTCGCAATATTTCAAAGGTTAATCAAATTCAATGCAATTTAATTGTATTCATTTTTCAAACACTTGAATTCTTCTTGATTGGTCTGTGTATTATTCTATATTCCAGGAAACAGTAGCAAAAAAATAATTCAATTGGAAAAATATGGAATATGATGATTTGGTATAAATATTAACAAAATTACCAGATAAGTAATTAAGAAAGTTCTAATGAATGACCAAACATTCAACATGTAGCAAAAAAGTAAACACATAAAACTCACAAACTTGACAGTGACATTCATAATGATTCACAATAAAGAACTTGTTTGAAAGGAATGTAGGTGTTAATGGCAATGAAAGACAGAAATATTTCATTCTTGTACATATCGAATTTATAGCTGTTGGGAGTGTTAGTGGTTTCGAGTATACGAACATCACGTTCTTGACTAGACGATATTAATTAAATTAGAAAAATGAGTTGAACTTTTAATTAAAACAAAAGCAAAAAAATTCTTTTGCAAAAAAGACAAAAGTCCAGTGGAAGCAGGTATCAAAAAAATTCAATTAAAGATTCATTTAGCGGAACAACCAAGTGAACGAATTCCATGCGTATTTGTAATATTTCTTTAGAGAACATTGAGTATAAAAGCATCCGTTGTTCACTGTTTTTCTTATCAATGATATTTTGTCAATCCGTTAAAAATGAAAATTTTATTTATCGCCGTTTTAGTTTTAAGTTTGGTAAAAAGACTAACATTTTTTTTCCGAGAATAAAAATTTCAATTTTAAACAATTAATCATAATTGCATTTTTAGATTGCTTTTGTGTGTTCATCACCATCGCTCAGTGGATTTGTTGAACCTGCATTATCAAAAGTGTTGCAAAGTTCAGGTCCGATAACAAATATTTGTTTTATATTTTGTTTTTAAATTATAAATTATTATAATCTATAAATTTTTCAAACAATTTTTCACTCAATTTTCCATTTATTTTCATGTCAACAGGTGGTAGTGGTGGCTCTGCTGGCGTTGCAGGTAAATTAAATTGATTAAAACTTCTTAATCAGTAAGTAAATTATATTTTTTATTCTTTTTATTTCGTTAGGTCAACTGCTACGTCGAGTTGCTAGTTCAAGAAGAGGTAAAACTCAAGCTCAAACTCATGGGAAATCCAATCGAAAAGGGCGTTCAAGTGGTATGGGAGGCAAAGTTAAAAAATTGGTAAAATCGGCCAGCTCCAAACTACTTAAATGAAATACTTCCTTTACATCAGTGAAATAAATTGGAATTTATGAAATTTGAAATTATTTATTTGTCGAAATAAACAATTCTAAAATAAGGAAAATGGCATTCTTATTGAAAATCAAAAACCCAATATTTAAGAGAGACTTAAGAAATATTTTTCAAAAAATGCAATTTAGATTGTTTAAATCCATTTTATTTGAAAGTAAAATCCATTGGACAAGTGAATATTGGCATACATTGAGCGTTATATATACTTGATTAGTATATATTGAGGCCCATGAGAAATCCATTTTCAGGCTTAGTGCTAATACATTAACATGCAAATATTAGTTCCACCCATCGAACAGCAATTGTCATAATAAATAACAATAACATAGAATACATTTCTCAAAGGACGCTAGTTTCTATGCGCAATTGACAATTGCTATCGATGGATGATTAGTCCATACAGGTTACTGAATGAGCGCTAGTGCGCCTCATATAAATGAAATATTCCCCCGATGGTAAAATCAAATCCCATATTTCATCAATTCACAGAAACAGTTATCTAAACTAAGTATCTAACTCAAAATACTAGCAAACCAATAATTTTTTTAAACAAAAATGGAAATCAAGACGTACAATTAATATTTCGTTTAGATTTTTTTATTTAATTTTTCACAAATTCTCTTATTGTTGCATGTGAAAATGTGTGAATATTCAACAGAATATATTCTTAATTTAAATAACTCCATTTCCATTTCCATTTCCATTAGCAGCGGCTTGACCTTGAGCTTGATTTTGATTTGGGATTTGGTTTTGGTTTTGGTTTTGATTTGGGATTTGGTTTTGGTTTTGATTTGGGATTTGGTTTTGGTTTTGGTTTTGATTTTGAGCTTGTGGTACAATATTTCCTAAAATTATTGGTCATTTCATTATCCAACAAATTTGAAACATTATTAGTATATTTATCGGGATCAAACCTGAATTGGCATTTGGATTCATGGCTGAACCTTGAGAATTTTGTGTAGCTTGATTGCTACCACCACCGCTACCAAAAATACCACCTAAAATGCCACTAATGGTTCTACTTAAAAAACAGCCACGTCTATTTCCGATGCCCTGAGATTGGTTAACATTTTGCCCTTGAACTTGGCCCTGTGTGGCTGCACTAACTTGACCTGCCGGATTGGCTTGGGTATTAGATCCACCACTTAGAAAATTACGTAAACCTTGCAATAATCCCATAGATCCTCCATTTGTGGAACCATTAATCAAAAAACATTGCGAAGTGGAAACAAAAGCCTGTTGATTTACATTCTAATATTAAAAACATAAACTGAATGATTTTCATATCACAATATTACCAAAATAATGCTTAGAACGGCAATATGACGAATTTTCATTTTTTATTCACTTACAATAACACAATACAAGAGTTGAACTATTGATAAACATTACTCGAATTGTGATAGCTTTTATATATCATTCGAATACAAATTTTTAATTAAGATTTTGACGTATTTTCGAAAATAAAGAAGAAAATAAACGAAACTCCTAAAAAACCAATTAAATTATTGTGGTAAAAGACATGACATTGTTCTATATTTTCCATTGTTCACACACTGGCAATCAAATTGAAAAATATCTTTGATGGAATTTTGAGCCAAAATGTGGGTTGCTGGTGTGATAAAATACAAAACAAATTTCAATTTATTTTTTTTATTAAAAATTCATTCATGTTTTGCTTAATGAATCTAGAAATTTCATTAATTGGTAATCAATTGATGTTGCAGATGTTATTTTGAGATTTTTAATGTATTTTTCCACATCATTATTTACCTGGCATGGTAAAGATGAAACAAACATAATATAATTGTTTCGTAGATTTGAATTCAAATTGGAAACATCGTACATCAGTTGATTGAGCGCTTCAAAAATATTCACAAGAAGTTGGCTCAGTACTCGATGAACACCTTCTTGCTTATTTGCATTATTTTTAGAAATCAAAGTTCAATTTTGTAATAAACCAAATTCATTTTATTTAATGTTTTTAGTCAAATTCAAATTCTTCTAAATCTGTTCAATTTCAAAGTGGAATCATAAACAAACATGCGTCGTCATTTCGCATGAGCAAAACAAAAAAAAAATTACAAAAAAATTGCTAATAATATTCAATTCATCGAAAATTCGTTTGTTGAGTTTTTTTTTGTTTAAACAATAGCTAATTTGAATAAGAAAGAAGACCGAGTGCTGTTAAATTCAAAGGTATACTTGGTGTGCTTCGTATCTTATTTGTTTGCGACGCAAATTCACAAAAAGTTATAAAAATAGATTTCATCGAAATCGTATTTATGAATTTCGAGATTTTATTGATTTTGACTACATAATTTGAAATAAATATTCTATTAGAGATGAGAATCCAAGAATACGTTTGGAAATCTAAACGAAATTCGCTTGAATAGTGAAAATGTAATTTTTTTCTTCATTTTATACACGTAATGCGGTCAAGAATGACAAGTTTATTTTCCTTCTTCTTTTTATTTTTTTTTTTTTTTATAAATAAGAGATATAAATTCATATTTAAAGAAAATCAGTAAACTCAAGCATTAAAATTTAAATTGTATAACATGCATTTCATCGATAATCAAAAGTTAATTTCCATTGAAAACACTCACAAGTTCATGAACTCATGTTGTTCCAGATATTTAAACATTTTAACACGCTTTTCACTACTGTTCTCTATTGACCGCTAAACAGAAGTCGATAGCATTGAATATAGTTTTATTCATAAAACAAAGCGGTATATATTGTCTAGGTCAATGTTGTTGCAACATGTTCATGCTGTGAATGCGGGAGCAAACAGGAAAATCGTATTTTACTCATAGTCGGTTATTTGAAATGAAAATAACGACACACTTCAAGCAACGTGTCGCAAGAAATGACGGGATTTTTTAAAATCACTTCTCTTTTTGTTCCTACCTAACTAGTATCTCTCTCTCTCTCTCTCTCTCTCTCTCTCTCTCTCTCTCTCTCTCTCTCTGGTCTCTCTCTCTCTCTTGGTCTCTCTCTCTCTCTTTCTCTTGCACACTCTCTTCCACCCTCTCATTCGCATTCAACACAATTTTTGTATTTTTTTTCTCTAATTCCATTGTGATTATTATATTTCCCATTTTGTACGTACTAACAGATAAAAAGCTTGGGGTAAAAAGTTTTGCGGCATTGTGTTCGATTGACTGATTCATATAGTCCTAGACTGAAAAGAATATTCTGCATAAATACAATTTCAATTATGAGACGAACAATACAAATCTACTTATCGGATGGAAATCGCAAATGATGTTTGAATAAAAACATTTGCCATTGCCTTGCTTGACATCCATAAAAGATAAAAGAAAGAAAAGAATGCAAAAAAAAATGCTTCAAGGCCATTTAAGCTATGATTATTTGCATCATCGTCATTGGCTTATTTCAAAGAAAAAATTATTTTATTTCTGTGAAAAGACATTGCAGTTACTGTGAATATTTTTTAACCATGTTTATTCGCCGATTGTTAGCTTGCGCAACGCGCATCATCAAGGGAGCGAAAATTTTCCACACACAAAGTAAAATCGCCACGGATGAAAGCGTTCAAGAAAAAAAAAAAAAAAAAAAAATAGATTTCTGTGTCACACGCACGTACACTGACACATTCAATTCAACATATGATTTTCCATTATTATCATCACCCTTTTTTCCGTAGTTAACGTCACTGAAGCTGAATTGATTATGATCTTTTGTCAATATGCATCGCGGTGATAAAATCGATTTGTGCAACCCAAACCATATATGATTGAGGGTTTTTTTTTTAGATTATTCAATTGCTACACTTGATAAAATTTCAAATGATAGCAAATTCCTCATGATAACGACGGAACAAACCCAGAAATAGATTCAAATGACCCTTACCAATTGAACATTGAAACACGTTTTATACTCCAAAAATTTTTGCACAAATTAATCGAAGACACCATTGATTGATATACAAGGAACAAAAATCCTTTTTTCTTCTATTTTAGCATACAACTTGACAAATATATTTTTCTCTCAGTTTTCTTCTTCACTTTTTTGCTTGAAATTTGTCCAACAATTTCTTCTCAATTTTATTCACAAATTTTCTCTCAAATTTCCACAATAAATTGCCCAATATTTTGTTAATAGTTTAGCACGTTACACGATTTCATTACACATTAACTTGACTGTTAATTTCATTTTTATTTTAATTGTTATTCAAATGACACCGAAAATCTCGTGAATAAAATACGTACAAATCATTCACAATCAAAATCAAGAAAAGACAATTGAAGACTAAAATAAAAATTAACAATTGATAACTACTCGCTGTGATCAGTGAGTGTTCTACGTCACTTGTACGTGTACAGCAAATAAATAAACAACTGAAAACGCTCAACGAAATATGGCACTGATTCAAAGTTTTTATTTCTCTACTATGATATATATATTATACTATTATGTATGTCATTGCGACGAATATCCACTCTAATTAGATGTTATTATGTTTAGCAATCATTCGTCGTTAGTGGTCTTTTGGCGTTTAAGCGAATATACACACAATTTTATTATAATTTCAAATTCATATTTACACATAATACAACTCACTCATTTGTGCTGGTTTCTTTGATATATATATAATCATTAAGAAGTGTGTATTTTAGAACATACAGTACACACACCAGAATATCGATGAATTTTTGGATGGTGAACGCGCGAGACAGAAACAAAACGTCAAATTGTCTTCTACGAAAATGGCGTTTATTGTGCACAATACACAAGTCGATGTATTGAATGGCGCCATTTTTAAAATAATCTTCATACAATTTAGATTTTATTGAATAATTTAATTCTGCGTGACAAAAGAAAAATCGATTGGTGTCATTTTTTACTAAAGATTTTTTCATTTTTGTTTCCCAATTTTTTTTTTTTTTTTTTTTTTAGATTTTTTACTCATTTAGTATCAATGAGTAGATTCATCCCATTCTCATTGAAAAAAATAAACTCGAATCATGAATTTTATTCCAATTGAAATTTATTTGTCAGTTTAATGAATTTTGTTTGTTTGTACAGAATAAAAACACATTCAACAATGAAACCAAGACAAAGTCAACATATAAGATAAGATTAGATTAAATAAAGTATATATGGGAACGAACAAAAAATGAGAAATTTTCAAATAAAATGAATGGTTTTTTTTTTTTTTTTGGTGTCTACGAAATGTGTCCAGTTGGTAAAATTGGTTCAGAGTTAAACGTCTTATGTGAACTTGTCTCACTGGTATTTGATTTTCGATTTAGTTTTTCATTATGATACTTCACCAAGTGTTCGTCCGAATAGCTTCCACGTGTTCGACATGAACCAATACTTTTTCTATTGAGATAAGAAAATAACAATAATTTACTAATTAGTTAAATTTCGTTGAATAAGTGGAAAATTTTAATCTGAAGAAATTGATTTTCATATTTCATTCTTGTAAAATGAAAGGAGTTTTTCTTTTTTTTTAGCAAATATATTTCACATAATAAATATAGTCGAATATAATCACCTTGATTGATTAGGCAAATTGATATTTTCTTGGCTCATTGAATAGACTTTGTTGGCAGGAACGGAAAGCATCATATCAATGGACGTTTCTGAAATGGATGACATTGGCACATCGTCATGATTATCAATTGCTAAGAATGACACACTGGCCGATTCTTGGCTTGCATAATATTTTTCTGCTATTTGTTCACCAACCGATAATATTGCTAATAAATTTGGAAGCGTTGCACGAACATCTTCACGCTGACAATGGATGTTTAACATAAATTTCATTTGTTGTATATTTTGATTAAGTAAAAAGGCTGCATACAGCAGTGAATCACTGGGAGGAATGTTACGGCAATATAAGGGAAATCTAATGGAAAAAAAAAAAAATTAAAAATCAAATGAAATTGTGAATTTGCATTTAATTGAAATTACAATAACAAAATAGTAACAATTCATTGAACATACTCTCGATCGTGGTCAGAAAGCACCTTAATATCATCACGAATTTTTGATGCTGATCCTTGATAAATAATTTTATTTCTAAAAATAAAGATGAGGAAATACTGGATGAAAATCTATGTTACGTTTTGTTTCATTTTATTTCTGAATCCAATTTACCTTAATGGAACATTAAGAACTGAAGAGCATAGTAGTACAACATGAGCAACATAGCACATGGCAATGGAAAGACTAAGCGCTGCATTGCTGATGCCCGGTGGATTTGAACTATAGTAAATGCGAAGCATGTCTGTATTTGGTAGGCAAATGCCGTTAATCTCATAAAAACCGCTTCGATCACGTTCTTTAATCACATAAATATCTTTCAATTGTCCAAGTAATTGATATTGTCGTTGTATAAGCGATTCTTTAATTTTTTCATACGTTTTTTTCTTACTTGCATAGTGTGTTTTCTTTTCCAATGCCATTTCACGTTCACGGCTCAATTCACGATAATCATCCATTAACCATGATTCTTTTTCAATATTTTCATCATTTAATTTATTACATTTGTCATGCAATTTTCGTAATGTTGTTTTGTATCGATCACGTTCAATGGTAAGAAATCGGCAACGAAATTTTGCCATTTCAATTTTTCGTCGTAATTCTTGGGCTTTAAGCAAATCTTCGGGTTTTGTTTGCTCTTTTTGCGCTGTTAATAAACGATTTAATGTACGTCCAATTGATGGATTACCTCTTGGACGATAAAGCATACCTTTGTTTGCAATTAATTGTAAATTTAAGCATGATGCACTTTTCATACAAATTTTTTCCATTGCTTCGTTGGCACTTTGTGTTTTTTTCCGGTAAATTCGCTGCTTTTCCTGTAGCAATAGCAATTTTTGCACATTGTAACTGTGACGAATTTCCCATTTGAAAAATTCTTTATCCAAATATCGAACTTTAAGCACCATTGGATCACTAAATGTATATTCTTCGTCGGCATTTTGATCGTTAATGTCTTCATGCTTTTGTTGTTGTTGTTGTTGTTGTTTTGTGAGGTAAATTGGTGATTGCATCACAAGACGGTGATAATCTTCCGCTGCTATAATCAAAATCATGACGTTTTAATGGTGAATTTAATGTGCTTTGCATACGATCACCACTGCCAATATCATAATTTCGATTTGAATGCAAATTATCACAGTTTTTTCCAATGTTACTATTGTAAATTGATGTTGATGTACCTTTGGTAGCAATTATATGATTTATCGATGAATTTTTTAATGAAAATGATCCCTTTTGTTGTGTTTGCCGCGGTGATGTAATGTCATAAAAATGTCTATATTGTTTGGGAACACTTTCAGCTAATAAATAATCGGCCGATGTGAAAAAACCACCATGAATGTAAAATATGAGCGCATTATCCATTAATTTAACTTCAGATCGTTTTGTTATCGGTACCAAACCGGAAAAGTAAACGCCCCAAACAAATAACACTTTATCCTTATTACTACTGCTACTGTTACAGCTGCTACTCTGGCCACTTGTCATTTGATCATTCACCGTTGTCGATTCAATACTGTTAAAATGCTGATTTATAATTGGATTATAATTTCCACTTGGCATCTTAGCTGGTATCGTTGTCATTGATGTAGATAAACGACGTGAATGCTTTGCATCATGACCATTGTCTATGGATCGAATTCGTGAACATGTTTGCCATACACGTACAACAACAAATTGTGATGTTGATTTGTGAATACTTTGGCAATTGATTTCAGACCATGTAACATTGCGAAATGCTTCAAGTGGTTCGCTAGTAAAAAATGGTGCTGACATTAATGTCATATGCAATGTAAAATAAATGGATGTATTTGGTTCTGCCTCAATATTATGACCCGTAATTTGGATCAAATTTCGTAAACGCAGTTGTTGTGTTGCCAATGGACTCCAGTCACGACATCGCGGTCGATTAATCATATTCTGAACCATTTTTTTTTTTTTTTTTTTTTTTTTTGAGAAAAATATAAAGGCAATTTATTGTTCAAAAATTTCTGTTCATAATTGACATTGTATTATCTACATACCTCATCGTAATCTCACGAAAAATTTTCTATGAAAAATTTGCACAAAATTAGTGCACTTATTTTGTTTTTAAAACAATATGGATTATACGCACACAATACCAATGATAGTTTTTTGTCAAATAATCGTTTACATTCGGTTGTCTTTGTTTTAAAATGAAAATTTCATGAATTTTATTTTTTCAAATTGAAAATAAAAATTCTTTGTTTTGATAAAAACTACTTAATGCCATGTAATTCGTGTTTGACAAATGAAATGTCAATTCGATTGCGTGCGATTGTGTATGTTTTTTGATTGGAAATGTCAAAAATGGTATATTTTGAACAACGCAGTAACACCAACTAAAAAGCTATTCACATGTCTGCACAACATAATTTTTTATTCAAAATGTATGCAAATCACAATAAATTTATTCTTATTTTTTTCACAGTTTTACTTTTGATTATGCATTTTAAAATGTATCTTTGTGATGATTCCATTGCATTGTTTCTTTTCGATATTTCTCACTAGATTATTATAAGCGCGAAAATGTGATTAAATCGCATTTTTGCTTGGACGCCAATTGCTTATGAATGAGTTTCTTTGCAATGGAATTTTAATTTTTGATTTCGATTTAATTTTACCATCTCCATTATTTGTACATTTTAGATCAATTTTTAATCTACAATATTAAATGTACCATTAATAAAAACAGAGGTATTCAAATATTAAAATAGTTATATTCCATACTATAAAAGTCTCGCACAATTAAATTAGCAATCGTCGATGTTTGTATTTATTTTTAACACACGAGTAGTTTCCTTCTCCATTGTTCTACGGTAGCTTAGTTTCGAAACTGACCTATTCTTAAACATCGGGTCCGTGGCGCAACGGATAACGCGCTTGACTACGGATCAAGAGATTCTCGGTTCGAATCCGGGCGGACTCGAATTTTTTTTTTTTTTTTTTTTTTCAATATTTTTACATTTTACATTGAAAATATCAACAAAAATTAAATAAAATCATTGAATTTAGTAAGCATTGTTTGAACTTTTCTTTGAACGACTAATAAAAATGACACAGTTATTAAAACACGTATATTTTTGTGCAAAATTGAACAGTTTTTCTTACACTTCGACAGTATTATTGATTCTCACTAAGATGTAAGAATATTCTTACTTGAATTCCTATTAGATAAAATATGATGATCTCTCGTTTGATTCAATATCAGTTTTCACTTTCAGATTTCAATTAAATTGATTCTTTTCATATTGGAAAAATTTGCAATTTTTTTACTTAAAAAGCCAATTTATCTCTTTATATGAACAATTCATTAAAATTTTTTCCAAATCGATTTTTTGAGATGTTGAAAAATAAATAAACTTACAACTTATAATGTTCATATAGATGAAAACAGTGAAAATAGTAAAAAAAGTTCTTTTTTTTTCTTTTTATTATCGTTCTTTGTTTATTGTCCAAGTACAATCAACCGATCAAATTGGAAAAAAAAGTATATTATCAAAGCGGCCTTAGTACAAAAATCACACATAGTATTAGTAGTGCACATGAATGTATTGAAGCAATAAAAAAAAATGTATTGTCAGGGACGGGATTCGAACCCGCGCCTCCGAAGAGACTGGTGTGTTAAGTAAAATCAACTTATCCTTAAACCAGCGCCATAGACCGCTCGGCCACCCTAACCATGAAAGTAATTCGAATTAGAATAAAGAAGAATCAAGCAAGCGGAACCTATAAATACAAATATGTTATAATAAATGCAATGATCAATTGTAGTTTTATGTAAACAAATAAGATATTTGCATTTAATTTCGAATCGATTATACCATTTTCAATGCAATGGAAAATATGGCGAGAATGTCATTTTTTTTTTTTCAATAATTAGTATGTTACTATATATATGATAAAGAAAGTTTCTAAAAATAAATTCACGCGAAGTGAAATACATACATGGTTTTTCAACAAGAGCATTGAAATAAAGAAAATATATTTGAAGAATGAAAATGGACTAAATTTTTAAACAATAAGAAACACTTTCGAAAGTATGTACATCAATTGTTCAAGCAGTATTTTGTATGAAATTGATAGATTGTCTGATATTATGGAATGAATTTAGTTATAAATAGAAAACGATATTGATCAGAATCTGAGCCTGAATGTTTTCATTTGTAAATTGATTTGTGCTTGTTGTTATCACTACTGTTAATCTACTTAATTGGATAAATCATTACTTGAATTACATAGACTTTTAATCCGAATAAAGTGCAAAAAATGAAATAATAATTAAAGCATAAACGTTACACTTATTCATGTTTTTCTGTTGCGATTTACCCAAAGATTCGTTTGATTTGCTTATTTATTTAGCTTTTATCAATAATATTATCAAGACCAATTACTTTGCAATTATTGTGTAGAATACATTTTGGATCTACATTGACGTTTTTGTGATGACTGTTGATTGAAAGTGTTTTCTTTTACTCACTGCAAATAAAATACAGTACAGTAAGTAAAAAAACAAAATCTAGTGCTTAATATTCAAAGTAAAAAAACTTTTCCAGTTTATTTCTTATCCGAACAGTCAACAAGTTATGATTCACAACGGCATCTATATTCTCAAGTGCTAAACACATCTGACAAATTGCCGTTTAATTAATTTATGTAAAAACTTCTGTATGTTTGCGTATTCGATGCATCTCGATTTTGACAGATGACACGTCGCTAGCTGATTTGTACAATTACACATTTGTGAAACCATCCATAGAAATAATTTCATCACGTTAAAAATAATCAAAGCTTTTTTCGGCTTTTCATAATAAATTCAGTGGTTTAATAAAATTTTTGTAGTAAAAATGGCACTCGCCGAATCGCAATGCTATACCATTATCAACACATCCGAATTGTCGGATGTTTACAATGAAATGAAAATAAAAAAAGACCTAGGTAAGTGTGTCAATTATAAGTCGATAAAAATTGTCTGAAATTCATTTATCTCATTCTAAATGTATTGTCTCGAGAAAATTACTGTATTTTCATTGAAATGTTTTTAAAACAAATGATAATTTTTATCCATTGTAAGCATTTAAATAGTTTTCATCTTATTAAACATGTCTCATTGTATGATCTTTAAATTTGCAGAAGAAGGTGATGAAAATAAACAAATTGATACGTTGAAGAAAGTTATTAAACTTTTATTAAATGGTGAACGATTGCCTGGTTTATTGATGACAATCATTCGTTTTGTGATGCCATCACAAAACCATACCATCAAGAAGTTATTGTTGATTTTCTGGGAAATTGTTCCAAAGACAACGCCCGATGGCAAATTACTACAAGAAATGATTCTTGTCTGCGATGCATATCGCAAGGTTAGTTAACCTCTTTGACACTTCAAACTATACGAAAAAAAAAAAATAAAAAATAAAAAAATAAAATGAATGAATCATTATTCATATTCTTCTTCTTCTTCTTGTTTCCACAGGACTTGCAACATCCAAATGAATTTTTACGTGGCTCAACACTTCGTTTTCTATGCAAATTAAAAGAGCCCGAACTATTGGAACCATTGATGCCAGTCATTCGCGATTGTTTGGAGCATCGTCATTCATATGTGCGCCGGAATGCAGTTTTGGCAATTTTTACCATTTATAAGAATTTTGAATGGTTGGTACCAGATGGACCGGAACTTATTGCTAACTTTTTAGACACACAACAGGATATGTCATGCAAACGAAATGCATTTTTAATGCTTTTACATGCCGATCAAGATCGGGCATTAAATTATTTGGCCTCATGTTTAGATCAGGTCAATAATTTTGGTGATATTCTTCAATTGGTGATCGTTGAATTGATCTATAAGGTAATTTAATTTCCATAAATATGTTGTTTGATCAAATTCAATTCAATTCAATTAAAAATTAACAATTTCTTTTTAAGGTTTGTCATGCAAATCCAAGTGAACGGTCACGTTTCATTCGTTGCATTTACAATTTGCTAAATTCATCATCGAACGCCGTACGATATGAAGCGGCTGGTACATTGATTACATTATCAAGTGCACCGACAGCAATTAAAGCGGCCGCCAGCTGTTACATCGAATTAATCATTAAAGAAAGTGACAACAATGTAAAACTGATTGTTTTAGATCGTTTGATTGCAATAAAAGAGAATGAAAACACTGAACGTGTAATGCAAGATTTGGTCATGGATATTCTTCGTGTTTTGGCCGCACCTGATATCGAAGTGCGTCGCAAAACCTTAAATTTGGCAATGGATTTGGTTTCATCACGGAATATCGAAGAAATGGTGCTAGTTTTAAAGAAAGAAATTTCCAAAACTCACAACATTGAGCATGAAGACACCGGAAAATATCGTCAATTGCTTGTTCGCACATTGCACAGTTGTTGCATTCGAGTGAGTTTCATCAAATCCAATCAAATCAAATGATATTAATTTGGAATTTTCAATATCAATAATTATAAATGCAAAATTATTTTCGTTTAGTTTCCAGATGTTGCTGCGACTGTTATTCCAGTATTATCTGAATTTTTATCTGATACTAATGAACAAGCCGCCACTGATGTGCTCATTTTCATTCGTGAAGCTATTCAGAAATTCCCACATTTACGTACATTGATCACGGAAAAATTGATCGAAACATTCCCATCCGTTCGATCAGTGAAAGTGCATCGTGCTGCATTATGGATTCTCGGTGAATACATTGATACGAGCAAAGAAATTCTTGAGGTAATTGATGTTGTCAATCAGACCATTGGTGAAATTCCGATAGTTGAAGCCGAACAGCGTAAATTGGCCGGTGAAGAAGAAAGTAATGATCCAAATAAACCAGCCAATTCGGCTGGCTCAATCACAACAACAACAAAGGTTACATCGGATGGCACATATGCCACTCAGAGTGCTTTCAGCGTTGCACCGTGAGTCCTCTTTTTTTTTTTCAATTTCCAATTTCATCTCAAGTTCTAGTTAAATTCTGAATATAAAAAAAAAAAAAAAAAAAAAAAAAAATTCCGCAATTTTTTTCAGAGTTACAAAGAAAGAAGAGCGCCCACCATTGCGTCAATATTTAATGGACGGTGATTTCTTTGTGGCAACTACATTGGCCACCACATTTACAAAATTAGCATTGAAATATATTGAATTGGAAATGGATGCATCAAAGCAAAATCATTTGTGCGCTTCAATTATGCTCACATTAAGTGCAATTTTGCATTTGGGCCGATCTGGTTTCGCAACAAAACCAATTACAAACGATGATGCTGATCGAATTTTTGTATGTTTGCGTACGTTAAGTGAACGATCACCTGAAATTGTTGAAATATTTAAAGTATTATGTCGTGATGCATTGGCAAAAATGCTTGAAGCTCATCAAACTGAAGAACAACAATCGCTTAAAGATAAGCAACAAAAAGCGGTTA
Organism: Resseliella maxima; assembly: GCA_029041755.1. Lineage (NCBI taxonomy): Eukaryota > Metazoa > Arthropoda > Insecta > Diptera > Cecidomyiidae > Resseliella > Resseliella maxima. Next base: position 434,058 of record JAQOWM010000600.1, on the reverse strand, counting down.
AAGTTCAAGCCGATGATCCAATTGTATTTTCACAATTGTCAAATGGAAAGGACAGTTTTTTGGGCGAAAATGTTTTTGAATCGAGTTTAAATCAAGCATTGGCTGGAAAATCTACATCAATTGTTGATGTTGCTTCGCCAAATAGCAAATTAAACAAAGTAACTCAATTGACTGGCTTCTCTGATCCAGTTTATGCTGAAGCTTATGTTCATGTTAATCAATACGATATCGTTTTAGATGTATTGGTTGTTAATCAAACAAGCGATACATTGCAAAATTGCACATTGGAATTGGCCACATTGGGTGATTTGAAATTGGTTGAACGGCCACATCCAGTTGTTTTGGCACCGCATGATTTTTGCAATATCAAAGCCAATGTTAAAGTTTCGTCAACTGAAAATGGAATAATCTTTGGCAATATTGGTGAGTTTTTATTTTTTGATTTTTTTTTTTTTTTCTTTTTTTCGAATTTTCAAATGTTCAATGTAATTCATAAATTGAATTTCGTTCTTTATTCTCAGTTTACGATACAACAAATACAACAAATGTCGTTGTTTTAAATACAATTCACATTGATATTATGGATTACATTATGCCAGCCACTTGCACTGATACCGAATTCCGTCAAATGTGGCAAGATTTTGAATGGGAAAACAAAGTGTCTGTTAATACAACGCTTACCGATTTACATGAATATTTGAAACATTTATTAAAATCGACAAACATGAAATGCTTGACACCTGAAAAGGCATTGTCTGGTCAATGCGGTTTTATGGCGGCAAACATGTATGCACGTTCTATTTTCGGTGAAGATGCTTTAGCCAATTTGAGCATTGAAAAAACATTAGATGATCCAAATGCTGCCGTAACCGGACATATTCGAATTAGAGCCAAGAGTCAGGTAAATATCTCTTCAAACAAACAATCCAATAGATATTTTTGAATTTTGACCATCAATATTAATGATTAACTTTGTTTTTTTCTTTAGGGAATGGCATTGAGTCTTGGTGACAAAATCAATTCAACGCAAAAAGCAGTTCCACAAAAAGCCGTCGTTGCTGCTTAAAATGTTTATTAAATATCGTTATTACACCATTTTTCAGAAAAAAAAAATATTATGAATCATTTAGCATAATTGCATTAGATTCTTTGAATTAATTAAATATAAGAATAAATGAATGAATTTATGAATTTAATCAATGTATTTGCATTCCCATTGAGTGAATATTTTGCCAATAAATGAAAATCAAATGAATAAAAATAAAGTTTTGAGCGAAACAAGGCGTTAATTTATTTTCTAAGAAATTATTGTTTGTCACCCCACTTAATAGAATTAAATTTTTCGTGCAATCAAATGAATGGAATCTATTCATTTGAAGAAGAAAAAACACTCCTTTTACATTCTTTGTAAATGTTGATGAAAATTTTTCGTTTTCACACACAAAGTAAAATTGTTTTGTTTTAGCAAAAAAATTATTTATTCATCTCATTTATGATGATAAAGAATAAACTTTTACAAGCAAACAAAAATGAATACATTTGTATACAACGTTATCTATACTACAATGCGATTCACATAAGATATCTTTCGCAAATGAAATATAATTCACGTAAGCAATAACAATCATTCCATTTAAATTGTGCAAAATGTTCCATAGCCACACATTCTTCTTCTTGACCCTTTATTTCGGATTTATTATCTGGTTGACCTTTTGCCCAATTTGTATAGGTGAATTTATCACCATTTCCAAACCAATAAAATTTGCCACTATTACCCAATCTTGTTGCTGATGTCCAAAACGACTCCTTTTCATGACCTATTAGAGAGCGATTTTTCTTAAAATGATTTTTTTTTTTTTACATTTCATTCCATTTCACCTTTTTGTTTGATTTGTGACATAATTTTATCGGTCTCAACTTGTGATTCAATGCTCACCAATCGCATATCCAATGAATGACAATATGCATTTGCTTGAAACCAGTTTGTCTAGAATATCATTTCAAAGGGAGATTTGTATTAAATCAGACTTTAAATAATTGTTTAAATGACCTACCTTGAAAGCACTTAACATATAATATCGCTTCAATTCAGGTGGTCCTCTAATTGGATCGCCGAAAGTTTGTGCTAACAAATACAAAATTTTTTTGAATAAAAGAATCGAAAAAAAATAGTTTTTTTTTGGGAGATTCACTGAAAATCTTGCTTTAATTAAAACTATTATTCGCTTTAGTTTCCGAATTAGTTTTCTTTACTTTTTTTTCCTTTTTTTTCTTTGGTAAAAAAATCAATGAACTGCTTAAGTCATATTGTGAATGATTCAACATAAAAACTATGTCAAAATGTACATTTTCTGAAAATAATAATTTTACGAAAAACAACATACCGATTTGAAGTAAAACAATTGCCAATAAAACGCTTCTCATTTTGAATTTGAATTTCAGCCAAGAAGATATAACTGAATAATTTCAATAATATACCTTATATAGTCAGCTAAAGCAGAAAATAAAACACCAATCAACACATGGTTTTGTGTAACATTTTATTTATTTATATTTGAAATAATAGATTGTTCGAAGACAAGAAAAATTCAGAATGCACATGGTATATTTTAGACATCATTTTATGCCTAAACAAACAGTTGAAATAATGTGAGTGAGCTTGAAATAGATACAATTTTTCTTTTATTAATTCGAAATTGACGTATTCGAATTGAATACAAAATTGAACAGAAGCAATTTATGAGTCATTATTATTTGATAATAATCCTTCAAATTTCTTGTTGTGAACCGTTAATCAAATTTATTTCAGAAATTTTAGAATAAAGCAAAGATTCTTAAATGCGACGTCTTTAAGACTAATAAGAGTAAGCGCAACATTTCTGTTTTGATGTGAAAACAATCAATAAATGTTTGATTAAATTATTTCAGAAACTTTCAAACTCAGCCAGCCAATTCTATCTTTTGATCTCCTTAAGTCTGCAAAACAATTCAGGATTCTGAAATATTTGGAATTTTATTGCATTAATTTCAAAATTATGATAATCTATTTGAATTCGGAAATGTTGTCCTTACTTTTATTAGTCTTAAAGACATCACGTTTAAGAATCTTTGCTTTTATCCTTTTGATTGATGAATTAGCACGACTAAATGGTATTGATAATAACAAAATCATACCAAATAGAAAACATAATATTGGAGAGAATTTCATTTTAATTTTCGTATAACTTGCTTAGCATTTCAATTGAATATGGTTTTCATAATCAGAATGCATTTCTTATATAGCAGTCAAAAAGTCGTACTGAAAGAGCAATGCTAGAACAATGTTTATAAAATGGGTGATCAATGACAAACTAGTCTTGTGTCATTAATTTTTTTTTTCGTGAAAAGACCCAAACACTCTTTTATCAACATTATTTTGAATTAATTGCGCCCGGTTTAACAACCACTTTTATTTATGCGAAACTTGTTGATTTTGCGCCTCTGCAAATTTTAATTTATTCATCAATTTTCAATTGTATACAATATTTACTATAATATATCCTATATATTGTTTAAACAATAGAACAGGCAACCATTTTTCAACATTTCACTAAATTTATATGATTGAATTGTTCGGTTCATTGGACCTCTTTGTGGATTCAGGTTGGTCATTGACACCATATTGTCTGGTATTGTCATAATAACTAAATGTTGCAAAATTCATATTACGGCTGGCATACTCATACACTATGAAATACCGGTAGTGTCACGAAATTTATTTATCAATTTATTTTGATTTCGTTGACCTTATCTCTGTATTATCATGAGAATGTGTACAAAACAGGCTTGTTAACAAAATTTTATTGAAATCAAACTCATTCTTAATGCCACATTAAATTATTATGTTAATCAACGAAAAAAAAAAAAAAATTGAAGAATAATTGAGAAAAATCAAAAATTCAATAAGTTGAAATTAATAGACCTTGACTAATTCATACTAAAAAAATATTACAATTTTTAACATTTTTGTTTTTGTGATTGATTATAAATACCAACGATAGAGGGCATCAAAAAGTGAAATGTAAACTGTAAAGTTTTTATATTTCATCATCTTATGAAAATTATAATCAATCATTTAGTCATCCAATAGCTCCTAGACGTAGCAGACGCGATTTATGTAACTTAAGTTTTGAAAATTTTCATTGAGCAATTATTTATAACAAATATTTTGCAGTAAAACCGTTTATCATTATTAGTTTACTGGATTTCAAACCACCGCATTTTAAACAAAGGTATAAGTAACTTTAATCATATTCCATTTCAATCTTCATTACAGTAGATAGAAAAACATTGATTATCGGTAAAAGTTAAAAGAATATCATGAAATTTCATTAAAACAAATGTTTGATTATGAATTAAAAGTTCCAATTGTTGTAGTGTTATTCCAAAAACAATAAAAAATTCATTCAAAGTTAACAAAATTCATTTCTCAAGATACTAATCTTGAGCAAATTTTAGAGAATTCATTAAAACTATGTATGTAATTGAATTTCTACTGAAAAATTAATTTTACCGTCTGAAAGATATTCAAATCTCAGCCATAAATAAATAATTAAAGAAACAATAAATATTTGAGTTATGCAAATTTTATTCTAATTGACATCAACATTTTGCATTTAAAATGATTCTATTGAATTTGTAGAGTATTTTCAAAGTTTTATTTTAGAATCCAGTCAGTAGATTGGCAGCGTAAATCAATTTAGTTAATTACAGCAAAAACAGTCTCCAAACCATTTTGTTTTGGTAAAGTATCTGTCTGGAGTGCATCTTCCATTTCTGGTTGCTGCGTGAAATTGACAAATATATTATATTAATTCAATGAAATTTGAAAAAAAAAAAAAAAAATGAAAAATCTTGAAAATATGAATGAAATTAACGATATTCAATTTGAAATAAAAATTTTTTTTTTTTTTTCAAGTGCTTACTGTGATCAGTCCAGCAATCACCGTCGCAAGTAAAAACTCCACGTTTAACAATTCTCGACTTATCCGTATCAACTGATGGAAGAGAATGGCTACATGGTAACATTACCATCAAAATCAAACCAAATATAAAACACAATCCAATCGGGAATTTCATTTTAAATTTCTTATCAACTTGTGTTGCGGTTAAATCGAATATGTTTTTAATATTGTGATTTTAGAATGCACTCCTTTTATATTGATCAAAAACAAACGGAATACGTTTAAATACTTTGCGTGAATCCCAATTAAGTAGATAATAAACGACGAATTGGTTTTCGAAGTTTCTGCGCGAAAAACCCAAACAATAACAAGCTTAACCGGTACGAAATTGATTTGTTTACAAACGAATGAAGTGAAAACCCAAATGTATGCTAAATGTTAACAGAGTGCACATTATATTTGAGGAGTTCTGTTTACGCTATAAACATAAATGATGGAAATTCCCCAAGTTAATTATGATATAATAAATAATTTAAGGAGCAATCTCATTATTGAAAACGATTTGGTTTTAATATTTCCTTTATTAAAATTATATTGGGTATACCAATTTAGATTCATATATCTTTTGTTTAACTTTACTTTATTTGTTTTTTTCATTTTTTTTTCATTACAGTTAGCTGTAAGAAACGCTCTGGACAAATTCATATTTCTGATCTAGAGGAATATTGGACCAAAGACCTCAAACACCCATTTCTAAAAAAGTATTAAATAAATCAATCTTGGTTGCGATGGATGTCATTCATGGTGACATATGTAAAGTCTACCTGTCTACTTTGGTCGATCTAACTGATGATTGTAGTAAACCTTTAATAAATGTTCTAACAATGTTAGCTGAGGAAAATATTATTCATGCAGAAAAAATAGTTCATACCATTGCCCAGCGCACTATTGAGGTTTTCATTTAACTATTTTAAACAAAATATATTCATTTCAGAAGAAAAAAAATCCATTTATTTTAAATATGATGTTATTAAATTCCAATGATAAACGAAATGAAAAATAAACATATATTTTCAACTATTAGAATTAAGGCCAATCTGTGATTTCAAAAAAATTAATGAAATTATAATTGTATTCGTATTTGTATTTATAAGAATGAAAAAATAAAGAATTGTGGTAAAAAAAAAAATATCAAATTTATTATTATTGTATAATTTACGTATTTAAATTTCAAGTAATTTAATCAAAAGTATAATCGATAAAACTTAATTTATTTTCAGGTGAAACCTCAATTTAAACTTGCACATTTCTATTTAATTGATTCAATTATCAAAAATATAGGCGGAATCTATTTGGAATATTTTAGCAGATTAATTGTGAATTTATTTTATGGAGCGCTTGAAATGGTAAATAAAAATGAATTCGATAAAAAAAAAAAAAAAAATGCGCATTAAAAAATATTCTTTATTTTTTTTTCCAAAAATTATTCTTTTTTAAATTCAGGTGAATGAAGACAGTCGTGAGAAATTCTTTAGACTACGTCAAACATGGACAGATATATTTTCTAATAAAGTGTTGAACACAATTGATGCTAAAGTGAATTGGCAAAAGGCTAAGAAGCGGCACATTGAATGCAGTACAAATGATTCAAAAATGGTTAAAGTTGAAACATCAAAGATGTAAGTTTATCATTAAATACTCTAATTTGAAAAATATAATAAAATGCTCAAAATAAACTTTTGATTGTTTTCATTGCAGACAGTTTAATATACCAGACATTGACATGAAATGTACGGATTCACAAGATATAACAAATTCAATGAAAAAATGTCATCAATTGCATTTCGCCAAATGGTATTCTTGGAAAAAACAATCTTTTAAGAACGAAAACATGACAAATCGAAATAAAAACAATTGTAGATTACGTCAATTTTCAAAAAAATACTCAAATTGTTCAAAATTCATTAACAACAATGTTCCCATGCAATTTGGTTACAATCGATTGAAAACCATTACACAGAAATCTGAACATAAGCTAAAACCGATTTCAATGCATGCACATGAATTGAATCCGATCTTTTCAAATAATTACTCACAAGCAGCTAGTCAATTAACATCAAATGAGAATAATGCATCAGAGATAAATGTTCATGTACTCTTTCAAAAATTGACAGAAACTGGTTTGATAAACATGAAAAAGCCATCACTTACTAAACCAGAAACATTAAAAAAACGAAATCAAACCACTATTAATTCACTTTATTCTGGATGGCAATGCAGCTCTTGCGGCATTCGCTTTCCAGTTGAAGAACACATCAAACATCAAGAGCATTTGGATTTGCACTTTCAACAAAATCGTCATGAGAAAAATACGAAATCACAAAGTTGGTATTTCTCGGTTAATGAATGGATTCAGAATAATATGTTTGAAAATTCAGATGGAAATAATTATTTTGGAATTTCAACGAATTTAGCAAGGAAAAAAACGACTCAAACTATTTCCAATTGTATTGCACAGACTGATGAACAGAACAAGGTTTGTGACATGTGCTTTGATACATTTGAATTATTTTTCGATGATGATGTTGAAGAATGGTTTTTCCGCAATGCCATTCGATATGGTGAAAATGTATTTCATCCCATTTGCTATGAAGATTATAAGAGGTAATAAATGAACATTCAATTTGTATTCTATAACTTAATTATATTATTAAATGCATTACTTAGGAATCATTTACACAGGAGTCCTGTGACAGGATAAAACAAACAAACAATAAGTAATAATACTTTTAATCTGAATAATAAAATAAAGAGGAGCGTACATCATGAGCAGCGTAGCTGATGGAAAACAAGACATCATATTTATAAAAGTTTGAATATAAACAAAAATTTAAGATTGAATAGAATGTAATTCAACAAACAGCATACAATAAAACTAAAAACAAAAGATCAAAAAATAAAAAACCGGTGTAGCATTTTTAATCAAAATCATTTATTGAAACTTTAATTTTCTTCTTTTTGGGTGACAAATGATTTTTTCACCGGTTTCTCTTTGTTTCTGCATAAATGAAACTTGCTTCGATGTTTTAAATTCATTTATCTATTTGGATTTGTCCCCTTCAACATTTTTGGTCACTTCTTCAGTTTTTACATCCATTGTAGTTGAGGAATTGGGAGTGGTGGTGGGCGCAACAGTTGTATTTTTGTTTTTGTTGTCCTCTTCGCAAGTGCACCATCCTATAAAACAAATAGATTTCAAATGATTCAACAGGACTGCTTTCACTGAAAAATCGATTCAAATGAATTTACCAATTCGTGCAGCCGATGACGAAAGCAATCCAAGTCCAGCCCCAACACTGCCAAATAGTAAAATGCCAAGGCCAGTTGCTCCAAGAGATTGTAAAATAGCAAAAAGGCTACCAGCAGCAACAGATCCTATACTTGACTGCCATGCAGCGGCAGCAGAGCCCGCAGCAACTCCTCCAGCCCCAAATCCTAAAAGTGGAAGCGCAACAGCTCCAAGGATCCCTACATACAGCAAACAGTTATAAAAAATTTTCACATTCAGTGCTAAAATCTCTATTTTTACAATAAAAAAAAAAAATTATATGTCTTACCTGCTCCAACAGTCGCTCCGCCAATTATTGCACGGAGTTTCCATAAATTTTCTTCGTTAACAAGTGGTTTCCCACATTTTGGACATGGTTCAAAAATGTCTAACATTTTTAAAATAATCACAACTTATTACAAAACTATATTCAATTAATTGAAAAACTGTTCAGCGAAATGATTTAAAAAAATCATTTGTGAACACGACTATTTATACTGTAAAATTCATAGAAATCTAATCGAAAAAAAAAAATGTGAAAATAATCATCCCACACATTGTAATTTGTAACCACATACGGCACTTTAAACTGCTTTAACCACATCACAATTTTAATCACTAATTTTCTTGACATCACAATGTAACTTTTGAAATTGAATATAGATTATGTTGATTTGAGATAAAATAAGCATAAATATCATTTAAACCTCAAAATACAACTATGAAAACCAATTCAATATCGGTCTAAATGCATCAATTTTAAATCTAAAAAAAAAAAACTCTGAAATTTGTTACAATTTAAATGATAAAATCAGAAGAAAAAAAAAAGATTTCATTGATTTTCAAGCAAGGAATAAAGTATAGTAAATATTTGGAAAATTGATGGAAAAAATTGTTCGTTTCAATTTTATATAAATAACATCATAATTTTGCATACAATTATATTTTTTGTATTTTATTATTGAGAAAATAACTGGAATACTAACAAATAACTCGGAATAGTACATACTAAAAATCAAAAAAATGTAGTTTCATGAATAAAGACCATTCTAGCAGAAAATCAACGACAAATAGTCTGCTGACAGAAAAATTTAAATTTGTATAGCATGCGATTATGGATTTTCATTGGTTGCTACAAACTGAAGCTATCCGCATTTATACATATGTCATACATATATCAACATATGAAAGTCACGCATACACATAACTATCATAAAACAGCTGTCATCAAAATTTCCTTAGAAATGGAATAACATTTGTCTAAGATAAATAGATAATTTTCTATTTTTCTATAGATTGACTAGATTGAGGTATAAATATTTATTTATAAAAATGTATTCTTACATTCGTGAATGTCTAGATAAATTTTAAAATACATCTTTTGAATGAAACAAGCAGTTATTTCATAACATTTAATTTATCATAGTGAATGAAACTCAAAAATGAAAATTAAATTGATCATTTTCACTTAGTTGTTTTTTTTTTTTTAAATTTTCTTTTGCAGTACAAAAGAAAGGAGTGTATTTACAACGTTCGTTAGCACAACAAAAGTTTAACCAATTTCAAGATTAGATTTATATTTCGAGATATTAAAATGAGCGAAGAAAATAATGATAAACAAGATGAAAATAAGCAATTCGATGACATCAATATTGGAAAAATTGAAATAAACCACATTCACAGCAAAACAAATGCAATAATATTAAATAATATGAAATCGCCAATTCTCAAGCTCAACATAGATTGTCTTCAGGAAATTTTTGAATGGTTAACACTTTATGATTTAATTTCAATTGGAAAAACCTGTACACGACTACAACGAGCAGCTGGCGATTTTTATCGATTAAAATATGTATCACAACGGGTGTTTGGTGAAAGAGATGGCATTTTTTTAACACGTTTTCATAAAATTGATATTTTTAGTAATTTTATAACACGAATCTGCATATCAATGGATCAATTAGAAATTTATCGTTTTGTTGGTGCAAATTGTAAATCACTTAAGGAAATTCGTTTGGAAGGCCTTTTGCCTAGCGGTGGAATTGAATGTATTACCAATGTTTTGGAAAATATTGAAGTGCTTGAATTAGATGAATGCTTTTTTCATGAAGAATTTTACGAATACATTTTAAAACATTGCAGAAAATTAAAAAATTTAAGCGTTAAAAGATCAGTACAAACGAACAGTAAAAATTTTATAGTTGGTTTAAATAATGATTGGCTACTTCAATACTATCCAACATTGATACACATTGAATTGAGTGAATTATATGATATAGAAGGATCAAATTTAAAATTATTTTTTCAACAAAATTCAAACATACGGACATTTTCAACCGATTCAATAACACTTTGGGAAAATCGTAATTCATTTATGTTGTCTGACGTTAAATTGGATAAATTGGCTATTGAATTTACCGGCAAAGAAATTGTTGATCCAATTCATGAATTATTAAACGAACTTTATGAGCAAGAATTTTTTAAACATTTACATGTGTACTCAACGTATATTCAACAAAATCTCTTGGAACAAATGCTTTCGTTGCCATTTTCAAAATCGCTGCAAATGTTACATCGAATTTTTGATCGAATCGATAATTTATTGGAAAATTTAACCATATTAAGAATATGTTATAGTATCGATATATCCAATCTAAGCGATTTACCTGAAAAATTACCAAATCTCGAACGAATTTATTTTTTTCGCGCTAGCTTTGACGATGTGTTTCATTTTATCCAAAGATCACCAAAACTTGCAGTCGTTAAAGTGATCGGCCTACTAAATGGATCTCATTACAGCAATAAAGTTTTGGATTTATCAGCATTCAATAAGGAACGAAAAAAATTAACCGGAGCACGTAAAACAATAATATATTTAGACGAAAATTTAATTGTGTCGCACAAATTAGCCAATTTTCGAACAAGTTATAAATTTGTCGAGATGAGACGATTTCAATGGCTTGAATGGAAAGAACTAAATGCAGGATTTAGACACGATGATTTTTTAAAATTTTATTATTATTAATTGTGCACATTGCGCATTCGAAAAGAATTAGAAATCATTAACGTATGACTACTATGTTCTTCTTCTTTTCAAAATTGCACTAAATAGGAAAATAATTCAAATTATAAGATAAGGGAAAATATTAATGAAATGAAATGAACAAAAAAAACATTTTCGTTCACATTCCATCCAAACAAACAAATAACTAGCATTTAGAAACATATTCATGCTAATTGCTCAAAGACTGATTTAAGTGCCAGCAAAAGTTTACACTTTTTCAAAAATTAAATGAAATTGTTTTACGTAAAAATCAGCATCTTCCGACCCAAATGTCAATATCAAATGATGCACTTTCCTAATGTTTCTCTACATTTTGCAATAAGATAATTAGCGTTGGTAAAAAATGAATTACCATTAATTATTAACTAAGAAATTGTAATTTATTATTTTACAAATAAAATTCGTAATTCGTTTTTATTTTCTAATGCGTGTTTATTGAGTCATTTTCCAAATAAATTGAAATAATCCATTGGGTGGATTAGAATGTCTTAATTAGTAATTTGAACGAGAGCTTGATGGAGTTTCTTCACTGCAACTGTTATTGTTTCCTCAAGAATATCGTCATCACCACACTTGACAATCTGAAATGAATGAATACAAACAAAATGAATTAATTTTGTGAAAAAAAAAATAGTTGAATCAAGAAGCAATTACCAATGTGTTTAAGTTAATTTCTGCTTTTTTATTGTTAACCACAACCATAAGACAATCGGCTTGAGATCTGTCCGGAATGGATGTTTCACCAAACATATCTTGAAGGGTTTCGATTAAACATTCCTTGAAATGTAGATGATCGGATCTGGTACTAGTTGCTGTGGATCTAATTGTATTTCCAACAAGTTCTGTTTGCATAAGACTTGCCACAACTGTGTCAGCATACATGTCAGATATTGGTGTAGCTTCCCATTCCATGATCAATAATTTGTCCTTTGCATTGACTGTAATTTCGATGCAATTGAAAATTTTAAACTTTTCATCAGGTTCGATGGTTTCAACTGTACCGGGTCCACCGATTCGATCGAGAAGCATTTTCAAACTTATCACACTGCCATTGAATGAAATACTTTGACGTTGGGTTACCACTGATATGCTCATATCAGTGTATTCTGTTGATGAGAAAAATTAAAAAAAAATGAAAATCGCATTCAATTTAATAATGAAAAATTTACATTTAAAACTGCACAATGCACTCATATTCAATTGAATTGAAACCTATTGCAAAAAACTTACTTGGTAGATCAGTCGAAGCCAAAATGTGATATTTAAAATCACGTTTCACGAGAACACCAGATAAAATGTCACCATCCTCTGGTTTTTTAATGGCCAACGATCCCATTACTTTTGCCGTTTTTTCACCACGAAAATGTAAACTCACTGTATGCGTATTTCTTGGATTGTAAAAAGTAATATTCGCATTTTTGTCACTTTCATATTCTCGTTGAAGTGCTGATTTCAAGCGAAACATTTCATTTTGTTCACCATGAACAAGAACAACATGTGTTGGTTTCAATAAACGAATAAATTCACTTGTTTGTTGATAATCTGTATGCGCTGAAAATGAAATATAGTCAACGGACATATTCAACGGAACCTTTTGTCCAGACATTGTCATAATTTCTTCTGGTTCCGATAAAATTGTTTTAGCTAAAGTTCCCTCAACACAATAACCGGCAATGATGACACCATTTTTAGCCTCAGAACACCACAATTCAAATAGTTCACGTGATAAACCACTTTGCATCATACCTGGACTGGCCATAACAACACATGGTCCAACATCTTCAAAATGATCGATTCCTTTTAAATTTGATATGTGACGAAATACAAATGGATTATTAACGGCAATTTGTCGTCTGATTTTATCGTTCATGGCATTTATATAGGTTTGATACACGGCCATACATTTTTTTGCTAACGATGATGCATAATAAATGGGAATTTCTTGTAAATCTGGATTTTGACTCCAAAATTCATCCAATATTAAAAGTAATTCTTGTGCACGACCCAATGCAAATACAGGTATTAAACAGCGTCCTCCTTGTTGAACAATTTTTTGTACTAATGCTGTAAATCGAGCTTCACGATCTTCACGTTTTTCATGAATATGTGTTCCATACGTGGATTCTGTAATTAAAACATCTGGTTTCATGGTTGGAATTTCGGCTGCCATTAAATGTCGATCTTCTTGCCGTGAAAAATCACCGGTGTAAAGGATTTTCACACCAGCTATTTCAATCATAAACATTGCAGCGCCTAAAACATGTCCTGCATTATATGCCCAAAATCGGACGCCCATCACATCTCTTTCCTCATGAAAATTAATCGTCTCAATTTTCTCCATACTTGCTTCGAGATCTGCTTCAGTGTAAAGCATTTGTTCGGTGGATATATTACTAACTTTAATGTAATCAGATAACATCCATCGATAGATGGCTTTTGTTGCATGTGTCATAAAACAACGGCCCTTGAAGCTGGTCTTTTGCAAAAACCATGGCAATGCACCACAATGATCTAAATGAAAACTGCGAAAACACAATTACGAAAGGAATATGTATTAATTTCACATTAAAATCATGTTTCACATGCACATATTAATGTTCACATGCCACTTACTGTGATATAAACAGCAAATCAACTTCATCGGCTTCGATTAAATCAACAAATGGCAATGCATCCATGCCAGAAAGACCGGGATGTATACCACAATCCAACATGATTTTCTTTCCTTTAAATTCAAGCATAATGCATGATCGACCCACTTCTTGTCCAGCGCCACTGTTAAAAAATCAATTGAAATATTCACAAATTCAATCACAACTAACCACAAAAAAAAAATGCAAATTCGTTTAATATTTATTTTTACTTACAGCGGTCGAATTAATAGCACATCACTCTCTTCATCGGGAATATCAATATCTGTTTTTCTTTTCGTTGCCATGATTTATTTATCTAATTATCGGTAAAATTCGTTTCTTATTTTTTTTTTTTTTATTCTCACTTTGTTTATAAATCAATTTGCTGCCGTACGATTCGCGTCACTTCTAAACGTTCATGCGACTGATTGACATTTCGATACATTGACAAACATCATCTGTTTACTATATAATGCGGCAAACTGAAAGTTAATGTAAAGCATTCATACATAACCTCAAACATTTGTTCAAGCACATTTCAATTGTTTTCCATTGGATTTTTGATAAAAAAAAAAATGGCTTTAATTGCTAAAAGTAATGAATATATTATTTTGTGTGCAAAAAGAAATATTTTTGTATTGAATACAAATTATGAGAAACATTTCGTGGCACAAGTACCAAAAGTTCCGAGAAAAGTGGCCCCGATTAATGAAGTGAAAAATGAAAAACAAGGCAAAAATGAAGAGGGTGACGATGGCGACGAAAAATCGAGTAATTTTGAATTTGGTGATATAATTCATATGGCTATTTCGCCATCTAATGATATAGTGGTCGTTACAACAAGCGGTGATAAATTTTTGTTTCTTTATCAAATGACCAACGGAACATTGAATCTATTGCGAAATGTTCAATTAGCACGTGTCACAAGCAGTGTACGATTTACACCAGATTCAACACAATTGCTGATTGCAGACAAAACTGGTGATTGTTATATACTTGATTGTCGACCGGAACAAATGAATAGCAAACCAAAATGGATTTTGGGCCATCTCAGCATACCATTGGACATTTGGATGACAGATGATTTGAAGTAAGTGTGATTTTTCTGAATTTAAATTGATAAAATCAATTGAATGATCATTAAGATGTAATGAATTCATTTCATTTTTTTTATTTTTGTTTTTTTAAAGATATATCATCAGCTGCGATCGTGATGAGAAAATTCGTGTAACAAATTACCCGCTAACTGAAGTCATTGAATCATATTGTCTTGGACATACTGAATTTATTTCAGCCCTCGAACTGTTGATAACGGGCACAAATGAAAAAGTTTTAATTTCAATATCTGGTGATATGACACTTCGCTTATGGAATTATATGGATGGAATGGAATTATATCGAGTGCAGTTGCCAGCACGAGGATTAAGATTGGCAAAAAACTCACAGAATCAACTTGCTGTCATATCATTCGATGAAAAGTTTTCACTCAGCATTTTCGAGCTAGCAGAAAATGATAGCAAAATTGAATTACGCAACATAGCTGATTATTCATTAAGTGAAAATTTTAAGTATATCAGTTCAATCGTTTATGAAACAACCGATTCTATTTTGTGTTCTGGGCTTGATGACAACAATGACCTCGTATTAAAACGATTGCAAGTATTGCATTCAAATGATCAAATTAAAATCAATGAAACCGACTTGAATGATATTCTGAATGTTCTCAAGGAAAATTTAAAAATAACAAAGCTTCAACCATCTGAAGATATTGCACAGCTACTCAAGCATCGTGTTGACAATGTAACCGCATATAAAGAAAACAAAAGAAGGCGCATTGAAGGACAACAAACAAAATCCCATTAATTATTACAAGTTTACTGATTTTCATTGAAAATTATGTTTTTTTTTTATATTTTTATTGTGTGAATTTAAGAGACAATTATAATGCAAATTTTCATATTAAAATGAACAATCGATGATGTTTTTTTTCTTTTATTTTCAAATTTATACTGGCTTGTAGTCCAATTTGCTTTCCAGTTTTTTATTGTCGGACACTTTGCGTACCGCTTTCATAAAATCTTCTTGAATCACGTATTCACGTTCAGCTCTGAAATTATATTTTATCAGATTAGAATAAGAAAAAATGGATCGAAATTTGTTAAAATGTTAAATAAAAATTTGTTCGTCGTTTAATGTTTACCTGATAGCGAAAAGACCAGCTTCGGTGCAAACGTTACGCAAATCAGCACCATTGAAATTATCTGACAATTTAACAATGGCTTCATAATCAATTTCACCATGTTTAGCAATTGGTCCAGCATGAATTTTTAGAATTTCCAAACGTGCTTGTTCGTTTGGCAATGGAATTTCAATTTTACGATCCAAACGTCCTGGACGCAACAATGCCGGATCTAATGTATCTGGACGATTTGTTGCCATAATCATTTTCACTTGCCCAAGTGAATCAAAACCATCCATTTGATTAAGCAATTCCATAAGTGTACGTTGAATTTCACGATCGGCTGATGTACCTTCGGAAAATCGGCGACCACCAATTGCATCAATTTCATCCATAAAAATAATGCATGGCTGATGATCACGAGCATAATTAAACATTTCACGAATCAAACGAGCACTTTCACCAATGTATTTATCAACAATAGCACTGGACACAACTTTCAGGAAATTTGCATCAAGCTGTGATGCAACGGCTCGAGCCAGCAATGTCTTTCCAGTACCTGCATATGAAATGCATTGAAAAAAAAAAATAATATGAATTGAATGAGAGTGACTGCTTAAATGGAAAATATCACTAAATGAAATGAAAAATAATCAAATTTGTACAATGTTTACCTGGCGGACCATATAACAAGCAACCTTTCGGTGGTGTAATACCAACACGCAAGAATAGCTCGGGATTCATTAACGGCAATTCAATGACTTCACGAAGTTCACGAATTTGTTCACTCAAACCACCAATAGCCGAGTAGGTTACTTCACCTGGATCCTCATGTGACATATTGTAGACCAATGGATCAACTTCGCGTGGCAAATAGCGCATAATTGTCAATGTTGTCATGTCTAATGCAACACGAGTGCCAGATTTTAATTTAGTTTTATCCAATTGGCGTCGGCAACCAACCACATACCGTGGACCATTTGTGGCTTTAACAATAACTGAAATGCAATGCATCAATTAGAATAACAAATATGATCAATTGATGATAAAATTGAGATCAATTCAAACATACATTTATCTTCAGTCAGCTGTTTCAACACTTCTCCAACGATTTGGCCTACACTCTGTAGAGCCTTTAAATCATTTTCTGATTTATCAAATTGCTTTGTTAATTCCTTCAATTGTTCACGCACTAAAAGAAAAAGATTGTATTTTTATTGTTAAAATGAAATGAAATGATTTGTTTCAAAATATCCATTTAAATTGCAATAAATTTTCATATAATTAATTGCAACTCCAATGACTTGACAAATTAAGATATTGACATAACCTATTTCAATCACTTTTGCATAAAAACAATGAAATTTCGCTTACTTTCTTTTAAACGTGATTCAACTTCCTTGTGTTCCAAGAGTTTTTTGCGATAATCGCCTAATGCTCGTTCCCGTGATGGTTCCATATTTTTATTTTTTTTTATTAATTTTCTCCGATATTCCAAACAAATAAACTAATTTAACAAGATTGAAAAATGATTTGTTTTCTTCAATCAAAGCTTTATGCAGTGTCACAACCATTTGACAGATTCGGGCTAGCAACAATCAACAATATAAACGCCACCTACAATTTCGATGAAAGAAACGCAAAACGCACTGAATTAAAGAAAATAAAAAATGTTGTTTATTTTATTTTCATTTTAAAATTGAACGAAAATTCGAAATAATTTCAAAGAAACATTTTACTTTTAAAGTCATTGAAATAGCATTAATGTTAGGCTGAATGTAAACATATCGGACAGAATGATAACAAGTGAACATTGTTGACGTTTCATTGAAAAAAAAAAAAAAAAAAAACAACATACACATATTCGAAACGTCAAAACGTCTGATTTCAAAACAAAATTGTACAAAAGAAACATCTCTTGTTCCGAATTCACTAATGAACGAACAATTATCATATTCTATGAAAAATAAATGATGTAGTGAGACATTGTAAGAGTTCCATTACGAAATTAAAACAGGTAATAAATCAATTATTATAAATTTTATATGAAATTGTATCAATTTGGGTTTTTTTTTTTCATTGATTTGAAATGAAATTGCAGGAAATATTCATGATGTCTGAAAGAACTATACAACAGAGAAATTTGCTAGTGGCATGTGCACGCGGTGAATATGATTTTTTGGAAAAGTACATACGAAAAAATCAACAAAAACGAAAATACGAAGTGTTTGATAATCATAAATGGGGTCCATTGCATCATGCTGTGGCCAGTAATTCATATGATTGTGTGCAATTGCTGTTATTGTCTGGCTTAATTGATACACGATGGAAATCATTCGAAGGTCATACATGTTTATTTGTGGCCGTTGATCGTGGTGCTTCACAAGCAATTATTAAAGCATTGCTAAAAGCTGATTGTAGTCTATTCAATATACCAAACAATGAAAGTGTTTATCCGATGCACAAAGCCGTTTTAAAAAACTCATTGGAAACCATACAAACGATGATTGAAACGATTAATGAAATGAAAGTAACATTTCCCGATCAATTTGATTGGGATTATGAGAATTGTCTATTTCTTGCGGCCCGTTCGAAAAACTTATCAATTATGGAATATTTGCTAACAACTGACATACATGATCCACATCACTGCAATGATACCGGTTTGAATGCGATTACAGTAGCATTATTGCCATGCGATAATCAAGTGGAAAATGAGGCATTCAATCGTTTTGAAATTTTTAAAAGGCTTGTTCCATTAACATATGATTTATCGGCTGATAATTGTGTACAACGAATGATGTTGCCAATTAGTTTTACATGCTTATTTAAACATCGTGAAATATTTACATGGATTGTTGAACATTTTTATTTGAATGCAATGAACAATCATCGGGATTTAGTGCAAAAAATGTTGGATAAATTACAACTTGTTGATTTTGATTATCAAATGATTTTAATATCACTTCATTCACAAATTGAACGATTTTTAGTAAATGAAAGTGATCAATTGAAGAATGATATTCTTTATTCCAATATTTTTACCGATTTGCATAATATATTCAAATATGATCGTGATTTATTTGTTGAAATTGTAACAGTTATGCGACAAAAACTTGATTTAGATTCATTGAATTATGTGATGTTGAAATTTGTGCCAAGTGAACCAATCGATCGAACTCAAATGCTCGATGATTTCATACAAATGTTTGACATTATGCAAATTGGTGATTTATTGAATATAAAAAAATTGCTACTTTTTACACCATCACCAACTTATTTAAACAATTTATTACTGTTGCTTATGCCATTTTCAACTGAATCAACGGCCGATGTATTCATTGAAGAATGCTTAAAATATAAAGTATTTACAGATAAATATCCATATGAACAACATGAAGGTTTAAAACGTTTCTGTATTGGTGGACATTTTCGCAGTAAATGCGATTTAAAATGTCTTTGTCGATCAATTATACGATCAAAAATTCTCCAGACAAATAGTACAGATAATCAAACAAATCATGAACGTTTAGATCGAATTCGTTCCATGCAATTACCGATTCCAATAAAAAATTTTCTTTTATTCAACTATACAAGATATGATTTTAAGTAGGCATAAGAATTAAAATGCAATTGATATCATTTGAGATTAATAATAAAAATAAAAATAAAAAAAATAAATAAAAAATGACACATGATGATTGATAAATATGGAGTTTTTTTTTTATTTTGTCAATGTAAACCAAGCGTAATGTTTCTTTCCCGCTAAATGCGTTTTTATTTACAAGAAATGTCAAAACTGTTTGCTAAACTATTGATCAAAACACTGTGGAAATCTTTCAAAGAATACTGTAAATTGTTTTAAACAAAGAATGAAATTAAGTAAATATTATTTATTTGTTTTTAGTGTAAATTGTCGAAAAGTATTTTAAAAATGTCGAAACCACAGACTAGCATTAATAATAAATATGATCGTCTTATTGCTCTGATTGACATGGATTGTGAGTGATTTTTTTTTTTTTGATGATATTTAGCGTTTATTCATATAAACACATAGATTAAAAATGCCAAATGTATCTCTGTTTAATACAGGTTTTTATTGTCAAGTGGAAGAGCAATTGAATCCAGAACTAAAAGGCAAACCACTTGCTGTTGTACAGTACAATGCATGGCGTGGCGGTGGGTATGTTTTCATAAAACGGAATTTCTTACGTTTTTTTTTCTTCTCAAAAATCAATAGAAAAAAAAAATTAATTTCTTTTTAATTCAATTATATTTCAGAATAATCGCTGTAAATTATCCAGCCAGAGCAAAGGGTGTAACGCGTCATATGCGTGGCGATGAAGCAAAAGAACAATGTCCAGATATTGAATTAGTAAAAGTGCCAAACATTCGTGAGAAAGCCGATTTATCAAAATATCGAAATGCTGGCAAACAAGTAGCGACAGTACTTCAACAATTCACACCATTATTAACACGAGCCAGTGTCGATGAAGCATATTTAGATCTAACAGAACAAGTACACAATCGATTACTGGAAATGAATAAGGTAAAATTTAAAAAAAAAAAAAAAAAAAAGTCCATTGTTTAACCCATAGAGAGTGATTTTTGGCAATCTCATTAATTTCAGGGCAACTTTTCACTGCAACCGAATGCACTGAAAAATACATTTGTCGTTGGTTATGATAGCATTGCAGAGTATGTACAAGATATTTCAGAGAGAATAACCTCAAGCAATACTGATGATGGAAATGAATTGGCGAACATCCCAGAGGAAGATCGTAAATCATACAAGAAAAGTGATATCAAACTTCTGATTGCATCATCGATTGTAAGTGAAATTCGAGCTGCAGTAAAAGAACAAACGGGATACGAATGCTCGGCCGGAATTGCACATAATAAAATTCTAGCAAAACTTGTATGCGGACTTAATAAACCGAACAAGCAAACAATTTTACCGCTAAAATATATTCCACAATTATTTAAGTAAGATCCAAATGTTTTAAATTTATCATTGATTTTTTTTGTTTATCCACCCGTTTCCATGATATTCATTTTCACTTATAGAACTTTACCGCTTCGCAAAGTTCAAGGACTGGGGGGTAAATTTGGTGAAAGAATCTGTGAAGATTTGGGCATTCAATATATGGGCGATTTAATAAGATTTTCAAAAGAAGAACTACAACGTCGCTATGATGAACGAAACGGACAATGGCTATACAATATTGCACGTGGCATTGATCTTGAGGCTGTTACACAACGATTAGTTTCAAAAAGTATTGGATGTTGTAAAAAGTTTCCTGGTCGAAATGCAATTACAGCAATGACAACACTTGAGCATTGGTTACATGAATTGGCCAAAGAGATATCCGAACGTTTAGAACAAGATGAAATGGAAAATAATCGACGGCCAAAGCAAATGGTTGTGAGTTTTGTACAATACATTAACAATACGGATATTTCAAGTTCACGAACAGTAAATTTAACATCATACGATCAAGAGAAGATTGTTAGTGATGCAATTGATGTGCTGAAACGAAACACGGAGAAATTTTTCAAATCAATTGACAATGATCAGATTTTAAATAATCCAATTAAATTTCTTGGACTCAATGTTGGTAAATTTGAAAGTACCGAAATAAAAAAAGGAAACACAATTCAAAACATGTTTCAAAGGACAATTGATAAAAACAATGAAATGAAAAATGAATCAAGTGCCAAAACAATGACAAAAATTGACAATATAGAGAAAAAGGCAACGACAGTGTCAAATGAAAATGATACAGTAGAAGAAACTGAAGATGAAAGCGAAGATTCGAAAGATAAAGATGACGATGGTGAGAAAGAATCATTTTTTGCAAAATATTATCGAATGAAAAAACAACAACGAGAAGAAGAAGAGGCAAGAAAAGCAAAAGAAGAAGAAGAATTACGACGCAAAGAGGAAGAAGAAGAAGAAGCGGCCAAAGCAGCCGAACAAAGTGATGAAGAGAGTACATTCAATAATGAAATGCTTATGGAAGAATTAGCCGACCATAATCAAACATCAAAACAATCAGAATCGCAAGCAATTGCATCAAAATCCACAAAACCAGAGTACATGCAATCGTATGCTGAATTTTATCGTCCGCCCGAAATACCAAAAGTGGAATGCACACAATGTGGTAAAAAAGTAAATGCGCATGAAATTCAAATTCATACCGATGAACATTTTGCATTTCAATTGACTCAAGAGCAACGTGCTGAATTCCAAAGCCAATTGAAAAGGAATATTACATCTACAACGCCGTCAGCAAAAAAGCCAAAAACATCAACCAATAGTAAAATAAAAACGCCCATCAAATCGGCAACATCAATTCAAAAGTTTCTGTTAAAATCTCGACAAGATGATACGGCAGCCATTCCATCCACAAGCTCAACGATCAATGTTGAAACTGAAAAGTGTACAGAATGTGGCAAAAATATACCAATCATTGATCTATTCGAACATATGGATTTTCATGCGGCAAAAAAATTACAAACCGAACTCATGAGAGCCGAAATGATTGCAAATCAAGCAAATAATAATACAATTCAAAATAGCACAGGGAACAATGTCAGTTCAAATAAAATAAAAAAATCGAAGAAAAAAACAACGGGAAATTCAAGCGGCAATAATACACCGAATGCCATGAAAAATATTGCATCATTTTTTCAAAATTAAACAAACAACCGAACAGAAAAATGCAGCTTTTATTTTGCGTTTGTAATAAATTTGTGAATAAAAAAAATTAGCAAAATTTTATTGAAATTTCCAAACAATGTTCAATTTACATAGAAACGAAACTGGTTTTTTGAAAAAATCTCCCATGTAAATGTAAATACGCCATTATGATAATCCAATTGTATTTTATAGCGACTCCTGGTGTCGAACACGAAATTCATTTGACTAAACGTTTGAAAGACGCTTGTCATTTTATTCTGTCGCTAAACGTGAACTAAACTAATAAGTGTTCTCGGATATTGTTTAATAATTTTTTGTGTGTTTTCTGTTTTCTCTGTAAAAAGTGCAAAACCAAAACGTTGAATATTTTATTTAGACAAACCAATTTCAAAAATGACTCAAGAGACAATTCTACCACGTCAATTTAATAAAATCACATTGACGCTAGAAAATTGCTTATTACCAGAGAATAAGTTACGTGAGACACCATCACAACAAGATGGTTTGGATAAGGAAATTGAAACCGATTTACGTATTTTGGGCTGTGAATTGATTCAAATTGCGGGTATTTTATTGAAGTTGCCACAGGTAAGTTGTCAGTTTTTATTCGATATGCTTCCATTGGACATTTTTATCCATTGATATAGTGAATTTTTTTTTTATTTTTTTTTTTTTTAATCATTTCATTGTTGAACATTTTTCAGGTTGCTATGGCCAATGGTCAAGTATTGTTTCAGCGATTTTATTATTCAAAATCATTTTTGCGCCACAACATGGAAACAACAGCAATGAGTTGCATCTGTTTGGCATCAAAAATTGAAGAAGCTCCTCGTCGTATTCGAGATGTTATCAATGTGTTTCATCACATAAAACAAGTTCGTGGTCAAAAGTAAATTTTGTTTTTTTTCTTTTATTATTATGACGTAGCCAATAATGAATGTGAAAAGAATCAAATTAATGAATATATTTTAATTTTTTTTTTTTTTTTTCAGACCAATTCATCCGATGATTCTTGATGCATCCTACATTGCACTAAAGAGTCAAGTTATTAAAGCAGAACGTCGTGTTTTGAAAGAGCTTGGATTTTGTGTACATGTAAAACATCCGCATAAGTTAATTGTGATGTACTTAAAAGTGCTTAAATATGAAAACAATCGCCATTTAATTCAAGGTGCCTGGAATTTTATGAATGATTCATTGCGAACTGATGTTTTTGTGCGATACAATCCAGAATCAATTGCTTGTGCTTGTATCTCATTATCTGCAAGAAAAATTAATTTACCAATGCCAAATAATCCACCTTGGTATGGTGTTTTTAATATTAAAGAAAGTGATATATTGGATATATCATATAAAATTATGGATTTATATCGTCGCTCAAAACCAAATGCAGAAGCACTCGAGCAAGCTGTTGAGAAATTAAAAAAAACATACGATGAGATTCGTAATAAAAATAAACCGGGTACTCCGCCCGCCACCGTATCGGTAGATCGAAATGATAAATCACATAATTTGTGGGGCGGTTTTATATCACGGCCAGTACCATTGGCACCAATCAATACTAATGAGAGTGAAAAACCGACAACACAACAATTAACATCAGAAAGGTAAGAAACTTTTGATTCTTATTGTCTTAAATTGTAACATCATAATCATCATTATTGATTCATTAGGTTATAAACATTTAATGCTGTAATGATGATGTTGTTTTTCTTTTTCTTTCTCTTTTTAGTCAAATGAACATTCGGCCGATACAGACAGAAATTATACCGCAAACAAGTCAAAAATCAGAACAACCGACCGTTTCGCAGCAAAGTGAATCGCTCAGCATAGATAATACAAAAAAGAGTTCACGACGAGAGCAAAGTCCACGGCCATCTCATTCAAAGTCATCACGTTTAAGATCACCAAGTGATAATTATCGATCACGTGATCATAGAAAAGTAGCACGTAGCCGATTCCGATCACGATCACGATCACGATCTCGCTCTCGAAGCCGAACACCGGACAAGCATAAATCAAGTTATAGAAAAAAGTCACGCAATTATTCACGATCATCATCATCTACACACTATAAAAGACGATGAATAACATGCCATAAAAATGAAATTCGACAAGCAACAAATTAGATTTAAATGTCAACAAATGTAAAAGAAAAATTTTTGTTTATAGAAAAAAAAAAAATGTAAGAAAAATATACATGTTAGGTCAAGAAAATAGTTGTCAATTTATCAAAACTTTAGTTTTCATTAAATCAATGTTTTTTTTTATTTGTTCATTTGCTTTGAATCTCGAAGTGTTGGATGTTGACATTAAGCGAGTTTATAAAATACGCAGATGGTTACTTGAAAAGTATGGAATAAATACTCTCTCTTTATGGGGAAGACACAATTTTTAGTTTTTCTGTATCTTAATACTTTGTTCTGTTTTCACTATTTATTACTATTACACTCTAGGATTTTCGAAATCCAAAACGAACGAATCCGAACTCGAACATTCCCTGTTGTCTGGTTGTTTTCGTTTGCATTTGCGCTCGAATTTCGCTTCTTTTTTTTTTTGGAGATAGAAATAATCTCATAAGTAATCATTAGATCTTAGATGATTTGTTTTTTGAAATGAAGCGTAATACATTGATGTTGATAGATTCTGATTAGCAACATGTGCGCCACCTATTATTACGTGGGTGTTTAAATGTCACATTTTTTTGACTTCATCGATTGTCAAGAATTAAAGCGCTCTTTAAATTGAATAAAGAAATATATTCTATTTTGAAGAAAAAATATTATTTTCATTCGAATGATTGAAAATTACTGTAAGTAGTTTGTCTCATAATTATTTCACGTATAAATGAAAAGAAAATTTCAAGTAGAATTTTGATCGTAAATAATCCTTTGTGTAATAATGTTTCAGTTAATAATGGCAGAATGGAAAATCAAAACCGAATTTAATCTAGAACCAGTTGAATACGAATTAATCATAGAGAATGAAGAAAATGAGACCGAATTTGTTGAAAAAAATGCACAAAATAACATTGTTTTAAATGTGTATGATCCAGATCCTGACGAATTTGAATTGATTGATAATGATCAGAATGTGGACGAAAAATTAATTGAACATTTGAATAAAAATTATAACTTTAACCTGTTAATTACAAACGATATTAAACCAAAAATTGAACAATTCGCTAATACAATTTTGAATGGAACTAAATCGAACCATAAATCACTTAAACAATTGAATAATAAAAAATCTCATAAATTGCCCATCAAATCTTTCACCAAAATACGGAAGTTTGAGTGTTACATTTGCCGATATAAACAGAACAGTAAAATAGAATTAAAAATGCATTTAAAAAAAGAACATTCAATAAAATTTCAATGCAATATTTGTCATTTGAAACTATCTTATTTGCCTTGGTTACGACACAAAAAAATCCATTCGTCCGTAGAAATTTTTTTAAAAAAGTGCGAAATTTGTTCGAAATATTTAAAGCCAGATACATTACGAAAGCATAAATTAATTCATAAAAAGAAACAATTTCAATGCAGTTATTGTTCAATGGAATTCAATAGACGAGATAATACTTTACGCCATGAACGTACACATACTAGGCCCATTAAATGTAAATATTGTCATTTAACTTATGCATGCAATTGGGATTTAAAAAAACATGCAAAAAGAAACCATGCGAATCAAATGATTGAGAGAAATGGGAAGAAATAACGTCGATAAAGCATTCAAAAGTCAAGAATATCTTCTCAGATGAGTTGATAAAAATAATTAATTTGTATTCGAAAGTATTAAATAGAAAAATTAGAAGAATTATCAAGATTGAATAAAATTAAAACGGATTATTTGTTCATTGATATTCTCCATTTAAAACTTATTCTGTATATGTTTGCAATACTTTAGCTTTGATTTGTTCTTAACCAATAGAACGGTATCCTTGTGTAAGTTTTACTTTTATATATTTTAAATATATCAATAAAAAAAAGTTGTTCATATTGAACATATATGGACGATGAATGAAACAATTGTGTCACATTTTTAATGAATGGTATGATTTTGATTCACGTTTATATTTTTTTTTATCGGCAAGAACTCTTATATTACAACAAATTTTGCAGATATATTTTGTAATTAAAACATCAAGCTTTTTTTGACATATAATCTAATCACTCAAACGTTTCATAAAATTGTAATTGTTTAAATCAGATTGATTACACTGTACAACAGTCATGATAATCCAGGGGTTTTCTCACCGGATTCTGAAAATAGATCGAAAATCATGAGATACGTGTATCGGCGTTTTGCTGGGAGTGTACTTTTTTTCATACAACACCTCACTTGGTAGTTTTCCCTGTTCAGGCCAATTTGGCCATGATATCATTCATTGATAAATGCAAATTTGAGCATATGCATGTGGAAATTCGGTTTTGATGTCTGAAGACGAATTGTACAGAAAATTGTGGAGAAAATTTTATCTCAAGTGACAGACCCCCGATCTCCACCCCCACCCCTTATTTTCCCCTAAATGTCAAAAAAACACGATTTTTTCTCATTTTCTCAAGACAAATTCCAAACTATCGACATTTTCAGTCACGTATCTCCGATAAAATGTGGCCAATGTAATAATGAATAACTTCTCTTAATATTTAAAATCTGAAAATTGCTTTTTCAATTGATAAAATCACAAAATTCTCATTGAATTTTCCAAAAAATCATTAATTTTAAATACAATTCTAGATTTTTTTCATTTAAACTTATTCTCTTCATTCTTTTAACTGAAAAATTGGTTTTTCACTTTGAATTTACAAAAAACAAATTAAGACAATTCTTCAATCTTCTAGTTCTACTGCAATCAACCAGCAGAAATCGGCCAGCATTGAATCGATCCACTTTCCTTTGTAGCGTTCCTCCATTTCCATGATGGTCTGGTGGAATCGCTCCCCTGTTCGTCTGATTCTGTCGGCAACTGATTTTCGAATCGTTCATAGTGAGAATACAGAAGATGGATCTTCAATGACATATGCACATCAATGTTTTCAAAGACATCGATAAGTAACTGCATAATTGAAATAAAATTACCATTCATTCAATTCATATTGAAAAATTTGTCCAAAATTTACCTTATAATTTTCGGCTCGTGTATTACGAAGTTTCAAACGTTGGAGATATTTCCTGTGGGTGCTTTGGAACCGGATGCTCTTCGTTATGTGGAATAGGCCGTATCGCACCGGGAACACCTCTGTACACAAATTTTCTCTTTTTAGTTGGATTTATTCGTGTGAATGGGTTTTGGCAAACATAACAATTTTCACGATTATGCACGTAGTCGGGTTCACGCGACCATTGTATCGGTAAAGCAAAACTTAAAGAGAAACGTTTTTTGTTCCACCAGTTGTGCAATGCATTTTTGCATGTTTTGCAAATGATGTTTGGAGCATAGCTCTGATTGCGTCCCGACAAACAATTTTTTCCTTATGCAGACGTAGCCTCTCTGCAAATAGTTTGCAAATAGTTTGCAATGAAAATTGTGCAGCACACACATCCATACGATTTGCATATATGTCTGCTAATACATTATGCAGAATTAAAAAAAATTGTGGGCGTGGATTTTAATGCAAGCCATTTGCAAGTTATAAGCAAGCTACTTGCAGAATATGTCTGCTTGAGAGAAGAAGCAAACTATTTGCAGAGCCTGCTCAAGCTTGTTGTGTAAACTAATTGCAGGATTAAATAAGACCAAAAATAAAAACCCAAGCAGGCTATTTGCAGAGCCTGCTCAAGCTTGTTGTGTAAACTAATTGCAGGATTAAATAAGACCAAAAATAAAAACCTAAGCAGGCTATTTGCAGGCCTTGATGAATCATGATGCTATAGTATCATCTTTAAATTTTTCATTCTTTACCTCAAATTGTCCATTGTTTCGTACTTGTCCATAGTTCGATTTCGATGACTTTGCAAACACGTCAATACACGTCAACGATAACAATTAAAATATGATCATATATCGCGCAAATGGTTTCAATTGCATATATATCTGCATTGTCCATTTGCACCTTGCAAATGCAGGTTGCAAAAGTTGATTGTAGATGGATTTCTTTCTATCATATGGATATATGGCCCTCTGGTAGAAATTTTTACAAAGGGGCAATCTGGTTGTGCAATAAGTTTGCATAGCGATATTATGGATTTTTATGCAGACTTGACGTGAAAAATACGCCAAATTTTAATTGTTTGTGCCATGAACCTGCATTTAGCTTGCATTGCACTTGCATTGCAGAAAAACCTAGTCGCCATATTTTTAATGGCACTTTTTCATTAATTCTTCGCTATATTTAAAAATATTTTTCGTTAAAATTAAAAAAAAATGTAAAAATAATTTCTCATTTAGAAAAAAATAAAAAGTTAATGTAAAATTCATAAAAATTAAAATAAAATTGATTTGAGTAATTTTTTTTATCAAATAATAGCAAACATTTAATTTTAATTATGAAGTAAAATTTTTAAATATTGTTGAATTTAATTTTTCTTAAAAGCGCGTCAAAAATGTGGGGGGTAGCATTCACAACTTCACCATAAAAATACATTTGTTTCTAAAATTCAAGCATATATTCAGTCGAAATAAGATATTTTATTTCAATATGCATACTATATAATATCATGATATTAAACGCTGATGTCGCCATGCTTGGGAAAATATAATAAACCAACATTTAGTGATATGCAGTGATATGTCCTAGCTATATAATGATGAAGAAGAAATAGAAAATGAAAGAGGAATAAAGATAACTTATGCAGATATTTTGCAAACTTTTTGCAAACATATGTTCTACAAGTCTGCATACAATTTAAGCAGAGGCAATAAAGTCTGCATGAAGTGTGCACAAGGCTTCAGCAAGTTCTGCAATAAGACTGCATAGAGTTCAAGCAGAGACTGCAATATGTCTGCAAATAGTATGCAGAAGATACATAAGCAGAACTTGCATTGAACTTTGCAATAAGTATGCAAAAGCCTTGAGCACATTCTACATAAAGTCTGCATAAACACGTTTTTCTATGGATAAGCCCCGCCTTTTTGGTCCCTTTTGCCTATATGCAGAGGTATTTGCAGGCCTGCAAAAGATTTTATGCAGTTTGCATTTTGACGGAAATTGTTTGTCGGGGTATGATAGCACAACCAAAATAGTATGTATACATTTCCTCAATGCGTTCATTCATCGTATGTCGATATTGTTGAAATGTATTTGTATACTCTCCGCACATGTAACAAAAAGAATTTATTTTTGATTCACAATCTGCACTTGTACTTTCCATTTTCTTTAAAATATTTTTGAATTCTTCACACTGTATTATTATTTATTTTTATTGTGTATTGAATGATATAACAAAAAGAAGCGCTTGTGCAAATCACTTTGACATCAGCGATGATTTTTTTGGTCTGAAAAATGTCAAAGAGCTGAATACGCAGTGCCTCTGGCGGATGCGTTTTTTGTAATTTCAAAATAAAAAACCAATTTTTCAGTTAAAAGAATGAAGAGAATAAGTTTAAATGAAAAAAATCTAGAATTGTATTTAAAATTAATGATTTTTCGGAAAATTCAATGAGAATTTTGTGATTTTATCAATTGAAAAAGCAATTTTCAGATTTTAAATATTAAGAGAAGTTATTCATTATTACATTGGCCACATTTTATCGGAGATACGTGACTGAAAATGTCGATAGTTTGGAATTTGTCTTGAGAAAATGAGAAAAAATCGTGTTTTTTTGACATTTAGGGGAAAATAAGGGGTGGGGGTGGAGATCGGGGGTCTGTCACTTAAGATAAAATTTTCTCCACAATTTTCTGTACAATTCGTCTTCAGACATCAAAACCGAATTTCCACATGCATATGCTCAAATTTGCATTTATCAATGAATGATATCATGGCCAAATTGGCCTGAACAGGGAAAACTACCAAGTGAGGTGTTGTATGAAAAAAAGTACACTCCCAGCAAAACGCCGATACACGTATCTCATGATTTTCGATCTATTTTCAGAATCCGGTGAGAAAACCCCTGGATTATATTTTTTTTCAAATTTGTTGTACAGTGTTATCATCTTTAAAACAGTAGCGAAATATCTATTTATTATCAAAGTATTTAACTCTGAAATGTCTATTAAATTCTCAATTACGTTGATCCACATCCCTTGTAGCCTACAAGCTTTAGGTGATGGAACCATTCATTTTCCCTTTTCAAGGTTCATGTTTCAATTCCCTCTAGAGCTGCTCATGAACCGAACATGAACCGTTCATGTTCGAGAATGGTTTCACTTTTATGTTCATGTTCGTTCGGGTTCGGTTCGATTTGTTCGAAAGAGAAAAAAGGGTGTTCATGTTCGTTCGTGTTCAAGTTCAGTTTGTTCAAGATGTTCAAGTTCGGTTCATGTTCGTTCGAATATTGTTCAATTAACTAAACCAAATTGAACTGTTCAATACAACAATTAAGTAAGCAACAATATTTCGAATAGGTTTTGTTTATATCGAAAATTCCCATTATTCAAATACAACCGAACTATTGTTCGGTTGTTTATCTCAGAAAATGAAGCAGTGTTGAAGTCGCTTTAACAAAGAATTTCATTGTCTCGTACGCCATCTTTAGTCGAGTACGGTGTAAATTTAAATTAATATCAAACCAAATTGAGAAAGTGGACTTCTATGCCGTGGGCAAGTACATCAACTATCGACTAATGGACTACGGCATAAATCGTGCGACGTTACATTGGAAGTGATCTCTATCATTTATACATTGAATGGCACATACACCATTACGGAATGCAAACGACAAAACATATCTTTTTGCCGTTTCCGTTGATATAGACAATGTACATTGATACATCGCTTTCATGCAAGAAATTCATATATCGATAAATCGTATAGATAGTGTCTATATAGTGTGTAGAACGAACAGTAACAGATCGCATTTATGAACCAGTTGAATTAATTGAACAACGTTCAGAAACATTTTGTGTGTTCATGTTCGTTCGAGTTCAGTTCATGTTGTTCAAATTTGAATATATTGTGTTCATGTTCGTTCAAGTTCGGTTCAAGTTGTTCAGAATTGAAAATGACCTGTTCATGTTCGTTCATGTTCGGTTAAAGCTCGAACGAACTCGAACGAACATGAACAGTTCGGTTCAGTGGGCAGCTCTAAATTCCCTCAAACGATAAGAAATAGAAATAAAAAATGTAAAAAAGAAAATCAATCGAAAAACCACTTCAAAAACACAACAGATAATTTATTATCTTTTATCTAATTAAATCTGTTTTTGTTCATTTAATACATGCAATGGTAAAGAGTTTTCCGTGTTTGTATGTGCGTTTTGTATTTTTTCTTCCACTGTAGTTTCTTCACGTGTAAATATCCATGATAAAACAGCAATAATTGAAAGAAACGTGACAAGACATGCTAATAAAATTAAACCTTTAATAAAAAAAAATAAAAAAAAAAAAAAAAAAAAGAAACTGTATGAATGAATCACTATATGTAATAAAATAATATTATTCCTTACTGCCATTTTCAAATTCATCAAATGATGTTGGTATTTCGCATTCTTCGTCAAAGCATGCTGTTGGAATAATTTTTTCATAAATTTCATAGAATTTTTCAATGGAACATTTTGTTCCACACATTGGTATATTCAATGGCAATGGATTTTCTTCACTTGAATTTCTATAAATAATTTCAATGTAAAATTGATCATTGACTTTGTACAGCTCAAAATGAAGGCTTGATGCATACGGTGGTATTCGAAACTGAAAATAAGAAATTTTATTTTGGAAAAATTAATTGAGAAAATAATTAAATTGCATGGCAACAATTCAATCATTACATCAAATACTCCAAGACTATTTAACATGTGTGCAATTGTTGTGTCGAATGTTGAATAAATCCAAAGCGAACGATCAGGCACCAATGTGGATGCAATTTTATTTTTAAATCGTTCCATAATTTCACGTATTAAAAATCCGGAACTTAATCGTGCCATTTCCGGTGTTTCTGTGCCACGTACAAGAGCTCTGGCTGCAATTGTTTCACATTCACTGCCTGGTGCCATTACTTTATTTGTCCATTTTGGCATGCTATCAAATTTATGTATAGTGAAAAAAAAATACTATCTCTAGAAAAAAAAAAAAAAAAAAATGTTTGCAAATAACTCACGTCTTATTCCTCAAATATTCAATACGAAGTGTGTCGTATAAATTTTGTGCCGATTGAAAATTTTTAATATCTTTGCCCGAATGTTTTTCCAAATATTGATATGTTGACTTAAATCTTTTCGTAATCATTTTATATTCGGATGATTTTTTGTACATTTTCCATGCTTGTGTGTAGCGAGCGCATGCTTTTTTTTCAAGTAATGTATAATCCATTTCTTGTGGTACTGTGTGAATTGGAAATGGTCGCCATTCCAAATGTTGATTCCACGTGTGATTACTATCGGGTGGTAATAAACCAGCTAAATTGGCTTGAGCACTCATAAGCGTACAATCATTGTCTGCACCTGTTCGAATGATGAATCAATTCATTTTTTTTATTGTTATTAATTAAAATAAATTTTTGCAATGCAAATAAATCACTTTGAACATAAACTATGTCATTCCATTGTCTTTCATTGCCAATTATTTTGTCATAGCGTCTGCGTAAATATTGACCAAGTTCGTACTGTTGTTGCTTGCCAATCTGTATGAATCGTTTAAAATTCAATAAAATTTTATAAACGCATAAATAAAAATGTCATTTTTACATTTGTTAATTGTCCAAAACCACCCGGCCAATGAATTTTATTTCTCCACGGATCTGTTGGGTAACTTGATAATGGATTACGATCACCATTTTTCATAATCTAAAAAAAGGATTAGAAATGTTGAAATAAAAGTTGAAATAAAAATCAATTGATTGGTTAAAGTCGAATGACTAACAACGTGTGCGAATATTAATTGAACATCATCACTATCGGTGTTTTCCACTCTATAGAGAGCTATAGCTGATCCATATGTATTTAGAATTAATAATAACGATAAAAATAAGAAATGAGACGATTTGAGATTCGACATTACTGACGTGGAATGATAAAACCGAAATAATCCGTCTCATAAGACATCAATAATGAAATACAAGCCAATATCTGAAAAAAAAAAACAACAATTCAATAACTCATAAAATGCAGCTGTTGTATTTTGAGTCATTTAGATCCATTTGATTGGTGGAAATGAATGAAACAACTCATTTGTTGAAATAATTTCAAAATCTCAGTGCGAAATGTTTGTTTACACAGATTTTTTAAGCACACTTCACAAGGGTTTTTTGTTTTTTTTTTTTTTATTTCATTCTTTTCGCGATTAATGTTTTGTGTAATCAGTAGAAACGATAACATTTTTTATTTTTGGTTTACTTTCAGGGGATTCGATGCAACAAAGCATTCCATTTCATCGTAATTTATTTATCTTTTATCCGATATTAATTAATTAATTAATCACTTAAGTGACACTTATCAAGATTTATTTCCACTCAACATTACTGTCGAGATTAATTGTGTGATCAGAAGAGCGAATCATTTTGATTTTATTTGAATACTCGCAACTCTCCATTATTCATGCTAAACTGATTATGCATGAAAAGTAAACAAAAAAATGGATTTTTAAGCATTGAATCATCTTTGTTTTATTTACATCCAATTTACTTAGGCTTGCTTATGGTGAGTATGGTTATTAATATAAAATTTAGTAGTTTACTTAAGCTTATATACAATTATTGTTTTAATTGATTGACGTCACAGTCAGAACCAACATTTTAAAAGTCATAAATCAATCAAGTAAGTTTTGTGATAAAAATTTTATGAAGTGGATCGAAGAAGTATCAAAAATAATAATAATAAAAAAAAATGTAAACAACAAACAAATAACAATCACTTTTACTATCTATTCATAATCAAAGGTATTTCCATGAATTGCGTAATTGTTCAATTTTGTATACGACATTCCGCACCAAAATCTTCAGTTGGAATAATATCTTTGTAAATTTTGTACATTTTTTTAATTGAACACTTTTGTCCACAATTTGGAATTGAAAGTGGTTCCAATGGAACTGGATCGTCTCCACGATAATTTTTGTAGAAGATTTGCATATAAAATTCGCCATTAGAAGATTTACGGAGTTCAAAGAAGATGCATGATCCATATATGGGAATATGTGGCTCCTGAAAGTTACGTTAAGACAAAAAAAATTTTTTTTTTAGAAAAATGGCATTTTTATCAAAAAAAAAAAAAGAAAAGCAAATCACCAAATTACCTCAAATAGACCTAAACTATTCAAAATATTTGAAATAGTTGTGTCATGACACGAGTTTATCCACAATGATCGATTTGGATCTAAAGTTCCATTAATCTTTTTTGAAAAGCGTTGAAGTAATTCACGTAAAAAGAAGCCAATTTTCAAACGTGCCATTTGTTTTGTATTTGTACGCAATTTAAAACAAAATTTAGCAAGTTTTTCCATATCGCTACCCGGATAAAAGACTTCATTTGTCCATTCTGGAAGCGTAAAATTCTTCAATTGTTCAACCCAGAGTGACTGATAAATGGATTTTACTTTACAAATTTTATCAACATCTTGTCCAGTATGCTCTTCTAAATAATCCAATAGCGTTTTATTCTGTTTCAATATCGATTTAATTTCATCCGATTTTTCATATTCTTTCAATACTTGTTCATAAAGTGGACATGGTCGTTTCATTGCTAATGTATAGTCAAGATCTTCAGGCATTGTATGAATTGGAATTGCCTGCCATAGCAATGATTCATTCCAAATTTGACCATTATGCGGTGGAAATAAACCAGCTAAACAATGAGCCGCACTCATCAATGTTCTAAACACATAAATATAAACAATTGAAATGAGTAAAAATTTGCAAGAAATTTAATTAAATTAAATTAATTGTAACCTATCAACATCAGTGCTTTGAACATAAACAAGGTCTTTATTATATGCACCATCATTTGGAAGAAGATTCATGTATCGTCGACGAAGATAATCACCAAGTTCATAAAGTTGCTGTCGTCCGATCTATGATTGAATCAACACAATTTATTATTTTTGTAAATTTTTTTTTTTTTCTTTTTCAATCGTGTTATCTTACATTTGTCAATTGACCAAACCCTCCAGGCCAGAAGCTATTAAAAATTATTTATAATTATAATTAGAGGTAATTATCTAATTTCGTTAGTGCATTTTTTAGTGTTATTACCTGGGATTATTATAGGGATCAGTTGGATAAGTCTTTATAATACTGAAAAAGATATATAAAAAAAAAAATGTAATTTTTTCTTCCAGTCATTTTCAACTAACAAACTTACTTGCGATCACCATGTCTGAACATCTTGATTTTCATTAAGTAAATTCGAGAATGGAGATTATTTAGTAATTAAATCGATAATATAATGAATTTCTTTTCATTTTATTTACTTACAATCTGAGCAAAAACCAATTCATCAGATAAATCAGAATTGTCATTCAAATCAGCGATTACAA
Organism: Resseliella maxima; assembly: GCA_029041755.1. Taxonomy (NCBI): domain Eukaryota; kingdom Metazoa; phylum Arthropoda; class Insecta; order Diptera; family Cecidomyiidae; genus Resseliella; species Resseliella maxima. Next base: position 397,632 of record JAQOWM010000600.1, on the reverse strand, counting down.
TTGATGTAATGAAAATTAGAACTACTACATGAAAAATGCAAGACATTTTTATACAATTTTACAAAAATTTCAAAGAAAACTAAAAAACAAAAAAAAAAAATCTGTCAGTTCGTTTAGACAGCTTATTCTTTAGATATTGCACGGTACTGATTCAAACGATCAACGTTGGCGACTAGTTAAAATTCCGAGAAAAAAAAAATTACGCCGCTCGATGATCACAAAAATAATTTCTACTTATTTATTTGATTTTACACAAACAAATACATAGATAACGATCAGTCAAATGATAAATACACGTAGAAATTCTAATTTTGAATCATTGAACATATACTAAAGTAAATGCCTATAGATTATCATGAAATCATGTCCAAAACACATAAAAAAAAATTGTTGTCTCTTCTGAATATGTCAAGAGGTAATATAAGTGAAAAAAAAAAAACACTTAATAACACAAAAAACAAGCAAAAATATTAGTAAAAGAACAAACGTTTATTGACATAAAACTTGTTTTAGATAAATATTTGCTTAGAAAAAAGCATGTAGAAAAAAGTGGCCAAGATCTATTTCGAAATGATAGATAAAACGTCAATTATATAATTTATTTTAATAAATACAATTTAACAAGTGCTTTTTTGTTTTGCAAGCCACTCTTTTCAAGTGCATGCACCAAATACTGCAGTCTTTTTAAAATATTCATCTACACATTACAAAGTAATCATATCATTGTGCATTGAATTTTTATTTTGACTCTTTGTTTTTGTTTCGAAGTCTAACAAACATTCGAACATTGACAACGAATCACTAGAGTATGACAAATAATTATCATTCACATTTACGCAATCTACTCTCAATGTATTTTGTACATCAAAGGTCATTTATTGTGTCGATAAACTATTTATATATTCAATTTAACGTTTCCGTAGTTTAATATCGATGAAATAATTGTATATACAGTAATGCATAAAACAACTAACACTTGGACGTATATGTCGCTTAGACTGAGGTTACAGACTAGTAAAACGAGACATGATGTCTGTGAAATTTCTTCATCGAAATTCGTATTTACGTTTCAAAAAATAGAAATTTACCTTCACAAAAAAAACCTTTTTATTTTTTCATGAAAGCGATAACAAATACAAAATCGTTGGAATATAAAATAAAACACTTTGACTCATAGCAATAGATCACATCTTTTAACGGATACTATTATAATTTGTGTAAGTATTTGCGATGATAATGAAATCATGAAGCAATCTTCTCCATTCAAAACGAAAGATGTATGAAATGAAGGAGATTCTTTGTATGTATTGTTCAGTGGAGCAAGGATTATCTTGAAAAACAAACGGGTACTTTACATGTGAAACATAAAGCTCATAAAGTAGATGGAGATGCATACTTAAAGATTGGCAAAAGCTTTATTAAATATATTCTGATGCGACTCAGAAACCATTCGAAAATGTTTATAAATCAAATTCAAAAAAATATCTCGTTAGTTAATTTATTAGTAATATAATTTGATCTATTTTATTGAAGATTTTATATTTTAATATGCAACTCTCATTAATTGCCAATAGATAAATCATAATTGCACAATTTTATGCGCAAATGAAATTATCAAAGTAAGTAATATTGCAACATATAAATGTTTGATAAATTGAATTGAATCACTTGAGATGGTATGTGTTTATGTGTCTACTTGAAATGAGATTGAATTGCGTGTTTTTAGTTTGCTCATAAAATGATAATGAAATCAGAAAATACGATTGCGTTTCTCTTTGAAGCACTAATATTCATAAGAAATTGGTTGTGACAGCGTCAAGCTGAAAAATAAATGTCCGCTGAGGCCGCACAAATGAAATCTTAATGAAATGAAAGCACTCAAAGCATTCATACGCTCAAATCAGCTGAAGTATTGGTTGTGCATATCAAAACTAAGACTCTTCAGATTCTTTTCATACTTATCTGATTACGAAAAGTTTTTTGTGACTTGATTTGTATTAATCGATGGGATTAGTTTCTTCTTCTTCTTTTTCTTTTTTTTTCAAATTCAATTTTCCTTGAGATACTCACGCAAGCTGATACAAATAATTAAATTGAATTGTGAACATCGAAAACTAAACCAATAACTTTGAATTTTTCGGCTCAACTTTGTAGATTCAAAGGAGAATTTTATTATGAACAACAAACCAAAAGAACATTATGATGAATAATGAAAGTGAATAACATCCAAATTTCTACCAATGATTTGAATTGGTATCATTGTGCTTATAAATACAACATTTTTTAATCGCAGAATTACACGCTATTTTTGAGATTATTTACTTGAATGAAATTGGTGATTTTATTTGATTTTTTTTTTTCTCTCTCTCTCTTTTTGCATTTTTTTTCTTCATTTTCCTCATAGTGTAGCATTCAATAAGAGCGATTTGATTTTTATCTTGAATTCATTTTGTATTTTTCCAACCATTTAGCCTGCCGAAGCTTGTGCATTGACCGTAACCAAACTAAAATGGAACAACATTTTCTGCAGAAAACAAATGACTGAAGTTGTTCTTCTGCTGCTGTTGCTGTTGCTGTTGCTGTTTTTTTGTGTGTCGCAAACGGTCTGTTTGTAATAGTTTGTTTACGAGCAAACTGGATAAAAACTTAAATATAAATGTACTGGTTAAATGGTTGTTACAGCATTTTTGCATCGTGTGTCTGCGAATTTTGCGTCATTCGGAAGTTTATCAGTCGTCATCATGGAGCTCAAAATGTATAAAAAAAAAAAAAAAAAAAAATACAAAACCTGATGCGAAAACTGACTTGTTTGTGATTTTTGTTACAAGATTGCAATAATTCAAGTCGATTGGTTGTATTCACTCTGAAATTGAATTTCGGAAAGAAAGCTGCACAGACACGAAAGTTTAAAAGATAAACTTATTTCAGCCACAACAAAACGAAAAAAAAAACAAGGGATAAAAACAAGGAAAAAAAAATAAACACTTACATACATAAATACGGACACAGACACCAATGAAGTGAAAAAGACAGTCGAATAGATAAATGGCGATATACTTTAAAACAAATCTGAAAGAAATAAAGTTTAGTATGGTTTGCATTGATGGTTTAACTATTCGGTCAATGATTCGATTCAACACTCGTTCCGTTTGGCAATTCAATAGACATCAATTGATGCAGCCAATATTCGTAGCAAAACTTTACTCTACATTTTGCCGTATTTTAAACCATTGACTTGCACAATTTTTTGTTTTTTTGCCTTTCTTTCCTCGGAAACCAATAGGCATTATTGTATATCTGTCGACTTTGAAGTGAACAGACGATTTAATGAAAATGAACAAACAATACACAAGTTTATTTTCAAGAAATGTTCCAAATTCTTCTATAAAATGAATCATTTTTTTCCCTCGGAGAGTAGCATATTGTTTTCTTTTTGTTTGCATTTATATTGTGGTTATTTAAAGACAAAATGGTGCAATTTTTTTTTGGTTTTTCTTTTTCAATTTGTTTTTCAAATGTTGCCTCATTTTCCATTTGTTTCCGCATTGTTCATAAAATCTCTCATTTGTTGACGCAAATGTCTACATTAATTTGTAAATAAATCTAAAAAGCCCGAAAGGATAAAAACAAAATGAAAAATTTCATGCCATCTGACATTCTTCTAGATTCATTTGTGCTAGAAAAGAATTGTAAAAGACAACATTTCAATAATTGAAAAGATGGTTTCTGTTTTAATTTTCTTTATTCATTTATTGTATGTAATTTACAAGTATTTGATTCTGACTTAATACATAAATCCTTATCCAAATCAACAATTCTGTCTTGAAAATACGAAAATAAATGTAATGAGTAAAAATGCATTCAAATGAATCGTTTAAAAATTATAAAATAAAAATGGAAAAGAAAATTATTAGCGAAATTTAAAATCGAATTGATTTGAATGAACATAATTTATTTAAATTAAACTTTAAATTTACTTAAATGATACATCATTTATGTGATACACTCACTAGAAAACTAAGTGAAATCGCTTTGAAAAATAAACATTATGTGAGTGTGAGTTTTCGTAGCGCCAAAATTTGAACTTACACAAATCTCATCTTATATACTACATTCAATATGCGCAATAGCTGTAGTTTGCAGTAAAACTTAACTGAAAAATAAAGTTTTTTTTTTTCTTTTCGATTGTATGGATAAATTACAATTTTATCTGTTTAACTACTAATAGTTTAAGATAGGATTTCTCTTTTTCTCATACTTTCTTCATTTTTCACTCTCTCTCTCTCTTTCTCATTCACAATTCATCATTAATAATTTTCAAAAGGCAAGACACAGAAATTCTAATGATATTCTCGTAAGGTTTTGTCCTCAATATTTATTTAATTGATTTTCGTTATTCAAATTCGAAAATCCCATCGATTTTAATTATCGAATAATTTAATCATCACATTTGGAAGATACACACAGAATATCTGTTTGCAAAGGGGGAAGGGGGGGGGGGGTGTTAAATGAACAAAATTAAATTTCAAATCAAATGATAATTTTTGGTCAGAGTGCAAAACATTTTGAAATGATTAACAAACAATGAAAAATGAAATGAAGTCAGTCGATTGGCACATTAAACATGCTCTACAAATCTACCATTTAAATGGAATTTTTTTTCTTTTATTTTTTTTTTTTTTTTGACCAAATTTAATTAAGACAAAAAACAGATACAGTGGTTTTTGAAGCTCTCAATTGAGAATGAATTTCAAAAGATTTTTTTTACATATGATTCATTCGAAAGGGCAATGTGACAAAGGGAAGGTAAATCACACATAGAATTTATCTAATTTTGCATTACAACTATTATATCATCGATAAAGTTTTCATTAAAATTTACAATAGGTTTTATTTTATGTTGCAGCCAAAGTGTTTTGTTTTTTTTTTTTTGTCTTTAGTTAGATTTGTGGTAGCTTTGTCGAGAAAAGGTTTAAAATTACGTATACAACAGACATCAAATTTTTTTGTTTTCTTTCTCCATATATGCGTGAGTTGTTCTTTCATATACAATACACTTAGCACATATTTTGTGCAGATTTGAATTTGTCCGGCATCGACCGAATTTTCACCAATGATCTTATTTGATTGATTTTACATAATTTGTAAACATTATTTGTCATTAAAAACATTCATGTAGTTAGTTCTAGTTTTTTTAAGTGTAAATTCGAAACATACATTTGATAGTGACCGTATTTTGTTTTTGTTTTTTTTTTTTTTTTTTTTTGATTGAAAATTAAAAATTAAACATTTGTTCAATGGCAAAATACAGTTGCTTGGCCCAATATGTACAAATGATACGCCATTTTGCATATATTTTAATCGAATTGGCGAAACATTTCATTTAGGCTTACAAATTGATGATCTTATAATATAGTTTGAACTAGAAATCGAAGGGAAAAAAAAAATATCAAATCATAATTGAGAAATTTCAAAATAAAAACGTACGTAATTTATCTAATGGCTGAATATGCAATCTCTTATTTAAAAACTAATTTTAATTACAAATCGATTTGTTCTTACTTCATTGACATTTCTTGACAATCAGAAATGACAATCATCTACTACAATTACTCTGATTTAAATAACATTCTCTCTCTCTGTGTGTGTGTGTGTGTTTTCATCTCTGTTTTTATAACTTACGCACTATGTTTGTTCTTAAAATCTGGGGAAGTGTTTTTGTCGTTTATTAAATGTTTTGTTTTTTTTTTCAAATTTTTCAATATGATTTTCGATTGGTTTTTGTTTTATTTATTATTTTCATCAATGCATGCTATTTTTTTGTCATTTGTTGAATATGCTGTTTTGTTTTTTTTTTCTGTAATAAAACTGTATAACATTTGTTTTGAAATGTTAGATATTTTTTTTCTCAAGTGTGTGTGTGATGGAATAAATATTTCATTGTATTTGTGACATTTGATTATGATGCAATTCAATAACAATTTCAATTTATCAAATAGATTTGTTTTTTTTTTTTTTTTTTTTTTTTTGGAAACCGAAATTCCTAAGCCGACAATATGTTTTTTATTGGTGGAAAAAAAAAAATTCGTTTTTCATTTCAACTATGACGGCTAATTGATTGGAAATTGTAATTATTATTTGAAACTTTTACTTAAACTTCAGTTCCATCTTCGCATTCATCTTGGAAAAGATGTGTACCGTCTGCTGCCAATTCGGGATTTTCGGTAATCGCTGATATGGTTGGCATTTTCTTTTTTGGTTTTGGCGGTGGACGTGGCGGCACCTTTGATTTATCCACTGTCACACCATTTGAATTCGTATTCGAATTATTACTGTTACTATTATTTAAATTTGTATTGGATGTGCTAATATTTGAAAATGAATTAGAATTATTATTAATATTATTATTATTATTATTAATTGCATTTGCGCTAACTATAATTGGATGTGGTTCAATTGATTTATTAAACAGCAATTCAGTTTCATCATTCATGCCGCTCAATTCGCCGCCATTCGGGAATATTTGCTGTTCCTGTATTGGTTCATAAATTCGTGGTGTCGCTGGCAATGGGCGATCTTTCATTGTATAACTTGGCCCAGCTGCTAAATCCAACGAACCACATACGGAAACTGCCATTGGCTGTTGTTGTTGTTGTTGTTGCTGTTGCTGTTGCTGTTGCTGTTGCAATAATTGTTGAGCTTTTTTCACACTCAACGCTGAATGGCCACTGGCCGATGTCCTTAGACCGAGATTATCATAAATTGGATCGATGGCCAATTCAGTTGATATTGTTGATGTTGGCGATGTGGGTGGAAAATCAACTAAAGTTGATGCAATTGATGGTGCCCAGCTGGGTGTACGTGGTTTACGTGGTATTGTAACATAACCTTGTTGTTTCATCATAATTGGTGCATATAAAATTGGTGCCGGTTGAAATGGTGAACTAGTACGATTAACTAGGGCCAAATTTCGATTTTTTGGATGTTGTAATGTTCGATAACCAGCTTGCTGAGCTGCATATGCATTGTGTTGATAAATTGGACTTGCAATTGGTGATTTTATATATAAATTACATTCTGGAATATTTGTAACTGAACTTTGAGTGGATGATGATGGCGGATAACGAGCTGGAAATGATAATAAATCCGGTGGGAGGGTGCCACATCCATCGTCTACGAAAGTTGCACGAGAACGTGGCGTTGTGTCAGACAGTGCAATTGAGTGTGTTTCATCTTCAAGATGACCTATGATAGAGAGATTAATTGCAAATTAGTTGCTTTTTCAATTTTTTTTTTTTTCTTTTCAAATTTAACTTTAAATAACTTACCATAAGATTGTTCATCCAAAAGTGTTTTCTTAATTTCCTGCACATCATCAGATGGAATGCTTTTATTATCATTATCATTGCGTCTTGGTGGCTTTTCAACTGGATTTACTTCGGTGAGTAAACTTTTTTGCATTTCCATAATAACGGAACCTTCGAGCATTGATCCATCGGTTGAGCGATCGACTTTGCTTGTAACCAATCCATTTTCACTGATTGAACCATTTTTTGAGTATTTTTTCACACGACGACAATAGCAGCATAAAATTAACACAACAATTATTAGAAGTGTTAATAAAATTATTGCAATTAGGCAAATAATGAGAAGTAAATTTGTTTGATTTGTAGTTGGATAACCGGCAGTGCTTACAACCATGCTCAAACCCTCAATTGATTCGGCCTGTTTTGGAACGGTAACATGTGTATCAGCTTTTGTTTCGCCACCAGTATTTGTTGCAACGCATGTGTATGTTCCACGATCTTCTATCTTAACACCAACAATTACAAGCTCAGATACATAATAATCGGTTGAATCACGTCGATTTGATTCATCAACATTTCGAATATTGATTCGTTGATCATCTGGATTCAATGGTGCATTATTGTATAGCCAATTAATTCTTGGTTTTGGTGAACCTTTCAATCGACATATGATTGTAATATTTTCTTCATTGGTTGCATCGATGGTATAACCATCGTGTGGAAATAAAATGACTGGACGACATGCAAAATGTTCAGCTGGAACATCAGTCCATAGTTTACCACGTAAATTCATTGGCAAATGACAATCCGTTGGTGGCGTATACAATCCTTTATTAATAGCAAATTTTTGAAATGCTTGCAATTCGCATGTACAATTCCATGGATTTTGATTTAATGTTAAACTACGTAATTGATTCATCCCTTGAAATGATTCCTCTTTTAATACCGTTAATTGATTATTTTCTAAATCAATTTCACGGATTGCTGATACATTGACAAATGTATTTTCACTAATTGATTTCAATTGATTGTATCGAAAATCAACTTTAGCTAAAAATGCCAAATTCACAAATAGATTGTCTTCCAAATGTTCAATTTGATTATGTTGTACTATGAGACCACGTAATCGAATTACATCAAAAAATACACCCGGATACAATACTTTTAAAAAATTATTTGACAAATCCAATTCGATAAGCAAAGACAATCCTTTAAATGCATCCCGATGTATTTCTTGTAGCGTACAATTTTTCATATAAATTTTATGCAAATTTGGTAAATTTGCATCGATAAATTCATTTGCATGAAGCTCAGCTATAATATTCATTGATAAATCAATCACTTGCAATTCATTGCTCATCTCTTTTGGTACCGATATCAATGATGTATTTTTACAATCGGCTTGTTTCTTTGATGAAATCCATTTGCATTTGCATACACCGCATTCATTCATCCATTCGGCATCGCCAACTGTTGACGGTACCAAAGCAAATATAATTGTAATGATGAGTGAATATATTAACATCATTTTTGGTTGCATTGCATTCATTTTATGTATCCTTGTGTCCATCATGTTTGCTTTGTCTTCATTTGAAATTCACTTGTTAAATCGTCTCGCTTAGTTTTTTCTTATAATTTTCTTTTGTTTCGATTGTTTGTTTGTTTTTCTCTTCGTTTCGTTCTCTCTCTCTCTCTCTCTTTCCCACTCTCAAAAACTCATATTATTTCTGTTGGAATTTTAAATTCTCATGATCTCCTGTGGTTTATCTGTAAATAAAAGAAGAAAAAAAATAAAAAGCATGAGAAAAAAAAAACAATGAAAATCCGTATCCTTATGATATATTTTAAACAAAAGGAAATGACATCAGTGGTCTAATTCATCAAAAATGTTTGATAAACAAGCTAAGTCAATGCTTCAAAAATGGCATTTTATTTCCGTTATCGCATAAGCTGCAGAAATGTTGTATTTGTCTTCTTAGAAATATTAGATAGAAACATGCGAACCATCCCATTTAATGGTTGTTGCTATTTTTCGAGAATATTTTTCAAAATCGTCATACTTTATGCAATGAATACAATATCTCTCGTCTCCCAGTGTCTCGTTATATCCGTTTCACATGAATAATGGATGTACGGAAAAATATTGTTTCGCTCGCTGGCTACAATTTTTGGTCGCTTTCGTTCGTTTCATTTTTTTTTTTTCTTTTTTTTTTTCTTCTCAATGTATTTGTGTTTTATATTTTCGGAAAGCATTTTGCATAACAATGTGTCTATTCGCCGCTTGAAAGCGAGCATAGTGAACAAGACATTTTACCCTGAGCTTTTGAATATTCGCATCGATGATGTAAACTTTGTTTTCATATTGTTTTTTCCCTTTTACTTTTTCTTTCTATTTGTGCATCACAAAAATATGGTCAACAATAGGAAAATAAATGAGTAGCTAACAAGCAGAAATGCAAACGAATCAAAATACCCATTTTGCATTTATCTAGCAATTCAAATTTACGTTTTGCCTCTCCTCACACCTGTTCTCGTAAGCATAACTATCTTTCTCTATCTCTCTCTTTCTCTCAAACTATTCCTCTTCTCTCTCTCTCTCTCTCTCCTTTTCTCTCTATCTTTCTCTCTCTCTCTCTTCCTCTCTCTTCCTTTCTCTTTCTCTTTCTCTCTCCCTCTTCTTCTCTCTTCCTCTCTCGTCCTTGCTCTCTGTTTCTCTTCCATTTGCTCAATCACCAATAATGCAATTGCTTGTGCATCGTTCTCACTATATATAAAATTGTCACACATAAATGCATTTAAAAATCGCTACCTCCATTTCGTTCTTTTTTTTCGTTTTTTTTTTTTGCGAACAAAATGTCTAAATATCAGAAATATGCATGTAATTTCAGTAGATTTTCAGAAAATTTAAAATGGCAACGTTTGCCAACGGTAGAAAAGCGATAAAATATGTAGAGAAACATGGCTAAATCATACATATAACGAACATACTTCTTCGATGCATATTTCATTTCAATGAATAATGCAAGTACAGGTGAGTGCGCGCAACAAACATAGACATCTAATATGCCTGTTCCGTTTGCGTGCACTTTTTCTCCCTTTCTCTCTCTCTCTCTCTCTCTCTCTCTCTCTCTCTCTCACTTGATATCAAACATTTAGAGCGCAAATGGAAAAATCCATCTTGTAACTTGAAAATGCTTCTATAACTAAATTTAATAAACATTTACACAAAATACAACAATTGCAAGTGGCACACTTTCAGTTATTTCAGATTGCAATTGTATTTTTTGTTATCAAAGTTTTTCTCTTCCCTGAAAATTTATCCAATTGCCAATTGTTCGCGTTTGAAATGCAAGTGATTAAAATTTCTAGATACAACAAGTTTTTACCTAAAATAACAGACTTATGTACTTTGTAATATACTTGAAGAAATTCTAGATTTTTTTTTTTCTTTCTCAGTAAAACATAAAAGGTTACATTTGCTCGAAGCAAGAAAAGTTTCATATGATCCAATATCTTATTTTATAGTAAACGAATTATATTTACAAGCAGGGTACGTTCATTGATTGAAACTTGATATGAATTTAGAGTTTTAAACTAGCAGAATCAAGAGAAAACCGGTTGGAATAATTAATCTGAACGTTTGACCCTTAATTAACTATGCATAATTGTTTGATGCACGAGAATGGGACGAAGAAATCAGATGGAATTTTGAAATAAGGATATCCGGATAAATTTTAATGTGATTATATATACCAAATATACCACAGGAAATAGCCAAATTTATTTCGATTTTTTTTTTTTTTTTTTTTTTTTTTGAATGTCAATTTGAGTATTGATCTTTGAATCCCTTGATATTTACATGGTGAATTGGTTACACCTTCGTTGTATTGCTTGATTTATGGCTCAAAGTTATCAAAGCGTGAAACGACAATGATAAACGTGTTCACGTGAAATGGTTAATAATTTGCCGGCCAAAAGGCACAATTGATTTGAGAGGATTATATGCTTCAGGTAAAAATAAGACAAGATATATTTTCATCCGAAAGTTTTTGCAAACAAATTCAAGAAGGATTTGTTTTTTGGTTTGTAACACCAACACAATACAACACATATATGAATGAATCAGAGTAATATCACATGCAATTAATTAGGCCAATTTTCTTGCTAAAACTCTGTAATCTTGCTGAAGTGCCATTTAACAGTGTAAGTATATGAAATTTTATCGAAATTCAGCTAATACCACTATGAAGCACTAATTAATAAAACCAAAATTCAGTCAATTATAGTTATTAATGTAGTTGCGAGTTAACACAGTGAAAAGTTCTAACTCAAATGCTATTTGTTAAGTGTCAGAAGTAGAAATAGAGAAGAAATATTAAATAAATAAATAAAGTGGCTGCATTCGTTTACATTTGATGATACCAAAATTCCCAAGAGCCATTCCCTTTCACTCTCATTCTCATTCTCATTCTCACTCTCATTGCTGCACTAATTCTCAGTGTGCGTTTTGCAAGAGCACAGAAATGTTTTTACACACCCGCACACACACATACGCACACACACACACACACCCAAGCACTTTGTTCGCTTTACCACTGTTATATATCATAAAATCTACCACATGAATAGCTCCACACTGCTAAAATTTATAATTAACAAATGCGCTGAACCGAGAAATAAATTATAATCATTTGCTGATTTTCTCGTAATTCTCTATAGAATGTTTTATATAAATCATTCAAGCTCTATATAGATATATTTGTATGATATGAAGAAAAGCCGCAAGCAATATAGCGCATATATAACGCGATACAATAATAATACTTGTTGTTATTGTTTATGATACAGAGAAGAGTTTGAAAATCAAATTTACCCCATTTTAAAATGAACAATTTTATCTTGCTCAAATGCATACAATTCGTGATGCCAACCTATTTTTAATTGCGATGGCAAGGTAATTTAATCGTGTTTATGGATTTCAGCACTGTTTGGAATTCATTATACATACGTGCAACTAGATTTTGTACTATTTTCACTCGACAAAAAAAAAACATTTGTTGCTTTCTTAGTGCTCTGCTTTTCACCACTAACAACAATTAAACCGGCTGCCGTTGAACTCCAAAGGAAAGCCAAAACATTCAACTCAAGCAACAAACAAACAAGATGAGAAAACTTTCAGTCAATTTTTCTCCCTTGAAAATTCAAACAAAATACCTTGTTTGTGAACTCAAAACGAATATCTCTTTCTCTGCAATATTACATATAATCATTTCAGTCACTTTTATTTTTATTGAAAAATCTCAAACATATGATAATAACTTTTTCGTTCGCAGTTTCGGAATGAAATAAGAAAAAAAAATGTTATTACATGAATATATTCACGGGATAAAAATAACTCAACAAACATCCAAAATCAGATTTAAGTTTTTAGTTACTCTTCAATTTATGCAACAAAAAGAATTTTGTATTTCGTTAACTTTTGATATTTTCAACAATTTCTTGCATTCTTTTCTGTCTTACGTACAGATTAATAGCATTCCTTTATAAACGCGTTTTTATTACATTTCATTAGGCCATATTGGCGTGGCAGAATTTAAATTTGACAGAGCGTTACCACAATACGTTTTTTTCTTTTTCTTCTGCTGGTTCTGATGTTGTCAAACAGCAAAAGAAAAAGAAAAAAAAAAAACAAATGAACATAAAACACAAAGAAAACCAATGTAAATTCAACGTAAAGAAAATGAATAATTAAATTGTTCGCTTTTGTGTTGATGAACAATGCAAAAGAAAAAAAAAAAGGTGAAAAGAAGAAACAAAAAACAATGGCGCAATCTCAGAATTGGGGAAGAAAAACGATGGAGAAAGAAAAAAATGAAGCGAATGTTGGTAATGATATGGTTACTTTTTTGTATATTGTTATTCTATGGAAAAGAAGGACCATCACAGTGGATTGGCTAACGTTCTAACTCTATTAATATCAATTATATTCGAAAATGAATGCGACAGCGACGGCGAAATGAAAACCAAGAAATAAGTGCATGCTTCAGTCAAAAGAAAAACAAAAAAGTAGAATTTCAACGAAATGAATTGCAGTAACGTGTGGCAGCAAAAAATAAACAACCACAACAATAGCGAACCGAAGTTTTCTCTCTTTTTTTTTTAATTGAAAAATAAGTGGACTTCTCATCATTTTCAATTTTTCCTTCATTCATTTTCTTGAGGGTTTTGTTGTGTGTTTTTCTTTCAAAAACTCTGTAAAAGATTTTTTTTTCTTTTTTGTTGGTTTCATTTTAAACACACGACAGCCCACATGGTTGCATTAGAATCGTGCTCAACAAATCGGTCAACGACAGCTTGAAAACACAACTCGAGACAATATATTTCGACGAGTTTCATTCATTTTTTTTCCCCCAAACAAAGCAACAAGCTGCCTGTGATTAAAATATACACAAAGAGAGAAAGAGAAAGGATATTGCCACAAGCTTCGGTTCGGTTGTTTCACTGTTTTTTTTTTTTTTTTTCATTCACATTAACAATATGGTTACTTCAAATTAAGGTAAAAACAATGAAGAATTTTAAATCAAAAACATCTTGGACACGTCTTAACGTTGATTTAAAATCGCATGCAGCACGAAGAACAAAAAAACAGAACACTGTGTATTTACGAATAATGAATTTTCTTTGATTTAAATACAATCATAAAGTATAAATGTGTCTAGCTGAAATTCCAAAAAGTTGATGGAATTTTGAAACAACTTAATTTTATGATTCAAACAATTTGTCAACTTAAACGAGAGAACAGAGCTCTGTGACAAGGAGACATGTTGCTATACATCCATATATAGCATCGGAGTTTCTTTACCGACATGCAACACTCACATTTTATGTAATCATAAAAATGCGAATGTTTAAGAATCTGATGGACTTTTGGTTGTACGTGTTCTTTTTGTCCATTTTCAATGAGATTCATTTCTTTGAATGTATTTTCTTTTTCATGATTAATTACAGTTTCAAGACACGATCGTATTTTAACTTTTATGCGAATTGTGTTATCATACTGACAAAAAACAAAAGAAAAAAAAAAAATTTTCCCCTTATAATTAGATAACATACACAATACGCCTGCAACATTGCAGATAATTATATTAATATTTCTTCATAAAAGCTTTACTCATTACATTTCATAAAGTACAAGAATAGGATGCCTGTCTTTCGTCTGATATACCTAAATCAGTTAGTTAATGATGATGTGCTTGCAAAGAGTTTATGTTTAATGATAACAAACAAAAAAAAAACGTGATTTATTTTGTATTTTTGGGGGCGAATAAATGAGAGATTATGAACAAACACTAAATCAATTTATTACGTATCCGCTTAAGAGATTTGGTCAATATTTTTGCGGTTCATTAATTTCAATACCTTTTATCGTTTAATCGTCAAATTAATTTTCAAGCGAACATAAACGATAATTGGGAAAATTTCAATTTAATCGATTCGATTGTTATTTGACGCAATTCAATAGAAATGCTTTAAATGGAAATTGATTTACTGCCAACAATGAGCTTGAAGAATGAGAAATTCTAATATCTACATATTGCAATTATGAGCAAATATTTGGTGAAAATGCATTTACTTACAGAAAATATTTGCTTGAACTGAGAGCCAAATGTAGTTGGGGTACGTGCTGGGCATAGTGTAACCAAATGACCGATCAAACATAAAATACATAATAACAATAGATGCGGTGTAAGCAACATGCATCCTTTACCGAGCATTTTCGGTGAGTTTAAGCCTTTGGACTAAAATGTTTGGGTTTTGAAAATTCAGTTGAAAATTCATCAATGTTGGTTCTTTTGGTTTTGCGTGAAATTGAATAGATTTGTATTTTGGTAATAGAAACATGTGTGAATATGGTTCTTGATTTCTCCCTTAATGCTCCGCAAATGCCAATTCCATAAACACAATATTCTTTGTGAGAAGTGTATCGTAAATTAAATAAAATGAATGATCGCCATTGGTAAATAGGAAATAACCAAAAACACATACACACACACCGGTCGCACTGCATGATTTGTATAGAATATCAAAAGACCAAATGAAAATGCGACAAATATCATTTAGGCGTTGAATTTGTATCGTATACATCAACAAAATCGGGTTGGTTTCTGCTTAATTCAGTTATGTATGTATGCACTTGTAGAATTCATGAGATAAATAATATAAACAAAAATCTTATATGTAAAATTCCATAACCAAATTGCCATAGATGAATTATCGTAAAATAATTGCATGTGCCGTTTTCGTGTCCTATTTTCCGTTTGGTGCAGTTTGGTTGAATTAATGAAAATTTCATATGCTCACTGTGTTGTGTTCAAATGAGATTTACAGGTTGAAATTCAGAACAAAAATTCGAATTTTAAAGGAGAAATACAATGGCAACCCACACACACACACACACACACACCATACACATACACATACATAGACGAAGAGGCAAACATACTCAGAAGTGCACTGATTTGATTTGGTTTGTTTTTGCCATAGTTGCACACACACAGAGACCGTATGTTTTGGTTATCACTTAGTTGTTTAGCATCACCAACGGATATAACAATGTACACTCGAAGTTTCAAATTTATTCGACACTTTGAATGCACAAGATTTCTCATTGGAGATTTTAAGCCAAAATGAAATGCATAACCAAAACCTAGCACTTGCATGTGAATTTATCATTCATCCAAAACAAATGGAATTGTTGTGATTTTCCAACTTTTTAGTCGCTCTCTCTCTCTCTCTTTCCCTTTCTCTCTCCCCTTTCTCTCTTTCTCTCCTTCTCTCATCCACTCTCTCTCACTCTCACTCTCAGTCTCTCTCTCTCTCTCTCTCTCTCACTCTCTCTCACTCTCACTCTCTCTCTCTCTCTCTCTCTCTTTCTCTCTATTCCTCTCTTGCTTTTCATCTGCTTTTCTCATCGGTATGCAGTGTATAGACTTCATTGTTGAACTAAAATTCAACAAAACCGTTTTGTCGTTGCCATTGATTTTAATGGATTCGTATGAAAAATTTCAAGTGAATGACGTTGCCTGCCACATGCACATTGCACCAATATAATTTTGAACACTGAATGCACATGCATACGCTTACGTTTACATCTGACTGCAATGGGGGATTCATGAGTAAATATTTATAACCTAAATTGGTCTTTAAGTCACTGCTGTCCCCTATGATTTGCATGAACTGCATTCATTGCAAATCCCGTTCGCTTTTAATATCCCGGAAAACATTTTACAAACATACCAAAAATGTTCATTTTCATTTGTGCGTTTGATTTTATACACCGTGTGACTTTCACAAACGATGGACAATGAATGGTTTGCATACGAAATGCATTGCAGATATGATAATATCATTTGTATGGGTAAAGCTGTGAATACAAGAAAAACTTGGATGGCCGACACCAATCATTTTTCCAATTCATGTGTGAAAATGCAAGCGAAACTGAGTAAACCGCAATATAGTAAATTATTCCACTGATTTCATCGTTTTCGCCACAAATTATGTGTATTCAGACGCATCCCTCATCATTTTTGGTTTTGTTATTTACCCTTTTTTTTTGCTCTCTGTAAGGTATGAAACCTTTCAGCCGATACTATAGTACTCACGTTTACATTAAGAAAGCAACAACAATGAACTGAAGACAAAAAAAAAAAAGATCCAAATAGATTGGGAGGCTGAATAAAAGTGTAGGAGCCAAAGAAGAGAAAAAAAAAACCAATCCAATCGCATTTGTTGTCAGGCAACCCAAATATGATTTATTGCATAACTTCAAGAGTGTGTTTTTGTTGTTGTTTTGTATTTGCTGAAATGCGGAAAATTCTCAATAACGACCGCTTTGAATTCGTGGCTAAAATGTAAACACGTTTAGATATTTGCATTTTTTTTTCTTCACCATCTCATTCGAATCAGTTTGCTTTGGTCGAGGATGTGTTTGAGTACACAGACGAATCTCAAACGCTATTAAAACGTGATACGAGGAAAAATTATTGTTTAGCAAATTCTGTTAGTATTGTGAAGTGTACAGTACATTCGATTCCGCATTGTGAGTAATTGGCTCGCGTACCAGATAAATCAAAATTTATTTTCTAAAGCCTATTATTGACTTATACCAATTGAGATATATGATTGTTAGTGTTCCTTTTTCCCTTCACCACCATAAATGTGTGCTTGGCCATGTTAAAATGGTGAGCAACCGTTGCTGATAATGGGCTTTTGATTACAGCCGGCCAGCTAGCTAGCAAAAAAAAAAAAAAAAGGAAAAAAGAACGAAACAAATAAATTTTATACTCAAATAAGAATTGACGTGATTATGCACTCGTCAATAAAATCCTTTGTTAGACACTTATTCGGTCGGACGCAATTTATTGATGCAGACTTACACCGTTCTAATTTCGTTAGCTAAAGACGTGAGTGGATAATAAAACAGTCAATATCTTTGGAACTTTGAGGCCGATACAATATACCATTTACAAAGTTTTGCAAAATCGATTTTACCCGTCACTTTCACATGTGTGGCTTTTCGAAAATGGGCTTCCTTCAAAATGAATAGAATTTACATTCGTTTCGAGTGCCCACCTGTTTAGATGAATGAACGACGCAAATTTAGGTTAAAAAAATAATTTCACCATGTTATTCATGGATCGGTTGTTCATTATTTGAGATTCTAGACTCGAGAATTACGACCTTAAGAGAGGCATTGGTCATTACTTTTGTATTTGCGTTGGCGGTGGTATACTTTTCTTCTGTTACTCTCTCTCTTTTTCTCTCCACCTCACGACCCTCCAGCACTCTCTTTCTTTCTCTGTCTTGTGAGTATGCTATTTCATAAGTTCTATTCATTCTACGGAAATAAATTCACTCTTTTGAAGTGCGACTAGACTATTCAGATTTGGACAGGCTTTATTTTCAGAAATAAAAGAATCAAAATCAATTCAAGTCCAACTGAGTATGTTATGGTTGTGTGTAATTTCGTTTATTTTTTCACTATAATGCAAACGTAAAATGTACGGCAACAATTCATTTTGGCCACATTTTTGTACATTTAGTTTGTGACTACACATTTGGAACAATACAATTCACATCGTTTATTCAGACGGTCAAATGAGGTTAAGCTTTTGTTCAGTGCATTGCATTCCATTTGGTGATTATGTCAGTAATTCACTTTTCGTAGCCACTTTTATTTTCCAATCTTGACCATTCAATTTTCGTTTAATTCATTGAAATGATTTCCGAGCGAAAAGGAGAAGATCGAAAAAAAAAGCCAAACCCAAAAATGAAAAGAAAAAAAACACACAAACACACAAGAATATCTCGTTTCCATCCACACAATGAATTTGCCGAAATGTGCAATTTTCTGAATCTTTTTGTGATTTATACTGTGCAAGACACATAATCACTTGTATACGATTTTCGCGTGTATCAATCGAACTGTGTGGCCAATGAATGGTATTTACATTAAAGTTGAATAATAGCACATAAAAATACAATAAAATACAATAGACGACACAATATTGCGCGCGCAATAACGGTTTCATGTTCTTTATCATTTTCGATGGAGTTTCTTTGTTTGCAGCAAGTTTATGGGATTGAAATGAGTTGAGTCTTTGAACTTTGTGCTATCACAACACTTGTACACATAAACGAAAACGAAAAAAGTTTGTTTGGCTCCAGTGTTTGGCATTTGTTATTGTAGAAAATGAAAGCGATAAAGTACAAAGGTGATGACATAGGCTAAAATACTTGGAGATTTCCCCGGAATTTATCGACATTCAATGTAAACATTGATTAAATCTAGCGATCCGGTCAAAAGCCACTTAACCACATGAAATGGCTAATAAACTTCTTATTACATCACATTTCGATTGAAATTGCCACCGGCACATACACACACACACACACACAATCGATACTGTATAAATATACACAAAGCATTTTGCTTGAAAGTTCAATTTAACGAGCTACTGATATAAATCGCATCAATGAAACGGGAACTTGCAAACGGTCATCTATGATACACATGAAAAATAAAAATTCGATCAATTGTTTGGATGAGATTTGTCGTCAAATCAATATGCTTTGTCATGTAAAAAGTTCCATTGCGTGGCGAAAAAAAAAAAAAAAAAAAAGTGTTCAGAGAAACCAGTCGGCGATGACAACTCATAAAACAAAAGAGCCAATTGGTATCCACAATTAAAAATGGGTAATGAAACCTCTATCAATTTTTCAATTTTATCGCAAATCATTCGGGCTAATAAGAAAACTTTTGTTGTAACGTTTGTTCTTTTTTGTGTTTTATCGTAGCGCCAGCGCCATACTGGTCACAATCAACAAATCGAAATGGCAAAAAAAAGTATCATCGCTTCGGGAGATTAATGTGTCGAACCAGTTGGCGCTTGTGTTAATTAAACTTCAATCATGCTTTGTTTGCCTTCATCTGATTTCACAATGACTTTTCATTGGAGATGTATTGTTGGTTGGTCTCTTTTTTTCTTCCTCTTCTTGTTCAACACGTACGTAATGTGGCAATACAATGTGAGATGTGCATACACTTCATTAATTGCATTGATACTATCCCAAGGCTTTCCATTGAATTCATTCGCTTTTATTGTGCATCTTTCATATTGCAAAATTAGATTTTCTAATAAATTGCTTCGCATATATTACAAAAACTTGAAATGCAATTTTTTTTGTAGCCTTTTAACCATATGATTGAAGCAATCACAAAATAAATGTTAACAGTAGACGTTGTTTTAATTGGAAATATACACTCAATCAAATCCCTAAAAATTCAATTTTTCCATCGATATATGGCTTTAGTTGAGAACAGAAGCAAAGCTAAATTTAAAATGAAAGTGTCAACAATTCAAATTGAATTTATGCAAGTAAATTTCCATATATGAAATTACATTCTCAACTAAATGAATTTTGTCGTTAAATAATATGAAATAACTTTGCTAAACATTTTCCAACATATTTTATGTCATATCAAAATCTAGCTCAAATATGTCTAATGAAAAATATTTGCTGAAAATAGTTATTTTAATTGAAAATTGTTGAAAATTACATCGTAAATGAATGCAAAGTTCTCAGAATAAAAGTAAACTCATTTAATTTGTTTGGTTTGAACGAGAAAGATTGTTGATACTGCATAGGTTTTCTGTTTTATACTCTATATCTGTAAAATATAACTTTAACTATAACTATGACTAACCATAGCAGAGAATGAGTCGTCCTTTTTTTTCATGTGACAACGGAAGATACTTTTGTATCTCTCTTTCTCTCTTTTCTTTATCACTTTCTCGTTCTAGTTCTCTTTCTCGTTCTCTTTCTCGTTCTCTTTCTCTTTCTCTTTCTCTTTCTCTTTCTCTTTCTCTTTCTCTTTCTCTTTCTCTTTCTCTTTCTCTTTCTCTTTCTCTTTCTTTCTCTCTCTCACTCACTCAATCTTTTTCTTCCTCTTTTTGTGTTTGTTGAAATTTGCATGAAGTTCAATATTTTGGATGCTTTGATGCATTCATTCAGCAGTGTTTTACCAAAATAAAAGATTATTCATTTGTATTATTTCAGAGATAGTTAGTTTTAAAATTGTCGTGGATATATTGAGGACAAAAAAGCAAATCCCTTAACGAGTGAGAGTGATTAGGGTTATAACCCCTTGAAAATGAAAAAAATGTAAATTTTTCAAAAATCAAAAAAAAAAAAATATCTTAGCAAAACACTGTCACCAGAATGCAACAAGGACCATAATTATTGCAACCGAAGTGAAAGTAAACAGTGTTTAGGTTTACCAAGTACATTAAAAGCGAATTACGTGGAGGAGCACAAATGACGACGATGACAACAACAACAATGTTGTTTGCTATATATGTCAAGTGATATTGCGTGCAGCAGAGATATACAGTTTGTGTTTGTGTCAACAGCATCTAAAGTAGTCTATGGCAAAATATAGTTGAATGCACGAATTCTCTATCATGTATTTTTGAAATGTTTTCATGTTTTTTTGAATGGTAAACAGCTGTATTGTTTGTAACACCTCTTGACACAATATAGTTGCATTTGGAAAAGAATTTTGTTGTTCATACGAGAATAAAAAGAAAAAAAATAAGAAAAAAAATGAAATGAAAAGTTGTTTTGGCATTCATCGACCTCATTTGCTAAATGAGGCACATTAAAACTTATCAAAAATGTCGATTTTTTCCTCAATAAATTTTATGAAACGGTATTTCTTATCATACAAATTTTAAATTAGCAACATCACTTTGAATTCAATATTGAAATGGAGTTCTGATATACAATTTCACTTTTATCAACAATGTGTTTATTCTGCATGCAGTATTTTTTCTTGTTAAGAAAAACATAAAATGTTTGCCAATGTGAATATGTTCAAAGGCCGTACGGAAAATGGATGCAGGAAAATAGTTTGAGCTAGGGTTGAAATGCATGCGTTTGGCTGTGCTTTTGAATCAATTGTTTGTATCTTAGGGTTTGTTTGAGACTTGGTAATTTCATGAATCACTTCCAAAATGCATTAAGTTTATTAGATTTTGAGTGAACGACAAACGCAAAAGTTAACGCTTTTGCATTGTAAAACAGCCAAGTCAATTCCCTTCTAACAATATACTCCGTTTTCTTTTTCTATTTTTATTTTACTTTTTCAACGATGAGCATGAAATAAATTCGTTTGCATTACCTTAATCAGGTGCATTTGAAATTGAGAGAAAGTGTATTTGTAAATGTTTCCATGTGCAATTGAATGCAATAACTGAAAATATTTTGTTTTATTTCAACGAAGCAATGTTTTTCAGCGTACAAAATGAAATGAAATGAAGTCATCAAATGGCATTCGGAGACAAAACATCATCCAAAACATTTACCCCGACGAATTGTTTCACGTCTCCGTCTTGACGAGATAATTAAAACTTTTTAATTTGATTTTATCATTGCTTTTAGCAATGTTACATTTCATTTGTTATGACGGAGGTGAAAATGTTCGGTTGAACAGTGCGCTCACACAATGTGGACAGTAAAAATGAGTTTGAACAATGAAAGAGACACTAGTCTCTATATGTATGTGTGTATGTATATAATATGTATATGTCAAAGCGCAAATGCTTTACGCAGCAACAATGTTATAAATGAAATGCAGTTAATTTAGTAAATAGTACAAATGAAATGGAACAAAAAGTGGTAAAAATAACACAGATTAAAAATAATTGCATAAAAATATTGTAGCATTAAAGTTGGCAACTTTAATTGTAATAAAGTTTTCCTTCACTTATTTGTATGTGTGTCCATTGTGAAGCGATCTTAGTTGAGCTTAACTTTTTCATAAATAATTATTTCCAAAAATACAAAAGCAAAGCTAACAAACACCTTTAAAGGCATTTACCTTTAATATTCATGTGATTTTGTTAATTTATATTGTTTTTTCCTTCTTTGTTCTAAAAAAAAAAATCTCTTTTTTTTTATACACACAAGTTCATGTGGTATCATTCAGATGCTCATTATATCTACAACAGATCATGTTTTCAAAATTTCAGATGGAATGCTTGGTTTGTCATTGTTTCAAAATGGCAATATCAACAGGTATTTAATTTCAGTTTGTGTTTCGGTTTTTGCCTCGTGACATAATACAACAGAATCACACGTCCCACACTAAATGAGTCTCGCATACATTTGATGCAGTCAATTTCTTCTCTGCAGCTATTTTCTATTTCATGTTATTGTTAACTTGTTTTAATTATTACAGTTTGGCTAAACTTTCATTATTGTTTTTCTTTCGATTGTAGTTTTCCTTAACATGATGAGCGCACATATAAACGTAAACATTTTATCTTGGTAAAGTGAAAATGCATTATATTCTATTGGAACTGAATCATAACAAGCATGGTTTCGTAGGAATTTACAGAGAATGAGAGATGGAGAAAGACAAAGAAAAAAGAAGAAAGAAAATCAGTATATGAGAAAGAAAGAGTGGTAGAAAGAGAGAGAGAGAGAGAGAGAGAGAGAGAGAGAGAGAGAGAGAGGGAGAGAAAGAGAGAGAGAGAGAGAGAGAGAGAGAGACAGAGAGAGAGAGAGAAAGAGAGACAGAGAGGGAGAGAAAGAGAGAGAGAGAGAGAGAGAGAGATGAGAGAGAGAGAGAGAGAGAAGAAAAAGGAAAAGAGAAAGACTATTTGAAACAGCAAACGAAATAACCGGAATGCTTCGTGAAACTTTCTGTCATGGAAAAGCGATGCTACTTAATTAAAAATACGTTCGGGTCTTGTCACGTCATCGTCATCGTCATCGTCATCGTCACCGTCAATGCTTTTGCCGTTGACATGGCATGCAACTTTTCATTGAATAATTTGATCAATCTGCTACAACACATCAAGAATTCAAACAAACATTTTCATTTAGTTTCTTTTGTAAATTTAATACTTTTCGAAGAAAACTAATTTAATTGACATAAAAGACATTTACAACGATAAGTTTATTGACGGGATTTTCTCTCAATTTTGTTAGAGAATCTATTTACAATACATTTCGATGACCGATAGAATTGTTGTGATTATGAGTCGTTCATGCTTGTGTTACACAGTTAATGCTTCACCCATTCAAATTGGCTAAGTATATTTGTATTTATGCATTTTATGCAACAGATTTTACAAACAAACATGCTATTTCATTTTATTTGTTTACCTATTCGAAGAATATTTCATTTGATATAGGTTTTTGTGATCAAATAACAAGAGTTACTTGAATGTTTGTAAAAAATGTTGAGACTTTTGCTTGAGACAAACTTTTAAATTGAAGTGACATCAAATTGCACCCAATGGCGATAAAATAAAGAAGGCAAAACACTTGAAATTAAATAGCCCAAAGATTTAATTTCACATTTCAACAAATTTTGAGCTAAATTGTTATTGTTTGATATATGTTTTGGAAAATGCAAGCTTGAGGTGGGAAATGGGAAATGGGAAATGTGTGTAAAAATGCAGTGACAGAAACTCAGCATGTTATCAATTATTTAAAATGGAAAATTCAGTTTAGCCTTCAACAGCACAAAAACATTGCTATTGTTTGTAAAATGACAAACATATTGCTTCTGTTGTTGATTGTATACAAATAAAACCAAATAATCGTTGTAAATTGCTCACATTTCTTCGAATTTACAACAAAAAAAAGTTTCACATTGAATCGAATTTTCATTTATACATTTGTAATATAATATTTATTCTCTTTTGTAGGTGTTTGACCATAAAATGAAAATTGATGTTCAAATGAAATTTTAACTCAACACATCTCATGCATCAATAAATGCTCCCAGGGGATTGTTTCAATACACATTTCCTTCTATTGCAATAATACACTTTACCAAACAACTGTATCGAAAGAATTCCATTACATACAACACAGTACATGGAAAACGAACAACAACTGTTCGACTAAATAAAATTGATAATATTTGAAATACTTCATTCGTTCAATTCAAAAAGGAAATTGAGCTTTGCAAATGCCCTGCACAATAAATAAAAAATTGGGAAAATCACACACCGAGCATGATTGAAACATTGACGCTTTTCAAGAGGATCATATTTCGACATGTATCCATATGATGCATTCCATTTCTTTTTTATTTTATTTTATTTTTTTTTTTTTTTGCTCAAATCTCTGCTCATTCATTGTTTTGGACATTTTGAAAGGAATTTTCATTGAATAATCGACATTCAAAAATGCTTTCTCATGGAGTCATTCATAAAAAAATTAAACATTCAAACATTGTTTGACAAACATATTGTCACCAATTGAAAATTCGTTCAATGTGCCAAATATTTTGTCAATAAAATCATATTTAGCGTTGAAAATTACATGAAAATTTTGAACAACAAACCATATATGGAGCAAAACGTAATCATCGCACAGGTATTTCCAAATACAATGAAATGTCGTATACATTTGTGATATTTGCATCCATGCAGCCAATTTACTCAGGAATCTATGTCATAGAATGTTGAACAGTGTCTATTCAATCAGTCTACACATTTTTCTTTTTTTTTTTTTTTTTTTTGGGGAATATTTACAAAATGTGTACTCATCGTTGTCAATTCGATGGATTCAAACGGATTCAAATAAACTGACAAAAAAACGAATAGGCATAAGTGAAATGTTCAATGATATTGGGTGTATTTGTTTTTTTTTTTTTTTTTTTTTTTTATCCATCTATCAATTGCTATGAAAGGAGAGTGCGTGTCAGATTCTGGTAAATTTCATGATAAAAAATTCATGCAAATGTCAAATTTCATTTATTTTTGATACGCAATGAAAATGTGGAAAAACAAAATATTGTTGATTTGAAATCTTATCAATTCAGATTGTCTCGGCATATATATATATATTTTTGGTAGATGAGATATTTGAATTGCAACAATTTCTATGGAGTTATTTGTAACACTCAGTTTCAATGTGAATTTCGATAGATTGTTGTCGAATTGAATATATATGAATTTTGATTGCTATTTCAACTACAATTGTTGTCCTGACAACAATAACAACAACAACAACATTCAACAGTATACAATCTAAGCCAATAAATGTGGATAGCATTGCGGGAAGGATTCTGTATGTGTATATGGAATTGAAAACCCCTAGAGCCATAACAAAAGTATTGTCAGAAAATGGTATTTTAAACAAGCAAAACTGTCAAACAGCAAACGCACGAATGACCACTCTATCGAAATATCAATGCTTTTATACAACCCACCTACTCGAACAGACTCATTTGAGATAACAAATTTTCGAAATGCAACATCATAAAAATAACGAATTAATAAAGTCTCAACTTAATCTTTCTGTTTTTTTTTTTTTTTTTTTGGTATTTTCCGTAAACACAAAATCAACCGAAAGTTTTCCAATTTACAATATTTTACTCAGTGATTGAATCTCTTGAATGCAGTCGATGTTCGGATATTGTGGTACAAGTCACACATACAATTTCACTGCTCAATGAAATCCCAAACAGTTTGCAAGCACAAATTGAGTTTATGTTTCGTCGTTGTAATGCACACAGAATCTCTCTAAAATACAATCCAAACATAGTGTTAGCTATATAAAGTCAAAACTCGAAAGAAAACAATTGTATACGATGGATTTGTTTACAACAAATGAAATGTGTGTTTGCATATTTGGATAAGTTGTTTGTGTTGGAAATGTTTTTTTGAAATTTTAACATTTTCAACATTAAATAGCAATGTTGTAAAGTTCATTGTGGGTATCAGTGGAGAATTCACTGAAGGGGTTTTTCCTTTTTCAGAACGATATGTCGAATTCATCCGGATTTTTTTGTAGCAAACAAAAACACAAATACGGACTTTTTCGCCACAATTCATGAAATTATTTCATTATTTCCGAGAAAACTATGCAAAGAAAAAAAAAAAAAAAAAACGTTTGCCAAATAATATATCGGAAAAGTTTATACACTCATTCACATGCATGTTGATGCTTGACGCCTTGCGATAGACAAAATATGTGTTTCTGGCAAAAACATAATAATATTCTCGTAGCTATTGAAAAACTTTCTCACCCAAAACATCAATTTGATGTGGAAAAATAAAACAAAAGTGAACAACACAGTAAACCCCAAAAATCAACCGATTTGTTAACACTGCATTTACAATGCACATAAATCGAGCAAATCGATTGTTAATGTTTTAAAATGGTAACATCGATAGAACTATTGACAATGAAAAAGAACAACGAAACATTTCTGAAATAGTTTTATCGAATTTAACAAAACATTTCGTCTCGATGAATTGGTTGCATTTTACATTTGTGTTTGTGTGAAAATAGTTCAGCTAATTCCATTCGATTAGAATCATTTCACGTTGCCAACTTTTATTGCAGTTTGCCCATCATTCCATCTTATATGTTCTCAATTGTCTCCACACCTCATACCATCATGTACATCATCCAAGTGCATGCAAGAATAAACGAACGAACAAACGGAAACGAAACATACGGTTGAACCTTTTTTTTTTTATCTCAATAATCTTCCGTGTACGGAGTGAATTCGCATTCGAATGGTGAAATGCAGTTTTAACTTTTCGATCGATTCGATGGAACTAAATGAATTCGAATGAATAAAAAAAAAAAAAACGTATCTCTTGAAGTGAAAGCTAATATATTTTCATTAATCAGTTTGAACAGCTGCATATTTCAATGCAACCGAAATGTGTTATAGCGTATGTGTTGCGATGTGGTTTCATTGGTTGAAATGCATATAGAATGACTATGCTGTCGATATATGTTCGATTTATGTTTTCAGATGTAATTATTGAATTCGATCCGATAAATACAATTATCGCAACATTGTTGCATGCAACCAATCAGACAGGCAGGTCTCTTTGTTTTCAACATTCTGTGCTTTTAGCTCATATAATAATTTGTTTGTTCTTGTTATGTAATTTGATGGTTTTTGAAACGTACCTGCTATATAGTTTATCAATTAAATTCCATCAGAAATCTGCAAAAAAAAAAAAGAAAATGGAATATCGTGAAAAAATAAATAAAACTAAAACGATAATTTTTTTGTTTTTGAACAAAATAATTCGCTGTGAAAAAATGCCGACACGATTTGCTTGACAATGGAATTGTTACATTGATTGTAAATTTTGTGTGCAAGCAGTTGGTATAATTTTTCATGCCTTTTGAAACCATAAATTAAAAAATGCTCTAGTCATTCGTGTCATAGTGTGAAATTTATGTACACGTGCTCATGGTTATATTTGAATACTGTGAAACTATATTTTCCGTTAACTACTAGATTTTCAGTTAAATTGAACACTTGATGCAAGCTCACTATCAACTTCAATTCATAGTGAAGCAAAAAGACAATTGAAAATTGTATTAAATTCCTTTTTGGTGTGAGATATAAAGTCGTTCACCCAATGGTTTTGTTCAATATGAATACTGCCATTGATGATGCCACCAGCATCGATGGGTTTTTCACGCTCGAAAACGGTAAACTTAAAAAGTATTCGAGCGCAACGAAAGTTGTCACATTTCAGTGGATTGATCGTATTTATTATTCAGTGGAAAAAAATGGCCAAGCAATGAATTTGAAAGAAACTGACTTTGCCAGTGCATGTATAAATAAGAATAATTGTCAGGCTTAACTCTTGAATAGTGTTCCATTTCAGTGGCGCGCATAACGTATTTCATGTGAATATGAAAACTCAATAATTCACGTATCAAGTGAAATGCTGTTAAAACAAACTTTGCCATTTAATCTCATGCATACAACAGACACGTCTCCTCTCAACAAATAATGGCAAATATTCGTCATGAGCGAAAGTAAAGCGCATTTTATTTTTTCATTCTCTTTGCTTCTTTTTACTCATTTACTTGGCTTGAAATTTGGCGATTATGCGCCATTACGTTTCATATGATGCTGTAATAATAATAATTAGTATGTCTGAATACATCGAATGAACTAAACACAGCCAAACAAATGAAGCTCAAGTTCACTCTGAGCAAATATGGAGGACGATTTATTGGCGAATAAAACGAACGAAGCGAACAGATAAATGAACGTAATAAAGGGGTGAATTATAGGCAAACTTTGTTGAAAATGACAGGATAAAGAACAATTTTTCGTGCATTTCAATATGCGCTCTCTCTCTCTCTGCGACTCAATCTCGAATGCTAGCTCGAATGTTTCCCACTTTTTTTTCCATTCTTTGATTCTTTTGGGTTGTATTTTTCGCCTTGGGAATTTTATTCAATGTGTTCCCGATTTCCGGTTAATGTTGCATACACATTTAGAAACTGTTCTTCCATAATATATGCTAAGCCTTCATGATATTCGAATCATTTCGCTTAATATCACATTGTTACTGTAAAATATTATCGAAAGATCAAATCATGTTCATCAATGAAAATCATTTTCATGCATGTAAACTGCTTGTGTCTGGCATTGTCTATTATGTAACACTATGCACGTGGCGAAAATTGCATTCAAAAACAAAAACGAACATCGATATATGTTGAACTCGGTTGAATTTCAAACGATGTTTTGGTTTTGATCTTTGACAAGTTTACAAAGAAATAAGAAAAAAAAATGCGTAAAATGTTCACAGTTTAGAATGTGTTGGGTTCATATGAGTTAGATTATCTGGCTAAACACACTTTAGATGGTTCGTGTGCTCATTTCTTGGTTTTTGAAAGTGCTTCATTAGAAGTGTCTATGGTGAAATTTAATGAAAACGGCTTTTTGAATATATTCAAAGCCTATGTTCGTGTAATTGATGCTAGAAAAGTTCATGCATGTGAAACATTTTGAAGCGCCGACTAAACTATTTGCCACACAAGTTTTGTTAGTAGTTGTAAAAGAACAATAGATGCAGAACGGATCCACGGATCCATCTCACATAAACTCTCGCTAAGGAATGGAAAATCTGCGAAGCGCATCGAAGTATATGCACATCAAGTTGGAAAACAACAACTAAGAAAAAAAAAAATTTCTTCGCATTCTGTTTTTTTTTTCTTTTTTGGGTTTTGATCATATCATAAATAACACCATTTAATATTTCCCATGGATTTTACCTTTTGCTCACATAAATTCCATGCTAAATTGAAATAAAAAATGCATCTGCAGAAAGTAAGTGCCAAATATATAAAAGCCAAAAGCGTTCGCTTTGTGTTTTGATTCCAAAAAAGGAAAATGGTTGTTCACTTTAAAAGCAATTATGAAGAAAAGAAATAAGAAATGCCTGGCATCAGTTGGTATGCTCTTTGTTTTAGTTTTAGCAATGTCTTTAAGAAATTTAATCCAAGCTGCCTAACTAAACACCATTTGGCATCTCTCTCTCTCTCTCTCTCTCTGTCTCTTTATCTGCATTGCACATATAAATGAACTTGCATGCTGCACCTTTTTAATTATGGTCAAAGTTTACGAGTGTTTCAGTTTTTGTTGCCACTGAACATAAGCAAAAACTTTTAACATTCAAAAACGATTCACCAATATAATCGCTCTTGCTCTTGTAATTGCCATCCTAAAATTTTCAAACCAACTGAATTAAAAGTATTCCGTTGCTAATGGCTGCTAACTTTGTTTTAGATGATCATCAAGTTGCCATCAAAATACATTGTCTTCTTGGCGATATATTAAAGAAGGCCTTTGACTTTCTTTCACGTGTTTTGTTTTGAAATCTGTGGCAAACCTTTCTTTCCAAAGAAACATTTAATTTTTACACTTGAAATGATTTTTTTTTTTTTTTTGCGAATGAGATGATTATGATAAAATAAAAAATGATGGACATTGATGTATTTTTATGAAAAAAAAAAAAATGGCAACCGTTAAAACGCATAAGGACTCACAACAGTATTTCACATGGAATAAGGATGAATCTAATTGCTTCTTAACAAAAGATAAGATTTTATTGTTGAATTCAGATTTTTCCGCCCTTTGAAATACCACTTTTGATGTTTTCTTACGCGCAATTTTCTTTGCTTTATAATCCACCTTTTGCTTTGAACATAAATCTAAGCTTTTACGTTTACTACATGCTTTTTGAACCGTATCAGTTCTGTTCAACGATACAAATTAGTCTGCGGTTATTGTTCAGACACAACATTAACGTGTGTTGCGTTGAAAAGCATTCAACGAATCACTTTTTATTTCATCACATTTTACCATAACATATAATATCTTTATATTCTTATATACAGCTAATTCGATTGACTAGCTAAAGTTGAAACATTTTGTAAGGTGATTCGTATTTTGGCGACGATGTCTTTGAAAAAAGTAAAAAAAAAAAAAAAATAAAAATAAAAATAAACAGCGAAAAAGAAGCGAATAAGAGTTTTATCATCGTTTCTTTTGGAGCCAATTGAAGTGTTCATAGAACGGGTGCCAATAAGTCTTATGTTGCCTTCTATCATTTTCTATGGCATTCTCTCTTACTCTCTGCGTGTTTATTGTTGTTGAAAATCACATAAAATATTGACTATGTCATGTACTACTGTATTCTGCACAATTTTATGATTCGAATCTTCTTGGAATTTTATGGTTAACTACTTGAACTTTAACATGAAAATTCATGGTGATGCATTGTGTGTAACGAAAACGATGCTCTTCAACTAGATCTCTCAAACATTGATGAGTTTGTAAACTAGTTGAGTATAGAATTGACGTTGAAACGTTGGAATTTTTTTTTTTTTTCTTCAAAATCACATAGATAATAGCGCATCATACAGTGAAGTAAATTCGCAATCGAAGTGAACACTCATACAATTTGCGCAGAGTGTTGTTCATTGTATCGTGCAATGCGAATATACAAGAGATTATACAATGTACAATAAAGAAATATAATCGGAAAATAGAATCTTTGTGCGTCAGAAAACGGTCGGATACGGAAGTAGTACCATGCGGCACAGTGGTGGACCTTTTTCAATTATTTTCCTTTTGCTATCTAACAAATGCATGGAATGGATAACACTTTTACAAGCGAACGTTCATATTTAATCGAATCAAGTTGAATTGACGACTTGAGCTCACACTAAATAAATTATTCGGCATGTTATTTAGATACCACGGACATGCGAATTGTGCGAAAATAAAGCAACAATAAAGAATTAAGAAAAATTAACAAAATAAAGAAACGTCAACATCAATTTTCGATTTGGCCAAGCGCAATGAAATGACAATAGAACAATAGCTGAATGCGTGTGCCAGACTCCTCAACCATTTCGCAATGGAAATTGTTCTCTCAATAGCATTATCATGAATTAAAACGTTCTTGTTGGAACAATGCAGGCAACACATTCAAGTTCACACTCACAATCACATTGGGATGTTGAATAACATAAAATAAGTATGACCCTTTGTTATAGCCGAGAAGTGATAAATGGCCTAATGAGCGATTTTTCGTTTTGTGAAGCTTAGCAAAGCAACAATTAAATATGCATTTACCACAAACAGCTATTTTATTATGTGTCAGACTTCCATTCAATTATATTCAAAATAGCGAAACAATCTCAAGTGCTCCTCGTACGGTTTCATGCACATCAAATCACATAATTCTTCTTTGAAATGTGTTGCCTGCTTTCGTTTTTTTTTTCTTTCTTTCTTTCTTTCTTTCTTTCTCTTTCTCTCTCTCTTTCTCTCTTTCTTTCTCTCTTTCTCTCTCTTTCTTTCTCTCTCTCTCTCTCTCTCTTCAATATTCTAGTATAAATCCTTTATTTTGACGCCTGTACAACCGGCAATGATGATAAATTGCTTAAAACACATCTCTTTGTATATTCTCATAAACAATGTGGAAAAATAAACTAATGGCAAAAATACTGAGCAACAGAATTTCTGTATATATGAATGTCCGTTTTCCCTCGAATATTTTACTAAATGAATTGTGAGCGCATGACTTTTTTGTATTGTAGTAACCGCATAAAGAAGTTAAAATAGAAACTAGCCTATTGTTATTTCGGTTAATTAATCAAAGCAAGAATTCTTTTTTGATCGATTTTGACGGAAGTGTAAATTCCACCTTTGAAAATATCGGTAAATTAGGTCAGAGAGAAATATTTCTCAATCAATTTTACTCACGAAAATAGGTGAAATATCATTGTATTCAATTTGAAATGTCCATACACGAGATTCAATCGCATTTGCACACCGATTCATATCAACAATAATAAAAATCGAAACAATGAATTTCAATCACCAACAATCATAATTGTACATTTATTGCTTTATTTGATTTGATAAATATCGAGAGACCGGGAGAAAGTGAAGGAGAAAGAGAGAGAGAGAGAGAGAGAGGGGGGGGGGTGGTAATAAAGAAAAATGAATGACATGAAGAATGAAATTCATGCGGTAGTCCATAACCCACCAAAACTATGTTTTAATCACATCAAAGAATCTACATTTTGAGTTGAATAATTTCGATGGCCACAACGAAATGGTCAAATGATTTGATTATGATCTATAATTACCATTGATTTGATAAAATTGCTTTAAACACTCGGGGCCTATTTACAATCATCAAAACAAATATCTGGTTTACTGTGATTTTATTACCTGCATCTTGATTCTAACATACATTCCAATTTTAAATATAAGTAAACTATGCCATTTGTTGTATGATTTACCGAAAAGATAATATGGCACTAAAAGGAATTGTTGAAATTATTCCGAGAATTTTCACAGCGTACACATTCTTTGATCAAAAATCAATGGCCGTATGCATTGAAATGCATGAAGATAAAATTAAATGCATGCATCAAGATGAAATAGTTGTGTGTAATACAAAATATGTAAATTTCATTGAATGAATTGTATTAAAAGCGATTCATATTAGATAAATGATAGAAAGTGAATGAGAATTGTTGTCGAAACATGCCTCTCTGTTATTGAAATGATTCTCATTTTATCAAACAGGATGTGTAAACATTTGCTTAACATTGTTGCTCTCGTTAAATGAAACAATGAACAGAATACACAACTCATTACGATAAGCATAAATTGTATTACAAACAATGAGATCTATCTTTATGTTCAAAGCATGTAGACATCATTATGAATTCTATTAATGTCAAAATTGCATCATCATTGCCACACATTATTAACGTGACATCAAAATGTCAGCATATCTCAATTTAATGGAGTTAACCATATTGAATTCGGTTACAGTGGTTTAGCTTTAATTTATGACAAAATAGATGCCGCAGTAGATGTAAATTCTTTAAATCCACACAAGTCCATCCTGGAAAAAGAAATATTTTTTCAAAAAAAAAAAAGAAATGAAAAAATAATAAAGAAATCATTTGAATACAATGAAAGCTTTGAACGAATTGAGTTAATTTCACCACTGTGGTGTTACGAAATCGATAAAATTTGAATTTAATTTGAATCTGAAATTGAAATTTAATTTAAGACATTATGTCGACGGATCATTTTTCTTTTCAAATATTTTCATTGTTCAAATAGACACAGACTGTTCTATCGATTTATTATGATGAGCATAAATATTCGTTCATTTATTGATATCGTAAGTTTGACCTTCTTATTTAGGCATGTCTAGCTATTCGAAATTATATATTAAGCACGTGCTTTCGATATACAAATATAATTTGTCTGTGTTTTTTTAGTAATAAATTTTCCATTTTTTTTCCGGTTTGAATGCCATTCAACGACCGTGAAATTACAATCGTCTCAAATCAAAAGGCAATGTTGCGAATAGGCACGGACAATCGCATTCCTTTTTTGTTCTTCTTCTTCTTCTTCTTCGTTTTAAAATTCCGTCTGAACTCAATATATTCAATCGAAGTTAATGTTTAATGTTTGAAACAAGGTCACTCAAAATCATTTCACTCTTTGAATTGTTCACAAAAATCTCATGAACTCGATACAATAACTTATTATGTTCGTGCATTTTAAGTGTATTTAGAATAGGCAAACTGGGTGACAATTGCCATATGTTCAATCGTCGAGAACGTCGAGACTACTTGATATGGGAACTTTATCAAATAAATTGACCCTTGTGCAACACTCAATTTCATTTTATATTTATCAACGTTGTTAAACCTTTTCACATTTCAAGCAAACACATTTAAATTATACGCAATTTTCTGGGCGAGCTAGAGAATTTTAAGACAATTAACTTGGTCTTTGTAATTATTTCATAAATTTTATGGGTTTACAACTGGTTTTTGATGCTCTCGAACAGTTTTATTATTTTTGGCACAAATAAACAAATAATTTTCTGAATTTTATTACATCAACATTTTGCCATAAAAACAACGAATACAAATTGCATGAAAATAAAACTGCATCATTTCCAATTAATAAAATTCTACGAGCTTATATTTCATAATTAACTTCATTTGCAATTTCAACCACCATCCTGGTATAGAACATGTCTAAGAATTAAGGTGAAACTAGTTGAAGTTTCTTGATTCATTTTAATTATGTAATTCTTCATTCTGTATTCGTGGAATTCAGTTCATTTCCATGTATTCGTTCATCAGGTGGTTAAAGTAACTCAAGTTTCAATTTCTCGGAACGAAAAATTATCGAAAAAAATAGCATTTTTAAATTAATTGTGTGCCATTTTAGAAGATTTGAATTTTTAGTTAATTGGACTGTCCATATAGACATGAGTAAAATACCGAGTAAAACACAGAGTAAAACATAGAGTAAAACACAGAGTGATGCTTTCAAAGGGTTTCCATGTTTTGTGTGTGTATGTGTATTAAACAAACCGTCCAAAAGCTCACTATATGACGAACAAAACGGATGCCCCGAATCACGTTATATGGTTTTTGTGCAAAAAACAAAGCATGTAATTAACATTTCCTCTTGATTGAATTTTATTTCTTTTTTATTTTCTTTTTTTCACATAAACTAAATTTCAAAATATTCGGGATGATTTTTAGTCAAATGCAAAGACCAAACCAAAAATAAATATGGAAATTCTCGTAAAACTAAAACTAAAAATATGCAATTCCAATGTATGAATTTCCAAATATCCTTTCCGGAATTTTTTTTTTTTTTTTTGCCTTTATAGTTTTTGTTGGTTCATAAACAATTCTCGTTGTCCATTGACGAAAAAAAATGTGTTGATTAAATGCTTCATCAAACATCAAATGGGGTTTTTTTTTGCTGTGAGATCAATTCATTCGTGTTTCAGTGGATGAGTGAAGCACGCATAGAAATCTCATTAAATTTTCATTCTGGATTCCTAAACATTTTGCCATTTTGATGGGGGAAAAGAGTAGAATAATGTCATATATATGTCGTTGATTTGCAAATAAAAAAATACAACAACAACAAGAGAGGCATGATGATGGCATTTTATCGAAAAATGGCACATCTTTTACATAAATCACATTTATACAGAGTTCTTTTTATGATAGTAAAAAAAAAAAAAATATTACTTCAAACACACAATGCTACACAGATCACACCACACAATATAGTACGCCCGTTCCCAATTTTAGTCGTTTTGCTTTTCCCCCGTCGTTTTCGGTTCGAACAGCCGTTGGCATTGTCATATCAGAATGACTGTATAGAGCTTTTGATTTGCGCGCACAGAGAGAAAAAAAAACACACGCACTTATTCATACGGCTGTGGTATAAAAAGAACAACGGTCATGAATAAGATATGTGATGCAGAAGAAAAAGAACAAAAAAAAAATAAGCGGAGAAAAATAAAATGGAATAACAAAAAGTAATTTTACAAACAGAAAAAAATGAAAAGAAAAGCACTCAATGTCTTTTCCTACAGGATAGAAGTGTTTAAATACATGCTAAACAACGATATATGAATGCATTTGCTCATTGTTGTTCACAGACAGACATTGAGCCATACAAAAGCCCACAGAGACTGTAACGACTATACCGAAACGAGCACAGCTGAAAACGAGGAAACATGAAAGAAGATCGATAACAGATATCTCAAAATGGGCGCATGAGTGATGTGCTTGTTAG
The DNA here is from genome assembly GCA_029041755.1 of Resseliella maxima. NCBI lineage: Eukaryota > Metazoa > Arthropoda > Insecta > Diptera > Cecidomyiidae > Resseliella > Resseliella maxima. Next base: position 360,807 of record JAQOWM010000600.1, on the reverse strand, counting down.
AGGATACATGGCATGTTTGCATTTTTTTTTTTCTTTCATTCTCTGGTTGGTTTCATTTCATGTGTGCGTTTTAACTGGCACGAAATTTGGTGATGTGAATATCGAAGAAACAACAAACGATACGTGACTATGGTGAAATTTTCTCACAGAAAAAAAAAACCTCCGTCTGATAAAAAAAAAGGAGAATAACAAACGCAAAACAAAAAAAAAAAAAAAAAAAACTTTTTTTATGTTTAACAAACACATGTAGTTCATTCGAATTTTCAAGCGATACAAATTTGAATTTAAATTTTTTTGAATGAAAATTGTCGATTTCAATGAAGAAGAACAAAGTCTCTTATATTAGCGGATAATGGATATCGGCATGTACTTTAAATATTCGATATTAGCACAATCTCTGTTTGAAAGTTTTTTTGTTGTTGTTTAAATTTTGAGAATTTTTCATCCGTTTTTGAGTTGTTTTCTTTTTTACTGTTGTTTTTCTCTTTGAATTACATGCTTTATGGTATAAATGTCACTGTAATCAAAATAAATAATTCATTTTGATGATTGCATCTGGTTGGCTTATATATAAACCATACGCACCCCATTATTGACATGGCACCAGAACCTGCAACAGCTGACTCTTTGCTTAAGCATATTTGCACGGCATCATTTCACAATGAATGCCTTTAAGCACACTCATAATTAAGATTCATTTGACGATAAATGATCTGCAAAATATTCCCATTTTTTCACATAAAAAACAACATTCTCAATTCATAATGTTTTTTTCTTTTTGGTTATGTCAAAGTTCATGCTAGTCTGTTTAAAATACCATTTTATGCGAAGTATATTGTTGTTATAATGTTCACAATAAGAATTTTTTTTTTTTTGCGCTCAAACATCCTTTCATACGCACAAAGCAACGTTCATGCTTACCTAATCGGAATTTATTCGTTGCAGGTTTTCCGTATAACTGATGTCTTAGCATTAACTACCTGAGGTTTTGTTTTCTACCACATTTGAGCATTTTTCATATCCGTCATCATTTATGACATTGAAAAATGAAAATAAAACATGATTTTTATACTCAAGTCATATGTAAATTGCATGCGAAGCCTTAAAAATCGTGAGACATTTTCAAGTGCATGAATATGAAATGAATTGATTGTTGTCATTTCATGTGTGAATCATGCGCAAATTTGATAACATTCAATTATCTATTAGAAAAGTGACAGTAAACTGGATAAACAGAATGGAACAGAATCTTTGATTTCATATTGAAGAGATACAATCTCATTTGTTAGGCAATTTTATTAAGAAAAATACTTAGTAATATTTCGATTTTTCTATGGCATATAAAGACACAGTTGGTGGCGGTAGAAGAATCTTATTAAAATATTCAAAGAAAGGAAATCAATTCATGAGAAAAACATGAAAATGCAATAGTTTTCACTGTGTTTGAAAGTAAAAATATTCCCGTTGGGACAAAGCTAATAAACAAATTGACTTAGTTCTTTGTATAAGAATTGTATAAAGCGACTTCAAGTGTTCGTAGCGAACGTTTTTTCTTATTAAATTTATTTATCTGCACTATAATTTCATTTGTTGTGTTGCCAAGATGAATTCCGTGTGTGTTTGTGTATGTGTTGAAATTAGAATAAAAATGTGTTACATATTATGGGTTCATTCTTTCAGTTTGTTCATCAAGTGTCTCTCATGTGTCTCATCAAGTACTATGACATGCATAAAAAGTAATGCTATCACGTTCACAATGTAATGAATGAATATGTGCAAGTGTATGTGTATGTGTGTGTCTGTGTGTGCACGCGAGTGCGAATGAATGTACTATTTCCATCGTTTGGTTGTTTATTTTTTCAAGGGAAAATGTCATTTATACCAATATTTTCTGCTGCTTTCACACAAGCTCAAACCAGGATCATAACATAATTTATCAAACTATGTGTATACTACTATTGTGTAGAGAAAAAAAAATTCACGCAAAATGGCGTATGTCTTTGACGATGCTGAGAAACGAGTAAGCTTTTACAGTTTTTTTTCCTTCTGAAATGCTGCTGTCGGAATGGCATGATTTCCTAAGAACAACAGAAACAACAACAACGAAAATACAGCCTCCTTAAAATGCCGACACTGCAAAGTGTTTTCTGCATGCAACTTTTTCCATTTCTTCCTTCCTTTTCGTTTTCATTACATTTTTGCTAGCTGTGCAAAATCGCTGCCGGACTATTTTCATGCAGTTTTTGAATTTTCTTTTCATTTACAACAAAAATAGTGACTTTTATGCGGTGCATTTCATTTTGTTCGTTCATAACGAAAACGATGACAACAGGAAAAACATACCCTATTTCAAAGCAAATAAGAAAATAAACTACAAACAGAAATCGTAATTTTATGCTCTTACTCATTCATATTTAATTCTAATAAAATATGTATTCATGTATATGTATATGTATATAACATACGTGATTTTCAATAAAAATCATGATCCATTCGATAATATATATGCGAATGTGATAGAAATACATAACGTTCTCGCTTACAATCCATTTTCAACTCGCATCAAACGGAATAATAGCCGAGAAGTGGAAAAGCCGATTTTATTATTTATAACAGTGATAGTATAGTTCAAAAGTCCATCGTTTGACAGCACGAATGATAGTCAAACATTTCCACACATTGAAAATAAAAAATTGAATGGAATGAATAGAAATAGAAATAGAAATAGAAATACAATGTCAATGATTTGTAATGCAATTTTCAATCTATTGAATGAATACGCAACAAGCCAAACGAACCATTTGTAGATTCATCAATATCAAATACGGATTCTCCGGTTTGAAAAAAAAAAAAAAAAAACTTGTAGACGTTTAGCCTCGCATGAATTCCTTTGAAATGGTTCAGTATAAGCTGATATTGAATAGAAATTCTAATCGATATACGATAAGAATGTTTTATATTTCATTCATAATTGTTCAGTGGAAAATCAGCAAAACATTTCATACTCAAAAAAAAAGAAAACATGAAAATATGACAACATAATCGCTATTTTTATTTTTACCATACACATTCATTGGGTATTCAAAAAACGTCTATAGAAAAGCATATTTCGATGGTTATAAAAACCTGCACAGAAATTAATCATTTGAATGATTTTATCGGAGAATGTGTTTCGCATATTCCTTTTGGATTACAAGAACAATCTTGACTTATGACAAATAATATGAGATTTTTATGTGAATTGAATGTCAAAATCACACCAAATATTTGAACTTGTTTCATTTTCCCTCTCTTTTTCTTGTATTATTAGTTATTATTGATCCAATTTCTAGGTCATTTGAAGCCGGAAGCCAATTTACTTCTTTGCCGATCAATTGATAAATATATATAAAAATGAATAAGCCGCTTGAAAATTACGAAGGCGATATCGGAAACATTTCGATTTATTTGTTTGTAGGGGCCACAAGTAACAAAGAAAAAAATATGAATGACATGGCGAATTGCAATCACATCTCACATACTATACAAACGCACAATCACTGACTTTATGAAGAATGACTATTTGACAATCAATTCAATGGTAAAGTTTGAATCAAATTACCACATAAAAACAAGATTAGTTTGTCATCTCGTAGTATGGTGGTTGAAAGACGATGACGATGACGATGACGATGGTGATGATGAACAGATGGAATACGTGATATATCTTGCTGTGCTGATGACATAATCGAATGTAATGAGACAATTTCTTGGTATTAGGTCTTGTTTCCTGTCGAAATCGATTGATCGAATAAAAATGGCGATTCGATTTTAGGGCGGAAAAGAATCGTTATAAGTGTTGATTGGTTTGTTTTACGCCTATACCAAAGTCATTCATCATTCTGATTTTTTTTTTTCTTTCTTCGCTTTACCGTAGGGCAAATAATTTGATTGTAGCTAGTGTACATGAATGTCGAGGACAGTGAAAAATGTCTTTATTGTGTAAAAGTCAATAAGTCAAGTTAAACTTATCGAATAACATTGTTCAATTGTTCTGAAAATGCAACTGATGGCAATAAATTGCATCAATTGATTCGCTCAACTTTAAGAGATTCATTCAAACATTCATTTAATCACAACTTTTCCATCATTAAAAAGAATGTGAAAGAAAAATTGCAATTGTTCGATATCGAATCATGAAAAATCACAAAATATTTGTTTTTGTTCAAAAAAAAAAAAAAAAAAAAATAACAACAAACTTTTCCATCATTGAAGCTCAATAACAATCAGCAGATTCGGTTCGCAATGGTTTTTTTTGAAGGCAATACGTTTCTCTCAAATTTCTTTTTATTTCCATTGTCAATAGTTGTTGTTGAAAATAAAAAGAGAAAAAATATAGTATTTCTTTGGTTGGATGAAGTTTCAAATGTCTACCACTTAAACCATTTATTTCAATTGTTATTCTAAGTACAATGCAATTTGGAAGATTTTTTTCTTTCGTCTCTGTATCGAAGACTACTCATATGAAATCTGCTTATAAATATTCCATGAAAAACACGTCAATTTATTAAATTTGATAAAAATGTATTTGTCAATATTTGGTAGTGAATTGAAGATATATGAGCTCGCGAATGCAACGACTGTAACAAATGAAAATGGATCGATTGACAAACAATGCTAACCAAATTCGAATCGATTACATGAAATCCATTTTGAATTGAAAACGAAAAAAAAAAAAAGAAATAAATATGAGATGCGACAGCTCGATACGAGAAAAGTGAAGAAAAATGCTTTGAGCTGAAACTGTATCAATTCATCGATTGCGATATCACAATAAAGCTTAACGATTCAATTTTATAAATTGTATTGATTTCAATATTCTTGTGTGTCAATCGACAAAACAATATTCAAAAAAAAAAAAAAAAAAAACCGAAGCAAATTGTGTTCATTTTTCTTTATTTTTGTGTTCTTAGAGAATTTTGTACTCGAATAAACTGGTCTTGAAATTTTGCTAATTTTGCTAGGAATTTTTCAGTTTCAATGAATAGGAATAAACAATTCCAAAAGAGATGAGAGAAGAGAGAGAGAGAGAGAGAGAGAGAGAGAGAGAGAGAGAGAGAGAGAGAGAGAGAGCGAAAAAAAAAGATGGATGAATTGGATGCTCGGTATTGAATATCGACAATTGAAATTGTGTGCGGCCAAGTAAATAGAATTTCAAAGAAAAGTTAATGCCAAAAATGCAAATGTTAGCGCATTTAAACTTAAATTCAAACAACAATGATAAGTTTCATTCAATGGTATTGCATTGAATTGTTGAATTCAATAAACACGATTATCATTTAGTTGCCGAATAAGTTTTGAAACTTTACATTCGCATTGCAAAGTATCAACAATACAAGATTTACCATTGTAAATACAGAAGTGTAAAAGAGAATAAAAGTCACTTTCGATTGGAATATAAGCCACAGTCATACACACACACACACACACACAGTGATGTGCACATATGTTGGCTTCAGGCTAGAGGTCAAATAGAATTCCTTTTGGAATGTTGCACAAATGAACAATATTATGCAATCGTTATTCGACAAATGGGTTTTCTTTGCAATGGCACAACTTCATTCGGCAAGAAGTTAAAATTAGATTTAATTAAACCACAAGAATGAATGCAAAGAAAAACAATGCAGAGAGAGAGAGAGAGAGAAAGAGAAAGAGAGAGAAAGAGAAACGAGAGAAATAACAACTACAAACAGCCGGAAAAGTTTCGATAAAATCATTTAAATGGATTTCCAACTCGAGGGAGTTTTGTGAATTCACAAAATGCTTACAGCAAAAACGACAATGATGGTGGAGCAAAAAAAAAAAGGGGAAATGCGAGTCCGATTTGCACAAATACGCTTTTAGTTTCAGCTTCATAAAATTGTCGTGTTAATTACCACGATAAGCAATTAAATGTATCCATGCGAAAATTGAGGGAAAAAAGGCCCTTTAACCACAATTAGAATAATAAATTTCCAAACGATTGCGTCATATGCTCAAAGAACACACTAAAGCTAAACGTAAATGCGAAAAATCTTGTGCTTTTTATCCAACTGAAGTGCTCAGTAATGCTTTGAGTTGGATACAAATAAACTATTACGTTCTACATTTTCATCGTTTGTTTGATCAGACGGAATTTTCGAATTCAAAATGATTGTACTATTTTTCCAGACCAGTAAAGTTTGTATTTAATTTTTACAAAATGAAAAAATCCATACAAATTTATAAATCCAAGAAAAATCCTGAAATCATAGAGAAACATTCATGTATTTTAAACTTATTCGTATTCAAAGCTTAATTCAACTAAAAAAAAACTACTCACAATTTCTATTTGAACCAATTCCTCCGTAATTCGTAAATGTCACACATTAAAAACAGTTTTTTTACGTTCATCAAAAACTATATTGCTTTGGACAAGTTTTTAATTTCAATGAGACGTGCAACACTTTCCTATTGAAAAAAAAAATTGTTTATGTGTCGTACCAAAACCACTTCCTCGTTAATTGAATTTCTCGTTTTTAAACGAGAGAGGTAGAGTGTGTGTGAGAGAGAGAGAGAGAGAAAGAGGGAGAGAGAAAGAGAGAGGGAGAAAAACAGACAGACACACACACACAGAGAGAGAGAGAGAGAGAGAGAGAGAGGGGCAGCAAAAAAAAGACACATCGACCATCGATTAATTTTTCGACACAATTGCAATGAGCAAATTGTCAACAAACCAAGTATGAAGTAAACATTCAATCGTGTTGCGGTGGTATTTCCGAGCAAACTCAAACTTTCAATGACATTCAAACATTTAATTTGATTGTTTTTGACGTGCTTTGTTCGTTTGCCTGTCAACGTTTCCAGCAATGTTTCGATCGTACTCACTGTAAAATTTGGTGTTCAAATAAATATTGATATTTGTCGAATTAGCTAAAAAGTTTTTCACAATTGAGTTCGCTGGCTCTTGTTCAAATTTATAAATGAATCGATGGTGAAAAAGTTTTCATTTGGTTTCTGTGTGAGTTTGTGTATCTATGTGCGTAAAAAAGTTTGAGAGAGTAGAGCGTTTGCTTCACAAATTCTGTTAGATTTGGTTAAACAGTAATTAGAGTTTGGCATTGAAAAAAAATTGTCAAAAAAGAGATTGCATATATTATTTGTTATTCTCAGTCTGCAAGCCTTCAAATCCCATGGAATTATTCTTGATTCTGTTTATTCTTATTACAATTTATTTGTTTATCCGATATTCATTGACATAGAAACTTCAAATTGGTAAGATCATGAATACGAAGAATATTGTCGGACCGTCGCAATGAAATTGTAATCGAATTCCGCGAGAAAATCTGCAATTGAAAATGTATATGTCCCTCTATTTTTCCTTCTTTCTCATCGTTGCTATTCATTTTTTTTTTCGTTTTCTATCCTACGAAAAAGATACTTTATTGTCTAGCAATCTAGCTGAAAGGACATTTGGCCTAGTCTTAACGGAGCCGTTCAATGCAAAACGAAAAAAAAAAAAAAAAAAAATATGGAAAAGTTTTGCAACATGTACTTTTAGCATAAACATTGAATTCAGTAAACAAACAAAGTAATCCAATTCGTAAAACACTTGAAGCGAAACGTTGAAGCCATTTCACTGCATAAAGCTTGTCAACATTTTCATTACTCGGCAAACAGTTGACTTAAAATAAAAAAAAAAAATAATAATAATAATCCTTTTTTTTCTCTGTGTTTTGTATACATTGAACATGGTGCTGCATTTCTTATCGGGCTGTTATTTAGGGTGATCTTATGCATAAGTACCGCAGTTCCGAAAATAATCGCGAGAATCTTTGATAGAATAAATGAAAAAAAAAAAAACAGAAGGCCCAAGAACAAAAAAAAAAAATCATATTAAAATTAATCCAATTTTCATAAATTTGAAATGTTTTGTTTTTGTATTGTTTACGTTAATGGATATGAGGTGGCTGATAGCTACACATTGTTTAGTACAAAATCGAGTTGATCACGACGAGCGTTTTTTCTATCTAAAACTGTACGAAGGAGATTTTTTTTTTACATTTTTTTCCAAAACAAACGGCCGAAAACCCTAATAAACTTTGTTCGTTCTATGCAAAAGAGAAAGTGAAAAAAAAAAAATTGGGCACAAGCGGGGAATGAATGTGATCAACAAAATCAGATTGTTCATGACTTTTTTTTTGTTGTTCGTAGTTGTTTTGTTATTGTGTCACCCGGCCATGCAAACCAAATCCAAATGTCCTTTCGTTTTTAACAATTCTTAAAGGTGATTTTTCACTCATGCTAAGCGATACCATTATCATATTAATATACGCATTGTACATATAGAATGAATTGTAGACCGGAAAACAAGCGCCATGGAAAAACACGTACGCAACATAAATAAACGCACGATACGGAAGAAAAGAGTTAAGGCCACGTGCGTGCATATTCGCTTCCGATGTAATATTTTTTTTTTTTTTTTTTTCGTTATCGTTGGTAGAATTTTATTAAAATGAGATTAAATGGCAATGGTGAGGAAATAACATTGCCGTGGTTCCTTTTTCGTTTTCCTTTTACTCAACGGAAATAAAACACAGTGGATAAAAAATGATGTGGATTTTTTGTGACATTGAGATTTTTTGTTCGAGATCAAATTTCTTTGTTGTTTTTTTTTTGTGTTTAAGGCTTGTCACGGGGACGTAAAAGCGCATCAAAAGACGGATGTTTGCATTGGAATTGTTTGAGGATATTTTTGGATACTGGAAGCAAAATAATTCAAGTGAAAAAGAATCACTTTGTGTTTACCTTGATCAAACGACCAACCGTTTATAATTTTGTATCGTGATACAGTGTCTGGTTTTTTTTTTTTTTTTTTGTTTGGAAAATTTTTCATGTTAATTTTCGTAATTTTGAATTTGGCATGGTGGCCATTTTTTCTTTTCTCCGTAGCATTAATTAGTCGAATGTTTTTGTGTCGCTTGTCATGAATGTACTGTGGTCGTTCCACTTCTTCTTCTTATTCTTCTTCTTTTTGATTTTTTTTATGCTGGTTGGTTGGTTGGTTTGCTAGCGTCTATATGCTAAAGGGGTTTTATTGTTGTCTATGCTTGTAATAATTATACTTTGTGCAATATTTTGCCAAGTTTCAGTAAAGTCGACAAAAGGTTATGTGACTGAGTTAAATGTGCGTGTTATGCTTCACTTGTTGCGAGTAAAACTGTGCGCACAGCACACTGTGGAGGAAAAAAAAAGGTACCAGACACTTAATTATGCCGACAGAAAACCAAATGCCGGTGGTTGGATGCTTTGCGACTTTTCTCTTTTTCGCTTTCAATTTCTTCTTATTCTTTAATATATATCTAAATTCATATATTAAGCAGATTTAAGGCGACCCTTTCATTTCGAGCATAAAAACTTTCACTTTATTGGTCAAGCGACTCAAAATCTGGGCCACAACACACGATATTTCTCTTCTTCCACATTGCTACTTTTTCACTCATTTTTACAGACACACAAACACACACAAACTCGCGCTCACTAAATTTATTCACTTTCACCAGAGAGAGAAAGAAAGAGAGAGAGAGAGAGAGAGAGAGAGAGAGAGAGAGAGAGAGAGTGTGTGTGAGAGAGAGAGAGATATAAAAAAAAAGATTCCAACAGAAAATCGCGCAACGTAGAAAATTATGTGCGAAGTCCTTTTTTGTTTGTAAAATTTTTCCAAATTCTGTACTATATATTTTCACCCTGTCAACTATTTACTTTTGTACGAAAATTTCTTTCATAATCTATCAAATCATTGGCGTTGATTCATAGCATGGGATGTTGTAAGAAAATAATCATGGTAAAATGGCTTTTTAAATTCTATTTAAATTATGCTTTCCACACGCGTACAGTCAACGTAAATGTCATAACGTAAATGGAGCAAAAATTGGTGAACATATTTACATCATATTTTGTATGTTTCGCAAAAACTTTCACAAAATTTAATCAAAACTTATTAAATCTGTTTTTTTTTTTATATATTTATTTTACGGCGCTTGGCATGAAATTGCTCATATTTATTATTTAAAATACTGGATTTTGCATGAAGCTTTCACATGCAACCGTTCATTTTGTTTCGGCACTGCTTTTTTTTTTTATTAAACGACAAAATTCATGCAACTCAAGTTCAAAAGTTTGTTGACGATTATTTCGAGCGTGTGTTTACTCGATGATAGACAACATTTTGAATTGCATTCATGTGAAATAATTAACATTTTGTATTACAATAAATGACAATTTAAATCGAGATTCGTGAGCAAATTAAAGTCATTCTTTGTGATTTAATTTTTTGTTCCTTTTTTCGATTCATATGCATTTTTTATAATGGTAAAAATTGCAAAACATTCATATTGCCATACATTTAGTATGACTTCTTATCAAACAACGATGAAAATTTCATGCTTAAATCAAATAATGGCTTTGTATTGTTTGCTTGCTTGCGTGTTGCATTCGAATAACGGCAGCATGGTTACATTGCCACCAATTTACCATGTGCATTGAATTTTCTTCCATGCTGTAGCAGCAGCAGCAGCTTGTTGTGTGTTCAAATTTCCGCATAAACTGCGTTTTTTGGCGCTTGAATTTTAATGCAACAGTTTAGCGTTTTATGTGTGAACAAATGATTAATTTTCATAAAATTGGTTGCCTTTGGGAATTTTCCTATGTAACGTAAATGTTGTTATCATTGTGTGTGTGTGTGTTGTGACGAAAGATGGTGCAATGCAATGCCAACGTTGATTCTTGCATCGACAAAGAAACGATATAATCGTAAAATGGAGATCTGATTACACGATGCGATCTCGTTTGCTCTGCATATATGCAATATATAAATAAATTTATAAACTGGAGAGAATATTTTATTCACAGTAAATTTGCATAAAATGCTTCGTAATGTGATTGCATACGGTAGCTTTAGAGTGCTGCAGTACACACAAAGAAGCTTATTACGAGCTATATCCTGAGCTGAGCTCGCGCGCTGATTTTCAATTGTAATGATGCAAACGAAAAAAAAACGCATAGAAACGCGCGCGCATTCACGCACATTCACACGTGTGCAATGCCGAAATGAGTTTGCAAACATTGAATGCATCTAATCGTAAGTTAAAGCAAAACACGCCAACTAATCTATTTAGCATTTTGTAATCTCATTGAAGGAAGAATAAAGCAGCCTGCAAGAAATGGCATAACAACAAATGCAAAATACAATACAAACAAACAAAAAATAACCACAACATTCACATTATCAAATAATGACGGTACAACGACGATCGAAATAAGAGACGAAGAAAGAATAAAAAAAAAAACAGCGTAAATAGTGTGCAAAATGAGTCAACTAATGGCATTTGTTAATGAAAGAATCTGGTGTTGTGTCACTTTGTTCGCGTCATTTTTTTTTTTTTCTCTTTTTGCATTTTCAACATTTCATTTCAGTTGTGCTTACCGTTGAACTTTACAAACCACTCGCAGTAGTTCACACTTGCATGACAACTACCCGATACAAGCAAAACAGAAAAAAAAAAAACAACAAAACGATCATCGAACGAGAAAGTAGCTAAGGGTTTGTCGTTAAGCCAATTCTAAATCGTAGCAAATAATCTTTTAGCATTGTGTTTGTTGTGCATTACATTTCAAATAGTTGCTTCTTTTGTCATTGGAGTTTTGTTTCAGTGTTTCGTTGCTATTTCCATGAAAATAGTTTGCATTAAACAACGACTGTTGTTTTACTTACTATTTCAGTGAGAAATAACACACTGAGTGAGAGAGGGAGAGAGGAAGTCAGAGAGAAAGAGAGAAAGAAAAAGAGAGAGAGAGGGAGAGAGGGAGAGAGGGAGAGAGGGAGAGAGGGAGAGAGAGAGAGAAAGAGAAAGAGAAAAAGAAAAGGTGAGAGATAGAGGGAGAGAGAGGAAGGAGTAGGTGGGGGCAGATCGAGAGAAAAAACGCGTTTTGAACGCATCTGTATCGGTGTTTATTACATGGCTTTGTCGGTTTGCCCTTAAAACATAGAATGAACTGGAACTGGAAGGATAATTTGCATTCGAATTGCTGCGATGCGCTTATTCATTGTATTGAACAAAACACGGTGAAAACGCATGAAAACCGATCTAGTTTTGCCTTGCTCATTATGCTTGATGTCTTCGCATCTCAGCAAATGAATATGTACACATTCACACACACATATATGTATATACACACGGCAACGAAATGGCAAACTTTATGGCTGCTACCAAAATGTATATTTATAAGGATCAATTTGCACATTGTGTTCATTTTAGTTGTTGTCTTGTGTCATCAGCGACATTTACTGCTACATGAAAACCCAAACACAATAAACTTACAAGAAATTTCAGCTTGTTTCTATCTGAAAGCGTGTTTGCATTTATCGCCTTTGTTCATGGCTAAATCGAGATTATCAATTTAGTTTGCAATTTTATATGCCATCCCATTTCATCCATCAGTTTCAATCTAATGCGATGAAAATCAGAAATGGAAGCATTATGTGTTCGTGCACGCGACTATCTTTTCTCTTGGATATTATCAGTTTTATTCACTTTCTTCTTTTTATTCTTTTTCTTGTCTTTCCATTTCGCTGGTGACATTCAATGAATTGATTTAAATTATGACACGCTTAATTGCGTGGTTACAATCTAACACCTCACCATCTCCATCTCTCTCTCTTTCTCTCTTTAGCTCTCTCTCGCTCTCTCTCTTTCTCTTTCTCTCCATAAAGAATGTACTAATGGAAAATGTCAAAAACACTATAAATTTCAACGAAATTATGCTGCTTAATTTAACGTTTCAGTGATTTTAGTTTGAAGCATGTTTGTTTATTCGCTAATCGATTTTGAGTCGCCAACATCACTCAACAGTCATTAAATTTTGTTCAGCTCTGGGCTAGTGTGATCGAATCGCGTGATGGTTTTTGGCCGAAACAAAAACACAAAAAAAAAAACCATTGAATGTTTTGTTTAATCATTGTTGCTGAAAATTCCCTTACGTCTATTTTCTTATTCGTCGATTTTGAAAGTTTGTTGTGCATTTTATATCCTAATCGAAATTTAAATGGGATGGAACACACTGGCACACACACACTACTGAAAATACCAATGTGGTTTAACACAATAAATAGATGGAAATATTCGTAAAAATTGTGAACCGTGCTACTGGCTTTTGTGCGCTGCTGCTTGGTTTCTTGAGTCTTTTGCTCATTTTCATGTTGGCGCCGCTACAAATAACTTTATTGCATGTCTTATAATACTCGTTCGTTTGCTTGCTTCGTGGAGATTTACATCGAAAATTATATTTAAATCTATTCATGTACATGCCAAGGACAAAAAGAGAAAGAATAACACCCAGTGCTCACTCTCTTCCCTATTAGTTTGTTCGATGGCTCCTTTCTCTCTCTCTCTCTCTCTCTCTCTCTCTCTCTCTCTCCCTCTCTTTCCCTCTCGCTCTCTTTATTTCGCCCTCTCTCTCTCTCTCTCTCGCTTAGTATGTATTTTATTAAGCGTCTTTTTGGCAGCCAAACTGATTATTACTATTATATTAATTTTATTGTATACTGTATGGATATTTCTTGCTTGTTTCCTTAGTGGCCACACACAATATTTAAATATAGTTTCACTGCAAATACAAATGCGAAGCAAAAAAAAAAAAAACTCAAGCCAAGATGCCGTTCAAGTGTACAATGGTGAACAATGTGAAGCTTTTATGTATGGTTAAAGCACAGTTTTGTTTGTCTTTAGTTTCCATTCATTTAATAAATTACGTAAAATATGTATTTAAATAAAAATCTGACTGTGTTTTGCCGACTCTGTCGTTTCCTAATTTTTGTTTATATTGTACATTATACTTTTGCATTTGCTCTGCAAAGCAACTTGATTTGCCCATATTGTTTGGAAATGGTGTATCTTTGTTGGCATCAACGGCAAAGGCGATGGCGTTGGCGGTTCCCAAATCACGGGAACGTGCTTTATCCATTTCAGTTTTCCCGACTTTGGCAAATGGTTGATAATTTGTGTAGCAACGATATACCGAAGAGCAAAAAAAAAAAAAGCACAACTCACTCCGAGAAAAAGCCGAGCAAATAAAATTGCAAACATAAAATGAGTATGTATGGGTTGCAGTACGCTGAAAATGGTGCATAAATTCTTGCAAAGTGTATAGGAAGATAACTTGTGCTTTTTCGTTTCAATCCTTTTATTTGGTTATTTTTTGGCGAACGGGCGGATGGTCGTCTCTTAGTTGCCGTCATCGCTTTTTTTTCTTGTGGCCATTGCCATTTGGCAAACTATTTCAAGTGATTCGCAATTGGAAAAGAACAAGCACACAAATTTATTGCCGTATTTTATATAAACATTTAGTGTGAGAACGAGTGCGAAAGTCAAAACAAGTTCGAACAGTAAATTTTGTTTACAAAATATATTCATTCACTCATTCATATACAGCGATCCACATTGAATGTACCATAATTTCTAAGATAAATAGTTGAAATACTAAATATGATCATATGGTGAAAGCAAACATACCTCATGCATAATTTGAACAGTGTAATCTTTCGGCAATCACAAAAGATAGCAAACGGTGGTGATGGTGATGGTTTGATTGTGTTTTGAGATCTTTGTTTTGTTTGAAAAATTAAAATATTCAATCTTTACTAACAACACAACGCTTCAGTTGATTTTTGTTCTATTTGTGTACAATATATTTCTACACTAGTGGAGCGAAAAATGAAATTACGGTGAAAACCGCATTATGCAAACGTTGGCAAAGCTCATTCTCTTCCAAAAAAAAAAAAAAATGTATTGAATTACATCCAATTATGGATTCTCTCGAATAAAATATGATTCCGGGATGCAAATGCCTTTGAGCCAAAACGATTTTATAATTTCATTTTCTGCATACATGATTTTGTCTGCTTTGTCACTCAGCTCAACGTCATTTTATACAACTGTGAATGTGTATGAATGTGCTTGAAGCCTTATTTTTCTTTTTTCTCTCTTTTCCTTTTTTTTTTCTTTCTTTCTTTCTCTCTTTATCCGTAAGTCAGTTTACTTTCATGCAATTTTCGGTAAAGGCGGATTTAACGCCTCAAGCATCATCATACATCAGACTAAGAACAAAAATCCAATCAGTTACGCATAAATTTACTGACGCATCTGAAAATATATTTCAAAATGCTGTGTATTTGGGAAAATAGAAGATTTTCTATGGAAACCCACCAGCCAGACAGATTTGATATTTTAAGCGATTTTTCATAAAATGTTTTACATAAACAGAGTGCGGAAACAAATGTTATTCTATTTCAATCGATTGTAATTTTGTTTGCAAAATGATGGTCGATTTGCTATCATGAACACATATGCCTACGATAGCAGCCTCCAATACATTTCCACATTTCCACATTTCCACATTTCCACATTTGATTATTTATTCAAATGTATTTGCGCATACTTGCGCGATTTTGTACAACACACATAAAACATTTGTTTGCAAAATCAATATCAGCATTTTCTGAATGGAAAATTTTGCAATCGAAGCTTTTAACCACCTGATGTTCTTATGTATTTCTAGATTAAATCATAGCAAATCCGCAAATCATTTCAATAAAAATGGAAAATTAAACTGAAAACGTTTGCACTTACATATCGTACGTAATTACTATTATGATGTAACCATTTTAACATGAAGAAAAACTCGTTGAATTTCCTACAAACTCAAAATCGTTTATTGATTCTTTTAACGAATGTATAAAGTTTTCAAAGGAAACGGTTTGAAATGGTTGTCAATGCGTTGACAACAGCATCAGCAAGTTTTTTCCGAAAAACAATTTTTTTTTTTCATGTGTAGACAAAGGTACAGTGGTGAAATTGTCGGGTTACCTTTATCTTAAGTGTTTTTGAATCTAAGACAATAATATGCTATTAATATAAATGTCGAACAATGGCTAAAAAAAAATTCAATCCTTCTTTGGATTCATGGTCTTGTCACATGGTTTGTGTCACATAAAACGTGTGTATGCTGCTGTTTTTGTTGTGGTGTGTAGGTGTGGGTTTGTGTGTAAGCGTTTTACATTGATTAAAGCTTCCGGAAAACAAATTGGGTAAAATATTCACGACAAAAAAAAAAAAAATAACATCGCCTAACCCGCATTTATAACTGTTAAATTGTCGTTTACATACGTAAACAATTTGATGCGTCAAAATCTGTTTCTCAGTGTTATTTCGTGCTTCTCGAGAATCGTTCTCATGTAAAACGCAATCGTGTCATGTTTTTTCTCTTTGTTTTCTGTTATCAACCGAAACATTGGAGAGAAAAATCGATGTACTTATAACGACAAAACGCACCTTCTGCCTATTTTCCTCTCATCCACTCTTACACTCTTAATAGATGTGTATATTTTTGGTTTCACCATTCTGTTTCTGATTGTATATGTTGGCGAATCATACTATTCAACAATTCAACATTACACCATGTTACATGTGCTTGTTTTAATATCATTGTGATTCGCACATCTTACATATTTGTTGAATACGCATAATATTAATATTGAAACGAACGAGAAGAACATGGCACACGAATAGATATTATCCACTGATCCGGTGATACACACTCACACACACCTCTGTGCTACCGTGCATTTTGATTCCCTTCACAACGATTCCCACTGAATCGTAACCAAGGCAAGGCAAGGCAAGGCAAGGCAAGGCAGGGTAAGGCAAGACAAGGCATGGTAAAATGAAAGAGACGGTGGAAAAAAAAACACGGAATATGAAATGCCCGTGAGCTCATTTACTTACTCAGCGATGCGATGCTGTAACTGATACAGTTTCTCTGTGCAATATTTCGTTTTCCTTTTATCTTGAGTCGCCTTTTTTATTAGGTCAAAGCGCGTATAATGGAAATCTGGAAAATTCAAAGCTCGTTTGAAATTGACTGATAAAGGTTGTTTTTTCTTTATACTGTTTACACTATAGCATGATACTCACGTATCAAAAGAACGTATGAAAGGAAAAAAAAAATTATTTCAATTTGAATACAAACAGAATTACAAAGCTAATCTATTACTGTGTAAAGTCTATCGAATTTCAAAGCCTCCGGCAGGATTCATTAAAGGAATATTTTGACATCAAGTCAATATTCAGCTAAAATGTTTCACGCCAAATGCCTTGTGTATATGTATGAGAGAGAGGCTTTTGAAAACGGGTTAATTGCAATTTTTCGTGATATGCATTAAATTAACGATGTATTAAGGACCATATTAATTATGTAGAATTTCAAAGGCTTCCGCCGACTGTTTTGAGAATTGATTTTAAATATGAGTTTTGCGGCACATGTGCTTGTTATGACTTCAACTGGCATTTTCTTTTAAATAATGATTTTTTTTTTTTGTATTTGTATACCTTTGACCGAAATGGCAACAGTGGCGGTTCATTTTGTTGTGAGCAATGTTTGAATTTTTTATTAACATCGATATATGTGTTACAACGAGGTTTTTGTTTTTCGTTCGTTTGTTTACACATGGAATTTTGGTTCTAAATAAACGAATAAAATGGATGGAGGAAAAGCAATTTTCTAACGCATATACCAATCACATAATCGCATGAATACGTAACATACAAACACACACACACACACATTCAAACAGATTTACCTCAAACCCGAACATTTTTCACAAATAAAATAATACGTATATGTGCTTTTCACGAAAATTTAATTTCAAATCCGTCGTCTACTTGAACTTTTGTTGCCACACAAATATTTCAATTTTTCTTAAAACTTGTAATCTGCTTTGTGTCAAATTTTCCAATGTACTGCATCGCATTGGCTGCGCCGATAAAAACGCAAAGAAAGCAGAGTGTGAGAAAGAGAGAGAGAGAGAGAGCAAGAGAGAGAAAGCGAGAGAGAGAGAGAGAGAGAGAGAGGCGAGAGAGAGAGAAAGAGAGAGAGAGAAGAAAAAAACTTTGAGAAATAAGAGAGAAATTGGTTGGCTTGCACATGTCTTTTATTTTCATTTTTTCTGAGACTTAGATGGCAACAAAAAAAAAACAACAACAAATACAAATACAAATACCTTAGGCACACTCAAGTGTATTTGAATTGTGATTGTGTATATGACGCGAAAAACAGCTCTTTTTATTGAGCGCCATTGCATGACAAAATGCGTGTGCAGCATTTCGAAGAAAATCGAAAATACACGTGATCGTATTACATTTAATCTATTTGTGAGTTGAATGAGCTTTATGAGAAAACAATTTCATTCATTCATTAATATTTGAAGAAATTGACAAAAATGGAATCACCGCTTGAAATAAACACATCAATTTCAAAGTTGTTTTCATTTTGGGGAGGCTTGATTTTGATTAGGCTTCTTCGTTTACGTAATATTTTGCGGAAGAGCAAAGAGAGAAAAAGAAGAAAAAAAAAAGAATGTCAAAATCGTCATAAAATTCATCGTAATTTTGTGCGTAAAAAAGAATGAATATACTTAAGTAAAGGAAATGAACCGGTTCCGATGAACAATTTCATTAAAATTGGCCTTGAATATGAGCAAAATTCGATGGCGTCTCATTTTAACTAAGCTTGCCAAGCAACATGATTTTGGCCGTATTGAAATTCAAAAATACAATGAGAATATGATGAACAACTTCACCGAATACACATCAGGCGATTTGAGCTTTTTTTTTTATGATCGTCATTTGGAGAATGATTGCATTTTAATGAGTGTTGTTGTGTATGAGCGCGCTGACAATATCAGACCAGTCAATCAGAAAACAATATAATTTTCAGTCGCATTTTTTCCATGCAACAATCACACAAAAATGGCCCATACAAAAAGGAGTCATAAGCAAAAATTTATGACCATCGATTTGGATGCCGCAAATGCGTACACTATATACACGCATGATAACATAAATTGCCAATCTGCAACCATAAGTCATACACATTTACCCACGCAATGAACAATTTCGCTTTTCTCATCTATCAACGCAAACACTGCCACATCGAAATACACTCACACTTACTCTCGCACTTACACGCCCCATATACTCAAGAATTCACTTGAAATTTATGAACAATATTAGAGTAGTCAGAGTTTTCGTTGATGACGTTTATCATTTATCAAATTTTTGCAATAATTGCGCATCATGACTTTTTAAATGTGCTATAAAAATATTGTCGACAAACAAACGAAATGGGGGCTGCCGCATTCACTTTATTCCAAAATCGTTAAAGATACATCCAATAACAACAAAAATAGGCAAAAATCAAACAAGAGCCAGAAAAATGCTTCCTGTTTTTAGCCACACAAACACACTTGCCGCAGTTATTCATTTTATGACAAAGCAGTAAATTAAAAATAAATATATGCTTGTGCTTTTATCATGAGGCCATGACATTATGGAATCGCATTTGTTTTGCTCAACGTTGATGAGAATGCGAAAAATGGAAATTACCATTTCTTCTTTCTTTTGATATAACATATCACAATCAAACGAATCCAGAGTACAAAATTGAAAATTCGAACTTTATCCTGGCACACACAAACACAAACACACAATCAAAAGGCTGTTTTCAGTAGACTTTTAAAAGAAAACTAGGTGAATGGTTCAATCAAAAACGCACATGATGAAAGAAAAAACACAAGTTGTAATTGAAAATGCATCGTTTCTTTTATTAAAATCCGTTAAACAAATTGTGAAACGTGAATGGGACGTGAATGGCAACCGCAATCAAAAATCACGATATGAAAAATTCCCATCAGAGAAAAACCGAATGTAAAATTTTGCACGAGAAAATTACACAAAAATTGTTCTGGATTCATTTCCCTCATCTCTTTCTTCTCATGTGTGTGTGTGCTTTTTTTGTTTTTGCATTTACCCGACCTGATCTTTGTGCGATTCATATTTGGTTCGTTATGTTTTTTTTTCCATTTTAACTGATTTCATAAAGTAGCACACTTTCATATGCCGAATAATCACTGAAAGATGAGGCACCGTATTACCAAGAGAAGAAAATAAAAGAGACGAAAAAGAAGAAGAACGAGAAAAAAAAACAAATTATTATTTGCCAGAAATGATGGTAAATACGAGCGATTCACATGTGGATTTTTGTTGGCGGCGAGTATTATGCTTGGGCATAATAAAATGGTGAAATGGATTTTCCGAATAAAATGATTGGAACAGGCCTCGAAATGGAATTGCAGCGTATCGAGCGTACGTGTGGTTTTATTATATGCGAAATGGCAAAAATTTAAATGACGAAGAACCTCCTGAGTGAGCTCAGATTCAGCGGTAAAATCTGCAGCCATTTCAAAATACTCTGCAAAGAGGGGAAAAAAAACCATTTTACATAGCGCAAAAAATGAGTCTCAAAGGAGCCACTCATTTCATATGTATACAAAGTGTGTGTATATGTCTGTAATGAGAGTTGAACATGTTGAAAAAAAAGCGAAAAAAAAAACACACACGCGGAGGAGCTTTTGATTCGAACATTTGGACCATTTTCTTTCTGTATGCTATAGTGTTATATGCAAAGCCTCTTTGTCATGATTTCAATACACTACTCACGAAAAGAATACAAATAATCATAACTTGAGCAAAAAACAAAAATTGCATAAAATAATCTATGAAATGAATTCACATAAATTCTTAAAGAATGTTCAAAAGAAAAATCTTTTTCTTTTCGCTGTAAATCGGTGGAAAAGATTTTCCGGTTCATTTCTAGCAATTTTTTCAACATTTATCTAAAATCTGTTGTACTGAGAAAAATACAAGAGGATATTAGTTGGCTGTTTTTTTTTTATCTACTTTAATTTTACTCTTTGAATCGCATGCAATTTCGATAAGTAACGATCCATTTATTTCCACAATTCAAAAATCATTGCATGAAGCTCAGAATGTTCAATTCTATTTAGAAAATCATAAAAAGTTTTAAAGGAATATACAGATGAGAGATTATTTTAATTATGATATGAACCGAAATGCTTGCAATTTGCCAACTAAAAATGTGTACAAACAAGAGTAATTGAAATGATTTTACATTTGAACAAAAAAAAAAGAAGAAAAAAAACGAGAGAAAATAAACGGAAGAAATGCGAAAAATAGCATAAATGCTTTCAAACTAAACGGATTCAATCTTTAATTCGGAGAGAAAGTATAATTTACTTTGTAAATTATCATAGATTTGACTATTATTTAACGATGTGAATAAATGGGGTTGCATGGGTTGTGCCATTAAAGCTCTTGAAACCAAAATGCCCCAAACATGTTTTTATCTATGAATTTGTTTAAAAACATTTCTACATAATGCAAGTAGAAATGTGGCAGGTGGCCGTGTGAAGCGTATAGTAGTTAAATTGAAAATTGTTTTATGATGAAAATCGCATATATATTTATATATTCAATGTATTAATCAAAAATGAGTTCATTGTTTAATATCTATGAAGAAAGTCAGTCAAAGAGTGAGAAATGTGTTTCTTTCGTTGTATTACGTTTTAAAATCCAAACATTGTCGAAATGATGCCACATAATTCAAAGTGATTACATGGATACGCAATGAACACTCAACAACAAATTTTATGATGCGCATCTCACACACATTTACTCAAAATAATTTTCGCAAATTTTCTAAAGTATTTGCTGTTAAACATAGCACTCAATCGAAAATGATCTTAATACCTTAATGGATCTCGTATCCATTGAATTGTTGATGATGTTGATAATAAGAAATGTAAATGCCTCGCAAAATTTCAAACGTAAATGGAAGTGAAGTTAACGTGTATTCATTTTGAATTAAATTCTCGTTTAAAAAGTCTAATATGAAATGTGATGATTTCGTTGTGAAACGCTTTTATAAAACCACAATTCATGATCGTATTCTAATGAGGCTGGTGTAATATCGATTTTAATTAAGTGCGCATGTAATCAATCCATTAACCAATGGACCTGGTTAAATGAGCCTTTCGGTGTCTGTGCACATGATGAGAATTTTGCGTGGCATTGATAATAATTTGCTTTCATGAATTGCATCAAATGTTACAAATTCAGACACAGACACAGACACAGACTTTGACTTGGATTCACATCATGGAACAAAAAGAATCAATGAAAATGTCTTACATTACGGCCAATGAGATAAACTCATTGTATTTTCAATTCGTTTGGTTTGTGGATACAATTTTGGGTTGATGTTCGTTTCCATTCATTTATAAATGAAGCAATAATGCTGTTGTGTCGATTACCTTGGAGCAGCCAGTCAAACTATAATCCCTATTTCGACTGGCCACCCGCACTCAGCATCAACTAATCTGATTCTTTGGGTGCAAATGTTTTTTTTTTTTTTTTTTTTTTTTTGTGAAGCATTAGCTTTAATATTTGAATATGTATTGAAATATTCAGCATATTCAGTCATTTTCATGGATTCTAGTTTTGAAAATGTGACAAATGGTAAAATGACCAAATGAATGGTGATTTATAGTAGATATTTCTATGTGAAATGATATAAATATTAAATGGCATTTTCCATTTGCTTTCCAACACATTTATGTAAGGATCTAAGGGTACCGTTCACAATATAAAATTAGAATGGTCTATCGTTACAAATTCGTTTGGTTGAAAAAGAAATCCGGGCGCTATCGACGGAAAGTTTGAGACGTATATTGCATACATCCCTGAACATTTTAACCAACTAATGGATTCTGGCTCTTGCATACATTGAAACAAAATGAACAAAACAACAACCAACAAAAATTATGAATAAAATAAGTGGGAAACAGAAAACACAAGCACTCAACACCCAGACAAGTTTTCAATGTTTTTCCGCTTTTTTTGCTCGAACATTTTTCCATCGTTGTCTCTTCAAAGTCGAATGCATGTTATGTACTCTTGTAAGTAGAAAGGTATGTTGATTCTTTTTTTGCGTGAGAAAAATAAATGCGAAATTCACCAAGAACAATGCTATCGCACGTGTGAAAAACGGTGTAAGAAAAAAAAGTAA
Source organism: Resseliella maxima (assembly GCA_029041755.1). Classification (NCBI taxonomy): domain Eukaryota; kingdom Metazoa; phylum Arthropoda; class Insecta; order Diptera; family Cecidomyiidae; genus Resseliella; species Resseliella maxima. The sequence goes on along the minus strand of JAQOWM010000600.1, from coordinate 337,770 downwards.
AACCGTTCTATTGCCATCAAAACAAAAAGTCAAAATGAAACGAGAATTGCACATGGCGAAAAATCATTTTCTTTTAGAATTTTTTTTCATTTTCTTTACAGCATTCGATTTTGAAATCTTTCAATAATATTCCATAAAAACGCATGAAATGATACGTCATTCAGATTCGAAATATGTGAAAAAACCAAGTTTTCCAAACAAAAAAAAAAGAGACGAAAGAAAAAAAAGAATAAATGAATCCCGCTGGCTGTGTTCTTGTCGGTGTATTAGCATACAAAAAAGATGAATGCGATGTGTGTGCCAGTTGAAATTGTCTAAATGCCCCGTGCCAAGTATTTGTCCATTAGACAGTTAAAAGAGCTAATAAATCGTTGATGGTGCAAATGCGGCAAACGTGTAACATGAACACCAATTCATTTCTGAAACGGCGCAGATAGAATGAAGAAAAGAACAAAACATTGGATGAATAATTTATTTATCTATCAAATGTTACAAATTTAAATTAATGGCTTCGAAAAACATTTTCAGCAGCCACTTTAATTTTGTTGATGATGGCCCACCTCTAGCATCTCATCTTTTGGTTGTTTTGAACGTTTTGCGCATCGACGGCGTTACAATCGGTTGCCTGCCTTATGCCTAGATATGGATGAGATCCGTTGTTGTTTTCATTAAAAAAAAAAAAAAAAAAAAAAAAAACCGACAGAGTTTTCATCATTCATTGCATTGGAAGGCTATTTGAGTCGTTTCAATGTACTGAGGTGGTTACTCGTTTAACGATTTTGATGAGTTTTTGTGCACTAACAAAACTTTTCAAACTCGTTTCATGCGATGTGCTCAATGAAATAACAACGATGCATACAAATACAAAAATGTGGTGCTAATAATGGCTCGGTAACAATTTCAGATTGAACGAAATTACTTTTATAAACTGTTGTGCATTATATACATGAGAGCATTTGCCGTCTTTTCAACAGACAATGGCTGTAAGTAACATGTTGCATTCACCGTTAAAAAGAGACAACAAAGCATTATCGATAGAGTTTGCGTGAATTTGCTTGGCAGCTATTTTGAAACAGCTAAATTTATCTTTATCTGGGCTTGATTCGGCTGAGTGAAGCGAAACAACAAATCGACATCGTCAATGAAACGTCTCGTCCTGTGGTAAGATTATATATTTGTGCTAAAATCCACTATTATTTATGCCATATTTTAACATGATGCCCGTTAATTTATTCGTGTTTCAAGGCATGAAACGCGTTTAAAAGTGGTTTGTTTAAAATGTGTACTCGTTTAAAGTCAATAACAAACATTTCTCTCTTTCACTCTCACTCAATCTCTCTTTTACATATTCTGCCTCTGCGCCTTTTCCAGTTCCCCTTTTGCAACACCCCCCCCCCCCCCCCAACGATGGATGTTTTGCATTTCAGCCTCTGTTATCTCTCCGGAGAAAATTTATACCATGATTAATATTAAATTAATGTTCGGACCGAAACACTTGAATGCTTTGCCACATATTCACTTTCACTCTTCGTGCACAACCTCAACTAAAACTTTCATCCTCAACAACAATAACATGAAACGAGCCGAACGCAGATTTCACAATATTGGTTTTTGTGTTAGCGTGTCGAACGACCGAGAGAGAATGAAAAAAAAAGAAAAACAAACAATTTTCCGAAACCTGAAACGACCATAATGGTTTACTGCTAATTTCATTTCGTGAATTATCGTAATCGCTCTGGCAAAAAGTTACCAAATTTCAGCGTATTGACGCACTTAACAACCCAATTTTACGTTCATCATTATAATTATTGTTATTTGTTTGTGTTTAAGCGTTGAAATTTGAAAATTGAGAAATGTAAAATTGCTTTCTTCAATACACATAGTTTAATTGTAATTAGAATAGCAAACAAATTTCAACTGAAAGCATTTGAATCGTATATTTTACTAAATATTCATAGTTTTGCATTTCAGTTTATGCATATTATTGGGGAAATTTTCAATTTAAAATTTATATACGAAATTCATTGATAATGAAAATGTAGTGATGAAAACGATAAAATCAAACATTGAAATGCATTGGCTTCCAATTTGAATGCAAGCCACATATATGCATTGATAACCGTAATGGTTAAGTGCGTTCCAACTTTGAACTTTAAATACTTCAGTACACAATAATTATTTCCATTTGAGCTTCAAGTCCATTTGTCTACGGAATGTTTATTTGAATAAAACCAAAATGAAGAAAAAAAAAATCCTCATCGAAATTTGTAATGACGCAAATATCTTATTTCGGTTAGAAAAGTCCATATCTCTCTCTCACCCCTCTCTCTCTCTCTCTCTCTCTCTCTCTCATTTGTTTGCCGGAAATGTAATTCGATTAGTATGTATTTTCGTCAGTCGAACAGATTTGCAATTTTAATTATCGAACTGACATGGCATATTATGTTGATTGAACCCGACACACAAACTCAAATTGAAGTGCTTTAGTAGTGTAGAGAAAATCTCTCAGTCTATGACCGAAAATGTTCGAATGTAATTGAATAATTTACATTTGTTATCACAAATGAGCCATTTTACCGAAAATTCAAAGTGGCCGTATGTCTGTATGGTTGCTTTTGTCGAAAAGTGAATTCTCATTGGGATTTCTTTGGGTGCCCAACCAAAATCGATGAAGATGAGAGAAATGAGAAAATTAAAGGGATGGAGAAATGGCATCAAAGTGAATTAGTAAAAGCTAATTGAAATGTTATTTTCGATATGGTTTAGATGT